>JAPXFQ010001286.1:0-600000 GCA_028564705.1 Apricaphanius iberus
ACACTAGTGGCTATTTTTGGAGCTATCTAGTTAACATGTAATGCAAAAATGTGCTCTTACTAGTTAACTAGTGACAATTGGCCTTCACTAGTTAACTAGTTGACATATTTGGCCTTACTAGTTCTCTTATAAGGGAACATGACAGACTCACTAGTTAACTAGTGAGCATATCTGCATTATAATATCTTTCAGTTGCTTATAGAGGGCAAATTGAGCCTTACATGTTAGCTAGTGAAGACAACACAGTGTACATAGCGAACTAGCTGGAGGAAAATGTCCCTCACACTAGTAAACTATTGGAATTTGTGCTACTAGTTAACTAGTAGGACTGCAACACTGGCCACTAGTTTACTAGTGAGCAATGTTGCACTTGCATGCAAATGAAGAAGGTGGAACAAGGATGTTGATTGGTCCATTTAGGAGTCAAAAATCTAGAAAGCATGGCTGACTTCGTCCAGGCTGTTCTTAGAGCAAATGTTATAAACTAAGATTGTTTGACCTTAAAAATATGTTTTCATAACATTTCTAGCGACAAAGTTGTGGTGCATTGCTGTAATCTTCGTTCAGTTAATGTGTACAGTCTTTAGTTTTTCAGTTATTAGTCTGAAAAAGCCTGCAGTCTGAAAGCAGCGGTAGTCTGTTTCTGTTGATGTGGAAGCGCTGATATTATGGAATACGTTCCCTCTTGGTTTACTAAACCATGCGCACGGATTCCTAATGCGTTCCTTCGGTTTATTAAATCATGCTCACGGACTCATCAATCACATGCAACAATGTCGGGGATTCATGTGTTATCAGATACTGGTTACATGTTATTCATGTTGCACATGTGGCAGAGTGGTTAAGATCCGCGCTTGGCATCCACGAATTGGTGGTTCGACTCCCATACGGGAATTTCTTTCGTTGATCAAATTGATATGTTTCGCATTTTGTTTTGGGTCCCTGTAAAACAGAAGGCAATAAACGTACGTGTCATAATTATTAAGAATTTAGCCTGAAACGAGTATCCGGTACGGATAATGCACTTTTGCCGAGTATGACTATCATATGAGTAAGTCATTATCTTTGCTCGAATTGAATAAAACATCTTATTGGGTAGCTGACTATGTCTGCGTTCTCCTGCAACCACCATACTCCCGAATTTCTCCTGATATCTGATGGTATCACCTTTCATAAACACTCTGTTTCTTGTGAGAGGGATGGAGAATGTTATACGGTGCATTTTGCCACGAAAGGTGTTATGGGGTACAGTTTCCTCATCCCAGTCATAAAAAAAATCATCACCAGTTTTTGAAGTTCACCATTTTGAATCCAAAATAGGTCACCTACAAGATTCGTGTACGAGATGTACTGTGCAGCAGCCAGCCAAAAGTTTTCAAGACAGTCTTTATGTGACTGACAGACGCTGTAGTTTCAATTACTATTTACATCCTCCCAGTAATTAAGGATTAAATAAAGTGTCAACCGACCTACATGTAGTTTCCTTTTATTTTGCCTGAAGGCCTTGGTCATGGTCTAAATTAGTATATATACTTTCTTTGAGTCCAGTGGACACAGTCTGATCTTGTTTCAGGAGTATTTCAAAGAAAAGACAATCTAATGAGTAATATATATATAATATAGCAAAATAAATAAATATAAAACATTTTCAAAATATAAACACTCTAATTAAAACTGGTTCTTTATAATTGCTCTGAAGCACTTTGAGTGCTCTGGAGAACATTTTTCTGTTGAAGAACCTTTTCTAGCTGCTTCAGGTTCTATATAGTGCTTTGAAGAACCCTTTTACTGTTTAAAATATTATCTCATGGCTAATAAATATATTTATGAATATATATGTGACTTGTGGCTGTGTGTAACAATACTTGTCACAGCTTACTTTTTTATTGTAGAGGTGGATATTTTTTTGTACATTTTTAGAGATAGTTTATAAAGCTGCTGAATCATTAGGCCTTTTTAAATCAAAGATTAAAACTATATTGTTTTGAGCTGCATTTGAGTAGGCTAATATTCAAATGTAGATTTTTGATGTATATTTTATTTTTATGCTTTTCCTAAATTGTTGTTTTTAAGTAAATGCTGAATGTTTTCTTTTATTGATTCATTTGTTTTATCCGTTTTTGCCTTTCTTAAACTAATGTTTTTAATCAAATCCTATGGTTGGTTTCTTTACCAGCGAATCATTTATTTGTATTTATTTATGAATCATGTATTCTTCTGGTGTAAATATGTTTATGACTATTTCTATAACTAGAAAGTATTTCCTAATTAAAACTACTTCCTACAGTATAGGACAGTTTTGTAAATGATTGGTAGCCTATATTTCAATAACACTGTTAAAAGGGGTGTAACCAGCAATACATATTTGTTTTGTACATAATGATAGGTCTAACAAATGTCACCATTTTAGTAAAAATATCTTTTTATTTTATTTTACTTATTTATTTAGGATATTTGGAACATGACACGGGTTCACACTCCGATACTGTAGGCGCCTGAAAATGCACAGATGAGTGCCACTCGCCAATATATCCCAAGAAGAATAACGTCAACATACAAATTAATAAAAAATGTAATAAGATTACAACTCATTTGTATGTAAACAAAATTTATATCAAAACTTGTAATACCAAATATGTTTGTTTTAGGATAAGTGTGTCAAGTTTCAATGTTGACTATCTTAGATAACTTTTTTTCACTATTCACCTATCAGAAGAGCGCGACTGAAATGTATGCATTTATGTCTGTGGATGCGTAGCAACTAAAGAGCTCACTTGGTAAAGCATGTAGTTTCCCTGTTATAAACCATTTTCACAGAATTCTGTGGTTAAAAGTATCTGATACTAATATGATATACTTGTCTTTTTTATCACCCTTTTATCAAAGGGTCTGATTTTTCGGTGTTCAAATCACGCACAGGAAGTGCACAGTTCTACCGCCATTTACAGTTCAGCGCGCCTAGTCAAGTGCGGACGACAAGAATTTGTTAAGGCCTACCGGACTAGTAACTAGACTATCTAATACTGGACATGAGCCAAACAGAGGAGGAAGCTCCCGAGAGGGGTTTTGTCAATGTCATAAACCGAGTTTAGAATGCGCTTGAGGTCGCAAGGCGGGAGTTATCATCATCACAGGAAGACAACATGTTGAGAAATACAAGAAGCACTTTTCGGAGACGAAGACGTCTAGGTCCAACCAGGTATGAATACTTTTTATATTTGTGGTCTACAAAATGTAGCATTTTGGAATGACTATACTGTTGGAATATTTGAACATAAAGAAATAGTTTGGCTCATTTGAATACAACGCGGCTAATGGGTTCTTTAAAATTGTTTTTATCTGAAGAGAAATAACATACTAAAAGCTGATGACTTTATTTCCTGCATATTCGGCGTGTTTTAATGAGTAGACCGTACGTTCTTTATATGTAAACATTCTGAAGGGCCTTTGGCTTCAGCCTCGTTAGCTAACGAGGCTGAAGTTGTGTTCCGTTTCTAGCTTCCGATTCGGGAAATGGCTAAAGGGCGATTACACCAATTTTTTATCTACTCTGAGCGTCTTTAATTTTTTCTGGTGTATATACTATATAATATATGTGTGTGTGCTTTTAACATTCAAAACGAAATGTACTTCACAATACAGCAACTGCTGCTAATTATTGTTCTCCACTGTGAAGATCATAAGTGATGCAGATTATAATATAAGTAACATAAGTGTCAGTACGTGTTATTTTGATTTGCAGAACCACAGAAGACAGACATTTAACCTTTCTTGTTTTTAGGCTTGCAGGTAATGTTCTTAATATCTGCAGTAAAGTGAAATATCTTGGTCATCTGATTACAGATCAGGTGACAGATGATGATGACATTGATTGTCAGTGCAGGCCAATGTTCTGGTACGCAAATTTGGTTGCTGCACTGTTGGAGTCAGGTTGACCCTATTTAAAGCATACTGTTCATCTTTGTACACTGCACACCTGTGGCTGAACTATAAAAAACCTAGTCTTCAGAAACTGCAAGCAGCATTCAATGACGCTCTGAGGATGCTACTAAAAAAGCAGATAAACTCGTGTGAGTGAGTTGTTTGTGAGCACCAGAGTGGACACACTGCAATGTGTCCTGCAAAAAAGAGATGTTCAGGTTCATTTGCTGACTGAATTATTCTTTAAATCAAGTTGTTGTGATGCTGGTGAATGTTAGGTACAGTGCCACACGGTCTATGTCTCAGTTTTGGGAACACTGGTATAAGTGCCTTTAAAAACGAGTCATCAAACATAATTTTTTAACTTTGTGTATGTGTTTTTTTTTTTCGTATTTGTATTATTTCTATGTTGTTATATTATTGTTATTTTTTGGGGGGATGGACCATGAGTCTGAAATAAAAGATACTACTACTACTAATATAGAAGCAAAGTGGCTATGGTGAGTTTATATACAGCATACCTATATCCTGTGATCTATGTTCCATTTCCTCCTATTGCAACTGAAACATTAAATCATATCGTCCCACTGAGCAATATCAGTGTTTCCCACACATAGACTAATGTGTGGCGGTGCGCCACACATTAAGCCCCGACAGCCACAGATTCAACACCGACAAAAAAAAATAAAATAAAAAAAAAAAGACCGTCACATATTGCGTTTCGTTGTTTAAAACATGCACCATATTCATTCAGCTGCATTTCCCTGCCCTCTCTTCATCTCTCTGTCACTCACGCGTCTCTTTCTCTCTCTTACACACATACTAGGGATGCAACGGGATAGGGTACAAGTACCGGACTGTTTGGTATGCCTTGTACGGGACAATCTGTCCTCCTGGGCCGTGGGACTTTGGTACTGCCATTGATTTTGTGCTGGTAATTAGTTACTGTTGGGGCGACGTTCACAAACTGCGCAGCGCTCGCAGACACAGGTGCAACAACCAGCTCACTGTTCCCCGCTCCAGCAGCTGGTTGGCACACGTCCTCCTCTCCAATAGGCTAGTAGTTAGACCTACCAAGTGTGCACTGGGTTTGGGAAGGCATGGCCATAGGGGCTATAAGGAGGCCTTTCTGTAGGCCTCATGTATGAGGCAGGCCAAATTTTTTCTTTAACTCCTATTTCTTTTAAGGCTTATTTTACTACGTCTGAGTTTTTGTTTTGGTCCTGCCATGTTTGGCATCTAATGAGTGTAATCGGCTGTGGTTGTTGTCACAGTCCTATAAGGTTGTATAATTTGTGACATCTACTGTGTCTGTGGTACCTGGGTCAGTTGAACGGTATGCAGATTTTGATATTATGTTCTTTCCTTCCAGTAGTCACACAAACACCTAATGCTGCACAGTGGAGAGTGAAGCTATTCCTTTTGCCAAATGCCAATGCTGTTGTCCTTCCAACCCCGTCGGAGTGCAGTAAATTAACCAGACAAGGCTTAGGTAAAGAACACACTGCATCTTTTTACCTTCGCCAAGTAGGTTATGTATGTATGTATGTATGTATGTATGTATGCATGTATGTACTGTCTGTCTGTCTGTCTGTCTGTCTGTCTGTCAGTCAGTCAGTCAGTCAGCACAGCAAGCAAGCAACATATCCAAATCCGTTCACAACCTTTTGAGTTGACATTTTCAGGAATGTCCGCAATGGAACCAGGAACATGTGAGTAAATTTTGAGGGTGATCCATACATGCTATCACTGGTTACAACACTCGCTGTTTGACCATAACGTTTTGAATGTTTTGGGGGGGGAAAAGTGAAAGTGAAATTAATGCATTGGTTGAGGTCTGTGCTCTATGACTGCTTTTCTAGTTTAAATACATGTATGTGAAATTTCATTTTCCAGTGTTATTGTATGCAAGTTATCTGTTTATGTGGCCTGTGTGTTATGTATAATACAGCAACAGCATAGTTGTGTTGTTCATAAAGTAACTGTGACACAGTATCAGCATATTAATCATTGTTTTGCTTAAATCATTTTCCAGGGATACCCAAACATGATGTGCCTGGGGCTGTCGCTCGGGAGTGTTTTGTACCACTTTCATGGACTCTGACAGAGTTCAACAACTATATCTGTCACAGTTATCCACTCGTTAGTCTAAATGTGATTGGATTCAACCTTGCGAAAGCAGACAAGGCAAGGGTTCTAACAAAAATTCAAGCAAGTACACTAAAGGACCTGAGGACAGCAGTGTGCCGAAGCAGGCTTTACATTATTCCCCACACTAGCATTAAACTACCAGAGCAGGTGATACATATATTTTTTTATCACTGCATTGGTTCTACCTGTTATAATACTAACATTACTAATAGCACTCTGTGTCTGTCCGTAAAGGTCCCAGAAACATGTTTATCAACTGTGCCTGACACTGCTGATCAGTCGTCATCTGCTTCTTTATCGTTTGTATCCATCGCCTCATCGTCTGCCACCTGTCCAACAGACACTGCTGCTAGCCCACCTCTGACCCAAACAGGCACTACTGCTAGCCCACCTATGACCCAAACAGACACTACTGCTAGCCCACCTATGACCCAAACAGACACTGCTGCTAGCCCACCTATGACCCAACTACCATTGGCATCTTGTCCAGCTGCATCTCTTGCAGTTCCTCAGTTCACATCTTCTCACACAATGGCCATGGAAATACAACAGGTAAAACTTAACATTTATTTTAATGCAAAAAAGTAGGTCTTCAAGCTCTATAAGATAAAATGCAGATCCGTGAGAAAGTTTTAACACATCAGAACATAGAAAGTAGGCCAGGTTATAAAGAGTTATGTAAATACTTTTATATATATAATTTTTATATATATACATATATAATTTATAATTATATGATTTTACTGTGAGAAATATACTCCAAACATTGCCCTCCTTCTTTCCCAATTTTGACTTGACGATCCTCTTTACCATGCAATGTTTGTTCTTTGAAGGTGTTTCAAAGACAGTCACGTGGTCCACCACCGATGTCATATTGGTAAGTCATACCCCCATTTTGAAAAGTAAGCCTTCTTCACACGAACTTTCTAAAACAATGGAATAACTACAAATTTGAATGAAATAAGGCTATTTGGTGAAGGAAGCTAATTAGCCTTTAATTGCAACCAAGTAACCTGTCTGATCCTAGCCTGGGTGCCAGCCGAACTTAGTCCCTCCCACAACGTTTGTGGTCTGGAAGTTCGGTCTGGCGTCGCTCCACTGAGGAAGAATTATGGCCGAACAAAAACTGTTCGGACCAATCAAATCGGGTTTACGATGATTGACAGGGGAACCACAGTAACGTAATCAACTACGTCACCGGGGAGCGCCGGGGTTAACCAGTTTACAGGTAGTGAGCTGTTAGTTAGCTGTTTATGTTAGCTGTCGCTGTTCATAGAGGCATTCACCTTTATTGTTTACGTGAAAAATGAACACCGTGTTGGCCAGTACTCCTTGTATTCTAAGGTTTTTGTTACAACACTGGCAAACATCGTTCACATTCATCTTCTTCTTCCTCCCGCGTGTGTGCCCTTGCGTTTTGTTGACAGCTGTTGCTATGCGTCGTTAAGCTATGCGTCGCTTAACATACGTTTCGGTTATACGTTCGGTTTTTGGTCTATCCAATTGAGTGCAGAGGTGTTGTTTTTCCTGGTTCGGTTGAACACGCCCCATAATCACAGCCCAATGGAGCGGTTTCAGACTCACATTATGACTAGAATTGAGTCTGGCTACGTCAGGCTAGTCTGACCCTGCCAGACCCTGCCAAGTATTTACATGTTTCGGCCAGACTTCAGAGTTTCAGTGAAAATGTATTGGAAATCTATCATACTGATGTAGGGTATTTATCAATTAAAAAATTGATAAGGTTATGGTCTATCTGGTGATTACGATATGGTATTTTTTGCTTTATGGCAAAAGGGGGGAGGTGTACCTCATGCCTTCACATTTAACAAAAGACCACGTGGATTTTACCAGTTAAGTGGCTTAATGCCAGCAAAGATTCTGCTTGGAAATGTGGGAAACGGAGTTAAACTCTACCTTCATCTCGTCTTTAAGAGGCCCTCTGTGCGTGCGTCAACAGAACGTCTACTGTATGTCACCAAAGCACTTACAATCAAGGGTGTGAGGTAGAAAAAAAAGGTCAACTAACTTATCACTAAAGAGCAAAAGTACCACAGACATGAAACTCACACAACAATAATAAAAAACTCACAGTTTAACCGGAAATAGAAGTGCAGCACAAAACATGACAGAGCGCTTAAGGAAAGCAACTCTAAACATGAATCATGCATGGAAATGGTCAAAACTTCCAAAGCTTGTTCCACCCATCTAACAGTGTTAATAAAAGAAAAAGAACATTCTTACTTTCTTTCAGAAGGTGGGGATCCCCAGTTGTAAAATAAAAGGTATGTTGTGGTGGAAAGCGGAAAAAAGGGACGATGCGTTCCAATCATCAGTCGTGCGTAGGAAAAATGATGCATATATAAAAAAAAAAAGATCTTTAAGGTCCCTTCCGCTCAGCTGAGAAGGGGTGAGGGAGCAGTGGATAGGCCTGCCATTTGTTTGTGGAGTGACCGAGGTAAAGGGGTGTGCCGCCGAGGGTGAAAAGAAATTGTCTGATCTTAAAAATCAACCTGTCTTAATTATCAACAATCACGAGTCAGACCCAACACTGTACTGTAGTAGTTCACATCCTTGCTCTCAGGGAAAAAGTTAGAGCAGGCTTTTCCCAAAATGTTTGGAATTTCTCAAATAATTTTTCATTAGCCTTATACATATGTGACATGTTCTGTAATCGTTGCTTAAGTAGGGGAGAGAGAGGCTAGTTGTAAAATGGGTTTGGTGTAACTTGTCACATTGCAATTATCTTCTCCACCAGAGGTCACAACAAAATAGGGGAATACTAGTTTTCTTTCTTTAGATTGTCAGGTGTCATGTCCTTTCTGAGAAGAGAAGAGAATAGCACAATGTGAGCTGAGATGAGCACCCATTAACCATTTTTGCAAAACCAAAAGTAAAACTGTTTTAACTTGATATATTTCAAAATAACCTTCTTTCAGGTAAAAAAAATCCTAACAGTGATAAATGCAGACTTGTTAGAGGAGACATTAAGGCATCCTGTCATACCTCAATTATTGTTCTGGATTATAACTTTAAGCTAGAGCTTGGTTTAACAAACATGGTTGTTTGGGGCAACTTGTCTCAATCGTTTTGGGGTAAGTTGTCACAGGTTATATATATTATATGAGACGTTCCAGGACCCATCACTGAGCTAGCTACTACAGACCCTAACAGGCAAGTCATTACCTCATCCCTTTGTAGTCTTGCCAAATCGACCAACGTATTAACTCCAGAGGATATTAGGCCTTGCCCAAAGCTGGTCCAAGAATAAAAGTTAACCAGCAGAGACAAAAGAGAAAAACTGCTATTCTCACTGACACAACAGTGTAGGAGGCCCTTGAACATGAAAAGCCGGAATATGGGGGGTGTCACTCAGCAATAAATGCAACGCAACCAAATCTAAAATACCAAAGAAGTGAATAACAGGGAAGAAGAAGAGGACATGTACAAAAAGAAAAAACTCCAGATCACCCCTCGTCAGATGAAGAGTCTCTGTGCCCAGTCTTTGTAGAGCCATTTGGAAACAGCCCCCCAGGAGAAACCTGGGTGTGGTGCATAATATGCAAAGGATGGGCCTGTTAAAATGCACCCCTGGCAATTAAGTCTATATGCCAAAACTGTGATACAGATGAGTCAGACTAATGACTACTTAAATAAAGGTTAAAAAGGGAGTCTGGACTTTAATCCAGACTCTTTGTTGCATATTATATTCTGTGTTAACTTTTGTTTTAATAGCCACGCTAAATGACTTCTTCAAAGTCAACGATAAACATAGTCTGTGTTTAGTGTGTGTTAAAAAAGAAGCACAATAGTCTTTGTTTCATTAGTTGGAAAATCTAGTGTGACATCTTACCCCATCTAATGAGACAACTTACCCCATGGTGGGGCAATATGTCACAAGTTCACACTCTATTTGATTGCCTATAGCTTTGGATTTAAAAAAGATATAAGAATAACACGAATACCAAATATATAGCTTAGACTTTGATCTTTTATCTGGTACACGTTTTTTACTTTTTATAATGTATTGATTAAAAAAAATATATATATATGAGAGTGTAAAAAGAATGACGACTAGACCCGCTATCCCCTATTTTAAAAAAATAAAATAAATTTTTTTTAAAGGCGCAAGTTTGGTTCTGACTTAAAGCAATTTTTTTTTTTTTTCTCAGGAACCCTGTCACTGACTTTGTTATAGATTCGGATGAAGAGGAGGAAGATGATGACATTGTGGAACTGCCTATGGAAAGAGAAAATTTCACATTGGTAAGTGATAAGCATTTTAAAATAAGCTGTGCAAATACTGCCTGGCATATTTTCATGTGTTTTTTGCAGCTGCTTTCGTTTTATATATATATATAATTTGTAAGTAATAACTTCCCAATCGTTATATCGGGTTATTGCTTCACTTTGTGCAGTGTCTGGGATCCCTCATTGTTCATATGCTTTCTTATGGGTGGATACTTTATGTGAACCTTCAAATATTTGGGCATGCATTTAACCAGTAACAAATATCTACTGGTTTATGCAGACAATCTGCTGACAGACAGACACATTTTCTCTTCACTGTTTACACCCCGTAACTACATGCATGTGAAAAACACAGTTTCTTGTATCCTTGTTAATCCTTGTGGCACTCAAGTATGCAGATGTAGTTGTGTTACAATATATTTTGCATTTTTATATAGTCTTAACACAACATAAAGGCAGCCTCTCCTCGTATAAAATTTATTTAATTCAATTCAAATTCAAAAATACTTTATTGATCCCAGAGGGAAATTAAGTGTTGTTGTAGCTCATTAATTAATTAAATAATTTTTCAAAGAGTTGTTGTAGACCACGATGGCTGTGGGGAGAAAAAAGGGCAAAATGAAATCCCATACATTATAATGATTATTATTTTCTTTCATTCAGGCTGAAGAGGATGTAGCTGTCCTCTTAAAACAATTCCAGGAGGATAACCTCTCAGGAATAGTGCAAAAGATCTGCATCAGAAGGCGAAAGCTTCTAGATACGGCCATCAGGGCAATATCACGTTTATCTTTCTCTTGGAAGGACTCACCGGAAATTGAATTCTTTGGAGAAGAAGCGGATGATATGGGTGGGCCACAGCGTGAATTTTTTCGGTAAAAAAATTTCAAATGACTTTAATGCTACTTTTTCCCCAGTTTGTTTTTTAAATGGCATCAAAAATGGTACTTCAATTCTCTTCAAAGTCTTCTTCGTAGAGTATTAAAATGCACTCTACTCTTATCTGAGGTATTCTTATTTCTGACGCAATTCTACATTTAATGTTGCTTTAAACCTCAAGTGACCTAGCCCTAGCCTTCGATTCCCTTCCACTGGTGTAGCCTAGCGTCCTTCAATTACATGTTATTTCTATGTTATTGTTACTTTTTCTGATCAATGCTGTCATTATGTTTCTACTATGCATGTTTTCAACTGAACTTTGCATTGAGTCTTGTTTCCTTTTTTTCACAGACTGCTGATGATTGAAGTACAGACAACCCTTGGGATATTTGAAGGCAGAGGTGGACAAGTCTTCTTTGCATACGACCAGTCTGCACTTGACCAAAATAAGTTCTTCCAGGGTGGAAAGCTTATTGGCTGGTCTTTAGCTCATGGCGGTCCAGGGATAAAGGCTCTGGATCCTAATTTGTACCAGATGATGTGTGGCCAAGATCCCCCATTAGAACACTTCAATCCTTCTCTTTTGCCAGAGCCGGACGTGCAGGAAAAACTGAAGAGGGTATGTAGTACATTTTCCCCATTAAGTGGAGAACTTGGCTAACAATAATCTTATTTGATTTAAGGTTTTACAGTGCAAGACCTGTGAAGATCTTTCACTACTGAAACGCGACCTTGGAGAGTGGATTGCGGACTGTGGGTTCCCAGGTGTGTTCAACGCTAATCTGGAAGAAGTCCCCAGAATATACTCCTATGTAGTGAAACACTACATTTTCCTGAGGTAATGTCTTTGCACTTAAAATTGAAATTTGACTCCTCAGCACTCATGAACACATCCTAACAAACTGCACCACACGCACAAAAAATGCATACACACACTTGACTTTCAGCACCTTTTACACCCCCTGTCATGAACCTTTATTTATACTAACCCACATCCTAACTCACTGCAGCGTACACATACATACAGTACACACACACACCTGACTTTTTACCACTTCTTACATCTCCCATGGACCTTTCGTTATATATTTATGTGTTTTAATCTATCCATCACCTATCAACCCTAGGCCTTGGTTGTATTTAATTCTGTCCCCCCCCCCCAACCACAAACACATACAGCACACTGCCCCCCACTCCCATCACACATTCACACAATCACTGACATGGGGCTGGTGGATGGTGTGCTGGGTATGGTTGATTGCTGGCCATCGGGCGGCATTAGCTGGGGGTGGTGGGTGTCGGCCTGGTGGGTTGGCCACCTAGGGGTTTGGTCCACTCCCGATCTCAGTGTTATGTGGCCGGGGTATTTGAGCCGGTGATGCGCTGGGTTCCTACCTCAGCGCGTGGCCCGTAGTGCGCAGGTAGTGCTGGGGGCCTCCCTTGTCAGTGGGGAGTTATTTACTATCTAGCACAGGTGCTCTCCTTTATGGGGTGGTGCATAGACGGGTGGGGTGTGCAGGGGGAGAGAGGGTTGAACTCTATTGTCCTGTGTTTTAAATGATTATTATTTAGATATGAGGACTTCAGGGTCTACAGACATATTCTTGGGTTAGGGTCATCATCAATAGATAGTTGGTACCGACAGGGTTTCATTGACATTGCTGTTATATTTATAAGCCTTTTTTTTTTTTTATGTGTATCCCAGGTTTTGAGGTTAGTCGGACTCAGGCGCAGAGACAGGCTTGGAGAGATTATTCCCCATTTTATTGTAAAACCCAAATAATCACGTAGAGCACAAGATGAGGAACCACACAGGGGTAGGTTAGACTAGGATCCAGTGAGGACAGATAGGCACAGCGAGGTATATATACGCGGAAAAATAGTCAGGGAAAAATGAAAAACCCTGGGAGCTGGAGGGAAAACAAAGGGAGGATAACTGGTGAGACAAATTAGGGATAATTAACACGGACAGAAGGGGAAGAAACAAACAGGAAGG
Source organism: Apricaphanius iberus (assembly GCA_028564705.1). Lineage (NCBI taxonomy): Eukaryota > Metazoa > Chordata > Actinopteri > Cyprinodontiformes > Aphaniidae > Apricaphanius > Apricaphanius iberus. Next base: position 13,199 of record JAPXFQ010001286.1, read on the forward strand.
AAAAAAATTACGCAGACAGGGACGGATCATGACAGTGTGTTGTGAAAGTGTAGTTCTTACTTCACATTTTTGGATCTGTTATGTTAATGTTGCTCCACTCTATTGGTTGTTGTTTTTATGTTTTGTTTTGTTTTCCAACCTCTCTGTCTTGGTGTAGAGCTGGGATGTTTTCTTGTTTTCTTTGTTTCCCTTTCAGTCATGTAATGTCAATTCACACTCCTACTTCTCCTATCTCTCTTCTTTATCTTCTCTCTTCCTTTTTTTCTTGTTTTCGTGTCCATAATTTGGAAAATTAAACCCACAGTAATCATTAATAAAGATTCTGTTCATATATACATATCTAGCGGAGTACTGTAGCGCAGCTGTAATGCTCTGCTTGATAATGTAAATCTGTTGGGCTTGTACTTGGCACTCAGATATATTTTTTGAGTGCCACACTGCCGGACAGGACAGGGGAAAAAAAATCCCTGAAATCACCACTCCTCCTCCTCATTCACACAATACACTGCTTGCCAATATTGGCCTCCTCAGGAAGCTCCCCTCACCATGCTGATGTGTGACCAAAGCCTTATAGCTCATTGGTAATCAGTTGTTTACACTCAATGTTTTTGGTCTTATGTTTATATAATTTCTTAGATTTTTTCATATGTTCTTTTTTGTTTTTGTAGGTCAACAAAGATGATCAACCAATTCACAGAGGGAATCAGCAGCTGCGGAAGACTCTGGGAGCTCATTAAATGCAACTGGATTGCATTTCTCCCAATCTTCACAAACATGCAAGAGCCAATGTCAAAGGGAGCATTTAAAGCCCTATACCTGTACACCTACAGTGGGGAAAAGGGGACCAATGTACGGGAAGCAGAGGAGGAAACAGCATTCAACTTCGAAATGATCCTCAATAAAATCGAAGGTAACTAGTAAAGGTTGTTGTAGACTAGTGGTTATATATATATAATAAGGCTTCACACTGGCCTGTCTCCCATCCTGTTGTACATGTACTGTATTTGATACAATATTAAATAAAATTTTGTTTGTAGAGCACAAAATACAATACAGTTGTTTTGTAGCACTTTTCAGACGGTAAGAGGGGCACCCAAGATAACAGTGGCAATTAAAAAATGGTAAGCTACTAAACAATATGAAAAATATAAAATATATTGTAGTAATTATTTTTAGGAAGAAATCTTGGGCAGATCCATGACTCGAGTGCTCAATCCAACTGAAAGGTGCCAAGTGAAGTACAAGTAGTTTATTGATGCATCACAAGTTTTTTATCATTTTGACCAAGAATCATAGTAGTATTAGGACAGTATGGTGTCCCAAATTACTGTATATGGTTGTAAAAGCAAAGTTTGTTGTCAACAGTTCTGGTTGGACGGTGCAGTAGCTGCCAGCTGATTCAAAGGGTGGAGTCAAGAATGGGGATAACGTTTAAGTAGAGTTTATTTTGACAATGTTATCATGGGAAGGTCTGTCACAAGGCCTGTAGTAAGGTGGAAAGTCGGTCCTGTTCTGTGCCTCAACTCATCATCCACTCAGTAAGAGTTGATGACAGGGAGGCAGGGAGTGAAAGACAGACTTTACATCCAGCAGAGATGATTGTATTAAAGGAGGGCAGAAGAAGCAAGAGTAAGGCCAGTCTAGCGGATTGCTACTTCATAAATTGTATGTGAGATATATGTGTTAAGTGAGTGGCTCTGCAATAGCAGCATAATTAAGGTTTGGTACAAGAAAGCTTATCACTTCATTAGGGATGGTCAGTGTCCATCTGAGCCCAGGATGGAGGCAATATAGGTGTTCATAAGACCCATGAGGAGTGATGGTATACCGTGCACCATCTCTCAGTATAGCATCAAAGAGCAAGGTTTTAAGTCTAAACTTAAAAGGATTGAGATTGCAAATTTCACAAATTTAGGGAGGGAGAGAATTCCACAAGATGGGTGCACGGAAGCAGAAAGCTCTTCCTCCTATTGTAGATTTTGATATTCTAAAGTTTTCAATAAGAAAAGCCTTTTGTAATGTTTAGGGTTTTACAGGTTATTAAGGGATTAGTAGGTCTTTAAAATAATTCCGTTCAATTCACTTTTATTTATATAGTGCCAATTCACGACAACTGTAATCTCAAGGCACTTTACAACAAAAGTTATTTCAATACAATTATACAAACATTTCAATCAGTTAAAAGTTCCCAACGTAAGGAGTCCCATCAGATTGCGGTGAGTCATCGACGTGAGGTTGTTCCCGGATCATGCAGACTCCAACCATATGCTGGATCTAAGCAATATAATTCATCAGTTCTGAATGAAAGTAATAGTAACATTAGGTAATATTACTTGAAATGTACCTGAATATTCAAAAGGAATGCAAATGTTGCTATGGCTTATTTTTGTTTTTGGCAGACAAGGTCACTGACCTCACATACGAGGACATCCTGATTTTCATGACCGGTGCAGATGAGGTGCCCGTCCTGGGCTTTCCGACAAAACCAACCATAGGGTTCTACGCCCAGGAGCCTGGACAGCGACGCCTGCCATACGCTTCAACATGCCAAATGTGTCTGTACCTCCCCAGAGACACATCTGAGGAGGACTTACATGACCTGCTTCGTGAGTCAATAAAGGGTTCACATGGTTTTGGTAAAATCTGAACTGTTCATCTAGAGCAGTTAAAACAGCAGGCCAGTAACATAGAACTCAAGTTGTGTTGTCCTTTTTGTATTATTAAATAGCAGAACGATAATCCAAGTACGCAATATGTTTTTTTTTTAGATAGGATACTATGTTTTGGTTTGTTTAATAGTTAATAGTTTTTAGATATTTAGAGATGTATTGAATTAATATGGTTGAATTTCTTTTCTTTTTTTCCATGTATTATCAACCATAAGCCGAGTAGTGGTAGTAGAGTTGTTCTTTTAATTATAAGTTGCAATGAGTTCAACATTCTTCCTGCGATCCATGCAATCATTATTTTCGTAAAACCTTTCAACATGGTTATGTGTGTTCTTAAATTGTCCTTTTGGAGTTTGTGACTGGCATTTACTTTTTTGTGTTGAATTTTTTTTTAGATACATGTGCATAGTGATGTATTGAATTTACTATGGTTGAAAAAATTTTTTTTTGCAATATCACAACCATAATGTGAGTAGTGGTTGTAGATTCCAAGTTACAAGTTGCAACGAGTTACACATTCTTCCTGAAAATAAACACTTAAGGTAATATCCAGCTTTGTTGTGTGTTGATAAAGTAGGGGTGGGGGATTTGTATTTGAGAACTTCTGATAGTGAAAAACACTGATATCATTATCAACATTTTATTAATTGCACAAGCTTAAAACAGGCAGCATTTGACATGTAACCCACATTTTCTATGAAACTTCATAAGGTTATGAATTCGCATATGAAATGTACAGCGGCTGTACAAAAAAATTAAGATTGTGAGGGGGAAAAAAATTATTGTTCAAACATAGCGACAACTTACATAATCACTTGATGTGAAACATTGTCATTTTCTTAAACAGACCAATAAAGTAGTTATTCCCAGAAATTACTTTAAATATTGTGTATTCTGGACATAGAAAAGTAAGAAAAAAAGCAAATGAGTTAACAAATCTGTTCCAATTAACATAGAGTCAGTGTCAGAAGGTGTTAGTAATAGAGATACAGTAAATTTGCAATCCACTGTGAAAGCATCCTGAAGCACATTTCATGTTTGAAAATATATCTCCAGCCGTCTAACACACTCAAGGTATTTATTCTTCAGATCTGCCACCCCAGTCATAGCATTGTTTAATTCCTCCTGTTGGTTCATTGTCAGATGCAAAGGTGGGGAAACTATAACAGCCCTATGAATTTCTTCCTCAGTGGCTTGCAGCTGGTTGAACTGTAACCCATGCCTGGCCAAACAAGTTTCAAGATTTTCATGGCTGTAAGGATCCTGTCCAAATATGCCTTCAAGTGCCGTAGAATCAGACTCACTAGCCAGCATGCCCTCCATCCAAAGTTGCACTGGTGTTCTTTAATTGGCGGACCTGATTTTGTGGTTATTCCATGCATTTTGGAAATGGTCTAATCTTGCCTGAATTTCTGGAAGGAAAACCACTTGGAGTGCCATCTTCTGGGTGTCGGATGAGGGGTCCAATATCTGCTCATTCTCATATGAATAAAAAAGGTTGTAAAAGTAGTGCACTACTTGTGTGAATACATCTCGCCAAAGTCGTTCTATTCGTTGGTTGTGCACAGATGGACCGGTAAGATGTCTTCCAGGGCCTTGTAGGAGGGTCATGAGGAGGGCAACCAGTGTGTTCTCCCCTCCATGTTCAGATCTTACCCTGGAGGGTAGTCCATACAGACATGTTGCTCGGACAAAGTGGGTCAAAACTGTCCGGGCAGTGTTGTCTGTGCTGCATTTAATGTAAGTGATGAGTCGGGAATTTCCATCAATGCAGCCATGTGTTACAAACCCCGACCTGTCACACATTAAATACAAAATAAAGATTATCCATAACTTGAGTCATACAACACTTTAATTACAAACAATGTTACAATGAATATATGACAGTTTATGAAGAGGAAGATATAAAACTATTAAAGCATTTAAATTTTCATGTGATGTTAAAAAACAGAAACAGAAAAAAATAAATAAATGAAGGCTGGATTACTATTACTGACCGAATGAGACGCATGTGGCCATCAATATGCCATAGACTATTGGGATAGGGGACATAGTAACTTCTTCTTGCTACAGTCAGGCTCCACCTTTGGGCTGCAGCCGATGGGTCAATACGGTTCAGGATCTCCCTAACTCTTCTTCTGGGTACCACAAAGCCATCAGTACGCAGATATGCCCTCATCATCTATATGGAGTTGAAAGGAGAAAAGTGTTGGTGTACTAAGAACAAGCAGCATATTTTATAATATATACAATGGGTTTACTCAGGCATACATTCTTTTACTCACTTCTGACCCAGCTCTGGGAAACTGGTTATGGAGTGTCACCATCTTCACCTCAAGGTCTGCATCATTTATTTGTGTGAACCTTTTCCTTGATCCCAAATGAAAACACTTCATTTTCTTGTGCAGATATGAGGCGGAACATCCCAGCATCCGAGCCATAGCTCTCACTGTAAATCCTTGTGTCAGGAGGAGTTCTACTTGTTCCCTAGTGATATCAAGGGCAGGCCTCCCTCTACTATAATAATTATCTATTGATTAGCCTATGCCATTCTCTGGGTGAATACTCGATTCTGACTGGCTGGATGGTGTAGGTTAAAAACTGAATGTACACCTATGAAAGGGGTCCCGTCAAATTGCCTGATGTTCCAAATTATTGTGCTGGCTCAAACGCTAGATGGTAAACATGGCAACAGAGACACAACGTTACACATTTGTGTACAGTTGACTTATTGCAACAGCAAGACAGACAAAGCATGAGTGAATTTATTTATTTTAAATTATTTGGTGAGTATGACAACTTTGAAGACTGATATTTCAATTAATGGAAATGTAGCATTTATTTTCAAATAGAGTTAAGTTACGAATGGCATATGCCTACTGCCATTGCCTGTCTTTCTGTCTTGCATATAGACTACTTGCTTGCTTTCCTTTTAACACGTGAGTGAATGGTTGACAATATTTGCTGTAATAAAAACGATTTAGGAAACTATCCGTGAGTTTTTACTCTTTCAAATAAAGTTTGGCATCATCCAATGGACACACACAAACGGTAAGTAGTGCACTGGCCTTCTGAAATGATACTTTGTATCATCTCTCACTTCACATCACTAATCAACTGCTGCGGTCGGCTCGCTAAGCCCTGTACAACGCCTGCATACGGGAGATATTAAATAGTGCGCTCACTTATATAAAAAACCTCAAGATTTTAACCATAAAAACACATTTGTAAGGTATTTTTTAATTGATTAAATTTTTCTTTTTTTAGTAAGTGATCATGGTATAAGCGAGATAATGCCATTGTGTTTTCTGTTAAAACAGAAATTAAAGGACTTCGCTAGGAACACATCGTGGACACCTCAAGAACAGGTGCAGAACCGATTCGTAGTACGGGCACACGGTTTAGCAAATCGAGGGTAGGCCTACGGATTCTCACCCCTCAAAAATTATTTCTGCACCTGGCCCCTGCCGGGATGCGTATTATACTTAAAATAAAATTATTTAATACTTTAATAATAAAATAAAATAATATTATACTTTACTTAAAGTGAAATTAAAAAAGATGAGCAACTTACCTGAACGCAGTCGTCCTGCATGGAAAGCATGACCGGCAGTTGAAGCTTCTGGGGCCGCAGAGATCATAGCTCTAAGCTCCCTTAAACTATTTACAATTTCCCGTACTGCATCGGCGCTAAGAGTAGCTTCAACTCTGCCCAGATTTTCAATGGAGATGTCAATAACGCGTATTTCCCTGGGGCCCGCACATCCTTGGTTATATGCTTGCTCTATTGCTATACATCGTCTTCTAATACGTCTTAGAACGGCATTCGCCATACTGCAGGCTCTGCTTTCTGTATCACTGTTGCATAGCAGTGTATTACTTTAGCCATTAGGGGCACCCAGCAGGATCTGATGACTATGAACAGCACATTTACATTTTAGACTGGGTGGTATTCTTACAGGATACCCAATAGGAGTCTTCTACCCACCCTCTCATTAGAATTTGCATAATAACTGTTTCAGGCACTAGTTAACTAGTGAGCTGCTTCACTACATGCAAACTAGTGAGACTTCAATTGTTCCTCTAGTTAACTAGTGGAAAAAAATGCTCCACTTGTTTGTGTTTTTAGGTGTAACTAGTTTACTAGTGTACAAAATATGCATGCCACTAGTTAACTAGTAAGGCCCCCAACACCTTACTAGTAAACTAGGGGGTATTTTTGCCTTTACATGTTAACAAGTGACCATTTTGGCATCTCACTAGTTAACTAGTGGGCCTGAAATGGCCCTCACTAGTTAACTAGTGGGTGTTTTGGGGCTTACTAGTAAACTAGTGACACTTTTTGCACCTCACTAGTTAACTAGTCAAATGGAAATTGCCATCACTAGTTCACTAGTGGGCGTTTTGGGGCACACTAGTAAACTAGTGACACTTTTTGCACCTCACTAGTTAACTAGTGGACATTTGTATCTTCACTAGTTAACTAGTGAGCAGTTCTGCCTTCACTAGTTTACATGTAAGTGTCGTACTGAAGCCACTAGTTTACTAGCTAAAGTTCATTTGGCCAGCATGTTAACTTGTGTGTGACATCCAAATGTTTTGGGTGGGATTTTGTGAAATTATGCACTGTGATTGGTTGTCATATATTACTTGGACATAGGGAGCCAATAGAAAGCCTCAATTTCAGGAATTCTCCACCTCCTAATTAGAATTCTGTGCCACTAGGTGACTAGTGTGAATTTAGGCTTGAACTAGTTTACTAGTATACATTTATGACCTCACTAGTTAACTAGTTTGGACAAAGGATGCATCAACTAGTTAACTAGTGAGCCTGCTGCCATCACCTAGCTAGCTAGTAAGCCATTTATGTTTCACTAGTTACCTTGTGACATTGACCTACTCCAACTAGTTAACTAGTGAGGAGTTATGCCTTCACTAGTAAACTTGTGCACATTTTTGACTGCCACTAGTTAACTAGTGAGACAATAAAACCTTCAACTAGCTGACTGGTATGCATTTTGGCATTTACTAGTTAACTAGTGGACATTCCCAGCTCTCACTAGTTAACTAGTGAAGCCAAGATGTGTTCACTAGTTAACTAGTGGGCATTTTTGCCTTCACTTGTTAACTAGTGTGCACAAACATGGCTCACTAGTTAACTAGTGGACAAAAATGGCGTGTATGTTGGCCTGATATCAATATATCAGAACAAATTATCATGCAGTTGGCCAAATTATGTAGAAGTTAACAAGTGAGAATTTCACATTCAGTAGTCAGCTAGTATACTTTTTTGTACCTTACTAGTTGACTAGTAAAATATAAACGTCTTTTAAATAGTTAACTAGTGCACATTGAAATGTGCACTAGTTAACTAGTGAACATGCTGAGCAATACTAGTTAACTAGTAAGACACGAAACATAAGAACTAGTTAACTAGAGGGAATTTGGGTCTGACTAGTTAACTAGTGGACATTTTGGCTGTCACTAGTTAACTAGTTCACACAAACATGGCTCACTAGTTAACTAGTGGACAGAAATGGCTTGCATGTTCATGATAATCATGCCTGATATCAAGATATCAGAATAAATGCTCATTCGGCTTGCCATACATGCAGCAAGAGGCTCATAGCTGTGCTCCATCATAAATGTGGTTGTAAAGTTTTAGTTTTTTCTGTGTCAGAGCTGTCATTAAAACCCATTGTTTTCTATTGACCGAACTGACAAGTCGAAACATCCAATCTGTTCGAGGTTCAATTTTCTCACAAGACTCCAAAAGACAAAATAATTTATGTATTAGTACCTTTGTTTAAAAAATGCAACAAAAAAACACCATCCTAATATATTTCTCTAATCAGTGGTACAAGGGGGCTCTAACCTGCAACCTGCTCTTTAAATGTCATTATACAAGAAACGAAAACAACTTTTTTTCTTTTTGCTCCTTTACTATGCTGAAAATTAACCATGGTGTGGAAGACTTTTGGCATAGCGTTACACCCCTAGTTAAAATAGATGGATAGAGTGTCTGCATGCAAGGTTGTTTGTCTTCATTTTGGCAATGAACTGGTTAAAAATCCATGGTGTACCTCACTGTGTTCCCATTCACTATGAGGATGGACTCTATAGTATTGAATACAGCAGTGACCATTCATTTAATATTCAAATGTTTGAAATAAGACTATATTACAAATAAAAATAAATGAAAAAAAAAACACTGCATGGGCACTGCTGGATACTTTCCTGCTTTTAACTAAATAAATATGACTAACAGAAATAAACAGCTCTGAGTTATTGTATTTTCATTATGTAAAACATCTCACTCTCAAAACACAACACACATGCATGCTTTTCTAACTTTCCACAAATCATTTCTGTAATTGCCAAAGCTTCCACTAATATATTGTAGTTTTTTCAAGTGCATTCATTGGTTTACCACTCCCTCGGACCATTTCACCCACTCCCCAGACTGAAATCAGTCTTAAAACCACTAGCCTTATCAACTAGGATGTTTAAATCAAGGCAAGCCAGCACATTCATCAGTCTCAGGAGCCAATGCAGCTAGAGGCATCAAAAAGTCAATATTCTAACCAAGGTATTTTACTGTTCTCAAATGATTTTTGTTGTTACAATACTGAGTAGATGTTTTCCCTTAGGGGCCTGTACTATATGAGAACAATTTATTTTTTCGGATTTATTTTTACCACAACTGTAGTAGTACATTTAACCAGTTTATGTTAAAAGACTAAAGATATCCAAGCAAGATATATGCTATAGTTCTAAATTGTCTTTTCTCGGTTATAAGAGAATGTCATTCAGGATTCTGATAAAGTTTTTTATGATCAAGTTCTAGTTAAAGCACAATAAAAAATGGTATAAATGGTAAAAATCTATTTTACTGATTTAATAAAGGGGAAAAAAGAATAAAACAACCCATATTATACTGTAAAGTAGATAATACATTTAGGTTTTCTTCACCTTAAACTAAAGCATACCATTGAAAGAAATGAATATTTTAATGTAAAGAGAGTCACATTGTTTCCTCGTTTGTTTCCCTTCAATTTGCTTTTCATTAAGGCAGCATCAAGCCCGTTATTGGAATTCCATTAAGCATAACTAGATTCCTCTCAGGAGGAAGGAAATGGTATTAAAGAGGGAAGAGTGCAAAATGTTTTAATGGTTTGCAATAACACTGGGAAGAAAGGAGCTTTGCAATATCTATTTCTGCTTAAACCCATCTGCCCTCTGATCCATGACCAATTTGATCAGTGTAGCTTGCGGGAGAAATAATATTCCAAATGTAATCTGTTTAAGTAGCTTTTTAAGTCACACACTGGAAACAGAGCAGAACTGGTGTGGAAGGACCAGACAGAAATGTACATCTATATTGAAGGGTTTCCCCTGTGGGATTTTCCTCTGAATAGATCATAAGATATAAAAATAAAATCTTAAATAAATAATTATGGTCTTTTGTTAGGTTTTTGGTCTTGATATTTTAGTGTAGAATATATACAGACTTTTCTACTCATGAACTCTTTTTATTCATATTAGTGTTTTTTTTTTGTTTACTTTTTGAGTGAAGCGCTATACAAATACAGCTCATTTACCATTTATCTTAAGAGGCTGAGAAGTAGTCTCATCTCCAGACCCCTGATGGTGAATTTTTACAACTGCCCCATCACTAGTGGTCTAACATATGGTTTCTTAGTGTGGTTTTCCGGCAGCAATAAGGCAGATTAGCAGGCCCTTCAGCCAGTGGTGAAAACTGTGGGAAAAATCATTGGGTTCACACTCCCAGAGATCAGTTCTATCTACACTACCCGATATCTCTAGAGAATGAGGAATATTCGGCAAGACCGTCACCATCCTGTTCATGATTTGTTTCACCTGCTTCCCTCAGGTTGGAGGTACAGGTTCATACGGGCCTGGATGACAAGATTGTTCGGCAGCCGCTACTCTCAGGCGGTGAGTTACTGAATGATAACCCCTCCCTTTTCTGCATTCCCTCCAATGATAATATCTCTACATGTCATAATATGGGGTAATAGTGATATCATACTTTCCCATGGACATGGGCAGGAACCATACTCACCTATTTCTATTTAGTTTTTGACTGATACACTGTAGTTATATGTGAATGTGTACTTGGGTTACAGATATTATGTAGCAGTGCTGCTCAAAACTTATTTTTTTTTTGTTCTGTATAACAGTGATAGTATATCTGAATCTAATATAATCTAATCTGTTGTCTGTGTTAAGACTAGTTTGTACTTCTCCTTCAGCAAGTTTGCGTAGAGATGCAGAAGTATTGACAGAGACGTTTTTCATTTCCATTGTTGTCAGTGTTGCAAGGCAATTTTCCACCAAGACAGCAGGGGTGCTGATTTTTTTAAGGTGGGTCTGCCCACCACTGCAGTGTCATTTCTGGTTAAGTAAAGTTTATTTTCTTCAGCTGGTAAACAATTTCCCCCTCAAGGAGCAATGGACGACAGAAAGTATGTCTTGATTGAGCTGAAGAGCTTTTTACTAGAAGTGCATCTTGTAGAATACTCCATAAACACATGTAAACAAACACATAGGTCTCTTTTGTTGTTCTCTTCAGCTCTGTGTGTTCAATGTGGCCAAATGACCATATTAGATAAACTACATGCTTTCAATAAAAAGCATGCAGTGCCCAAATGCTGCATTGACTACTGATTACATCGACTATAGAGCACTGTTCTGATGAAATTATCTATGCCTGTTGTTGAACTGACCAATCACAGGCATACACCCTCCTTGACAGAGACAGATAGTTAGAAAATTCTGCTCTAATTTGTCCATCGTTGCGTAGGTGACTTAGAGCCCTTGCGTTAACTGATAATGGCACTTATTTGTTCCGACATAGACAGAGAAGTATAAACTAGGCTTTATGCTTCAAGTCTCTGTGGCGTTGCTATGCAGCCTCATACACTTGAGGTAAATGCAAGGAACATTTGAAATTTATGGTAAGTTCAATAACATAGGACATTTATTTCAAATTCAATTCAATTCAAACTTACTACATAACATACTTTATTGATCCCAGAGGGAAATTAAGTGTTGTAGTAGCTCATAATTAATTAATTCTTTAAGAAGTTGTTGTAGACCATGATGGCTGTTGGGAGAAAATAATTCCTGTAGCGGTCTGTGTTGCAGTTAAACTGAAGAAGCCTCCGACTGAAGATACTCTGTTGTTGTTGCCGTAGTTAATATATATATAGGAACAATCAGATCTCTTGTGGGATTTTCAGACAGTTTCTATGAGGTATTGTATTAAATCACAGGAAAGTATTATGTGTGTGGATGCTTACCAAAGAACAATGCTTAGCTTATTAACACTGAAGGCAGATGGTATGGGGAAAAAGGATGAAGGCAGATTAAATAGAAAACAAGTGTTTAACTAACAAAGGGGCTGTATGAAATCGGCTAGGGAGTCAAGGTAAATTTAAGAAGGGAGGCTGAGGATGTTGGGACTCGATTGTATGCTAGTCTGAGAGAAGTTTTCATATTACGTCTGAGAAATGTAACTTCTCTTGATCTGTGTGTAATAAAAGCTGTGGTCCACTGGAGTTCGTTATGCACTCTGAGGGATTTTTCTCTGGGACTGCAGCCGCTTGCAGGTGAGATCGGCCAAAAGTGGATAATTGTGTCTGTTTCTTATTTGCTCTCTTTGGACAGAAATTATGAATTCCACGCTCGGAAGGTTGAATTGAGGCTACAGAAAAAGTAGAGATTAAAAGCCATGTTTTGGTGCCTGTTCCTTTAAAGGCAGGCTTTGATGAAGGAGTAAAAATTCTACCTTTCAACACTGTGGGATAGGATGCTCAGGGTTGTCCATAATCTTTTAAATTATATGAAGAATACTTCTTTGCATCATTATCTCCAGTTGTTTCACTGTTGTCCCCAGAACAGAACCAGCCTTCTTCGTCAGGTTATTTAGCCGTTTTAAGTCCCTGGATCTGATGCTGCTACCCCCAACAATTGATGGAGGAAGATGAAAAACGTATAAAACTGAAACAGAATACAACACCATAAACCATAACACTTCTGTGTAATGGCATAGTTTACATGCCCTACTTATGTTTTAGAAAGTATTAAAAAACAAACAAATACTGTATTCTCTATTATTATTTTGTCTTCGTGGCCTATCAGAATCAAGCTCCTGGGCTGGATTTTAACAAATGCTCAACTCTGTGTTAGGGATTAAATTCAAAAATACGTTATGGATCCCAGAGAGAAATCAAGAGTTGCTGTAGCTCATACTATTTTATTATTCAAGGATCTGATGGATGACAGGCTAAAAGATAAATAGATTAAAAGGGCAATGTGTAAATGTGATAGTAGGATTCAAAACAAATGTCTCATAGATCTCTCTCATATTTCCTTTAAAAAAAAGTGACATCAGGTTTTGTCTTTTATTTACACTAAAAATGTTACTTTTTCAATCATTTTTAGGTATACTAACTGATCATTATTTCACAGCAACCCTGTGATTATATTAAATTTTAATTGATTGACAATTCTTGTTCTTTTTCTACATTTTTTAATATATATTTTATAGGGCCGGGATGCGATAAAAAAATTGAATCTAATAAATTACAGGCTTTGTAATTAATTAATCGAAATTAATCGCATTTTAATCGCACCTAAATATTTGACCTGAGAAAAGTGAGAATTTTCTTCATATGGATTTTTAGTATGAATACTGACTGAATACATAAGCTTAAATTATCAGAAAAAAATAAAAAAACATCTTTCTGTCAGAATACCGATAAGAGAATGAATCATGGAGATAGCTGAAAAGTCTCTCAGATAGAAATAGATAAATTAACACGGTGATGACCAGGAAGCTGCAGCGCACCACCGTGATCCCTCCTTGCAGAGCTGTGGAGGATGAAATCCCTCTCGTGGAATGAGTTCTGAGATTCTCTGGAGGATCTAGCCCAGAGGAAATATAAGTTTCCTCTGTAATGCACAAACAGACGCTAGAAGCAGCGCAGTGTGCGCCACGTAACACGAGAGCGCACACACGGGACAGAGTAGATGAGACAGTTCTGTCACCAAAACCTTCATGACAGGAAGAAATAGCTGCAGCATAAGTTTTAACTGTAGTGAAAGCTAAATTTCTGTCCCTCAGCTGCTGCAGGAATGATAGCACACAGCTTAGTGGCCATTAAACGCGATCTGCGCCTTTCTCTGCCTACCAGCGCTGGAAGGCTGCGGTGCATATATAGGTGCGATTATAATGCGTTAAAATATTTTTAATGCGTTATTTTTGTTAATTAACTAATCTTAATTAACGCGTTAAAGTCCCGGCCCTAATATTTTAACATTCTTTTAATATTTTTTATTAAATTGCACATTAATTCAGTAGCACGCTGTTTTTCTACTTCAAGAGAATGTAAAATTTTCTGTTACCCCTGCCTGTCTTTATATTAATAATGCAAAGGAAATTTTGTGATTGTACAAATTTAAAATGATTTTATGTAGTCAGCAAGTGATTACATTTTATAATTGGAATTTTGCATGTTAGGAAAAGGATGCTATATGGGGTGCCACCTGGGACATTATTCAGAATTGTCTTGCATATACACTTATACAATTCAACTCCATTCATACAAAATAGTGAGAACCTTTCAGACAACCCATTGAAAGCTCTGATAAAAACTCGTGAAAAGATAAACCTTACATACACACTAGTGAAATCCTCTCATACACACTAGTAGAATCCTCTCATACACACTAGTAAAAACCTCTTACAGACTAGTAGAATCCTCTCATACACACTAGTAAAAACATCTCATACACACCAGTAAAATCCTTTCACACACACTAGCAAAACCCTTTCACACACACTAGTAAAAACCTCTCATACACACCAGTAAAATCCTCTCATACACACTTGCACAATTTTTGTGGAACAGGAAGGCATTTTATTTGAACAGGAAGACATTTCACTTGAATAGGAAGACATTTCACTGAAAGAGGAAGTCATTTCACTTTAAGAGGAAGGTGAATGAAAAAACAGATCGTTAACTTTAAAAATAGACATAGAAATATAAAATAAAAAGTAAAGTTGAAAAAATATTTTAAACTTGTAGAAATATTAAAAACTTGAATTTAAAAAATAAAACTGTAACCAACTGTTTTGTGTTTTAGATTCTTTTTGGATAGGTTTTACGTTTTTCTTCCCCTTTGCTTTTAGTCAACAGTTTACAGTTTCAATTCAGACTTTTCTTTTTGAGTAGAGCCTAATTTTACATGGGGGCATGTCGTAGAGCCCATTGGCTATCAGTGACATTGCTGGCATCGGGTGATGTCATTTCCCCCATAGAACAGCTTCTGTTGTTGATGCTACCATGTTAGTAGTATCATCGTTGCTCTGATGTGTCATACCAAACATTGGGTTGAAGGACAGACGGTTATGTGCGGTAGGTTTAGTTTTGAAGAGTTTAGTGCATCATTCATGCAAGTTTTGATTCTGTTTTAATTATACACCGTGATTGAGCAGAAATTGCTTCTTGTTGGCAGCTTATATTCGCTGCTAGTTAGTCAATGCAACAACTCCTAAACCTTTGTATCATAATTAATATTAACCTAAGACACACCCCCAAATAAAATTAAGCTGTACTCAAAAAGAAAAGTCTGTATTGAAAGTGTAAACTTTTGACTGAAAGAGAAGGGGAAGAGAAACTTAAAAACTATCCAAAAAGAATCTAAAATACAAAACAGTTGCTTACTGTTTTATCTTTATATTTTCTAAATTGAGGTTTTCAATATTTCTACAAGTTTAAAATATTTTTTCAACTTAATTTTTTGTAATTTACTGTCTATCTTTAGAGTTAACAATCTGTTTTTTCATTTACCTTCCTGTTAAAGGGAAATTCTTTCCTGTTTAAGTTAAATTCCTTCCTGTTCCAGTAACATTTTACTAGTGTATGAGAGGTTTTTACTTGTATTTATGAAAGGTTTTACTAGTGTGTATGAAAGGATTTTACTGGTTGTATGAAAGGTTTTTACTAGTGTGTATGAGAGGTTTTTACTAGTGTGTTTGAAAGGATTTTACTAGTGTGTGTGAAATGATTTCGTAGTGTGTATGAAAGAGTTTTAGTAGTTTGTATGTAAGGATTTCACTAGTTTTTTTGAAAGGTTCATCTTTTCACTACTTAAATGAGAGCTTTCACTAGTGTGTGTGAAAGGTTTTCAGTAGTTTGTATGAAAGGATTTTACTAGTTTGTATGAAAGGATTTCATTAGTGTGTATGGAAGGA
This sequence comes from Apricaphanius iberus, assembly GCA_028564705.1. NCBI lineage: Eukaryota > Metazoa > Chordata > Actinopteri > Cyprinodontiformes > Aphaniidae > Apricaphanius > Apricaphanius iberus. The sequence continues at coordinate 29,153 of JAPXFQ010001286.1, forward strand.
TTTCACTAGTGTATATGACAGCTTTCACTAGTGTGTATGAAAGGTTATCACTAGTGTGTATTAAAGGAGTTTAATTTTATAAGTGTATATGAAAGACAATTCTGAATAATTTCCCAGGTGGCACCCCATAATACGAACCCTGCAGCATCTAATAATACAGAAATATTTGTCAGAAATAGTATGAATAGATCTGTTTTTCAATTGTAAACAAATATACGGTAGCTAGTGCTAAGGAAGGGTATATGATGTAGCTAAAACATGAGAGTGATGCTGCATTTTTACTTGTCTCTGCCAACTAGTCGTTGCTCTCTGCGCCTTGTAATGAGATGTTGATGGTTCCCCAAGAACATGAGCTGTACACATCTTTGCAATTTCTGAAAAGTGTGGAAGAGCAAAAGCAGCACTTGAAGGGCATGATGAACTACATTGTTAAAATCGGTCTATGTTCGGGCTTCCTGTTTTCGTCTCCGCACACGGATGTAAATAGTTCAGTTGCTACTGTATGCTTGAGAACGTTATGACGCAGCACTCATAAGCTCCATGTCACTGGAGAGGCAAACCTGTTGTTTGAGAGAACCAGGGTATCATCAACACTTCCTTGCTATTTCAACTTGCTATTAAGGCGTGGCCAAGTCTCTCATCACCGCAGAGTGAATAACAATGGCTAATTCAAATTCAACAGCAGTGTAGATATTTAACCTGAAGAGGGAGCCACACTGATGGTTTTACACCACACACGTGTAAGTTAAGTAGGGTTACTTGCTAAAAATATATTTCACTTTTATACATTTCAATACTAAAGGCAAAAGAATGGATCGGGACAAGAAATCAGATCGGTTTCGAGATTAAAAGATTGGTTCGGGATCGGAGGTTTAAAAAGCTGATCAGGACATTGCTATTTTTAATATATGGAATAATGTTTTGAGGTGTGTTTTTTTCTATTACCTTTCCTATGATTCTTGAATAAGGAATCAATATATAGATGAGTGCTATTTATCCCCACACCGCTGACCCACCCTGACCTTGTGGATACCGTTTCTTATCTGCAATATGGTGCGCCGCACAGAGCTGGCAGCAGAAACTACGGTATGCCTGTATCTGTTTTTGTGTAATAAATGTTTGGTCTGTATACTCTTTATCGGGCTGTATTGAAATCAATTTCCCCTTGTGGGATGATAAAGGTTTATTCTGTTCAATTCTACTCTATTCTTTGTCAGCTCAGAATCAAAAATCACACCCATATTTTCCTTACTTGTAAAGAAAGATTCAAAAACAGCGATTATAGTTTTGGTAAAACTTTCTCTCTCTGAGTCTCAGAACTGATGACTTATACTAAATGTTTTCTGCCATCCAGGATTTGATGTCTATAATCCAGTTAAAATCTATAAAGGCTGCACCAGTAGCAATGCCTGAGTTGCACTTTAAATATCTGCAATGTTCAAGTGTATGTTCCAGCCATATTTAGTTTTCTTAGCAAAGCAAAAAAGGGTTTTGGAAGAATACTATCTGGTTCTAATGTCTAGAGTTTTTTAGTGGAATAATAAATTGGTTATGATTTATGTTATGTCTGTATTCTCTCATGCAGGATTCGGAGGGGGGCGAATGTCAAAGATATCTGCTGCTGAGAACTCTGCCCCACCAAAACTGCTTCACATGTATGTATCGGTGACCCAGACTAGGTGGTCAAGGATCCAAATACATTAAAGAAGGACCTTCAACGGACGTCTTTGGTTTTGTTTATTCATCCTTATAAAAGCTTGTTTTGATTTTGGGTGTGCACGTCAGTTCATACAGATCGTGGTGTGTGCTGATGCTCCTTGATAATTAACAAGTCAAATTAAACACCACAGAAGGAGTCTTCTCATTCATTTATTTAACATACATCATTATTGATCAAGTAGTATAAGTCAGATACCCAAATCAAAAAGCAACAATGATGAAATTGCTGTCCAAATGAGTGCTTAATTAGAAAGCCCGTTTTGTGGAGCCAAAACACTCTGAAAACAGAACATAAACCAGACAGAACTAAACAAAAATATAAAATAAGGTATCTTTAAGCACACCAAGGACATTTTCCTTGTGAATTTGAAAAGTCCATATAATGTATGCTAGAAGTTGAAAAAGAAACTTAAAAGAAAAGCAAACACAAAGTAAGCAACATAAAAATAGTTTGTGCCACACTGCTGTACTTGTGTTTGTGAACAGACAGTAACTGTCAACTGTGTAATCATAGCTTTTTGTTCTTGTGCTTCCTGCAGTGAGACCAGTCCAATCATTACCACCATGGGAGTAAAGCCACGCCTGAAGGAGGAGGCAGGAGTAAACATTGAAATAAATCTGGAGACGAATGTACCAATGTTGGAATAAATGAGAAAGGTTTCAACTGAAAGACTAAGCGTAACAGCATGAAGAAGATGTTGAAACCAAATGAAGAAGTGTGGGCAACAATGACAATCCATCACTCCAGGTGCTCTCAGTGCATTACAGGCTGACATGAGGGATTACAGAGTGTGTCTTAATGCTGTAGGCCAGACCTTAGTATCACCTCAGACTGCTCCAATCATGAATGATAGCTGGAGCTTGGTAGTGGTGTGAACTACACAGGTGGAGATGGCAGTGGATAAGTGCAACCTGTGACTAAATCTTTGGGTACAGACAGTATCACAAGATAGCTATTCAAATGCAGGAGAAGACATTCCTTAACAGCACAGCTAATTGGCAAACCTGAAAATTGAGTGGTGTAGATTTATATATTTGAGAAGGTAGAGACATGGGAGTTGCAGGGATATTTCTAGGGGTAGTAGTGTTCCACTAGGCCATCACACTTACAGCTACGCCACAACGTTTTTAAAATGCCATGTTTTGTTGTGTAAAAGACAACTCGGAAAACACATTAGCCCGCTAACTTCAGCTTTTCAGCAGACCCCTAAAGGTTTTAGATGAAAGTTGCTTTGTATTTTCAGTTGTCCATGATTTGTAATCCACAACAAAATTTAATCTGAAAATAAATAAAATACCCTAGCTCATGCTGCATTTACCACCATGCTTCACTGTGGGTATACAAAAATCTAACTTATATCAAGGATGCTAATATCCCCACATCCACCCAGAAGTGTAGCTAGTTTAACTGTCGTCAAACCTAACCTAAGCTTCAAACCACTAATTATAATATAAGCAGCTAAATCTCCCAGCAGCTGGATCACCTGGGGTTAAATCTCGCGGTGGCTAAATTTCCTGGCCTACGCAGATCGCCGTGAGCATCTCTGCTCATCAGCAGGGCATGGGGTGGGGGCTTGATCAGATCAGACAAGACGACTGGCTGAATTTAAGCACATTACTAAGCGGAGGAAAAGCAACTAACAAGGATTACCTCAGTAGAAGAGCCCACCGCCGAATCGCTAGAGTAGTGGGTGTGGTGCACAGAAGACCGCTTGCACGGTGTCGCTCTAGAGCACGTGTCAGCTTCAAGGCCTGTCATAGACACTTATGTACCCCTCTAAATTTTAGAGGGCTCTATGGATATAACTTTTAAGTTCTATTTATGTGCACCTCAATACGAATCTATCAATAAAATTGAATCAGTGTTTATCTGAATAGTTCTAAATCACATCATTACGTAAAGATGTTCAGTGTTATTTAATTTCAAGTACTTGTCAAATGCGGAGACATATTCTTTTTTTTACTCATGTTAACAGTTTGTTATAGTTTTATCAATACCTTCTGCCGCAGCCGGCCCTTTAAACACATTCTTGTGCGTGATGTGGCCCAAAAGGACAAAGTTTGACATCCCTGTTCTAGACCCTGGGTCCTCGTCAAGGCTCAAAGTGAGCCTGGTAACTACCCCGTTGAGTCACAGTGTGGTCTTGTTTTGGAATACAGTCTAAACTAGGTGGTAACCTCCATCTAAGGCTAAATACCGGCATGGTTTTTGTCTCACATTACACTTTACTGACAAAAACTTGCATGTCATAATCTAAATGACCAAGCCCCGGAATCTTGTCATGTCTCCACACCCACTGCAGTGAGGAACTGTAATACACTGAAAAATTAGAATGGAAGGATTTCTTTCACAGAAACCTACTTAGACGGCAATCCTTTATACCAGAAAGTAAAAAATGGCAGTTAATGAGACCTTTAAACATCTTCAACAAAGTCTACTAGGACAACTGAACTGGATCAAACAGACCATATTCTTTTCTGGGGTATTGGTTTATTTTTTTACTTTTTCAGAATAAAGAAAAAACAGTAAGACTGAAAGGCTGAAGACAAAAAAATAACTGGCATCAATAATCTGATGCTTACAAACTAGCAGAAGAAGCCATTTCTGTATGGAGCCCGGACAATCTCATTAAGAATACACTCATGCAGGGATTTTTACAAATGCACATGCTCATTCGGAAATGCACACTGTTTCACAAATACACATGCTCTGGTTCACAAATATAATTTAGAGAAACACTTGTAACAAAGCACTTTGAGTGGTCAACAGAAAACCGCTATATAAGTTCAGTCCATTTACCATTTAATATAAATTCACAAATGCACACGATGTGGTTCACAAATGCACTCCATGAGGTTTACAAATGCACACAGGCTGGTTTGCAAATGAACATGATTATAATGCACCCTGGCTGTTTACGCAGAGCAAGCTGCTGCTATAGCAGGATGGTTAACATGCACGACTACCACCCTGATGTTGATGGTTTGAATCCACACAAGGCATTATTTTGCAACTTGCCACTCAACCATATTTTTGTGTTCCTGCATGAAAGTAGGCCATAAACATTAGTGTCATATTTATAAATAACAGTTCTGTTGCCACCTATGGCAGGGTCCATACAGAATAAATGCAATATTTGAAGACAAACCAGTCACAAAATACGTTGTATGACTGAAAAATAGTACAGTCCAGTGTCCAGCGCTCTGTGCATAGATGGATGGAGCAGGTGGCGCAGCATTAAAGAGATATGAGTTAACTTACTTGTTGATACAGTATAGACTTTGAATGCAAGTCTTTATTGGACATAACATCAACAAAAGGCATTCCAGAAATTAGAGATATCACTAGGAAAGCCATGGAGACGAAAAACATGTAGCAACATCATCCCTGCTGTTTCCTTGGCCAAAGGTAATTTGAGTAAAGGTACAAAATGTGTCAACTTAGAGAATCTATCAATGATTGAGAATTGTTGTTTTACCTTCCAAGGGGGCAGTCAGTTAACAAAGTCCAAAGAAATGTTGGCCCATTGTTGGGAGGGAACCGGTAGGAGTTGCAGAAGCCCAGTGCTGGGTATATGTGAAGACTTGAAATTCCTTTCAATCAAAGGCCACCAGAAATACTGTCGGATAACAAAGACAGTGCAGTTGACACCTGGAAGGTTGGTAATGTAAGCCCAGTGTATGACTTGTGACCTCCAGGCTTCAGGGACAAAAAGGCAATTGGGGGGACAAGGTTTACAAACCTGAACGTCTTCCAATGCTGCTGTAGTCTTCTCTTCTAACTCCCAGGTCACTGCAGCAACAATACAGGAGGGAGGCAAAACAGAAGACGGAACCTGGAAACTGTCATCCGGCTCACACAGACGAGATAGCGCATCAGGTTTCAGGTTCTAAGAGCCCGGTCTATAATGAAACCGAAGTTGGGACGATTAAACCAAAACGCCCACCTAGCTTGTCGAGGGTTAAGTCTCTTCAAATCAAACTTTATTGATAAAGTGCTTTTCAAACACAGCTTCTCAAAGTGCTTTACAGATTTTAAAATGACCCCAAAACCCCCCAACCCTCCTTCAAAAACCAAAAATAAAATCAATCTCTTGGCCTTCTTGGCATACTCTAAATTCTTGTGATCAGTCCAGACCAAGAATAAGTGTTCCACCCACTCTAGCCAATGTCGCCACTCTTCCATTGCCACCTTCATGGCAAGAACCTCTCTGTCTCCCACATCGTAGTTCTGTTCTATATAGGACAATATTCTGGACAGGAAAGCACAGGGGTGAAGTCTATTGTCCTTTACAAACCTCACTTTGTTGGATGTTAAAGGCATGCAAAGGAGATGCAATGGAGCTAAAGTTGTGAATAAACTTCTCATAAAAGTTTGCAAATCCAAGAAATATTTGCAACTGCTTGTTACTCACAAGCAGTGTAGGCCACTCAGTAACAGCACTAACCTTAGCTGCATCCATCTTGATCTAACCCTAAGAAATAATGAAACCAAGAAAAGGAAACTGTGGTCACATGAAAGTCACACTTTTCAGCTTTGACATAAAGCTTAGCATCAAGGAGTTGTTGTAGCACTTGCCTGACCTGCCAAATAAGAGTCTGTTCATTTGTGGAGAATATCAGAATATCAACATACACAAATATTCAGACATTAAGCAGGTCTCGAAGGACATTGTTGACCAAAGCCTGAAAAACAGCAGGTGCAATTCACAGTCCGAAGGGCATTACTAAATACTCATAATGGCAACTGAGTATTAAAAGCAGTTTTCCACTCATCCCCCTCTCTTAGTCTCTCACTAGATGATATGCATCACACAAGTCCAGCTTTGGAGGTGAGGTATCCGGCAGAAGATTGATGGCACAATCAGAGGGGAGATGTGGGGGACGAGAGGTGGCCTTTGACTCACGGCAATTGAGATAACATTTTAGGAACTTTGAAAATGTCAGGGGAGTCTGCATGTTATTCAGCAGCATCTCTCAAAGAACCTGTTGTAGCCGAGGAGGGGTAGGTATGGTGGTAGGAAAACAGGAACTGTTGCAATTCTCATCCCAAATGAGAATCTTTCCAAAAGCCCAATCTATCTTTGGTCAGCCACGGAAAACCCAGAACCACCAGCTGGTTAGGTGAATAGTTGAAAACTCAGGTATTCAGAAGGTTGTCTGTAAATGAGAGGAGACCATGTTCAGATAGGGAAGTCACTAGGCATAGCAGCGGGCATAAGCCTCTAGTGGTGTGTTGAGTGGGATAAATCTTAATTCAAGGCTTTTGGCTAAAGTAGAGTCCAGAAAATTATCATCTGAACCTGAATCAATCAACACGGAATGATTGGCAGACATTACGGAAGAGCTTAACCTCACTGAAAGATAATTATGAGAGGGTATAGAATAAATCAGTGTCCTCTGGTTCACTGATAAGTCTGGCCTTATACTTGACAAGAGGCCAGGAAGTGTCCATTTTGACCACAGCAGATGCACCTCTTCTCCCTCAAGTGGTGTTGACACTCCTCTGGAGACGGTTAGGTCCTTCCCAGCTGGATAGGTTCTTCCTCTGTAAGAGGGGAACTGGGGGAATGATGGAGAAGTGTTATTAAGGCAGGGGGAGTGGTGGGTGGACTCCAGTGACTTCTCTGAACAGTTGGGGAGAATCTCTGACTGAGTCTTCCACTCCTTGATCCCTTAGCCGTTTGTCCTGATCGCCAGGGCAATGAGTGAGTCCAGACTCTTGGGAAGAGCAAAATGTATCAAGGCCTCTTTAACTGAATCCGCCAGCCCTCGCAAGAAGGCATCAAACAGAGCCGCATCGTTCCAGTCAGTCTCTGTGACCATACTATTGAACTCAATTGTATTATTAGAGGTGGACCTCTTGCCTTGGTGGAGACTCATTAGGGACCTGGCAGCCTCCCGGCCAGGAGCAGTGTGTTAACAAATTTTACAAAAAAGTGTCATAAAAAAGCTGTAGGGGGTCACAAATTGGTGACTTTCTGCTCCATTCTGCTGCAGCCCAGGCTTGTGCGCTGCCAGTCAGGTGTGAGATCACAAAGGCCACCTTGTTTCTTTTGTTATGTATTTAGTTAAAATATAACTTTTAAACTGTACATCGTTGGCCTTGCCTCGACGCATGGCTCTGGCTCTGTGAGCGTTGAAGTCCCCCAGCAGAATGAGGGAGTCCCCAGAAGGAGCACTCTCCAGCACCCCCTCCAAGGACTCCAAGAAGGGTGGGCAATCTGAGCTGGGCAATGACAGGGTGGGCAATCTTGCCCGGGCAATGAAAGTGAGACATTGAGAGGCGTGGTTGGGCGGTAAGGCCCCCCCGATCTGGGGGGACATTGAGTCCGAATGGGCCATGTTCCGTGCCTCCATTGTCAAAGCGGCTGACCGTAGTTATGGCCATAAGGTAGTCGGTGCCTGTCGCGGCGGCAACCCTCGAACCCGCTGGATGCTGTCAAGCTGAAGAAGGAGTCCTATCGGGCCTTTTTGGCCTGTGGGACTCCGGAAGCAGCTGATAGGTACCGGCAGGCCAAGCTGAGTGCGGCTCGGATGGTTGCTGAGGCAAAAACTCGGGCGTGGGAGGAGTTTGAAGAGACCATGCAGAACGACTTCCGTATGGCTTCGAAGCGATTCTGGTCCACCATCCGGCGTCTCAGGGGGGGTGGGGGGGGGGGTGGGTGAGCGGTCTTCCACCAACACTGTTTACACTGTGCTGCTGACCTCAACGCGGGACGTTTTGGGTCGGTGGATGGAATACTTTAAAGACCACCGACACGCCTTCCTGTTTGCGAGCAGAGTCTGGGGACTCTGGGACGGGCTCTCCAATCTCTTGTGCTGAAGTCACCGAGGTTGTTAAAAAGCTCCTTGGTGGCAAGGCACCGGGGTTGGATGAGATTCGGCCGGAGTTCCTCAAAGCTCTGGATGTTGTAGGGCTACCCTCATCTATGGTCACGAACGCTGGGTGGTGACCGAAAGAACAAGATTGCGGATACAGGCGGCTGAAATTAGTTTCCTCCGTAGGGTGGCTGGGCTCTCCCTTAGAGATAGTGTGAGAAGCTTGCTCATCCTCCTTGGATTCATCCCGAGGAGCTGGCCCAAGTAGCCGGGGAGAGGTAGGACTGGGTCTCTTTGCTTTGGCTACTGCCCTCGCGACCTGACCCCGGAGAAGCAGAAGATGATGGATGGATGGATGGATGGATGGATAACTTTTAAAGGAAATTGTGTAATTTCATTCTGCACACATCTAAACGCCCCATGGAGTTATTACTTTTTTAAATAGATAGCTTTTAAGAAAAATTTCCATATTTAATCTTTAAATGGAATGACACCCCATTTCCATTGGGATAACTTACGCTCTATTTTTACCTCGTCCAAGCACTAAATGGTAATATCTAAAAGATACATAAAGGTATTTAACAGCTCCTTTGATGATCATAAAGAAAATGTTACACATCTTTTCTGGTACTGCTCTATAACATATAGGTTTTGGAAAAAGTTCAACAAGTTGTCCGTAACCGTATTTTGATGGATTTTCCCCTTACAGTTAAAAAAATGTTTTATTTTGTTGTTTTTTTATCTTAAAAAGACACATTTTAATTACACATTAAAGTAATATAAGACTATCAACAAAAAGGCTCTTAAAACAGTTTAATGTACATTTTTTTTGTACAGTATTCATGGGAACTATGAACAAGCGTGTGTGTGTGTGTGTGTGTGTGTGTGCGTGTATGTGTGTGTGTGTGCGAAGCCATGTGGAGGCAAAAAAAAATAACAAAATAAAGTTTGTGCCCAGTACAGTACAAAGTGTCTATGATTCTCTCTATTTAAAGTATTGTAATCAAAAATATTAGTTTTGTAAGGCTTGTTGGGTCAAATAAAGGTAGCAGCAGACAAAATTTAAAACATTTGAAAGGCACTAAGGTATGAGCATTAACAATTAAGTATTAAGGTATGTACCAATATTTAAGACGTAGTTTATTTATTCATGTGCACCAGTGTTGGGTGTACTGCTTTACAGATTAACTAGTAACTGTAATGACATTACTATTTTTGTAACATAGTAGTTTAACACGTTAGTATGGTGAACACTATAATGACATTACAATTACTTTCGAAAATATGATGTCGTTACTTATGATTGATAATCTATTCTTCATGGAGACTAAAAAAGCATTTCCTGCATGACACCATCACTGCGTCCTGTATCACGAACAAGGCGCGGTTGCTAGATGGATGAGCAGAGTAACAAAAACATCCCTAGATGCCTGAAATCTGTCCAGTAATTTGTTGCACGAAGGGACAAGAATGTCAATGTTAATGTGTAAACTTCCTGTTAATGTGTAAACTTCCTGGTCCTGGTCAAATACATTTCCCCAATGCCACGAATTCCACACCAAACCTGTCAAAGCATCTGGAGGACAGCAGGGTAGTACGAAGCTAGTTGCGAAAAAACCCCATAGCGAAAGTGAAGATGGTATGGCACCGACATCAATGGCGTCTCAATTTCCAGGAACCCAAGGTAACACTAACAACAAAGGCAGAATTATGTAGACTTATGTCATCTTTTATTGTGGAGGATACATAGCATTGCATAACGTATGGTAACTTGATGTTTGAGTTCAAACCTATAATTTACATGACCCTGCATTTCAGATATGATGTTTTAGAATAATACAAAAGTAGTGTAACTAGTAATGTAAGTAAGTTGCTTTCTAAAAATGTAACTAAGTAATGTAATGGATTACTTTTTTGAGAAGTAATGAATAATATGTAATGGATTACTCATTTTAAGTAAGTACCCCAACACTGAAGTGCACTAGCACACAAAAACAAGAGAAGATTTTATGTGTCCTTTACAGGTACACCTAAAAATAGATATTTTCATGAAAGGGGATCAATTGTCCAGAATTTCTGGCAACAGGCTGTAGACTTCTTCTTCAGGAAAGCAAACTGAATGCTGACAGCTAAGACTTTTGTGTTTGTTCATTGTGAGCACTCCAGTCACTTTGAATTAAAGGGGTAAATATTGGAGATAGGTCTTTAGTTTGATTTTAATCTTTCACTAGAAAATTCAAAAATGCATCCAATACTCATCATCCATCTGTTTTCTATTCCAGTTCTTTTCAGGTTCATGCATAGTTAAACTCTGGATAAAAATTCAAACACATACACATTTACATCTCACAGAAGTTTAGAGTTGCAAAAGTTGTCAAATGTAAAAGAACACTGGTCTACCCTAAGGTATGTGTGAGGAAGATGTACCAGTTTCAAATTAAAAAGGTCCTTCCAAGACAAATCAGACTAAAGACCTAGTCGTGCTCGGACCTCATATTTACAAGAAATATTTATGTAAATGTGATAATCAGAGTATTGTCCTATTTAGCATAAGTTTCATTGACAGAATTGCTTATATTTCAGTAAGGGTATAGGTGACAACAGGGAGATGAATACCACACATGATAGTATTTTCTCTTATGTTGACATTTTTGGCAAGTTAAGCTGTTTTTAAGGGTGCTTTGAGTAAATATGCAATTTGCACCTGCTGATAACATTAGGGCTTTTTAGCAATATAGATAATGTGAGTAAGCTCTGCAAACTCTGCATTTCTGTGGCATTGCAATCAGGGCTTCTCTGCACTTAGTTTGCCTGCAGAGAAAACACACCTGCAGCCAGACTAAGCAAAACCAGGGCTTTTGTATGTTATATATGCAGGTAGATAAAGACTACTCATTAATCCCTTGAGACAAACGCAGGTAAAGTGAAGAAGCTCCCACACAGATGGGTATGTGCCTAAACACACACATATGAACGCCTGTCTTGTCTCCTGTATAATTATAGGAACAAACACTCTCCCACCCACACACACAAGGAGAATAACCATCTCATAGGCTACAGTTGTGAACATTCACATCCTACTCTAGACAGGGAATCCACCCACACAGCCATTATAAATTATCATACAAACATACAGACACTTTTCCAATATAATTTTTGATAATTGTCCATCCATCCATCACCTTACGCTTAAATCAGATTGAGCTTCTGGGTGACAGTGCGGGAGGGAAAGAGACATCCCTCTCTCCAACAAAATGTCCAGCTCATTCTGGGAAACCAAAGGCATTTCCATGGTAATAGTGATATTTAGTCTCTTCAATTGATTTTAGGTCTATGAAGGTATTTTTAAGGCAAAAGTATTTGCATCTTGTAACAGAAGTTGAAGTAACAGAGAAAATTTTGAAGCAGTTTTGAAATTGTCCTTATCCAATCTAATGTTGCCATGATACAAAATTTTCAAACTTGATGTGATACTGAAAAAACAACAACACAACTTTCGAATCGTATCAAGATCGTATCAAGATCCAAATGTAATTGTATTTTGACACATCTTGTTTTTAAGCACATTTTGGTTTGGGCACACGGTGACACAAATATCCCCCAACCACCCATCAACTGCACACAACAGGCGACCTCTTCATCCTCCTCTGCTCACACCCACACAACAGAGAAAAGGCGTCACAGCAAGACAGAGCAATACAAGGGCTAGCATATTTATTCTCACTCTGCATCCTTCTTCTTTTCGCTTCCTGAATACTCAGCAGGCTTCTAGCTGCCTTTTCTCCATTTTGTCTCATCTCTTATGGACCAGGGAAAATGTGTCTTTGTTGCTTATTCTCCCACATTATTTATCAGTTATTATTTATCTCTTTCTGTGCCTGCTCTTTCCTTTTCTGCTCTGCTTCATTTTATATATATATATATATATATAAAATTAATGTTGACTTTCCGTTTTTACAGGTTACCTTTCTTTTGGGTTTCCCCATAAGGGTGTTTAAACCTACTATAAATTTCACAGTTGGCAGAAAAGAGAAATATGTAACAAATTTCACAGAAATGTTTTTCAGGTTCATCTGGCTGCCTTTTTAAAAATGCTAATTTGTTCATATTCTTTGTACAAAAGGAAGTGCGCAAAAGGAAATATCGTGCTCAGGGAGGAAACAGCTCTCTTTTTCCATATTTTGTACATTAAACTTGAAATATTCATGTCAGAAGGCTAAGCATTGAAGAACTAGAACCTGAGATATTTAAGAGCAGGTTGGCTCCGGTAGCGATGAACTGTGTGTTCCTGTTTCCCTGTGGTATTTCAGTTTTTGTAGCAAGACTTAAAACAATACAAGTAAAGTCTGCCAACTGTGCATTTATAGTACCTGTGAATAATTTAGTTTGTGGTGCATTTGAACAAAAGCCAAGGCCTTAGACAAGGTTTATTTTAGGATGCACAATAAAAAATATATTTCTGTTGAGTGAAGAGTATGACCAAGTCTAACAAAGCATAACTGCTTGAAATTTCGTTTTTTTTGTTGTTGTTTTTTTTCTTCACAAAACCTGTTCTAGTGGCATACTTGTGCCTGCTCATTTGGAACAGTGGAAGGAACTACTTTTATCATAAGCTGAATGCAAACTCATTGAAACCCAGCAACCAATCAAAATGATGTGTGCATCATGTTTAAAACTCTTAAGCTAGCTTGTGTTTGATCTTACAATTAAGAAAAATGTATGCTTCATCAGTCTAAAAAAACCTGTTTTCCAGAAGAAAAAAAATCTTTAATTGTCCTTTTTAATATAATATTTTTAGTAGGTCACTGTAAGCATTTTCCAAACCAATATTTCCACTGCAAGCCATTGTTAAAGGGAAAGTACGATTTTTTTACCAGTTGTACAATTTTTTTTAGCGTGTATCGGGCTCTTTCAGGTGCGTCTGACCAGCCACAACAGCCACAGTTGTGCTTTAAAGTCTCCTTTTGAGCTCCCGTTTCAGATGCATTGAGTACAGTATCTGGAAATATTTTCTTGAACTGATTCAGTTACCTAGACTTGGTCGGTAGATTTTAGAATAGCTACGTAATTTAGAAAAGTAGTTAAAGAAAAAATATACATTTCCTTGGCCAAACCTGAAGAGACCTAGAACTAAAGTGTCATTTGAAGTATATTTGTGGAGCATTGTCTTTAAAAAAAATTGCAAAAAAGATGACCTGAAAAAAGAAGAAAAGAATATGAGCTTTTCACCTAGGGTGGGTGGAGGGGCCCGCAGAAGGGGTCTTTGGAGGGGTTTTTGGAGGCCCCCTTCCCTCATCGACGCGCAGCAACTCGGAGGACTTTAAACGTTCATAAGGTCTGTTTGGGCAGAGGCAAATTAGTTAGAATAACTAATGTTAAAGGTGTTTGTTAACTTGTATAAGTTTTCATTCTGCTATCTTTAGGTAATACAGGCCCCTCGGCCTAAAACTTTAATGAGTGTTTTTAAAAGAATTTTGCCTACAAAGAGTCATTTTAAATCCTGTAATTTGAGCCACTCAATCAGATAGGAGTTCTCTTCTTTTTGTTAAATGTTTAATACATGTATTTTGAGCAGCTCCAAACGCCCACGTGTGTTACAGGGAGCTAAGCTAAGATTAGCCACGTGTTGGCCCAGGCCAGCACTCAAGGAGTAGACAATCAGAGGTGCTCAAATACAGATTGATTATGATTTTTGAGTTATATGTTCTGCAGAACCGGAAACTGCTGAAAAAAAGTTTTAAACTGAGTCAGGCAAATCTTTTTCTGTTTAATAAATTAAATAAATAAATAAATGACAGTTGGCAAAATGTGTCTAAATCTGCATTTAAAGCAATAATTAAACAGATCAGACTGTGACAACCCAGGCTGGATAAAGATTAAAGCTTATCTTGCCCCCACACAAAAAATGTTTAAAACTTATTGTTAGAGAACTACAGCAAAAAGCAGCATCTTGGGTTCATCAGATCCCTACCAGAACATTTTATTTTAAGTGAAGTTACAGTATTGGTATCTTTAAATTTATGTACAAGCTAAGCTAAGAGAAAATAAACTGATGGGTCAGTCAAAAGTCAAAAGTTTATAATAGTGAAGTGAAAGCCTCTTCTTTCACACCTCAGAGCTCAATACTTGGATGTAATTCAGTGCAATGGTCCAAAGGGAGTTATGCTAGTTAAACCTGATTCAACCTGAAAATAAAGAGAGTTTTACATTTGATCTGAGTATTAGTGATGTGCAGGTATTAGAAACTAAGTCAGGTGGATTTAAATCCTGTGAAACATCCCATTGTGGTGATATCAATAATGCACTGCCCTGTGCTAAAAGATTTATTTTATAGATAAGAGCAGCTTTAATTTATAAGACATCACTTCCAACATTTGTCAAGGCTGGTAAGACGATGCTCCATGCCACTGCAGGAGGGTTATCTAATGCAATACGAAGAGAAATGGAAAGGTCAAGGTCAATAAAAATTATATTTCACCATGCTCTGTTTAACTTGTTCATAAGGTCATTCATCACCTAGGTTTATTTTTAGTCATCCTAAAATTGCACAATAAAGGGCATTTTTCAACATTTTACAAACTTTTCTTTTCATCTGTATTTCTTGTGCCACGGTCGGTAGGTTTTCACTATGAATAATGATGAATCATTGGTTAGAGCACTTAATAGAAAGATTAATAATTTTAGGTCAAAATTATTACGTTTGGGGCATCCTCCTGGGATCCTGGAAAATAACAATAACCAAGTGTTCAGTCTCACTTAAGGTTTATGACCACCTGGCTGATTAAGTTGAGGTAATTGAAACAAAAGATGAACGAATTAGTAATTGACATTCCCAAAAAAATTATGTCAAAACACTTTGTTCGCCAAACTCACTAAGCTATTAACATACAACTACTAAGTAAAAAGAAGAATGAATAATATCTAAAGTAAAAACAGTAAATGGGAAAATATGTGACAAAGTAAAAACAATAACCAACAAATTGATTGTGATGTCACAGTTCAGTTTGAAAATGCACTGTGCTTAAAGACCAAGGCTTATATTGAAATGTTTGAATGACGTAAAACTAAGTTAGTTTTAAATTAATCGTGATTAGTTTAAAATTAATTATAATCTTTGGTTTTGTGTCAAAACCAAAAAACACTATAAAACAAATACAAAACATTCTTTGGAGGAAGAAAGGTTTCATGAAATAATTTCCTGAATCGGAAATCAATAATGGAGAATTGATTATTTTTTATGAATCGGTCACCACAGTGATAGATCTAATTTTAGTATTTTGATGTACTAAAAAGGGGGTTTCAAAAATGACTTACATCCGTTTTCTGTGTTTAAACTATCTAATTTAAAGTTGTCTGTATTTTGAATAAAGTAAATAGCTATCTTTATATTTTTATGAATGCTGGCGATCTGTTAAAAACAGACTGCACCAATTAGCTCAACCAAGTAGAGCTAATGTTTGTGGAGTAGCTTAAAGCTACTCTATTTTATTTTAGCACCAAATAAAAAAAGAAAAACTCTGATCAGACAAAGTGACTCAGGTTACAGGATTTGAATGAATCTTTAATAGTCAAAACACTTTGAAAAACAATGTTTATAATACAGGCTGAAAGGCCTGTTCGTATCCAAATATTCTGAAGAATAAAATTCACAGTTTCAGTGCAACACAATGAAATAGACAAAACAATCGCTAGAATTTTTTTATCCTAAACTAAATTAACTATTCCCAGACAAAAACTTATCTGAACCTTTTGCTAGATGTCCATGGAGGGATGGTGCTGTTGTCTGGGGAAATAAGGGTTAAAAGAAATAAAACCAGTGGTTTACTGATTGGATAAGCAACCACTGGTTGTGGGCCTGGCACCAGGCTATGAAGGATGTGTTCCTACTGGGACCGCATCTCACCACCGTTAGCTCGGACGTCACGGTCCTATCAGCTTGGCAAAGAAATCTATCCGGTTCAGTCAGCTTGTACGACAGCTTTCAGGTCAGCAATCTCATCCCATTGACCAGTCTTTGTCCCCTGGACCCCAGCTCTGTTGCGTCGGGTGAGTTGCTATTGGCTGGTGCAGCTCCCATTTCCTGTTCAGGTCAGTTCAAGGTTATTTCCCCAAAGGGAATTTGGTTTGTAGTAGTGTGCAATAAAACAAAACAATAATAAAAATAATAAAGCAGCAGCAGTGTGACATTGGCGCTCTCTCCCTTGCTGAGTGATCGGTGTCGTCACGCCTTTGCCGGGTCTAAGAAGCTCCCATCCACACCAGCGAGGTTGGAGTGAAGTCTCTAAAGCTCCCTGATGCAAAGGAGTGGGGGAGGTCTTTGATTACGATGGTTGTGTTGTTCAATGTTTGCGGAAGTATGGTTTATGGTAGTTATATTTATACTTATGTCTGAAATTGAAAAATGTGTTATAGAAAAGTGAAAGAAACTATTATAGCAGAATTCCATAAGGATGAGGCGCAGTCTCCATTGGTTTTAAAAATATATATTTATTATGGCCAATACAAGAACTCCTCTCTGGGCATGTCTGCCCTCTATGACATTCTATGTCAGAATGTTATGTCTTCTTTGAAAAACCTTATCAAAACACGAGGAGTCAGATTGGTGATTTGTAAAGTGGGGTAAAGGAACTTAGGAAAAAATTTGTCTAATAGGCAGCATCAAGTTTAGTTAATCTGTGATTCTCAACAGTGGAGACTGAACAATCTTCAGTCAACTATCTGTAACTGTCTAATGTGTGCAAGCTTGTTGGTGTCTGACATTGAGCAAAGGTGGGGAATATGATGGATGTGTTACCTGTCTGTCGCAGGGCCATATGGAGGCAGATTGTATGTAACTACGAGCACACAACGTCACAACTAAGGGCAATTCAACAATTGACGTAAAATGGATATTTTTAGAAGTTTAGAACTTTAGTAAGCCGGTGTACCCAGAGAGAACCTATGCATACTGTGCAGAGTTGGAATATAAAAACTGATGTAACTGGTTAAGTAAAACTATTGACTTTCATGAAACTCACTTTTGTTTCTTACATACAGAATCATTTGGGAAAGCAAGACAGTTAACTTTTAACTATTTATTTTTTGTGTTGCCTTCGTCACACATCAACTTAATATTTTCCCATTTGAAATATCATTTTTCTTAAAAGAACAATCTGTTTTATTTTTTTTCAAAAAGACACTTCTTTACCTAGGCTCAGGTGGTAGGAGTTTGTCCTGTAACCGGTGGGCTGCAGGTTTGAACCCGTTTTGTCTTTGGGCAAGACACTTCACCCAGCTTGTCTGCTGATGGTGATCAGAGGGCCAGGTAGCGCCTATGTGTATGGCAGCCTCACTTCTGTGAGCTCACCACCACTATCAGCGTTTGAATGGGTGAACGACTGATTGTTGTGGAAAGGTGGTCCTCTGACTGAAAAACTAATATACAAATACAGGCCATTTACCATTTTAGACAGCAATGGCTCTAAATTGTATTTTTGTCAAATTTGTGTTTTTAAAAATTGCAGTTTTTAAAATCATTGTTAATGCAAAATAAGAAATTTTTTTTAAACTTTTTTTTGTGTATTTTTCATGTCCAAAAAATTTTTTTGTCGTCACAATGCACAAATGTATTTCATTAGTAAGATCTGATAAGATCTCATTGGTGAGATCTTATCAGAAATGCAGGTTTATGTGTATCTGCATTTCACAGTTTTCAATTCCCAGTTTTACGAGGAGCAGACAGGCATGCAGAAAAGTTATTTTCCACATGTAAATGTGTCCTGTAACGAGTGTTTATTTCCATCTGTGTAGCAGAATGGGTTTTTCTTCAGCTCTCCTCTGTTTTTGTCATTTGAGAGAAGAACGAATTCAAACTTCTTAGTTACCTCTGATGCAGCCATAAAACCACAGTTCAGTTGAAGCTGGTGTTAGAAAAAGCTTTGAAGCTTTTTGCAGCCCACTGAGCCACCAGATAAAAATACTATCTACTTTTAACTGAAGCTGTTTAGGGTAAAGAATTCATTCTACTGGTGTTTTCCTGACCTTTTCAGTTAGAAATAGTCTTTGGATTGTTATGCTGTCAGACATAATTTCAGAATGATTGACATCACAGTGTTCATTCACAGCAGTCATGTCACTGCTTACATGATGGGCATATGTCACAACACATCAGATGTCCCACTGGTTCACAATCACTGTCAGAAAGAAGCTCAGTGGTAAGCTTCATTTATTTCTTTGTTGTTTGTCTTCTTGCTCTAGAATTCTTTAATGCCCTTTGAATCATTTATATTTATACTCTAAATTACCTCCAGTTGATGTACGCATTCTCCCGTAAACCTTTTCTTGAATTAATAATTATTTTTAGGTAAAAATGAGCAGAATTAACTGTACTTTCCCTAGATGGAAAGCATTATGATTAACTGCAACCATATTGTAAAGGTGGCATGTACAGAGCGCATGAAATATATGTAAGAAAAACTACATTTGGGTTTTGTGCACCTAACAGTTACAGAGTCAATTACATTTTTCTGAAGGGTTCTAAAATGATTTCATACAGATTTTTGTCCTGCACATGTATTTTTTTTGTTTAAGGTCATTATTGTAATGTAACCTTGAAAATCCCAAATGTGATTTTGTGACCAGACTAGACTGTTAGTGAGAAGGCCAGGGCACTTAGATGATCTACTGTCTCTGATAGTGTGAAATAATAATTTATTATCATATTATATTTACATTTCTATAATCCTTCAAGACATGGCTGAGAACACCTCAGGAATACAAAATGTTTGCGGTATAACTTCACCCACTCTCAATTTCCATGAAAAAGGTAAAAATCTGCGGAGGTGAAGACACCAGCAACACTTTAAGGGCTAAAAAACAATTTCATTGGTAGACCAACAGGATAGAATTTAATTTTGAATGTATGAATAATTCGGGTTGCATCCTTTTGATTGACAGGTCTCAGATGAGGCGTTGGTGCTAGTGCTGATGACTAGCTGCTTTTTGTATTTTCCAGGCTTACTCAGCCAAGATGGCAGTGGTTGGAACCGACCTGTTGGCTTCAATATAGCTTTTAAGAAACCAGACGTGACCGAAGCTTCATACGTCTTTTTATATAGTCTATAACTGTGTTTCCGTTACCCATGAAATTGCACATATTTAAGTTGAGAAAACAAATTCTTCTAATGGAAACACACCAATTTAGAAAAAACTCGATAAAAACGTTTTTTGCGCTTGGATGAGTTTTTTTTTTTGAGCGTATCAAAATTAATATATTTAGCAGAACAGCAATGGCAAGACCTTTTTTGCATCAAATGAGTCACATGAGCAAGAACTGGATGTTATTATGAGCGAAAAAAATTAAGTAGTAGTGGGAGGAGAAAGATAGCACGACAGGTTTGGGTTCACGGAGAGACTGTGTTGGTTTGTGATAAAGACATGACTAATATACTAGATTCGAAAGAGCAAAGAAACGCAAGAATTTACCAAGACTGCTCCCATGTTAAGGCGGCTTGTCGCGCCAAAGCGTCTACAAGCCTTCTACTTCTCCTCCTCATGGCTGATAATGAGTGCTAGTGTCATGTCTGCAATATGAAGATATCTACTGTATATTTTCACATCAATCACCACTTGTCTTACTCCCGTGAAAACTGAGTGACACACTGTTGATTGGTGTTTACCATGCTGCGAAACCAGGTGTGGCATTTATTTTCCTTGGCAATGATTGGCTGTACCCTGGCATCTTAGTGTCTGCGTTTGTAGTAAGACGGTAATCACTGCACGTATAATTGCATATTAAGATATATTTCGGTGTTTGAACTATCAAAATAGACACTTATAAGTTGTTGTTTTTTCAGTGAGTCTCAAGTATCTTTGGATTTTAGCTTTTTGCAGGTGGCTCTGGCCCACATATTATATTAAGCAATTCATGACTATATTATATTCTAAGGTGTATGATTACTTTTGATGTCCTATTGTACTGAGGCTTGTCAGGCTAACCCCACTAAATTGGTGGTATAATTAATTTATGCATTTGTTAGATTGTTGATGCTACTCTGAAAAAAGGAAAATAACACACTCTTATTAACAGAGATACATCAGAGCCCAACAGACACATGTTTTTTCCTAACATGCAGTCTTGAGTAGTCTTTGGTAGCGAAATGTCACAAACAGAAGAGGAACATTTAAATTTCTAATAATCATTTGGTTGAGGCATAAGAGCATCTTGCTGAGAGGTAACCACTGAGCCATCTTGCCTCCTGCAGTGTGCTGCATCTTGACATTGCAGTCTGCATCATTATTAACAAAAGCTTAGATGGTATCCTACTGATGTTTGCTGCTTTATTCCACACAGTATTAAATGAGCCTGGGATATTTGACCATTAAAAGAGCAAAGTTGCTGAGGAAATCTTCTATAGTCATGTAAATTCAGTTGGATTATGCTTAATCAAGTTCAGAGCAGATAAGGAGGAATAAAAAAAAACATGAAATATGTACATCTTATCTGCTCAAACTTCAAAACAGACTAAAGCTTAAGAAAATTTGCATTACAAAATATCTGTTTGATTTGAATTGAGCATATCCCACATAGATTTAGAGTCGAGGTCTAAAATATGCTAAATATTCTTTATGCATCGTCAAACATTAGCAAATCCTTTTCTGTAGTGAACCTTAAACCCTAATTTTTACATTATGTGTATCTCTGTTTAGATTTGTGTAAGATGAAGCTTTGTCTTTGTTCCACATTCTATTTTAAATTAGATTTCATTTATCTCTAAACAAGTTACCCTCACTTAGTCTTGTTAAGATGACTCTATGTTGAATAAAAGCATTAAATATTCCACTAAGTCATCTGTCCTGTACATGTTTTTAAGTGTGAAATAGAATAGTTTGATTTCTAATCTACAATGGGATTCCATTTTACCACAAAGATGTGTTTTGCTTTTAATATTTATGGCTCTGGTTGTAAGACCAGCCGTAAAATAAACCAAGTATCTATGCCAGCAATGCAGAAAGAATGTCAATAACGCTGAAAAGGAGATGAGGAACCTTACAAACACCCTCACATGTACTTTTAAAAACGTGTTTGTCTGGGATTCTGGTGCTAATTCACACAATATGCAGGGATTCTCTTGGGCACTTGATTATGTTTCAACAACTTGATATAAAGCAGGTATCCAGTCTTGGGTTTTCAATCTGGCATCTCAAAGGGACTATATCATGCTTTGTTACAGCTTTCAACTTGTGGCGTAGAAATGTATATGATAAAATGTTACCATTGGGGTTATACGGTATTAATGTGTCCTGAAATTTAACTTGTATCCTGTAGTTAATTTTAGACCACGACGTGAAACTGCTTGTTTCTCTATAAACCCGCCTCCTGCACCCACGCTACACTCCGCTCCGCCGTACTGCAGAGCCGGGAGCAGATCAAACTGAAGCAAACAGTGCTAAGCTTCATCACAAACTGTATTCTCCCAAATAATTTGAAAAGCACAGAGAACCACAATGAAACTCTGTTATATTAAGGGCTCATACGTTTGCTTTATTTAAATTTTTTGTGAGTAAAAAACTGAGTGTGTGGTGGGAACAAAGCTGGAGCTCCTGGTGACAATGGTGGTGAGGAGGTCACTAAACTTCTGGCTATTCTGGACAATACTAACCACCCTTTCCATGCAATCATCCACACCCAGAGAAGAATGAACAGCAGATGACTACTCCTTCCCAGGATCAAGATCAACAGATTAAGACACTCATTCATTCCATGGATAAACTGTTCAAAACCGCATATGGCAGACAGGTGCCGAAGAACTAATTTTTTTCTTTTTTTCATGTCAATTGTTATGTTATTCTTGTTGTTGTACTGTGGCTGGAAAACTAATTTCCATGAGGATTGTCCGTAAGGGATTATTAAAATTGTATTCTATTCTATTTCATTTGCTAATTCTCCAGGCTTTGGACAGAGCCCAAACCAACACAGCTGCGTTCACCAAGCAAATTTTCCAGCCCAATATATTAAAAAGGCTTGGGTGTTGTTTTCACCCATTTACTGTACATTCTGTGATGCTACAGATCAATTAATTAACCACACAATGCTGTTGTAAGATCACATAAGCAGCTTGACAAATGGCTAACCCATGTTAGCATTGGCATGTAGCCACTTCTCTGTCCATTAGGCATCTTTGTTCTATGATCCAGCTAATGTTCTTTAGGAATGTAGAACAAAGTCCAGTAATCCATTCATCCAAACAGAGTGTTCACAGAGAAAGTGAAAAATCCCCAAAAAAGTGTTTAAGCTGCCAAAAACCAAAGCAGCCATTAGCTGTGAGAAGGACAAGGGTGTATTTGAAAATCTAGCAGGGTTAAGCTGCTTTGCCTGCAGAGGTGATGCAGACACCTCTAGCACTCACCTTTTAATCAGTGATGTCACTATTTGAACACTCAGTCGATTTATAAGAGAGGGAGGGGCAGCTGCTCAGAGAGCAGAATTCAGGAGGATTACTCAGACATGCGTGAATTAAACCAAGGGTGGGTTTTTTATGAGAACACTGTACTACCATATGGTTGAAAACTCAAAAAAATTGATTTTGCATGATATAGCCCTTTTAAAATAAAATACTGTACACTAGAACATGTTAGGTATGATATAATAATAATAATATTAATAATAATAATAATAATACATTTCATTTAACAGTGCCTTTCTGAAAACTCAAGGACACTTTACAGGCAAAGAAAATACAAAGCAATAAAAAAAACAGTTTAAAACAAACAAAGTGGTGTAAAGAGTGTCATTATGGGAATGCTAGACGGAACAGGTGAGTTTTGAGTCTGGATTTAAAGAGAGGGATGGAGTCAATGTTACGGAGGTCAGGGGGGAGTGAGTTCCAGAGCTGGGAAGCATGGTGGCTAAGTGGGTGGAGGTTGAGAGACGAAGGAGATCCGAGAGATACGGGGGGGGCTAGGATAAGGATGAAAGTTTGAGGGGAAGCAGTCTTTAATTCTAGATAAACAGTTGGTGAGGGAGGAGGGAGGGAGTGTAGAGGAGGGTTTGGAGGATACATAGAGCTTGTTGTCATTCACATAGAAATGAAAATATATGTTAAATTTACGGAAGACATGTCCAAGGGGTAAAAGGTAAGTGATGAAGAGAAAGGGGCAGAGAATAGAGCCTTGGGGGACGCCGGTGGTAACAGGGGATGGACAGGAAGTAAAGGATTTGAGTTGAATGAACTGAGTAGGGCCAGACAGATATGAGCGGAACCAGTCAAGTGGGGTATGAGAAATGCCAAGAGAGGACAGTCTATTGAGGAGGGTGGTATGAGAGATGGTATCGAAAGCCGAACTCAGGTCAAAAGGATGACAATGGAGAGCAGTCCGGAGTCAGAAGCAGTGAGGAGGTCATTAGTGATAATTATTAGGGAAGTTTCTGTACTATGACCAGGGCAGAAATCATACTGGAAGCCATCGTAGAGACTATTGAGGGTGAGATGAGCATGATGTTGAGCGGAAACAATTTTTTCAAGAATTTTGGAGAGAAAGGGAAGATTAGAAATGCGACAAAGATTATTAAAATTTTTGGGATCTGAGCCAGGTTTTTTTCGGTACTGGGGTAATTGATGGAGTTTTGAAAAGTGAGGGAACAATACCAGTAGAGAGGGAGAAATGGATTATGGCGGTTATGAGAGGGAGAAGGGAAGTGAGACATGTTTTAACCAGAAGTATAGGGAGGGGGTCAAGAGGACAGGTTGAGGGCTTGGACTTACGAATGAGTTCAGAAAGGGAGATGGCAGAAGGGAAAAATCTCAGGGGGAGGGAGAGAGCTTGAAATTAATTGCTGGTGTATGGAAACAATTTTCTGAGTAAAGAAGGTTATTAAAGGGCCTTGAGGTGGTCTGTATCCAGGAGAAGGTCATGCGCTGAGATTATGTGGCCAAGGAACCATAAACTGGTCTGAAGTAAATTACATTTTTCATAATTAAGATGCACTCCTGCTTTCCGTAGTGCAGCAAGAATGTCCGTCAAGTTGCAGCCATGGTCCTGGCTGTCCACACCATACACAAAGACATCTTACAAATAATTCTGGACCCCTCTGAGTCCCTTCAACATATAGACAATGCACTTAGTGCTGAACACAGGCCGCATGGAACCCGTCGGAACCTGAATAGTCCCTCGTGTGTTATCAAAGCTGTCATGTCTCGACTTTCCTCAACCAACAGCCCTTGATGTAAGCAGTGGCTAGATCTCTAGTAGAAAACACTGTGGCACCTCTCATTCCTGAGAACAGGTCATCCATATGAGGCAATGGGTGACTGTTGTAGAATTAAATTTTTGTAAAAAAAATAATTCAGTGCATGTTCAAGCAGAGACAAAGGGGCCAATTTCCAGTTCTCAGTTTTATTTTAAACAGATTAAGATATGCAGTTTACAGAGAAACATGCCCATTTTCTCTGGGCCAGATAAAGACATCTGACAACGAATGGTTTCATGCCATAACTTTTATAGACTTCCAAAACTTCCCAGGATCTGGGCGTCTCTTCTCCCTCGGAATCTGCTCCAATCAGAACGTTTTAAAAAGTATCTCGACACCGACTGGTCAATCAAGAATTATGCATTCATGAGCTGGAAGTGTCCTCCTCTTTGGTTTTACAACTGCCACCTCCTGGGTCCAGGTCAAAAGTTCATTCTCCCAGGCTTTATTGACACAGTCCTAAACAAAAGCTGGTTAGTGTATTGACCATTGTCCTGCTCCTACATCAAAAGATCCGAGGTCTGGCCTGTGAGTCCATCCTGAATTTTATGGTTTTATGGTCCTGGGTCCTCTCAAGCAAACCTCCTAGTTTTATGGCCTGCAATAAAACTCTTTGTCTCAGAGGTCCTCAAAAGGTCACACCTACTTCCAACATATACAAGGGCTTTGATGTTCCTCAAAAGGTGCCCAATTATCCAGCCTTCACATCCTGTAATCGTGCGATTTTCAATATACCATCATACATGACATTTAACACATATGATCAAATTTTGCATACTACACTGTCTATTACTATAGCTTTATTTGGTTCACGCAGATCCACCCACACGCCACATGTGCCATTTTTCTTTTTTGTAACAATAGGTGAAACCCACGGCGATGCCTCAATTCTCCCTATCACTTCCAATTTTAGCAGTCTGTCCAGTTCGGCAGAAACAAATTCTTTAACTGAGAGAGGAATCCAGCGTAGCTTCTGCTGAACTGATTTGAGACCCTCTTTCACTTTAATGCATTGAATGAAACCTTTAGCCAGTCCAATTGTGATGTCCTATGCATTTTCAGTTTTAATTATTTTAATGTAATTTGGTCCATCAGAAAAACATTCTTTTTGTCTCTCAATATTCATTCTCAGTGCTCTGAATAAGTACAAAAGGGCTGTACCTGTCTTAAACACATACATGTTAGCTTGGGCTTTAGTAGCACCATGACAAACAAAAGCAGAAAAACAGCCACGAACTGGGACAAGATCTTTAGTATACGTAAAAAATAAACATTTTAAATAAAGAGATGAGAAAGATTCCTTAATTTCTTGGAAGTTTAATAGGACATGTTTGTACAATCAAGGATGAACAGCATCTCACAGTATTGCCAGGAATCCGTATAACAGCTGACCTGCTCCCGACAACTAACAAAGCCTTTTTATATATTTAGTCAACCTAAGCACTATCGCTATCATATCTGTAGCAGTGGCACCTCCAGAAAGTTCTCATAGGGGTGGCCAGATAGGGCCACTTAAAAGTTTGGGGTGGCACACCAAAAATATGAACCATAATTTCAGGATTTTATTCTACTGTTGTAGTAAACCAGCCTGTAGAATACTATCATAAAGACTTAAAGAAACTCCTACTTATATAATTTTGTTTGTTGTGTTATATTAAATATTAGTAATAATTTAATGTGCATAGTCTAATAACATAGTATAGTTAATATTTATAGTTGCACAACAATTCTGTTTTTATTTTTCAATTATATTTGGCATGAGGTCAGAGCTGGCCAAAGGCATAAGCTAACTAAGCACTTCCTTAGGGCCACCCAAACCCATCTGGGGCCCCCCCATAAATGCTGAAATTGAACAGACTACAGATATTACAATTCATGAAAATGTGAATATATCTCCATTTGATTTAGTTTTGTTTCAGTATAGATTTTTTTTAAAGTTAATTATTTAAATGTTTGTGTAGTAACTAGGCAAGTTTCTTTGTAACTAATTTTATTATTTTTTATGAATATTCTATTTTTATTTTAAACATTTTACAAAGTACTTAAATTAAATACACTTGAAGGAATAAAAATGTATATGCTGTACCATATTAATTATATTTAAAAAATTTATTTAAATACAATAAAATTTAAAATAACTTTAATATTCATTGTTTGATTGTTGTGTTACCATTGTTACAATCTGATGCTTGAGTTTAACCTTTTTATTTTGTTTGAGCTTCAGATGGTCTGAGATAATATTAACAATAACCTCTGATTGATTTTTAGGATCAGCCAAATAAACTCCATCCACTTTCCCAGTTTAGACCAAATCTTGACTGGAACGCTGTTATTGTGGATGAGGGTCTTAACAGAAAGAGGGGCCCTCTGAGTCAAAATCTGATTAAGGCCCCATAAGACTTTGGGTCCTGCATAAGGTGTCCATTTATCATAACAAAACAGTTTTTGGAGAAAAGCAGATACCAAGAGCTTTAATGTACTCTCAATTCACAAACTTATTGTATTCTGAATTTATTTCATCTCAAGGCACTTAACAACAAAAGTCATCTCAATACAATTGTACAAACATTCCAATCAGTTAAGTTTTCTATGTAAGGAATCCCAGCAGATTGTGATGAGTCATCGACGTGAGGTTGTGCCCGGATCATGCAGACTCCATCCAGCATTTACAGCAATTCCTCAGCAAACCCTCATACTGAGCAAGCAAGTAGCGACAGTGGAGAGGAAAAACTCCCCTTTAACAGGAAGAAACCTCTGGCAGAACCCTGGCTCAGTACAAGCGGCCATCTGTCACGACCGTCTGGGGGTCTGAGAAGACAGAGAAGAGACAGCATGGAGGATGTACGGTGTGAGGGAGATGGAGTTGAGGAGAGCTGCTGGACCGGGCTGCATCCTTCCCTCGCCGGATCGGGCTGAACACTCCATCTCCCTCTACTCCCTGCCTGGAAATCCAGGAGGAAAGAAGGAGGTAAGTGGGTAAGTATTGTAGTGCTTATGCATCTCTCCTTGCTCATAGGACTGCGCCCTCTCCAGAATCTATGTATTAGAGAGATAATATTATTGGTAAGTGATATAACTGGAGTAGATAAAGGCCTGCTCTTCCAAAGACTCTGGCATTATCTTTGTCCATCACTTTCTAGCCTTAAAACCTGGTGTAAATATTTTCTGTCCTGATTCATTATTCAACCTTTGTTCAATTCTCTAATCATTTTATTCTGGTCTATTCTGGATTTAACATTACTGTTAGAAATGGGAGAGGGATTATAAGGGCTAAGTTCTATATAAGTAACTATAAGCTTTATCAAAAAGGAAGGTTATAAGTCTAGTCTTAAAAACAGACAGAGTATCTGCCTCACAAACTAAAACTGGGAGCTGGTTCCACAGGAGAGGAACCTGATAACTAAAAGATCTGCCTCCTATTCTACTTTTTGAAATCCTAGGAACTACCAGTAGACCTGCATTCTGAGAATGAAGTGCTCTGTTAGGAACATATGGAACAATCAGATCTCTGATGTACGATGGAGCTTGATTATTAAGGGCTTTATACGTAAGGAGGAGGATCTTAAACTCTATTCTGGATTTAACAGGGAGCCAATGGAGAGAAGCCAAAACAGGAGAAATGTGATCTCTCTTTTTAATATTCATCAGAACTCTTGCTGCAGCATTTTGGATCAACTGAAGGCTTTTGATTGCATTTTGTGGACTTCCTGATAATAAGGAATTACAGTAGTCCAGCCTCGAAGTCACAAATGCATGGACTAGTTTCTCTGCATCACTCCTGGACAGGATGTTACTAATTTTGGCAATATTCTGAAGGTGAAAGAAAGAAATCCTAGAAACCTGTTTAATATGAGATTTAAAAGTCATGTATTGGTCAAAAATTACACTAAGGTTCTTTACATTATTACCAGAGGCGAAATTAATGCCATCCAGATGAAGTGATTGACCTAGCAGTTTCCTTTTTAAAGGTTCTGGTCCAAAGACAACAACCTCTGTCTTGTCTGAATTTAGGAGCAGAAAATTCAGAGTCATCCAAGTTTTTATGTCTTCCAGACATGCTTGTAATCTACCTAACTGATTGGTTTCATCAGGTTTTATGGATAAATATAATTGTGTATCATCAGCATAACTGTGGAAATTCATACCATGTTGTCTAATTATTTTACCAATTGGAAGCATATATATAGTAAAGAGAATCGGTCCAAGCACAGAACCCTTGAGTGTGAAGATTTATCATTGACATGAACAAACTGGAATCTGTTGGACAGATATGATTTAAACCAGCCTAGTGCTGTTCCCTTGATCCCTACAACATGTTCGAGCCTTTCTAAGAGAATATTATGATCGACTGTGTCAAAAGCAGCACTATGATCTAGCAAGACCAGAACAGTCACAAATCCATTATCTGAGGGCATTAGAATATCATTAGTAACTTTTACCAGTGCTGTTTCAGTGCTACGATGAGCATAAAACCTGACTGAAATTCCTCAAACAGGTTGTTGCTGTTTAGATGCTCACATACTTGATTAGCAACTATTTTCTCAAGAATTTTGGATAAGAAAGGAAGGTTAGATATAGATCTGTAGTTAGCTAAATCATCTTGATCCAGGGAGGGTTTCTTAAGTAAAGGCTAATTACAGCAACCTTAAATTCCTGTGGCACATATCCATTTATTAAAGATAGATTCATCATGTCTAGGATAGGGCCAGTAACCAGAGGGAACAGTTCCTTAAATAATTTGGTTAGCATTGGGTCTAACATACAAGTTGAGGGTTTAGATGAAACTAATATTTGTGATAATTCCGAAAGTTCAACAGAATCAAAATGCTACAGATATAAACATGTTTCTACAGTTCTCTGTGATACTGCCTCAGTTACTGAGAGAGAGTTAGTCATGTTTGGGAGAATGCCAATGATTTAATTCTTTATAGAATTTATTTTACTTATGAAGAAGCCCATTAAGTCATCACTACTGAGAGAAGGGGGAATAGTTGGCTTAACAGAGCTATGACTCTGTGTAAGTTTGGCAACTGTACTAAAAAGAAACCTAGGATTTTTTTATAAACCTCTATTAATGATGAGAAATATGCTGTTCTAGCTTTTCGAAGGGCATTTTTATAAAGTAGTAGACTATTTTTCCAAATTAGAAAGAAATCATTTAAGTGTGTTGAGCGCCATTTTCTCTCCAGTTTCCTAGTATTCTGCTTTAAAGTACGCATTTCTGCACTAAACCAGGGAGCGAAATCTCCTATGGCTGATTACCTTCTTTTTTAAGGGGGCTACACTGTCTAGTGCCAAATGCAGTGAGGAAGTAATACTTTGAACCAGACCATCAATTTCTGAAGGGTTGGTGTTGGAATTACTGCCATCAACTGTGGTATTCTGAGACACACACGGAAACTAGAAAGGAACAGATTCTTTCAAACTTGTTACAACATTGTCTGATAAAGTTTTACTGTAATGAAATTTTCTTTCCGACTTGGGAGCGTTGAGTAAAGTAAATTCAAAGGTTATCAAAAAATGGTCAGATAGGACTGGGTTATGTGGGATGACTATTAGTTCATCTCAGTCAATGCCGTATGTCAGTACAATGTCTAAAGTGTGCCGACCAGAGTGTGTGGGTCCCTTCACTTTCTGAGTAAAGCCTATTGAGTCTAAGATAATATTAAAGGCTGCAGTTAAGCTATCACTTTCAGTGTCCACGTTAATATTAAAATCCCCTACTATAATTACCTGATCAGTGTTTAAAACTAAATCAGATAAAAAATCTGAGATCTTGTCCAAGAATTGAGAGTAAGGGCCTGGTGGACGATACAAAACCACAAACAAAAGTGGTTTTAATGTTTTGCAGTTTGGATGAGGAAAACTAAGGATTAGATTTTCAAAAGAGCTGTAGTTAATAATTGGTCTAGGGCAAATTTGCAAATTTGAATGAACGATGGTTGCAACTCCTCCCCCTCGCCCAGTACTTCTAGGAATGTGAAAATTTTGATAATTGGTAGGAGTTGACTCATTTATAATTACAAAATCCTCCAGCTGCAGCCAGGTTTCTGATAGGCAAAATAGATCAATTTTACTATCACATATCAAGTCATTTACTAATAAAGTCTTTGAGCAGAGGGATCTTATGTTTAGTAAACCACAACTAATTACTATATTTTCTTGTTTGGTCTAAGTCGTATTTATTTTAATGAGATTTTCAGAGTTTGCTTTTGTCCGGTTAACTTTTAGTCTATTTGATTTTGGCCGTGGGTAAGACACTGTCTCAATGGGATATTGAGTGGGTAACAGTACAGAAGCTGCAGATAGGTGGGTTAAACTACGACTCTGCTTCCTGGTCTGGACCCTGGTTTGTCAGTGTTTTGAAGGACCAATACATTTATACAGATTCCTAGAAAGAAGAGCTGCTCCATCCCAAGTGGGATGGATGCCATCTCTCCAGATCAGACCAGGTTTTCCCCAAAAAGTTTTCCAATTATCAATGTAGCCCACATTTTCTTCTGGACACCACTCAGTCAACCATCGATGAAATGACTGCATCCGGCTAAACATGTCGTCACTGGTCCGATCGGCCAGGGGTCCAGAAAAGATTACACAGTCCGACATTTTTTTAGAAAACTTACTCACCGAAGCAACACTAATTTTAGTGACCTCCGATTGGCGTAACCGTGTGTCATTTCCGCCAGCATGAATAAAAATCTTACTGTATTTACGCTTATCCTTAGCCAGTAGTTTCAGGTGGGATTTTATGTCGCCTGTTCTGGCTCCTGGAAAACATTTGACTATGGTTGATGATGTTTCTAAAGCCACGTTTCTGACTATGGAACTGCCAATTACCAGAGTCTGTTTCTGAATGGGTGCGTCACCGAGTAGGGAAAATCTGTTAGAAATGCGGACAGGTTGGTGGTTCCCTTTGGGCAGAAAACTATGCTTTCTACATACCGTCACCCAGCCGGCCTGAGATCCTAGCTGCGTGGGTTCTGTTGGTTATTATTATTATTATTATTATTATTATTATTATTATTATTATTATTATTACTATTATTATTATCAATAATAATAATAATAATAATAATAATAATAATAATAAGCCCCTGTCATTAGTAGCGATTATAGTTGTAATAACGGCCTATAGATATTCATATTTAGACTAATAAAACTCACTACTAACTACTAATATTCATGAATCACAAAGGTTTAAGTGATTATGTCATGATTTGTAATTTAGTGATGCTCTGTCTGTTTCTCTTCTCCATCCTCATCCTCCTCACCAGTCTGTTGCTCTGCCATCATCTAGTTCACTCCTTTTCTTAAAATAAGAAGATACTAGACTTTCTCTTCATTGTCTAACAATTTATATATTGCACCAACTAACGAAGTTAGCTTGATACTCTTGTCAAAACGTGTAATAAACACATCAAAGCTGCTGTAACAGTATACTTTATTCATTTGGCACTTAAAAAGCACATGTCATGACACATATTTCACCATCTCCTTTTAGTAAATATTTTAGACTTAACTACGTACCGGTAGTCTTTTTTTTTCTTGTATCTTAATTCTTAACTTTTGAAATAGATGAAAGACGGGCACGCGTTGAGCTACTTTCTGACCTCGCTGGAACAGCAGGGAGGGAGACAGGGACTAGCTCTGCTGGCGGAGGACAGGGCTGGCTGCGATCGAGGGTCTGATAGGACAGGCTCAATCTTAGGATACGTAAGGACTGCTCGGTACTCCATGGTCGTTTTCATGGAAATACAGGAGTAGGAATCCTAATATCAGTTCATTACCTAAGTTCTCTTAGTATGTAAGAGTACACAGAACAGATCATTCTTAATATATATTTTTTCATAACAGTTTCATTAAGCTGCTCTGGAATAATTGATGGTGCAGAACCTGTGTCCACTACAAGGTGAACGAATTTGTGGTCATCGACACATGCAGGTAATCTTGTAAGCAGAGAGTCCATGTTCAATTGTTTGTACTGTATTGAGCTCAAATGACAGTGATTTACACACCCAGGCAAAATTACCCGCTTTGCTGCAGCTTTGACATGTCACCTTCCGTGCAGGGCAGCTCTGAGAGTCAGCCAGATGTGCCATAGATACGCCCCGGAAACAGCTCCTCTGTTGTTTTCCTGGTAGTTTTGTGGTGATCAGAGTGGAAGGTTTGGGTTTTTTTAGGCTTAAATGGGCATTTTGTTTTCACTTCATATAAAGCAGTCTCAATTGTCCCTGACGAAAGAGCCTGCAAATTGCCCGATAGCTGCCTCCACTTGACATGCTAATTTTAGTACCATATTCAGGGTAGGATTGCCTTATTCTGAACCAGCAGTCTGAATGCTAGAGTAGAATGGATATCGTTTTGTCCGTCTTTTAAGCAAAGTTGCACGTAGTTGCTAGCTCCTGCAGCAAGGCAATGTACTTGATTACAGTCTGAGAGATTAGTTTGTAGCCTGGTTTTGTTCTTACACAAAATTTGGATTGTACATCTTTTAGCTTGTTCACACAGCTGCTACTGACCTGTAATCAACATGATTTTAACACACGGAAAGCCTCCCATGTTACCTTCACTCTTCCATTGCCAAGAATTAATGCTCTTAAAAGAACAGTCATCAACAGAGCAGTTTCATACTGGAATATCCTGTTGTCTGAAAAGTCATTAATTAATTATCATTGCAGGTTTAAAGTGAATCTTAAGAAATTGGTTATACATAATGAGTTTAAATTAGATATCAGATGTAGCTACTCTAATTAGTTTTAAAGAATTAATTACTTATCTCTGTTTTTTACTTCTTTGATATTTCATTTGAATGTCTCTTATTTTTGTTTATTTATTTATTTTTAATTGATATGTCTGTTTAAATGCATTGTATGTTGTCTTTTTTTACACTTCATGTGTAAAAATGTATTTTTTTTTTTAATTAAGCATATCCCAGGAAGAATAGTCTTCACTTTGGTAAATACTAATGGGGATCCTCAAATAAACAAACAAACAAACAAACACATTATTGAATTTATTTGTCAAATGTTAAAAAAACATTTATCATTTTTCTTTTACTTCGCCGTACATTGCTACTTTTTTGTTGGTCGATTGCACAGAATCCCAGTAAACTACCATGAAGCTGGTAATTTCAACATAAAATAAAAGTACAAATACATTTAGCACCAAATAAACACTGCATAAATTCTAAGTGAAAATGAACAATACAATTTACATAGAGAAATATTAGCCTCTCAGAGGATTTCTCAGAACATTTGTTGACTGATTAAAGTTTTGTGTCTGAATAACAGTAACAATAACTTTACCTACAACCAAATTATGTTTCTGGAGATGAATTCAAGCTTCACTTTCCTTGTATATATACCAAAAACATGTGCATTTGTGGCACTATTTAGAGCACTTCTCACCAGTCAACTCTACAGCAACTGAGCTGCCTCATTTTATCACTGCAGAGTACAGCCTGAAAGACTTAGAACACCTCCCAGTGATACATTCAATTTTATCCTGAGCATAAGTTATTGATTTTTTGTAGTAGATGCATAACTCTTTCTTATGGATTTTCAAGCTAAAATTTCATCTTTAATGTTCACAACGGGTCTAGTAAGAGCACACAGGGAGACAATACATCACAGCATGTCTTTGATTTTTCTAATGCTCCTGCACATTTACAATAGAATTTTAAGGTATTTGGATTTATTGTGTCTTCAGAACACACAGCATATCAGAGAATGTAAAAACTGAGCACTTCATTTCTACCACACTAATACTGTGTCAGCATGTGATTGATGCATAATGATTGTGGTCTGCCTAGACCTGGCTGCAGGAACAAATTATACATTTTTTTCAGGAGGGCATACTTTTTCAACCTACATTTTTATCTGCTTCAGGCCAAGCAGTGGCTATTTTGTCACTGTTGCAGTACTGACAAAAAAAAAAATTCTGTCATCACTGTCACTAGAAAAGGGCAATTCATCCATTTATATATATATATATATATATATATATATATATATATATATATATATATATATAAAACATTTCAGGGGTCGCGTTTACCAAATGTTTTCTGTAATTTACCAATTTTTTAGGACAGTGATGGAAATATTTGAAGGCTGCCCTTCATTTTTGCAGATTAGTATTCACACCTCCCTCTGACCGCTTTAAGTAATGCACCATTTTTTTTTACAACCCTATGCACAGAGTAAACGTATATAAATTCCATTAATTATTCGTTCCACTTCTCCTTGTAGGGTCGCAGAGGTCTGGTGCCTATCTCTAGTGTTCAAAAGGCGCGGTACACCCTGAACAGGTCACCAGTCCATCCATCCCAGTGCGCCTGGTTCGATGCGCTCCAGAGAGCCTGATGTGTGCCAAAAAAAAATTTGTGGCGCCCGCTGTTCCTTTAACTGCAGGCTTTCCTCTGGTTGAGTATGGGCAGGAAACGATTTATTCTGAGATTCTTCCACTTCTGGTCGCTACAGTGGGAGAAATGTTTCCTCATGTTAAAATTTATTGTCTGAAGTGATTACCTTAATTGCAGTCTCCTGTGCGGGAGCGAAGCGTGGATTCTGCCTGCCGATCAACAGTTAAAATCCCATGAGGGGTAATCTATCCTGTCTGAGCCAAAATCCAAAACCTCATGACAATAACTTCTGCAACAATCCCACTATTAGATTACAGGAAAAAAAAGTGAGACATTGTATTACATACCGTACAGGAACCACATCTATTTTGCCAGTAGTATGTGCAGTACGCAATAAAGTACATCCCCAAGATGCAGCTTGCTGCTTATGTCAACACGACGTCATGCAGGGTTTAAAAGCAAGTATGTTCCCGACTTAAAAGGTAAATTGTGTTTGTCTGTCGTGGACCTGCCGGCTTTTGGTAAATGTGAACCATAACGCCTACGTTTAATTTCACTGTGAAAACATTCAAGCTAAAGTCTAAGTGAAAAAAAGAGAAAGAAATATTTGCGGGGGGATTCTTTATGAATGCCTCCAAAGAGCTTCCTCATTCTCTGCCAGACCGATTCGGACGTATTACACATTTACATTGCATCAGGAACGGTAAAGGAATATTCTAGTTTTTCTTTTCAACAGTCCTGCTGTCACTCCTATTGCTTCATTTTTTCACACGTCGTTCAGCCACTAAGAAGTCTATTTAAATTACGCTTCTTTACATGACACACACAACAAAAAATCATAGCTCTATGTTAGACAATTGTAAACAGTTTTTGATTAACTTTAACATATCAAAACAGGTTTTACAGGTTTCACTCAAATGAAACAATTAGCTGGACACTAAATATTGAGGGAACAAAAAGTTTCCTTTAATAAAATGGCTTAAAGCTATAGCGCCATGTCTTTTTATGCATCCTATTTTAAAAAGTGGATGGGCCTCCATGTCAAAGCAAAAATAGTTATGGATTGCTAATTAAGGATACCTTGACCTCTAATCATCACACAAAAAAACAGACTTTGTAAGGGCTGCTAAGGATTGACACTTTTTATATTATTGGTACGGAAGTCCTTCTACTTTTATTGATTAAATGAAGATACTATAAAGTCTACATTACACTGCATTTTGTAGTGAAACATAAAATGAATAAATACAGTATTTATATATGAATCATTGATTAGAGTTGTCTTCAGCATGAGTTAGTAAGTGGTGCACAGGAGAAAGCAACTGGTGTGTACGATAAACTAACTTTTATTTCATTTTTGCCCCTGTCACCTTAAGGCAGGGGTTGCGTTCACAGAATATTTTCCATATTAGACTGCTTTTTTAGAGCGGTGACGGAAATATCTACTGGCGGTCTATCATTTTTACAGATTCGTTTTCACACTTCCCTCTGACTGTTTTGAGCAATGCACAGATTATGATTATTTTTTTTACTTTATGCACAGAGTCCAGGTAAATAAATTCCATCCATTATTTATTCCACTTCTCCTTGAAGGGTTGCAGGGAGCTGGTGCATGTCTCCAGTGGTTATCGTGCGAGAGGCGGGGTACACCCTGGACATGTCGCCATTCCGTCCATCCCAGTTCGCCCAGTTAGTCAGTTAAAGACTGTACCCCATAGCACCTTCCTTGGCAAAATGCAAATGTACATGTTTTATTCTCCATCCCTGTCATAAGAAACAGGGATTGTTTATATGATATGGGACACCGGGAGAAATTCAGGAGAATGATGGCTCCAGGAGATTTTCGGGAAGGGGACTGGAAAACCGGGAGGGTTAGCAAGTATGAAGACAGGCACTGTGCCTATCACATAACACATTCACAGTGTCGGGGTTAAACACTTTTATTCTTTATTACTTTTGCAGGATAAACTCCTTCAATCAGGAACTGCTATCTGTATGTTTTAGAAGACCCGACGCTCCTCAGCAGAACCTTTTCAGAATAAGACTCAGGGACAGAGAGAAACAGCACAACCACACAACAGAGTTCTGTTTGAGGCAACACACCTGATCAGATGGAGCCAGAACAGAGGACTGTTCTGACTACTTTCTCGACAGGGGAGCACTCTTTTTATTGAACACAAAGAAAAAAATCACATGACATGCCACTCCCAGTACATAGACCTTCCTTGTGTGCCAAAGTATCGTACACTCCCCGAGTCTGGTTTTCCTCCAAAATGATTTAGAAACATCCGCTTTTATGGGGGTCATGACCTAAACTAT
This sequence comes from Apricaphanius iberus, assembly GCA_028564705.1. Taxonomy (NCBI): domain Eukaryota; kingdom Metazoa; phylum Chordata; class Actinopteri; order Cyprinodontiformes; family Aphaniidae; genus Apricaphanius; species Apricaphanius iberus. The sequence goes on from JAPXFQ010001286.1 coordinate 66,604, forward strand.
CTTTCATTCCTGTTTGAACACAGTCTGCTGCAATTTATTAGTTCCTGGTCTGAACAAAACCTGGCATTTATAACCGTTGTGGAAACCTGGTACAAATATAAGATTGCTTTTACTTCACCAGCTTGATCTTTTTTGAAATAATAAGGCAGGTTATATGAACCTACATATAAAAATGTTTACCCAAATATATGTAAAGCAGTTATACAAATATGCATATAAAAGTGTTCACAAATATATGGTATTCCTCAATTGTCAGCTACCCAATGAGAATTTTTATTCAATCCGAGCACATATATTGACTCGTATTACTCATATGAAACTAGTACTCGGTAAAAGTGCTTTATCCGTATTGGTACTCGTTTCAGCCAAGTATCCGGCTCAACCCTAGTATTAAATCGTCACACGATCACTGGAGACATGCAATGCCCCCCCATAAAAATAGAATGTGACTGGATTCTTTTGACCCTGCCAGTCAAAATGACTGACAAAAACAATATCTAGCGCAACCTCTGCCTTAGGGGTTCCTTACATTAGTAAATGGAGGAAAAAATCTAATAAAAGCTTAACATGAATCTTTATCTGCACTGAGAAAATGTGTTAAAATGAAGTTAAGTTCTTTTTTTCAATGTGAAATTCTACCGAAACAAAAATAATCATTTAATTAAGGCTTTTGATATATTCTTGTCTGTTTAACACTAAGGAAAAAAATGAAGCAAGATATAAATACAATTATCTATGGTATTAACCATTAGGGTGTTCATAGGGCTCTTTTGTGTGTATATTTGCAAATAAAGACGTGTGTTAAAAATGTATTGATGGTATTGTCATTTTAGATTGATTTGGGTGTCAAAACTCTGTAATTCATTTTACAGAGGACTCAAATTTGTCCAGCCCCTCTGTATAAATACCAATTTCAGACATCAGATTTGTAAAACGTTCCAATACACCAAAATTATGTGATCATGAAGAAAATTTCCACAACTAATTAGTACTTTTAATTTAAATGCAGTCTTATTATTGTTAAACAACCTGTTATGGCACCTGGAGGTTTTTATCAGCCATGTTAAAAAATGTATGCCATATGGGGGTTGTAATGTGATTTACAACCATGAAACTTGTGTCTTTATTGATCAAACTTAATTTTTTGCCTATATTGGTTTCATATGGGTCAGAAATATTTTTTTTAATTAATCAAACTCCAGTTTCCATATTTTCAGACTTTACTGGTCATATATTTTGTTTGATTTCATGTCTGGTAATTATTTCTATCTTTAACAATGGCTTGTGAGTTGAAGTAGGCCTAAGCCACCAGTTACTATAAATTGAATTGCTAATACATTTGGAGCGGGAGAATCTTCTGAAGCAATCCAAACAACTGAACCGTGTAGGATATTGCCGGACGTTGTATTGTATTTTCAATAGAAGAAGAATGCATCCTAGTCTTGCATTTCATACAAGTGTAAGAGAATCTTTACATACAGTGGGGCAAAAAAGTATTTAGTCAGCCACCAATGGTTTAAATTCTCCCACTTAAAAAGATGAGAGAGGCCACTAATTTCAATTAATAATAATAAGTATACCTCAACTATGAGCGAGAAAATGAGGAAAAAAATACAGAAAATCACATGGTTCAATTTTTTAAATTATTTATTTACAAATTATGGTGGAAAAAGCCACATATGGAAACAAAACACATAAACCACCCACAGTTTAAAGTGTGTATACTTTCTTTTTTAGATTGCTGTAATTATTTCAGGTTTATTATTAAAAAATGTGACCAAAACACCACTCATATGCACTGGTCAGCTTTCAGAATGTGACCAAATTAAGTTGCAATCAAGAAAGTTCCACACACTCTTGACTATTAGTTATTAAGGAACAATTGGCTTTATTGAGAATATTCTCCTGTATCCTCTTTAAATATTTAAATTTGATCTATTAAGGTCAAACCCATTGTTCCGTACACTGGATCAGTCCCCAGAGGTCAGATTTAAATTAGATTCAAAGACTTCTAGTGTTCTCTGGTTTCACTTGGAACACACAATATTTCAGTAATTTTTGATATTCCATTTACTGCAATTAAATACAATTTTCTAGTTTTAACATGTAGCTTGAAAATAAAAATCAATTTTCATCATTCATTAAAAAAAATGTCAGGTTTTGATAAAAAAAAAATTGGGTTTTCAAGTAAAATATAGTAGGACAGTGTGGTCTTGAATTTAAAATAGCTTCTATAAAATAAAAGAGAAAGCATTGCAATGATTTCAGCTTGGCACTTTTTACAGTAAATATAAAGTGGCTCTTTAGTACAGTGTTTTAATCACCCTATAAAGTAATAAAGTGCACTTGGTAAAGACATAGGGCTAAAGACAAACCATTAATCCATTAGCAGTCTGTGTCTGGCTGAAGTCCAGGGTCATTTGTCCACTCTTGTTCTCTGTCAGCAATAATCTCTGATTAGATTTTTTTTTTATATATATACTGCAACATATACATATGTTAACTTCCAGACATTTCTTTTACCCCAGAATGTGCCTAGTGGTTCTCTCATTTCAGATTCATTGTCTATGTCCATGAATGTTTGAGACAAAAAGAGAGAAAAAAAGAGAACTTGTGAATTTCAGAAAATAGTGTGATTATACTCCCCTTGCAGTGTGAATTGAATTGTCATCAACAATACTTTTTACTTACGGTTTCCTGCAGTGGACCCAAAGGTTAGCCACCAGTATCATGCAGAGAGCAGACCGTGTATATCAAGGAAACAGAAGAAAAAAAAGTTATTCTGTTGTCAAGTATGTTAATGGTTTTAAAGCCGTCATACAGCTGTGACTGCATGTGAGGTGTAATATTAGAAAAATTTTTGGCTTCAACACTGTGCCAGGTAATAGCAAGGGCATTCAAGGAAGTGTAGTTCAGTGAAAGAAAATGTTTTAACAGTTTACTTTGTGTAATGTGGCAAGAAGCTATATTCTCCACAATTACATGTAACATGATTAAGCTATGTAAATGAAGTTAATGGTCAAAACCCCATCATTTTAACATAAAAAATATATTAAAAACTGAAACAATTATTATCTTTGAAAAACAGAATGAAACCAGATTTAATTCAAATCTGAATTTAAAGTCTTAGAACCACCTGGGTCAACTTGTCATCTTTTAGCACCAGTATTACTCAAGAAAGAATGGAAGACCATACTTTGGTCCAACAGAAACCAACAGAAACTACTTGATCCCTGTAGGTTTACAGTTGCAACATTTGCGTGACAGAATGATCTTGGAACTAGCGTCAGCTGTTTCAGCAGGACAGTCACTGTGACTGGCATTCAACTGGTTCTGTCCAAGTCTTTAGGTTTTTTCAGCAATTAATTAAAACTGCTTCAGTCAATGTTTTACAGTAACCTGTAAGAGAGCTCACACTAAACCAGCACTGGTCTTCTTACACAGGGTTTCTGTGAGATTGAATTCGATTCAGTTTATTTATACAGTAGAGTGCAAATTCATAACAGATGTCATCTCAAGGCACTTTACAAGAAAAGTCATTTCAATACAATTATACAAATGTTCCAGTCAGTTAAAAGTTTGCTATGTAACGAATTTCAGCAGATTGCGTTGAGTTATCAACGTGAGGTTATGCCCAGAACATCCAGACTCCAACCACAGAAATTCCTCAGACAGTGAAGAGGAAAACCTCCCATTTAACAGGAAGAAACCTCCAGCAGAACCTGGCTCAGTACAAGTGGTCTGGGGGTTTGAGAAGACAGAGAAGAGACACAAATAGAACAAAATAACTGATGTAAGAGTATTTTATATATTAAAGAAAGTAAAAAGTAGACAACAAGACATGGAGGATGCTCGGTCACTGGGAGTATCATCTGAACCGCGGCTCCCCATCCAGCAGGGTGCTGCAGCTGCGGGTTGTTGTGAAAACAGAAACCACCACACAAACCAAAATCCCAGACTACTTTGAGCTACTGAGCGACTCGGGCATACATGTCCAAGATGGATGGAGAAAAACAGGAGTCCTGGATAGATCCATACAAAAATAGAGAATTGTTGGAAAGTGAAACAACAAAAAGTTGCAAAGGCAGACTTTGAGTAACAATACTAACAATGTACATCAATAGAAAAGCATTGAATTCACTTTTCTAAACCAAATTTTTTAAAGGAACACTTCGATTTTTTGGGACTTTACGTTATTCACTGTATCCCCCAGAATTAGATAAGTCCATACATACCTTTTTTCATCTCCGTGCGTCCTTTCTGTCTGTTTGACGCACCCACCAATAGCCTAGCTTAGCTCAAAGACTGGATGTAAATGGTTCCAGCTAGCATAATAATTCCAATAAGCGATAAAATAATGCCAACATTCTCCTATTTAAAAGTTGTGATTTGTATAGTCAGAGTGTGTACAAATAACAAGGTCATATGAGACCAGGGCTTTTACCCGGCTAGAGACAAGACATTCTGTTTTCTGATTGGTTTAGAAATTTTATGTTCTGATTTGCTAACTCAAGACAGCTGTATGATGAGCTAAACAAGCGCACAGCGGTGGTGGGCATTGACTGTTCATAGTAAAATGGCGAGGCGCCGGGGTTTTTTCTATAAAATATTCCATTTTGATATCACTAGTTCAAAATGTTGTAGCTTTAATATGGTTATAGATAAAGGTACACTGTAAATTAGAATAATCTTCATTATGATCAAAAAATTGTGACACGAGCAAAATCATACATCTAATTTGCATGTTATGACGTCATCGGCTTTGGCACTATTGGATTGCATGACTTTTACCATTTTTTTCTTTTTTACATTGTTTAAAACTTTTTTTTCCAACAATAATTGTATTTTTTTATTTAGATTTTTCTATGTATTTTCTACATCTATATGTTTCCTTTTTTTGGCTATTTTTCAAGAACAGGTGGATATATCTGTTTATGTCTTTTCTTATGTGGCTCCGTTACTCTGTTCACTATATAAAATCAACAGAAAGAAAATATTGGCCACAGAATTTTACAGATCCGTCCCAAAAATAACTAACAGGCTCATCAAATTATCTGATCCACTGGTGATTCTACTCTTCCTCATCTGTCAAGCAAACATAGCCAAAATCATAATCATCCTCACTTGCAGTAGGACAGAGAACTTTACTGCTGTTTACTCGCTTATAAGCAATCTTTTTTTCTCTCCTGTTTTCGATCGCTTCTGCTATTATTTCCACAGATTTTTACACCCCTCCCACCTCGGTCACAATTAGCGCTGTGATGACCACCTTGCTATCCAAACACATACCTTTCTCTCACCGGGAGAACGTGATGCAGAGCTGGAATGTTGCTGCTTTTGGAGCGTCATGGCGAAACGGGACTGGCTGTTGCTGCGGGACATTTAGTTTCACTTTCTCCCGGGACAACTGAACAGATCAGAGGTAAATATTTCTCTTCAGAATCTGAATAAGCCAATACTTCCCGGCGGGGAACTCCGATATCTCGGCCTCATAAGTTTTATCTTTCTAAAACTCGCTTTCTCTATACTGTGACTGCAGCAGCTGTACCTCGCGTCCCCCGCTAGCGGCGCTGATTTAAAGTTTCCATGGTAACACACCCAAAAAGGTGTCCAAGATTAAAGGTACACAGTTCCTCCATCTCCTGGGGGAAAGTAGTAATTAAATTAGTGGCCCCATCTCCAGCTGTGGCTCGTTAAAGTCAGCAATGTTGCTTGTCGCAATATTGCGACTTTGGCGCCTAGAGGGTTAATCATTTATCAGGGTGATAAATGGCATGTGTGGCGTGTGAGCGTGGGAAGTCAGTGAAATGCGTGTGTCTCACGCTCATTGCATGAGACTTGAGAGCAATGTATGAGACAGACATTTTTTGAACGTTTAAATACTGGGAACTATTTTCTCAGAAGTCGAAGCACTGCTGCTTGGGCGGGGTGATTAGCGGAGCACCCGAGAAGCGCTCTTCCGTCAACAAACCCAACGTGAATCGTGATCATGACTGACATGACTGACTGGCTTCCAAAGTTTGTAACTCGTCGTCTGTGTATTCTGGCTTAAACCAATATGGTTCTGGATCTTGGTTTGATATAAAATAAAAATCCTCTGTAAATTCCTCAAAGTCAGTCATGATCACGATTCAGGTTGGGTTTGTTGACGGAAGAGCGCTTCTCGGGTGCTTCGCTAATCACTCCGCCCAAGCAGCAGTGCTTCGCCTTCTGAGAAAATTGTTCCTATTATTTAAACGTTTAAAAAATGTCTGTGTCTCAAATGACCATGTTATTTGTACACACTGACTATACAAATCACAACATGTAAATAGGAGAATGTTGGTGTTATTTTATTGCTTATTGGAATAATTATGCTAGCTGGACCCATTTACATCTAGTCTTTGAGCTAAGCTAGGCTATCGGTGGGTGTGTCAAACAGACAGAAAGAAATTATGGGGGATACAGTGAATAAGCTAAAGTCCCAAAAAAAAAAAATCGAAGTGTTCCTCCAAACATGTGGCAAGGTCAACAAGGAGCCGGGCAAGATACAATCCCACGACACCCGGGTGAGAGTCATGTGCATATCCCTTCGGCTGAATGGTTAGCACACATGATTCTCCACCGGGAGTCGACAGATTGAATCCTGCCTGGGCCCTGGTCGTGTACCTTGCCACATTTGGCATTGCTGGCAGGGTCCATGTGATACTGGTAAAAAGTCCATGGATTCAAAATTGGTGGAACCCTGCGCGGGAGCACGAGGGCATGCTTGTGATAAGAGGGGGAGAGATGTGACAGTGTGGAGGTCCTTTCACTATAGCTCTGATCGATCAGGTGCCCTGGCTGCTTGGCCACAGGGATATCCCTTTGGCTGAATGGTTAGCGTACATGACTCTTACCTGGGAGTCGTGGGATCATGCAGGCCCTGTACCTTGCCACAAACATACTGTATGGAGACAAAGAGACAAAAGCTGTCAAACTGTATGGTTAGACACAATATATATAAAATATAAATATCTCATTACTGAGTTTGTTTTTATATTACAATTTTAAGTGTTCTTTTTCTCTATTTCTATTCAGTTATAAAGAAATTTGGGACAAATCTTATTTGGATTGCAGAGTTCAACAGTTTTACAATTATTAGTAATCATGATTATAGGGAATTTTGAAGATCACTAAATTTCTAAGGGTAACAAAATAACATAATTCCTCTATGTGAATCTTTGGCTTGTATTAAGATAATTTTGAGACATGATTTCCGCACAGTTGTTTACATGTCTATATGTTTTACACTGGCCTGACCTGAATATCTGTTAAGGATATTTAAAGATAAATTAATAAAAATACTCAAAATAGGTGAAAGGTCAAATCTGAACTGTTTGAGTACTACACAGCCTATTGATATTTCCACTTATATAATTAAATCTATAAAATAAGTTTGCCATAATGAAGGCAATGTGCCACACCAGAGACTAACAGTTTCTGCTATTTCCCTTTTTAGGGCTGCTGAGACATCTTTACACATCACTAAAGTTTTATTTTTACAGAAACCCAGATGGAGACAGAAATACTGTGCTGAATCTTACATGTTAGGAGAAGTTGAAAGAGATTCGGGGCTTTTGAGGAGACAAGTGAGGTTGCTTCACAACTGCTTTAATGATTTATCAGCTTGATGCAGCAGTGAGGTATAATTTACAAAGGAATATGTAGTGGGTTTTTTATCTTAAAAGCTTAAATATTGCCACAAATTTTATATATATATATATATATATATATATATATATATATATATATATATATATATATATATATATACTTTGAATATACAGTAGATTTTTGCTTAAAAAATAAAATAAAAATCTATTTTTTCATTTACCCTTTACTTCCATGATTTAAAAGCTTTTTGGGTTTTTTTTCTGAGAAATCTTCAGTCATTTTCAATTGCATCTTTTAGAAATAAATGGCTAAACCACATGACAAACTATGTAAACACAGTAATGTGCATACAAGTTAAGACTGAATATGCAAACTTACAGAAAGAATGGTGGTAAAAAAAAGATGGTAAGCTTTTATGTGGGTGATAAGGAGAAAGAGAAACCATTTCGCAGCGGAATGAGTATCACAATATCATTGTTGAAGGCAGACATTTTAGCAATAAATCCTTCAAATTACGAAGGTAAGCATGCAAGGGTTGAATATTTAAGGTCTTTGAGTTATAATTATGTAATATTTTGGTATTTGGCCTTTGCCAGCAGTGAATGAGCAAAAGATCAGAAAATGTGTTTTAGAGATTACCAGTCCATTGCAGGATCAGCACAAATACGAAAAAAAGATACATAAATGAAATTGACCTAAGAGCAAACTAGTGATTATACAAGGCAGTTTTCCATAGAGATGTTTGCAAAAATAATCATCTCAATTCAAAGATGGTTTACATGACTGATAAGTTGCCTTTTATGATTACTGTAGTGTCTAGCTTTGAACAAGAAGTTAAAAGAAACAAAATATGTGGTTATGAGAAAGTTCTGTTTAGACAGGTGATCAACAAAACATCTCAAACTTAGATCATATTCATTTTCTGTATCATCCATAGCCAAAAAAGGAATCAATGTATTTATTTTTACAAGAATTCTGAGATGAAATTGCTAAATTGCCTATACAGTGTGAGACAGTTAGCAATAGTTAACAAATATTATAGCTTTAATATCAGAATCATGTATCAACACCTATTAAATAAATTAGGGATTGTGAAGATCATCTGACATTGTAAGGTGTAAATAAAACATCTTTAAAATAGAAGGGGGTTTAGGGCTTGTTTGGAGGTACAGTAATGAACGCATCAATTGACGCTTACTGATTGTATCTGTTAGAGAATGTTTAGTTGTCTTATTTTGAAGAAGAAAATTAGAAAGTACAGAGTGATTTTAAATAAAAGGCATATATTCCAGCATGTAGCATTGCTGTGTTTTTTTAACAATGGAAAAATATTAGGAAAAGACACAGTTCAAAAAAAGTTTAGCATGAATATAAAAATGACAAAAACTGAAAGACATGCAATTTTGCGACTGCTTACAAAAAGTGTATTTTTTTTTCATCTTAGTGATACTAATTTGAAATAATTGTGGGATTACATTATCTTTTCTTAAAAAAGAAAGGGTATTCACATGAATAAAATCTAGCCAACCAAAGATTGTTTAGCAAGAAAATAACTGCCCTGAAGAGGTCATAGATTTAGCATGACTGGGTGAAAGTTATAAACAGTGATAATACTTAAATATAGATTTAGCAAGGAGATGAAACAGCTGTTATTTAGAGCATAAAAAGGTGTATTTTTTACTGTGACTGATGCTGTGCAGTTGCACACCAGGTAGGAATAAAAAATATGGAGCTTATTTTAAAAACATATGTGCATCTTTGAACAAATTGGACAAATTTGTCATTTCATCAATCAACTATAGGTTGTTGGATAATAAAGTGCTATTTTGGGATGATAATACACTGTGTTACAGCTGAATGAATGCAACATCTTTTCTTCAATATATTAGTTTAATTACATGGCCAGAAAACAGCTCAGACTCATGGTTGAAACAGGGAGAAAAATAAGGTCATAACAAGACGTCATACTACAAAGCTAATCTGCCAGCTGCTGCATGAGAAAGTTTAATGACAAATATTGCTTTTCATTAGTGAATTTTATGATTTAAGAATACAAATGAGTAAAATCCAGATGTGAAACAAAGCTTTGATTGGAACTTTTGTCTCGTCAAGTCTGTTCATTTTGATGTGTCAATCATATAATATACTCAATGTGTTATAAAAACATATCTAAAAATACAAAGAATGCACATATGGCTAAACAACAACAAATGCAGCTCATTAAAACATAAAGACTACAAAACTATTTTAAAGAGCCAATTAAATAGTGAGCGGTAAAAAATAGTAAAGATTTTTTTTTAACTGGAAGTTAGAAACATTTGGATAAGAGTGATGCGCTTGAACTTCAAAGGTTTTAGCTTATACTCTAGCTAAGGGTTTTATATTTGTTGTAGTTTATCCAACTGTTATTTTAACCTAGCAAAAGGACTATTAGCATAAGCCCATATTTCACAGTGGGGATGGTTTTTTCAGGCGTGCAACCTATTCTTATGATGTTACCTTAAAATCCATCCACAATTGGTCCTCTGATCTATTCAAAAATTGTTTAGCCTCTAGAATTAACAGTTAATACGTTTTAATGACATCACTATCACATCTGGATTTACTCAAATAGTTACAAGGAACAGCCATGGTAATCTATGTAAATCTATGACTTTGGAGACAGTAACTAAAAATTCTCATGCAAAATCCTCTCATCACAATGACACCTGGCATATACAGTGGGGCAAAAAAGTATTTAGTCAGCCACCGATTGTGCAAGTTCTACCACTTAAAATAAGGATAGAGGTCAGTCATTTTCATCATAGGAACACTTCAACTGTGAGAGACAGAATTTGAAAAAAAAATCCAGGAATTCACATTGTAGGATTTTTAAAGAATTTATTTGTAAATTATGGTGGAAAATAAGTATTTGGTAACTTCAAACAAGGAAGATCTCTGGCTCTCACAGACCTGTAACTTCTTTAAGAAGCTTTTCTGTCCTCCACGTGTTACCTGTATTAATGGCATCTGTTTGAACTCGTTATCTGTAGAAAAGACACCTGTCCACAGCCTCAAACTGTCAGACTCCAAACTCTACCCTGGCCAAGACCAAAGAGCTTTCGAAGGACACCAGAAAAAGGATTGTAGACCTGCACCTGACTGGGAAGAGTGAATCTACAATAGGCAAGCAGCTTGGTGTGAAAAAAATCAACTGTGGGAGCATTTATCAGAAAATGGAAGACATACAAGACCACTGATGATCTCCCTCGATCTGGGGCTCCACGCAAGATCTCATCCCGTGGGGTCAAAATGATCATGAGAACGGTGAGCAAAAATCCCAGAACCACAGGGGGGGACCTGGTGAATGACCTGCAGAGAGCTGGGACCAAAGTAACAAATGTTACCATCAGTAACACACTACAACGACAGGGAATCAAATCCTGCAGTGCCAGACGTGTCCCCCTGCTTAAGCCAGTGCATGTCCAGGCCCGTCTGAAGTTTGCCAGAGAGCACATGGATGATACAGCAGAGGATTGGGAGAATGTCATGTGGTCAAATGAAACCAAAGTAGAACTTTTTGGTATAAACTCAACTCGTCGTGTTTGGAGGAAGAAGAATACTGGGTTGCATTCCAAGAACACCATACCTACTGTGAAGCATGGGGGTGGAAACATCATGCTTTGGGGCTGTTTTTCTGCTAAGGGGACAGGACGACTGATCCGTGTTAAGGAAAGAATGAATGGGGCCATGTATCGTGATATTTTGAGCCAAAACCTCCTTCCATCAGTGAGAGCTTTGAAGATGAAACATGGCTGGGTCTTCCAACATGACAATGATCCCAAACACACCGCCCGGGCAACGAAGGAGTGGCTCCGTAAGAAGCATTTGAAAGTCCTAGAGTGGCCTAGCCAGTCTCCAGACCTCAACCCCATAGAAAATCTGTGGAGGGAGTTGAAAGTCCGTGTTGCTCAGCAACAGCCCCAAAACATCACTGCTCTCGAGAAGATCTGTATGGAGGAATGGGCCAAAATACCAGCTACTGTGTGTGCAATCCTGGTAAAGACCTATAGTAATCGTTTGACCTCTGTTATTCCCAACAAAGGTTATATTACAAAGTATTGAGTTGAATTTTTGTTATTGACCAAATACTTATTTTACACCATAATTTAAAAATCCTACAATGTGAATTCCTAGATTTTTTTTTTCACATTCTGTCTCTCACAGTTGAAGTGTACCTATGATGAAAATTACTGACCTCTGTCATCATTTTAAGTAGGAGAACTTGCACAATCGGTGGCTGACTAAATACTTTTTTGCCCCACTGTATAAGTAAATAAGTTGGGGAATACTTGCTCATATACAGTGTAAAAGGAAATTGTTGGAATGTAACCGATATAATTGTTGTAATGGCATTTTCACTCCACCCTTTGCTGCCAAGCAGCAGGGCAGCTAGAATATTTACAAAGTCTATGGTACCTATGCAGCAAGTGAGCATCAAGCTTGCATCAGCAGGTCAATGGAGCTGCTGCTCGGGCGGTCCTTCAAGGTGGCCACACAGCCGCTGAATGAAGTTGGGAAAATTTAACAAAATTGAACCATAACATTAATAATTTATGGAAAATTATTATTATAAGGGGCACCACCTTTATCAGGAACCATTTAAATAGCCAAATGTCTATATCAGTCTCATAATCTGAAGGAATGAATTATTTTCCGTCTATTGAACATAAACTTTGCAATATGTGTGTCTTGAAGAAGACAGACAACAGTTACTTTCCAAGATACAAAATTTATAAAAAAAATAAAAACATTTTAATTACCAAGCTAGGAAAAAAAAAGAACACACATCAGATTAAAATGAATGAATAGTTAAAATGAAAGAACACAAAAAATGAACATGTAATAAGATGAGAAACCATGGATTCTGGTGTCACAGTTCCAGATGAATTTGGATGTTTTAAGAACCAAAGACTTGATCTGCCGATGCTGGAATGAAACTGAATAAGTTTCACTAATTTTAATTAGTTTAACTAATTTAGCACCACTGGTTTACCTCTAAACCAATAATCAATGTAAGAAAACACAAAACATTCTTTGGATTGAGACATATTATGTTTAAAAATTATCTTAAGAGTAATTAACATTTGGTGGATTAGTTAATTCATGGATTGATCACGACAGTAAAACAATCTAATTCCATATTTTGATCAAATAAGGAGAGTTCAAACATGGTTAATAAGATTAGTTTCCATTCTTAAGCAATCTATTTTTTTTTACAGAGTTCTGTTTGAACCGTTAATAGCGATCTTTGTGTATGAAGGGCCGGTCTAAACCAACACGTGGGCTTGTTTAGCTTTAGCTCTCTGCGATGCATGTGGGGCGTTTAGAGTGGCTCAAATACATTTATTAAACATTAACAAAAAAAGGAAAAACTCTTGTCTGATTGAGTAGCTCAAATTACACGATTTAAAACGACTCTTTGTCGGGATATGTCTATTAAAAACACTGATTAAAACGTCAGGCCGAGACCTGGTTTACCCAAAGATAGCACATTAACTTAAAAAGTTAACAAAAGAAACACATTTAAAATTAGTTATCCTAACTAATTTGCCTCTGCCCAAACAGACCTATTGTACTTTTAAAGTCCTCCAAATGCAGCTGCTTGTCAATGAGGAAAGGCGGAGTTCTCCAGGGAGTGTTAGCCAGCAGGCTAACAAAGGATCACTAATCTGGCTAGTAGCGGTGGGAAGCTCCTGGCTTTGGCTTCCTCCTGGCTGGCTGCGTGGCGATTGGCATCCACCTTTTTAACAGTACCTTTTTGGAGCTCTCCAGTTCGGCATTCGGCTAAATGCGGATTCTGGTTGGTTCGGCTCTCGGCACACGTGCCTCAGCTCCCGTTTTTTCAGCAGTCGGCAGCCTGAAACTCTGAGGCATTTTGCCGCCTGTGGCTTCAGCTTCCGTTTCAGCTTGGTCAAAACCTTCTTGACCCTCTTTAGGTAGATTCCTGCTGATCCTCAACCAGGTTCGTCGTTGCCGTGGAGCTGCACTTCGTGTGTGTTCCCAGCTGTCATCTGGAACTGGCTGAACCACTTGGACTCCTCACGCCTTCGTCCCAAAGGGTCGTGGAGCTGTACCTTGGACCCCTTCAGCAGCTGTAGTCAGCTGCCGCACCTCTGAGACCAGAGGAGACTGTGTGCTCCTCACGTGCTGCTGAAACCTGGGGGCATAAGCTTGTAAACATCTAAAAAATGACAGTTTTTGATCCGGTCTTGTGATCACTCCTGATGATCATCAAAACAATTTAGAGGGCCTTTCGACAATAAGCCCCGACTGTGCAGTCATGTTAGCCAATTTTGATCTCAAATTAAGATGCAGACGTACAAGTGAATACCAAAAGAAATCCGCAACCCTGACCGAAGTCATCATGTATGTAATCAATCATCCCCTATTAGTAATACTTTGACATTGTACTATAATGTTTGTTTTTCTCTTTTCTGAGTCCTGAGTACCCCTGCAGAATGTGTCGTCCAATTAGAGATTAGTTTCTGCCAGTTACCTCAGCCTTCCTTCTTATGTAGCATCCATGTTGATAGAAACAGTATACACCAACATGACCAAGTATGTCATTTTAATAACATAACAATACAAATGCACCATCTAAAATGCAAAAAATAAACTATTATCTAACATTGAAATATAAGGTAAAAGTTAGTTCCCGATTCCTTGTTCTTTCATTGGACATCCACTCCTTTTCAATCTAATCCAACTGTATTGTGCTGAGAAATTATTTCACCCATCTAATTAAAAAATAATCCCTGGGGAAAGAGCAAATCCATCTTATTTTGGTGCAACACCGTTGTTATTCCTGAAAACTAAACAAAAACACCTCCCTCATTGATGGATTTAAAAGCAAGAGCAGGCTCAAGAGTTTACTTTTTGTATACAGTTCAACTGATTACTATCCATTTGCTTGTTCACCTAAATTGATTCTTTTATTTACTTATTTTATTTATCAAGTTTAAGACACTTATGTCTGTTTTACTATGCCTCTTTTTAAATGTTATCAATTATTCTATTATCCATTTCAGCTTTTTAATTATCTTAAACCGTCAAGCACTGTGATTCATTCTTTCTGCTAGAAATCAAATAAAATTCTGACTTACTTTTGATTTAGCTGTTCCATTACAATATATCCTATCTTAAATTTAGTACATCCCTGTGGATGAAACGTAAAAATAAGGAAAAAAATTGTTTCTCTCTCACCAGCCAGCAACCCCATGCTATAGGCCCAGTTTTTCCTTCCACACAACTTTCCAAATTTTGTTCCCGGTAAATGGTGGTATTTTACCTGGAGATAATTCTGGGGAAGGCACGGGGGTTTCAGAGTTCAAGCAACCTGGGCCACCTTCGATCAGAAAAACAGAAACTCTTGTGGTTAGTTCAGCAACATTGACATTGAATCAGCAGTCTTTGATCGTCACTTCTTCAGCAGAAATTGTCCATTTTACACCGGCCAAGTGGATTCACACATATTGTCCTTGAAAGTTCAGTTCAGCATGAAGAAATGTGCTCCTTTTGAGGGTGTCCCCTGCTTCACCCCTGAAAATATTCAGTCACTGGTGCCCCCCGGTGTGGGAGCAGAGCACAAGACAGACGAACTTCTGCGCTGGTCGTATAGATCTTTCTTTCTTTGGCAGTTATGGCGGGCGCCTGGCACTATCCGTCATCAGCCCACGCACCCCCACCCATCTTATCTCCCCAGGAACATAAATTACATCTCAAGAATGTTATCTGAGGGGTCTCTGTTGCGGGATGGGAAAAAGAGAATCAGAATCAGAATCAGAATCAGAATCGGTTTTATTGCCATTGTTTGAGAACAAGTTCACAAACTAGGAATTTTTTCCGGTACAGTTGTGCACATAAAACATTTAACATAAGTAAAAATAAAATAAAATAAAAAAATAAAATAAAAAATAAAATAAAAAGAATGAGCCATAAGGCTAAAGTCTTTATAAATATTATAATCTGTATGTATATAAAAGAACTATGAAGAGATAAACATCCTTTTTAACATGAGAACAGCAGCAGGGTTCCATTCACAGATGTGCAGGTGAATGACAGCAGCAGATCTAAGTGTGATCAGACCACACAGTGCAGTAAAATAAAGTTACGTAGTGCAGATGGTTCTATCCTACATGGGTCTTTAACTGAACTATCGGGTCTTGTTATTGTTCATGAGTCTGATGGCGGAGGGGAAGAAACTGTTCAGGTGGCGGGAGGTGTGGGTCTGGATGGACCGTAGCCTCCTGCCTGAGGGGAGGAGGGAGAATAGTCGGTGTCCAGGGTGAGAAGAGTCAGCTGTGATCCGACCCACACGCCTCCGGGTCCTGGAAGTGAACAGGTCCCGGAGGGATGGGAGCCTGCAGCCAATCACCTTCTCAGCAGCACGCACGATGCGCTGCAGTCGGTGTCTGTCCCGGTCTGCGGCGCCGGGGAACCACACGGTGATGGAGGAGGTGAGGATGGACTCGATGATGGCCGTGTAGAACTGCACCAGCATCTCGGTCGGCACCTTGAGTTTCCTCAGCTGCCGCAGGAAGTACATCCTCTGCTGGGCCTTCTTGATGAGGGAGCTGATGGTTGGCTCCCACTTGAGGTCCTGGGTGATGGTGGTGCCCAGGAAACGGAAGGAGTCCACGATGGAGATGGGGGTGGGAGAGTCCATCAGGGTGAGGGGATACGGTGGGGCTGTGACTTTCCTGAAGTCCATGATCATCTCCACTGTCTTCTGGGCGTTCAGCTCCAGGTTGTTGTGACTGCACCAGGAAGCCAGCCGGTCCACCTCTCTCCTGTAGGCGGACTCATCACCGTCTGAGATAAGTCCGATGAGGGTGGTGTCGTCCGCAAACTTGATCAGCTTTACGGACTGGTGACTGGAGGTGCAGCAGTTTGTATACAGCGAGAAGAGCCAGGGGGAGAGTACACAGCCCTGAGGAGTCCCAGTGTTTGTAGTCCGATTGTCCGAGACAATCTTCCCCAACCGCACGTGCTGTCTCCGGTCCGACAGGAAGTCAGTGATCCACCTGCAGAGGGAGTCGGGCACGCTGAGCTGGTAGAGCTTGTCTCGTAGCAGTCCAGGGAGGATGGTGTTGAAGGCAGAGCTGAAGTCCACAAACAGGATCCTGGCGTAGGTTCCTGGGGAGTCCAGATGCTCCAGGATGAAATGGAGGGCCAGGTTCACTGCATCATCCACAGACCTGTTGGCTCTGTAGGCGAACTGCAGTGGGTCCAGGAGGGGGGCGGTGATGTCCTTGAGGTGGGGCAGAACCAGGCGCTCAAATGACTTCATGACCACAGACGTCAGCGCCACCGGCCTGTAGTCATTAAGTCCTGTGATCCGTGGCTTTTTGGGGACAGGGACGATGGTGGAGGTTTTGAAGCAGGACGGCACGCGACAGAGCGCCAGGGAGGTGATGAAAATGTCCGTGAACACGGGGGCCAGCTGATCCGCGCAGTGTCTCAGGGTGGAGGGGGAGACACCGTCCGGCCCGGGGGCCTTCCTCCTGTTCAGCCTTTCTGAAAAATATATAATTAGAGGAAGAAAAAGACAGACAGAGAGTCAATCCTCTCAGCCTATTCAAATCAAGTTTTATTTAAACTTTTTATTTTCATATTCATTAGTCTCCTTCCTTGAATGCTGAATTTAAATATCTTTCCCACTCAGACTGCCTATGTGGGCTCTATTTTAATTTTACTTTAATCAGTTATACTAGTAATAATTTCTTCAGTATTAGTTCTGGTAAAAATATACTAATTAACAGGTTTGCTCTCTCCAACAGGAATGATAATTAATCCTTATATGTCTAATTAAACTGTTGTTCTAATTCTTCCCCTGCTTATTTTAATTAATGCTTCCTTCATTTTTTCATCCAATTTATATTCTATACTTTATCAATGCAATGCCTTTCTCTATTTTGTCAATTTGATAAATGTCTCTTTCATCTCATGTGTAAATTAAATATTTATAAAGATTGACCATCTCAATATTTTATCAACACACTTAGTTCTTTTTTAGTGATTTAACCATTTTATATTTATTTCAAGTTATCACCCCCATAACTTCCTTCCTGGGCAATACATTTCAGTCTCAACAATCTCCCAACTCCTTGAGGTGAGTAAAATATCTGAAAATTAATCAGTAAGATCAGTAGGCTCTATGTTGATGTCCTACAAAATGGTGTCTGAGAGCAAACATAACATAATGTCTATTCCTCAGATATAAACTGCATTGATACCATTCACTAATTCTTTTCTTCAAAGTTTAGTGGTCTGTTCACAAAGTAAATAGATAAATAAAAATAAAATCAAAAAAGGCTGGATTTTTCTGTTAGATATTGCTAAAGCACCACTAAAACATTGCAATAACAAAAATAAAGGCAATAACCATCTGCAAAGGTTCTATCCCCTTTTTTCTGTCCCTCTTGTAAACAGTCTCTATGGAAAAGTGGCTCTCCTGGTTTCGCTTCACTGAGGTTGAGACGAATAGCTCATATTGAACTAAACCCCTTTGAAATTCAGACTTCACACCACTTTTCCCAGACTCTGTCCCTTTAATCAATTAATAATTTCTGCTAATATAAGCATGCTACTTACAGTGAGATAAAGATGTCCAACTAGGTTCCCTTCCAATTATAACTGTCGTTGGTGTTATCAAGGTTACCTGTGAAGCTCCTCCCATCTGAGCAATTACCAATAACGATCCAGTCTCCAACTCCCCATCACTTAAGTGTACTGGATCTCTATCAAGCTGGCTCAGACAAAAAATATCAAAATTAAAAAACATCAAATGTTTAAAACAAAATCAGAGAATAGTACTGACTGATAAACACAACATAGTTTACAAAAATAGTCTTCAGTTTGCTATACTTCAAATTCTATCCATATTTCTAAAGAAAAATCCAAGATTTAAATCACTGACAAAACAGCTTCCCCATACATATTTCTGTGGGACTTTAAGACTGTAGTGCAAAACATGCACGTCTCATTCCCTGATCAAATTAATGTGAAAGTAGCCAGGTGGTTGCTTATTGTTAGAAATTGCCAAACCTAAAGTACTTTTTTTTTAACACAATCCAATCTAAATTCAAAGTACTTTTGCTTATATGATTCCTCTTTAAACAAACCCAAATGTGCTAACTTGCCCAAATATTCTGATTGTAAATAATGAAAACATTTCATACTTCAAAAACATCTGTCCGATTCTGTGAAGTGAATCAAACATAGTCAAACTGATTTTTGCAACTAAAACTCCTCTTAAATTTTTGTAGGATACATAGTAGTCTAATTCCCCTTAGCAGTAGAAAAAAAATTCAATAAAAGAGGTTCAAGAGATAAGATTTCTCTAAACACAAACTAGTAGCATTAAAATAAAAACAAAAACTAGCATTTTTCAGTATCCCAATTATCCTCTCAGGCTTCTTTTTTGTTGCTCCAATGATAAACACCAAATTGAATTGAAGCTTCTAGAAATGTCAAATAAATTACCACTGAATCATGTTTTCTTTAATCCAGCTTCTCAAATTAACATTTTTCCAAAGTTCTCATTAATAAGCAGACCGCAATTCAGAAATCTGGGTCAGAATCCAAGTCGAAAAATATATAAATTTTGAGAGAGAAAGAGAAAAAAATAAAAAATAAGAAAAAATAAAGAAAATAAAATCAAAAAATCTAAATAAATTGTCAGTTACTGGTCTCCACTAATCAAATGGTATATTATGCCATTATTCTATGATCAGAACTGTTCCAAAATGTTTTAGGACATGTAAATTAACTCTCAGCATCAAGTAGACTAGCTAACAATTAATGAATAACATCTGAAAAATTAATCTTAAACTTTAAAACTAAAACCAATTCTTATTTGTCAAAACAAAATGTGCATTCAAATATATGGTAAAAATTATTTCAATGTAGCTGGTCCAATCACATTTTGCTTCTACACGATCAGAATAAATGAATTAGAATTTACTTCTTACTTCTAAATTAAACCATCATTTCGATCACCGCCGATATTCATTTACTTTCAATCCTTAGACCAATTCCAAATTTATCCCCAGCCTGTTTAAAAACAAACTGATGCCTTAAAGATGACTCTGTGTTTTAATGTTTTCTTTTTTTTTCAAACTCAAACATTCAAATCCCACTAGTTTAGAAAATATACTATGATAAGTATTGTTTTGCATGGTAAAAACATTCAATTTGTAACGGAATTGAAATATGCTGGGTTACTCCTTGAGCCCCAGTTGAAATTTGATAAATCCAATAAGCATTTAGTGTCCACAAAATCCTTAAGAATGTTCAATTGTGTAAATAATTTTACACCAGTCTCCTTTAGGTCATTCATTCAGAGACTAAGCTATATTTCAAAAGTCTATAGAGCCATCAGAAATAAGCCAAACATAATTTTAGCATAAATGATACTTATTTAAATCACAGAAAGAATTCATTCTCTGTACCATTCAACACGGTGCTTAAAAAAATAATTTAAACCAGTTTGTTGCTTTCCAATTAACACCGTTTGCTTTTCGTTCTATTCTTATAATTACTGCTCATAGCTTTATCTTTATTTAGGCCAACTTAATCAAATCCTGCTTAGATCAATCAAAAAGCAACAAATCCACCTAATTAAAGATTCAAAAATGCAACTTTTATTTTTACTATACACTCCCCTCTTTTTAATTTTAAAGATGAAATCAAAAATTAAAACTTCACCAAGTCAGAATCGACTCATGAGTAACTGTTCTTAGTCATTCGCGTTAAATTGTAACATGCATCATTATCCCAATAAATGTACATGCTCTCCTCATGTGATAAATTGAGCCTTCTCTGGCAAAACCAGTTAACTAAATTCAGCATGTACTTCTCGATCTTTAATCTCCGTATTGTAACAGTTCAGTTAAATGTGAAACACCTTAAATTGCCCTTCGTAGAAAATGTGCTAAAACATTGCCGAAGGGAGTCCAAATGAGTAGCAAACTAAATTTATATCTGAACAGTTATTTTGAGGCCGTTGTCTAACAAACGTCCAGTCATGTAAAACATTACATCCTAATTAATTAGAAAAATTTAACAAAATCCCAATTCGTTTAAGTCTTAACAAGGCAATCGTCTGCAGGAGTCTGTAATCACTTTCTATCCAAAATCAACTTTTAGCTTACAACACACAGAACATGCAGCACAAAAGCAAAAACCGCTAGCATAGCACAGCAGCCTACAGCAACGTGCTACCGTTAGCTCTCTTTGTGCAACGAAACCTAAAACAGTACAAAACATACGGCGAAAACAGTCAAGAAAATCGCAACACACACTTTAGAAGATTACATACCGCAATGCCAGGTCTTATTCTGCACAACTTATACCACTGTACCAAACTTTAATTCGGCACAAACGAAACAATCTCTTGTTCTTCCCACGCGGACTGAAACATATGTTTCCAAAACAGCCTTCCCGCACAGAAAACACCGGATCTACAACGTCCGTTACAGCCCAAAACCATTAACAAAAAACAAAACATTATAAGCGGTGATTTTTAGACCTTAGTACATTATTTTATCGCAGAGGTTTAGACCAATCTGTCACAATTTTCGTAGTCTGCTTTGAGAAATTTCCCGGCGCCAGCCTCCAGAAAACCACTCAAAAGACTCGAACAGATGGCAGAAAACCGCCTATTACCACTAATTTATTTACCAAAACATATAGTCAAAGCTGTTGTATGATAGCCGTGCTATCAAGCAGAAACTCACACAGAATTAGCTCCGCCATCTCAGCACCTAGCTTGGGCGGCCGCTCCGATGGCCTGCTGTAAATGTTCACAACTGATTCTTATAGAGTTTTAATTTCAGTTATCCATCATATTTAGTTATATATTTATTTATCTATTTTAATTTATTTATTATACTCGAGTTCATTATTTATACTATAACATTTTAACACAAACGCAACATCCCCAGCACGTCTCGCAAAGCGCCTGCGTAAAAAACCATCACACACACATACGCACATGCGCACCAGCTCGTCACCTCAAAACACCAAACACAGTACTTTTACAATATTATTAAAAACTATCCTAACAACACTAACCTCAATCAGACCACACCAAAAGTCGGACCATATCACAATCCAATTTGCGTTGCTCAAGCGACGTTTGGAGAGACGTCGGCTTCATCAAGGTAATCCGTCCAGATAAACAGAGGGCTCCCCGGCTCTGCTGCAATCTTTTCCGTTTGCCAGCCCTGAAGAATCTTACAAAAGCGTCCTTTCGAAATTGAGATTGCCAATTCTCAAGCCCCGATCCGCACTTTGGTTCCGATTTTTAGTCGTTGAAGGGACCACTCCATCCGGTCCATCTGCTCCATTGTCCCCCTGGGCGCGCAGAGTAACAAACTCCATCTCCCAGCAGGCACCGGTGTTTCTCTGCGGAGCGCAAAGCAGGTCGCAGTCATGCGCAGAACAAAGAGACAGACAGATGAGCAGCTTCAACACTACGGGCCCGCAACAGTTAATCTGCTCAAAACAAAAAAACATATTTAACTTGCATGACAACATTACCCAATGTTAGATTAACCAATCAACAGAATTAAAAACTACGCAACTCTGCGCAAATTGTCAATAGAGCAAATACATGTCCGTTAATTAACTTAAAAAACAACTGGATGTTGGTCCAAACTCTGCACACGGTCGAGGTCACCATTTGTAGAATTAAAATTTATAAAAAAGATAATTCAGTGCATGGGCTGCACGGTGGCGCAGTGGTTAGCGCTGTTGCCTTGCAGCAAGAAGGTCGTGGGTTCGTAACCCGGCCCAGGGTCTTTCTGCATGGAGTTTGCATGTTCTCCCCGTGTATGCGTGGGTTCTCTCAGGGTACTCCGGCTTCCTCCCACAGTCCAAAAACATGCATGATAGGTGAATTGATCACTCTAAATGTCCTAGGAATGAATGTGAGTGTGAATGGTTGTCTGTCTCTCTGTTTTGGCCCTGCAACAGACTGGCGTCCTGTTCAGAGTGTACCCTGCCTAACGCCTGATAATTGCTGGGATAGGCTCCAGCTGCCCCGTGACCCTGAATTGGATAAGCGGTTAAGAAGATGGATGGATGGATGGATAATTCAGTGCATGTTCAAGCAGAGACAAAATGGAGCCAATTTCCAGTTCTCACTTTTATTTTAAACAGATTAACAAATTGCAGTTTACAGAGAAAACATGCCCTATTTTCTCTGGGCCAGACAAAGATTTCTGACGAAGAATGGTTTTCGTGTCATAACTTTTATAAACGTCCAAAACCTCCCAGGATTAATCTGCTCCAATCAGAACGTTTTAAACAGTGTCTTAACAATGATTGGATGTCAAGAATTATGACCTCCTCCTGGATCCAAGTCAAAAGTTCATTCTGAGTTTTATGGTTTATGGTCCTGGGTCCTAAGCAAAACTCCCAGCTTTATGGCCTTGGTTCCCACTCTACAGACATCCTGTTTTTACAGCCTGCAATAAAACTCTTTGTCTCAGAGATCCTCAAAGGTTACACATACTCCCACCATTATCCAAGGCCCAATTCAAATACTGATAAACAGTGTGTCTTTTACCTTTGACTTCTTACTAAAGATATTAGCCCAAAAAAATAAGATACAACAGTTCCTTGAAGCAAGTTTTTCCAAAAACTCTGGCCTCCCTTTGCCAGCGAAGGAAGATGGTTGGAGATAATTTTCTGTTGCTCCCCGGCCGGCAGAACGCAGAAGAACTGGCAGCTGGGTGAACACCTGTATTTATAGATTTCTGCGCCCCCACTTCCTCGGTGGCTAGAGCAGAGTAGTGCCCCTGATGAATGTGTGTGTGATCCAACACTTTTCATGGAAGATATCGGAGTGCCATGTAAGCAGTTAAATATCTTCTTTTAATTTTCTTGTTATGTTAGCTAACACTAGAACAAACCCGTTTAGGCCAAGTATGGTTACTAATGTTAATCGTTCCTGCTTCAGCCCCCTGACCGTGGTCGAAGAGACAGGGGAGATGCTTCCTCTAGGGCTGAATACACTGTTCCGTCTCCGGGGGTCAACTCCCGTCTCTTGCGTGTGGTGGAGCACGGAAAAACAGCGAAAAGGCAGCGGGTCACTGGAGAGATGGGCTTTAATGGCTGCACCACACATTAATAAAATACACATATTTCTTTCCTGCACTGCCTACCCCGGCTGCCCGCACCTGCACACAGGGCGGAAATTAAATTCGGCACACTCAACGTTGCACACACACGCACAGACACGCCTCACATACACAATATACACTGAGCTCACAATCACATCTGATTTGGCAAATCCTGCAACACTAAATATGCACTACTAGTTTCCCGGTGGAAGAGAAATCCCCGCCCACTCGCTGATGCAGAGTACAAATGTGCAAGCAGCTGGGTCTGAATTTCGTACATTTGAGGTGTCTGACGCCTGGCAGCAAAGGGCTGTCTGAATGTGCCATGAAGAGTTCCACTCAGCTTTTGGAATACATTTTAACCACCACCTTTTAGTACATTTTACCAATTTTTAAAAGATATAAAACACTTGAAAAGTTGTATTATTTCAAACAACTTTTTGGCATTTGTATAATGTAAAACATTTGTTATATTTTTTACATTCATCTATTTGTATAAATTAAAATTATTAAACATTAATCAATTTATTTACATGTTCTTAAAGAAATGAATTAGTTAAAATGTTTACCCTACCAAACTTTTTCGAATAATGAAATTAAAGCAGCTTATGTTGTGTGTTCAACTGTCATTAGCATTGCTTGTTAGCTAATGCTAATTGCCGGTCTAACTGAAAGCTGTTATGCTAAATGGACTGAAATGATGTGCCATTTTTTAGTCATTCTAAGCACTTAAAGCGCTTTACAATGGAATCATATTCACCCATTCGCACTCACAAAGACGTATAGATTCATTCACCGATTGGTATTCAACTTGGGGTTAAATGCCTTACCCAGGGGGCACATCAACATGTGATAGGTGGAGGCTGGAATCTAACTTATAACCCTCTGATAACAACCAATTACTCTTCCCTCAGAGCTTAAGTCATTATTAGGAACTAATAATCTTGTGATGGTTCTGAAATGCATTAATAATGCCACACACCAATAATACAGTAAACAATAGCTTACCTACTGTGTCCCTTCCCTCCTCCACCTGACAGGTAATGTGATGGTAATACATGTGCAGGATGCGCTGCAGAAAAAAAATTATATTATTGGTAAAGTGACAGTCATTACAATTGGGGTATATTTTTTTTATTGAAGTAAAATAGGCATTCAGGTTTGACTTCTTTTATTTCAGTCTTTAACTGGTATATTTAATCACACTTTAGATTATTTTATTGGGTACTATTCAGATAACAGAGATGGCTCCAAAATGCGCTCATGAATTGGATTAATTTGCAAGAGGACATAAAATAAATATTTTGTCAGACAGAATGTGTCAATATTTTTTGACTGTTTCTTTGAACAATGATATTCTAGAAAGAATAGTTTAATAATAAGTTAGTCCTTAGAGGAATCACAAAGACTAAGAAGATGTCTGATGCAGGCTTCTGTTTTTACCCTCAGCAGGTGCAATCTTAAGCTTATGTATCGGGCTGATTTTTTTTTTCTGCCAGTTTATTTTATAATGTTGAGTACTTGGATCCAGACAAGCAACTAAAGAGAAAAGCCGGAGCTACCCTGCTTTGATGTCTGATTTCCTGTTGTGCTGATGTTTAAGCCTCGGCTTTAGGCTCCTCTTTAATATATGAAGTGCAGAAACGCAGTTTGGGAGAAAAAAAAAATAGAGCAACTGTAAATGTGAAATAAATTAATCTATGTTCAGCAGTAAATATGATGATGAAATCATTGTTGATTAGTAGGTGGTCTCTAGTCAAGGAATAAGTATACAATTTGTATTTATTTATTGGTTTACAATTGGAGGAAGGGCAATGTGGTATTTTTTTTTCATTTAAGAAAGTAGAATAAAATAAAAAATATCCAAACATCATTTTCGGATTTTAGGAACAATTTTATTGTCGTTTTTTTGTTGATTGTGTGTGTGTGTGTGATTAAGATCTATTAAATATTACCACAGAAGAGAATATGATTTTATTGAGGTATTTGAATGTAAAAACTGTGAAAAAGACATTCAGAAGGAGAGTTTAGATTTTCATATTGTTTTTGCAAGCTGAAATGTATGTTAGCCTATTTTCTTACATAATTATTAGGTAACAGATTAAATGAACTGTAGAAAAGTTCCATCTGGAAGATGACTGAAACAAAATGTTGGGAATATTCAAACAGTATCAAAAACCCATTTTATAGTTCAGGGTTTCTGCAAAAATACACCCGTATATTTTAATCTTTTTTATTTGTGCTATTCAACTTGCTGGGCATACTCAGGGTGGCTGACCCAGTGGTAAAATGTACTGCCTCTTCTGATGGCAAGCCCTTCTCACACTGACACAAATGAGCTAGGATATTGTAGAAGTCAATTTGATTCCATAATAACTCCTATTACAGCAAGTGATTGATACTCAGAATTGAATCAATGAGTTGAGGTTTTGATCAGCAACATATCACGTAAACAATGCACTTAGTTGCATTAGATTTTCTTCTTTATTCCCTGCTTTATTGTGCATTAGAGTGACAAATTGATCTTGCAAGTTGTGGATTCACCACCATGAAATAAAAAGGTTTCCGCACACCCTGAATCAATTCAGCTTAAAGCCCCCCATTCAGCCTTGGGCAGCACTGTTTCGTCCTTATCATTTATCAGAGCGGACACGCGTGTGGTTCAACAGAGCTTAGCCTCTCGCCAGAGCTGGAAGCTTCAACACTGCCACCAACAGGTCAGAACACTGAAGCGTTTCTTCTTCCTCCTGATAAATATCTCATTCTGTTCAACCTGAAATGTATTGCTTATAATAACAGTGCTGGATATATTTTACAAATAAAGAGGTATTAGAGAGTTTAAATGTAAATAACTAAACTCTGTTTTAAGAATGTTATCTTACATTTAACATATTAAGTAGAGCTGTGGCATTGATTTTTACAATTACCAATGGTACAATTGGAACACCTTTTAATTTAATGTAATATAAAGTATATATATATATATATATATATATATATATATAATTTTCTTTCATTCTGTAAGTTACAATGTTCTAGTTTCCATGGCATATACAGTACTTATAAAAAGCATTACCACCCTTGAATGTTTTAACTTTTTTGTTGCTTTACAAATCAATTATGTACAGTACAGCAAAAGATGGCTTTTTGGGCAAAAAAAACTGATTAAAAAAACTTTACTGTCAAAATAAAATAAATAGATAATGACAATAACAAAAAAAATGTTTAACATGAATTAAATGATTCCATTAATATCCTCCTCCTTCAGGCATTAGGTAGATGCACCTTTGACTGTAATCACAGCACAGAGATCTCAATCAAGCTATGCATTTCGATACTGCAATTTTCTTTCATTCTTCCCTGCTAAACTGTTTAAGCTCTGTTAGGTTGTGTGGGGATCGGCTGTTAACAGCCCTTTTCAAGCCCTGCCACAATTCTCTATCGAATTTGACTCAGCCACTCCAGAACATCCACTTTGTTGTCTTCAAACCATTTCTGTGTATCTTATGTTGCATGCCTGGGGTTATTGTCCTGCTTTGGAATAAATAATCTCCTAAGTGTTAGTTCTCTTGCAGATGGAAACAAATTGCCCTCCGGGATTTCACTAGGCTAAATTTTGCAGCTTTCATTTTACTTTTTACCTTAAAAAGCCTTCCCAAGCCTCTGTTCTAGAAGTTTCGCCACAGCACGGTGCTGGCATCATGCTTTGCAGTACAGATTTTGTGGTTGTGGTGAATCTGGTGATGTCAAGTGTTTGTAGTCCATCAGAAATAGTTTGTCTGATAGCCTAACAGCTCAATGTTGGTCTTGCCAAACCGAATAACTTTCTTGGCTTTTGGAAAACTCATACTGTCATTCTCTTATAGTTTTAACTGGTAAAGACCACAGCTAACAGTTATGTGCTGAGTCTTTCACATCCCAGCAGCTGAAGCTTGTAATTCCTTTAGTGTAGAGATAGGTATACTGGAGGGGTATATATAATAATTACTCTTTGTTTCAAAAGACCTCTTTTTCCATTTTAAGAACATGGAAGTATGTGGCTGAACTCGTCCTCCTGCGGCCTCGATATCTTACCCACGCCTTTCTTAAAGAAACTTATTTCTGTCATTAAGTCAGATCTGATGGAAATAGTTAACGCATCCCTCCAGTCAGGTGTCTTCTCCCAGGCCCTCCAAACAGCAGTTATCACACCCCTATTAAAGCAAAACAACTTAGATAATACATTGATGCGGAATTATAGGCTAATCTCTAATGTCCCATTCATCAGTAAGATTAATGAAAAAGATGTATCTCAACAGTTGAATACAATCCTGACTATGAAAGACTCCGTAGACAATTTTCAATCTTGTTTCCGTGCTCATCACAGCACTGAGACTGCCCTCGTCAAAGTTTTCGGTGACATCCGCATAAATACAGACAGTGTCAAAACCACAGTGCTGGTCTTGTTGTACCTCAGTGCAGCATTTGACACTGTTAATCATAAAATATTACTGGAACGATTGGAGAGCTGGATCGGAGTCACTGGTACAACACTTCAATGGTTTGAATCTTACCTTGAAAATAGGAAGTTCTTTGTGTCAATTGGAAATTTCTCATCAGAACAAACAGAAATCACATGTGTGGTCCCCCAGGGCTCCATCTTGGGACCCCTCTCTGTTCAATATTTATATGCTCTCACTAACCAAGACTATAGCAGCCTATCATATTAGTTACCATAACTATGCAGATGACACACAGCTATACATTGTCACCAGGTGACTTTGATTCTATCCAAACCTTAAACGAATGCAGACAACTGCAGCTGATCCAGAACGCTGCTGCCCATGTCCTTACTAGAACTAGGAAAGTAAAACACATCACCCTAGTTCTTAAGTCCTTACAATGGCTCACTGTAGCTCAGAGAATAGACTTAAAAATACTCCTACAAGTTCATAAATCACTGAACGGTTAACCCAAAGTATGTCGGAGATCTGCTGTCACAATACCATCCCAGCAGACCACTGAGATCCTCCAACTTGAGCTTACTTAACATTCCTAGAATTAGAACTAAACAAAGAGAGGCAGCTTTCAGCTTCTATGCTCCACAAATCTGGAACAAATTTCCAGAAGAATGCAAAAATCATTAGGCTCTTTTAAATAATAGAATAATAGAATAAAAGGCAGCTCTGAATAATCTTTGAGAATTACCTACTGATTACTTTGATTATTCAGAGCTGCCTTTGAGCCCTAAATTGTGCTATCTGATCACTTTTTTATTCTTATGGTTTAATTTGTATTCTTATTTTTTATTTCCTTTTTAACAGATTGTGTTTTATCTGTTTTTAATCTATATAAATTGCATTTGTTCCTTACATCGTCTTTTGTGATTGATTGATTGATTGATTGGTTATGTCTGTTAAACCATAGGTTTTTGTTTTGTAATCATGCTTTTGTAATCATGTATTTGGTATCATTATCACTGAATCATGTAAAGCACCTTGAATTGCCTTGTGTTGAAAAGGTGGTATGTAAAAAAAATTGCCTTGCCTACATGGTCATAAAAGAGGGCAAAAAGAGATACTAATAAGGGACACTCAGTGAAAGGCTAAAATTTATATTATCTGGATATGAAAGCAATTATAAATGAAATGGTTCCATATGTGTGCTTACAGAAAAAGGTAAAACTAATAGTTGGTTTCTTTGGACATTGGGGTTTCTATAATTTTTAAATTTGAATATGTCAATTGCAGCTTTTTTTTTTAAATCAAACTTCTGAATTTACAATGGAAGCCTACTAAAGGGGACTCTCTTCTCAAATGGTTTTTAGTTTTCAGGATTCAGCTCAGCTAAAACTATTGCTTTTCAATATTTCTATGCAAAATCTGCTGGATAAGCAAGACAGATCCTCAGTGTAGATAATGGCGATCCTCCACGCTAGCGTTTCTCTCTGCCTGTTCCGTGCAGCTGTCACTGCATGGATCTACCTGAGTGGCCGATGGCTCTGCGGTGTAGCCCTATGACTATGGTGTGGGATTGTCTCTGCTTATAAGCTGCTGTGGTCGAGGATGGGCTGGCTCCTGGTAGATGCGGATAAATGGTAAATGGACTGAACTTATATAGCGCTTTCCTAGTCTTACTGACCACTCAAAGCGCTTTACATTGAAGCCACATTAACCCATTCACACTCGCATTCATACACCGACAACCAACATGGCTCGGTAGGACAATGTAGAATTTGGGGGTTAAGTGCCTTGCCCAGGGGCACATCGACATGTGACTGGAGGAAGCTGGAATCGAACCTACGACCCTCCGATTGCAAGCCAACTACTCTACCACTGAGCCACAGTCGCCCACGATCCCCTAGATATTGTTTCCTCAAAGCAGTGTCGAGCCAAATTAATACATGTTTTTGTGGTTGTTTTATTCATTTATTTATTTAGACTCAAGAGGTGAAGACCATGAGGGAAGGGGTATGTTGAGAGGGTGGGGTTTCTCTGTGTGGATATCTGTGTTTTTTTATTATTATTAATAATATTTATTACGTTTTAATTTTGTGTGATGTGTATTGTTTTATCTTTTATAGCGCTTTGTCCTGTCAGTGGCATGAAAAGCACTTCATTAAATTAAGATTGATATGATGAGCTAAAACTAAATCCGATATTTCACATTGTACAAACAGCTGATTTGGGAACTGATTCTACTTTCACTTGTCAAGCCTCAAAAATGAAAACCAATCCAGGTTTTAGATAGATTTTTAGAAGTCAGATATGTTCTCAATCTAAATGTGTATGCTTTCTCAGAATGGATTGATAACAGCTATAGCTAATGCATGGATTTATAAGATACTGTGCAGCCCTGGAGTGACTAATCGGGAAGACCAGGACAATTTCTATTGGGCTGGTGTGATGCTTGGGACGCTATAGGTGATTTTATCCAGTTATTTTTTTACACAAAAAACATGCCATACATTGGATTGATCTGCCACTCCAGCTGGCGCTTAGCCCAGCCCAGGAAGCGGAAATAGTAACAGTGCGTTCACACCAAAAGCGTCAAAACGGGCCGCACGCCCCTAATTGGATGCTTAAACTTTTGCCCCGCAGCGTGTGTCCAAAGCAAAGTGGACACTTGTTAATAATATGCCATTTTAATGCGCGTGAAGCTAGAAAAATACAACTTATGTGTGGACCCTGACTGGACCCTCCCGGAGCTGCAGCAGCTGCTGGTGGACTCAGGTCTCCGCGGAGCGCAGGCCAGGCTGCATACTTCTCCATTGACTTACAATGTAAACCCGAAACCCAAGACACTTCAAACGTGTTCACTGTGAACGCATCAGAAGGTTGGCGCAAAGAACAAGCTATAAAGAGCTTGTAATTAGAAACATCAAATGAGGTTGAAGAAACTGCGAGGGTAAGATGTTGATCATGGCTTGCAAACCACCACAAATTATGATCAATTCAATAAATTGTGTCGCATATCATAGCATTATATAATTTTACTAATAACATTGAATGTTTGAGTTTCAAGAGGTCCTAAAAGGCAGAAGGAAAAAAAAAATCATAAACTAAACATAATGAACTTACAAACTGGCATGAGAACCGGAACAGATCAGGAAGTTGATGTCGAATTTATTGAGGTATGACCGGAAAGACACCATTTAAATACTTAGGGTGACTGAGGACTGATAAAGAACCTAGAGTGAAGCTCAATCACAGTAATCAGACGCAGGTGGGTTAGTGAGCAGACAGGAGAGTTTCAGCTGGGCATAATCACAGGGAGGAAAAAACAACAAGAAGAAAAACTATTTGCAAGCATAATACAGAAGAAAAGACTAAACAGAAAATATTCCAAAAGCATAAAGGAAAAACCAACTGAGAGAAATTATGAATGATATGAATAAAGACTATATAAGCACATGGGAAACAGGACGGAGAGGGGAGGAAAAATCAGAAAAGACTAAACAAAGACGAGACAGCGAAATATAGGCAGAGAAGAAACAACACAACTAATCTAAAAGTAAAATAAATGAATTTAATAAAACAACTATGATGCAACACCTAACATTCCTGTAGCCCCTCTGAAGCAAGAACCAGCACCAATCATGAGCACCAAAATCCAGAGTGGGGAGATAGTAATTGTCACTGAGTCAATGTTATTGTTATTATTATAATTTAATGAAGACTATGTGGTAGAATATGGAGTATACCTACTGTATATTAAACGTGTCCTGAGATGCTAGATTTAGTACTGCATTATTAACACTGACCTGAATTGATTCAGAAGGTTTTCTGAAAAGGGGATATTTGTGCATAGAATTATAATTATTTTTAAATTGGGATTTAGCTTCAGAAGCAGAGCCAGGAGCCAGTACTGAGAGAAATGCTCCTGTCAGAATGGAAGGAACGGGTGAGCTGTTGTGAGCAAGCTAGCATTAGTTCCAATATAACCACTCAATATGCCCAAATGAGAGTTGAAAATGTTTCTTTGAAACTGCTGTTATACTGAGGAAAAACAAGATAATGGCATCATTAGGAGAACATTGTCATACATTGAATAACAAATTTGCAGGCTGGAGTGCAATTTATTTTTTGTTCTTTATTTATAGTAATTACATAATTCCTCAAATTTGATGCTGCAAAAATGGACATTCTAATGTAACACATTTTCGTGGAGATTTGCACTTTAACTCATATCTTCATATATTTGAAATGTAACTTGTAATAGAACTGTTTCCTTTCAGAGATAGTGTTATTAGTAAGTGGAACCCTTTTTATTTTACTTTCATCCTTTAAAATCTCTAAATTGTATTCTTTTATTTATTTTGTATGGGCAAATACTTATTTGAAAAGATTATAAATTCTGACATTGTTGAAAAGCATGGGTTGTAAAGAACAATGCCGGAGATGTGTTTACTAATGTTGAAATAAATTTATATTATGAAGAAAGCATTATTTGGAATGAATTAGAAACATTTTAGATAAATGACTAAATTAAGGCTTTACAGAACAGTGTGATTGTAGAGTTGACATCTAAGCTAAAGTTATAATTACTTTTAAAATAAAAGGTTGTGATTTAAAGTAGCCTGGTCTGAGACAGGAAATTACAGAGCTGAAAAGGAGTCCCTCGCCAGCCCTGATACTAAGCCATAAAAAAATAAAATCAAATGAAAAATGTTGACATATTATTGCGACAGCCAGTGTTGCCTGGAACATAGTAGAAAAAAATATATAAAGCTGGCATCTGTATTCAGTCATCCTTATATGCATAAGAATGTTCAGTAAAATCTTTAAAGATAACAAAGCTATAATATAACTAAATCAAAGCATATTGCAAATTAAAAACCAATATCTTTATATCTTTGTTTGATCAGAACCAACTTATCATATTTACTCCATTCATCACCATTCGTCCTCTACCTATGCACAATATTAAGATTGGGTTGTGAGGTTAAGAGCTGTAGAAGGGAAACAAAGACATTCATAATCTTTATAATTTTCTTATACAATCTGAATACAATCTACGAGTTTAATGGTCGGTAAACTCTCTTCAAAAATAGATACATTTGTTATCTTGATCCCCAAAAAAACCAAAGTGCTTTCTGGTCAGAACATTTCATAGTTTACAATAACTCATGCATACATTTTTGGTAGTCCTTATAGTTCAGTCCATTTGCAGTATTCATCATTTTAGTAACCATGCTCCATTTAACTGTAATTTCTGACATGTCAAACAATAACTTTTGGACGCCCCAAAAGAAAACTAGCCACCCAAAGAATTTCCACTGTTACTGACAGGAATATCTTTGGGCTCTTCATGAGGGGCTTTGGAGCTATTTATAGAGAAATAAACTATGAAAATGCAAAAAAATTGCAACCAATTTTATCATTAATTATGTAAAGCTTGTTGAAAAATAAATTAACTTGGCATGCTTTTTGTAAAACAAAGTAAAAGATGAAAAACAATGGAGAGGTTTTCTGTATTTATTTTGGGTTAAGTGACCCCAAGACTTTTTAAAAGCTGTTTATGAAGTTTAAATCATACATCTGCATTATTACTCAGTGCCTTCATCATGTACTCATTAACTAAGGCAATGTTTATATCCCAGATAGAGAACTTAAAATCAATTGTGGGCTACGTCAATCAAAGCTCAGTTATAATTTAGAAGATGGTAATATTATTGCAATCAGCATCACCAAACAACAGCAATTACAGAGACAGCTGTGAAAGTAATTTCAGGTCTGAGGTTGCTGCTAAAACATACTGTCAAAGTGCCATCTAGCGTTCAAATCTGAGGAAAGTAAAACAAGTAAAATACCACCTAAGCTTTTATTCATATTATGAGATCTTTCTTTTTCCTTTTGCCTTGCTGATATAAATCAAGGTGTCATAAATCACAGGCATCTCCCATAAGTTTTAAAATAATGAATTTTGAACAGAGTCTTACCTGATTCACACATACTATCAGTTCTGATATGCATTTCCAAATGTCCTCTGTCAGTCTTCTTTATCCCTCTCCAGCTTTGCAACGGTTTTGATCAGCAGCTCTTTGGGGAGTCAATGAGGTTCATCTGCTCCAGCTTTTCCCTGTCAGTTTCAGTTATCTAAACCTCAATCCAGAATACTAGAAAGTCCTGGAGCTACAGAATATACTTTAATCATGTCCCTTGTTTTGGAAGCTCTAAATAAAGATCAATGTTTAAAGGTTCATCTTAGTGTGGATGAGTAGAAAACAATAGGACTCTCTCATTATCTTTCTCTTTTTAAATAATCCATTTTGGAATTATGTACTTTTTATGATATTTTCAGTCCAGAACTAAAATGGGATAGTTTTTTCTCTACTCAGTGTTTCAATTTCATACATTATGGCTAACATATTCTCTGAATTTAAAACTTTTTTTTATTTGAATGATAATGTAGTTGCATATATTAGACATAAATCATATTGATTATTGTAACAGACCAAAGAAAAAAAATTATATAAATGACAGAAACACTTAATTTTGGAGTGACAATATCCACTTTGCCAAAAGCCATTGTTGTCCGTTTCTGCTGCTTTGGATGCCAATCTGCTCAGGTCACTGCAGTTTATCTTTCCATCATTTTTCCATTTGCAGTCCTCTGGGGTCCTTTTGCTCCCTGTCTTTCAGTCACAAATGATCAAAATCAATTAAAATGAAATATTATCCCCAACATCAATAATTTTTGACTTATGTTTTTGCATATTCTCTACAACAGTAAAAATCCATTACAAATAACTCACCTGATAACATTCAGAGCTGGCCTGAGGTTTAAGGGGCCCCGGACAGAATTTAATTTGGGAAACCACTTTCAGATTAAATGATTCATCAGTCAAAAACAGCAGCATTCTTAATTGTTTCAACAAAGCAATATGTTTTAGCGTTAACTAGTGAACAAATACTGAATTCATTACACTTGCTTCATGACAACCCTAACAGTAAGGGGACATTATGTCTTAAATAAAACTTTTGTGCTGTAAATAATTTGTGAAGACTGAGTTATTCCTTAGTTTTTTTACATTTGTTCTGACAGTCATGTCCAATACAGTATTTTAGAAAAGAATCATTAGAAACAGAAAGCATTGATGATGTTATTTTGTTTGGTTACTTATTATTTATTTGTATTCACCTACAAATTTTTTTATTTGCAATTAAATAGCAATTGCGATTTTACCCCACTCAAGACACAAGGAAAATTAATTATTAAACTACAGTAGTATCATTAAAAGTCATATATAATCTTTTTTACAACTTCTCCCTTGTTGTTCAAATGTTGTTCAAACTATTTCTTTTACCTTCAAGGTGACTTGATGCATGGACGGCTACAAAACTTTCCTTGATAGATTACTCTAGTTGGTACATAAAAAAGTTGAGGATGAAATGATTGAATCTTCACAAGTGCAAGACAATAAGCACCAAATTTATAGACTAGAAATGTAAGGGCTCTTGGATTCCCTCTGTTGGCCTCAGTGTCCAGAGCAACAGCCCAGTTTTCTTAAGACTCCAGTCATCTCTGATTAGATGTTTTCTTAAAGAGATGCTTGCTCTTGAAAGATATAGGATTATTTTCAATACTTTAGATAAGACAGTGTCACTTCAGAGACATCATGTTTTCATATCACAGCTCATATCAGGAAACGGCACCGAATTGTGGTCAGGTTTTTGGAGCTGAAAAACACTTCAGAGGGAAAGACAGGAGCTGGAGTTGATCTCATTTGGAGCAAGATGATAAGATGAAAAGAATTATGTTGTAAGCTTTCATTTAATCTCGAGTGTGTTACTTCCAAATGCCAAGAGGTGAGAAATGGTCAGTTCATGCTTCAAGTGAATCGCTGTCTCAAAGGTGTAAAGTTTGATGGGCAAGTAAAAACAGGCCATTTATTTACAAGAAAGATTTGGGCATACATTTAGTATTGAAGGTCAGGCACTAAGCCGTGTTGTGGCTTAGAGAACTTTTAGCCGAAGGATTCCCCTCAAATCCCTTAAATTGTACTGTGAGACTTTGCAGAAGCAACAGCGCTATTTAGGCATTTTAAGGGATACCATGCTATTTCAACTGTTACACCCTGGGTGTTTCTTGCTTTTTTACAGCCTCTGACTAAAAATTGCTCTTGGCTGGCTGAAGAGTCACTCCCAGGTCCTTTTTATCCAAGACGGTTATCTCTACTTGCTCAGAAAGAACCTGGGGTGAGGAGACAGGGAAAAAGGAGAGACTTAACACATGCAGGGGGTAGGGGGTTGAAGGGTGGAAGTGGGATTTTCTTTTCAAAAAGAATCATGCTTTTAGCCAAAAGGAAAGAGGGTTTAATGTTAGATTTCAGTATGGTGGGTAGTATTTCCTTCCATCTCGTGGTTGAGTGACATTGCAAGGAGTTGAAGATGCTCTAATATCCAATGTTATATTTGAGTAAAAGGCTATGAAGGGCAAGCTTGCCAAACATATCCAGACAATTACTTTGTTTAATGTATCCCATCAAAGAATAATGATCGTTAATGAAAAGTTGAGTTTTACAAAAGCAATGAAAGGACATGTTCCTCCCTGTTCAGACATTTCTTTACTTGACTGAAATTTTTCACTTAGTTGCACTATTACATAATATACACAATATACACAATATATTTAAACAAAACTGTGACAGACATTATTATTATTATTAATCAACTAATTTAAACGTCAACCTGTAGGTTACCAACCACAGTTTTTTTTAAATCTGTATATACATTTTATGAAATGCTATATATAAGTATATTTACATTTTTTGCATTCCATCAAATATATATGATATAGAATGAGATATTATTGCTCATTATTCTCTAATTGTCAATTCAATTTTGATCTAACCGGAGACAACAGTCCTAGGTTTGCTAAGTAAATTTAAAGCAGCAGCAAACTGATGCTGTAGCCATAGAGAATTTTGTTCAGGCCTGTTTCATGCATTTATTTTTTAAATAATTCCGTTGAAGCATGGATGAAAAGCAATGTCTGACTTTCATTGGTCAACATTTATATAATTTTTATTTATTATTACTTTTGTCAGATTAAAGTTATTTCTGTGACCATTATGAGTTTTTCTTTGATTTAATGAAGGGTACCAACAATTTTGTCCACGTCTGTAAGTCCCCAAACCAGCTACAAAGCAAGTATGCCTGTGGCCTTAAGGGTCTTCAAAAGTACTTCAGGACTGCTTCTCTGACACAGACTGGAGCATGTTCAGACAAACAGCCACCTACAACAATATCACTAACCTCAAGGAGTACACAGAGTCCGTCATTGCCTACATAAGGAAGTGGATGGACAACGTCACTGTCACCAGACCCGTCTCCATCCAGGCCAACCAGAAGTCATGGCTGAAAGGGGACGTCTAAAAGCTCCTGAACGCTGCCTTCAGAGCTGAAGATGAGATGGGCCTGAGGACCGCCAGGGCCAATCTGTCACAAGGCATCAGATTGTCCAAGAGACAGTATTCCAAAAGGATTGCTGACCATTTCAGCGACTGCAGCAACATAAGGAACCTGTGGCGGGGGATGCAGACCATCACAGAATACAAGCCCTCTCCACAGACCTGTGACAGTTCCATCTCTCTGCTGAACCAATTAAATAACTTTGTTGCGTGCTTTGAGGCAGACAACAGCATTCCGGCACAGAAGACCCCATCTCCCCCTCAGCAACTTAACCACAAACTTGACCAGCTGGGGTTTGGCATCTTCCTGTGTAAGTGGCTGCTGTACTTCCTGACAGGGAGACCACAAGCAGTCCGGGTCGGCAACAACACCTCCAGCACTGTCGTGAAGACGGTGCTGGGGGTGTGGTTGTGATGGACTCATCAAACCAGCTACAAAGCAGGTGTATCTGCTTTATATCTGGTTTGTTGACTCCAAAACAAGCTTGCTTTTCAACATATATTCTATTTACCTCAGAAGTTGAAACTCGAAGCTGACTTTGATGTCCCGCCCAGTTAAAGAGCATTCCAGTTAACATAGTGGGATGTCGGGATTCCAATATGGGAGGCCCAGGTAGCCATTGTTAGTAGTACCTCTTACAAACATTGTTTTAGCTATACTTTCCCTATGCAAACACCACTTTTATTTAGTTAACTTTAGAATTGCAGACCACATGTAAGATTGATTTTAGATGCATTCTTACAAGTTTGTCTTGTAAAATAGACATGTTTTGCACCACAGTAACTATTGTTTATGCGAGGGGCGGTCATATTCAAAGTCAAAGTCGCAGGACGTTCCAGTCAGGGTGGAAATCCCATTTAAATTTTTTCATGTGGGACAATAAACAGAGAGACAGGGAAAAAAATAGCTATCCCCTACTCTCCCCTGCTCCTTTGAAATTGTTGGCCACTAAATAACGCATTATGTGCAACAAAACTCATTCATTTCACCAATGTTTTGTTATGAATCGCCAGCACTATTCTTCTGTGAGTTCAGAGTGTCTCAGAGGTGGTTTACAGGCGTTGTTACAACTGAATCCAACTTACACCAACCGGCAATTTCAATTACGTTGCTGCCATCCGCCATCCCAGCTGTAGGCTGCGCAGGCTGCTGAAAGAGAGCCTGTGGAAGCTGAACTTAGTCCACTTGGTCATTTTTTTGTGCCCAGTGGAATGTAGTAGATATGAATAACAATCCATTGGCGTAATAAAGGAAATTTGTGTCAGAAAATTCCTTATTTAAAGGAAACATTTTGCATTATATAAGACTCCCATTATATGGATATACCCTGATCTCAACTGGATATAAGCTTCTCCTAAAGGACTCCAAGTGGCTCCAAACTTGTCTAGGTGAGTAGGTGAAAGTATGCATGCTATAAATAAGGTCCAGGTTGAAACAAAATGAACTTCCCCTTTAAATGACATTAACATTTTTAAGCTAGATTGTTTTGCAGATTTGGTTCAGCAGCTTTAAATTAGTTTCAACAAACATGACATTTTCAGGAGGAAAAAAAAATCCTCAAAAAAAATTCATTCAAAAAAAAATGTGTAGCTGTTTTTGTAGTTCTTAAGAGGTTTGATGTGTGTTATTAGAGCTTATAGGTAAGTAAAAGCAGAGGGTATAGCCTATTTGAATATTTCTTCCTGCACAGCATATTAAATTGGAAAACAGACATAGATAGATGATAGATATACAGACAGACAGACAGACAGACAGACCCATCCATCGTTAGAGTGAAGACGACAAGAAACAGCACAAATCTTAATAATCTATTTCCTCATTTAATTATTTTCTTTAATGTTGCAGATAACTATAAATAAAAGGCTGAATAAAATCTACAGAATCTTTATTTACAAGATCCCAGCAGAGCGTCTTTGCTGTAGATTTGAAGCAACTGCAGAACTCAACGTGTCATTAGAGGTGGAATAAAGAACATTAAAAGCACAGGTATGAAAGGGCGATGAACTTTAAATAGCTTAGGCGCTATTAAAATGAGGGAGACCTCAATCTTTGTCGTTGCCTCGATGCCACATGGGTGTAAATAACTGCTGGGTTAATGAGGTGTTCCACATGTGGGAGCTTACATTTGCTTTCTGATAAACTCCTTGGAGAGACAACATCATTCCTTGCTTCCTCTAATGGCATTTTAATAGTAATCAGTTAAGAATACCGCTCCGCCATCTACGCATGGGAGGATGGCAGGTATTAGGTTCAAGAGGGGCATATACCTTTGCATGGGTGTTTATGGGGAAACTCAAGTAATTGCAAATAATAATAGCAGGGACTATTGGCTAATTATCTAATAAGAGAGAACACAGAAGACAAATACAAGGCTAAAATGAGGTTAAGACAAACATTGGCATGTCTTCTGTACCTCCTTATAAAAGTTTTTTTTTTTTTTAAGGAGATCAAGTGACTTGTCTTTTTATACCTGAAAATAAAAAGCAGTAAATAAATTCCTAAAGGCACTATGCATTCAATTAGTTTATTTTTTCTTCTTTTTAATTTCTGTTGAGTATAGTTTTCATTGTATCAACTGTACAGCTGTGCAGACTACAGAAACAATGACTTGCAGAAGTATTTCTACGCCTTGAACTGCATTTTGCATGTTAGAACCACAAGCTTTGGTGTGATTTCTTGATTTTATAAAATCGACTTAATTGTACTTTACTCGTCCTTTACTCATTCTTGTACTTTACTCATAAAGCGTGACATGCAGACAAATCCAGACCCCATTAGGTGTAAAATCAGACACCAAAATGTGGCTTTCCTATTTAGGAAAACATTTTGAGAGTACAGTTGTTTTAACCATATTTGAGGACACATTTGAAGAATTAAAAACAATACGTTTTATTGTTTAGACCTTTGTATTATGTGTGGCAGCAGGAACTGCTGTCACGGCTGTGGAAGTTTTGTTTTCATGGGGAAGAGTAGTGTATAAAGAGCATCATGAAAAGCAAAGAAGGCAGCAGATATGAGAGCTTAAAATAGAAATATGTTCTAGATTATTGTTCACTGCTTCAAACAGGTCCCTCAGCACTCTTACTTGGCTAGTATGACTCAACCAGAAAACCTACCAACACATTTCCATCTACCAAAACTCAGAGCATTAATCAGAGAAGGATCTGAAAGGCCTATGGTAACTCTTGAGGAGTTGCAGAAA
The DNA here is from genome assembly GCA_028564705.1 of Apricaphanius iberus. NCBI lineage: Eukaryota > Metazoa > Chordata > Actinopteri > Cyprinodontiformes > Aphaniidae > Apricaphanius > Apricaphanius iberus. The sequence continues at coordinate 107,508 of JAPXFQ010001286.1, forward strand.
TCCATGGCTTGGGTAGGATAATCTGTACTCCACAAATCTAAATATATAAATCATGGAGATGCACATGGATTCTCATTTTTACATATTAAAAAACAGCCTCCTACCACAGCAGACATATCATCCTGATTGGGCAAGTTACAAAGAAATTGTAATATATTTCACATTACTAGTTACAATGTCAAAAATGTAATATGTTTGCATTACATATTACTGTCTTAAAATGTAACTGAGTTACACTACTTTAAGTTACTTTTGGCAAAATATTTTAAATATCTAACACGACTTCTAACCACGGTAACTTATCAATTTACATTTTACACAAGTGTCACACCACAAATACTGTATTTTTAACACTATTTTATCAAAATTAAGTCTCTAGTTTATTTGCATTCCTTCTATTTCATGGTAATTTTTGTTAAATCTAATCAAAAGAACGTGCTGAAAGTGCTCATCACAAAGATGGTTGACAAAGATGAAACTCCGATGTCTGAAGTCTTACAACAAATGGTTTGGAAAACAGTGTGAATAATGCTGCTGTTTAAATGTACAGTTGATCTTTTCCTCAGCTGTCCCGATTCTCTGATGTTTTAGTTTTGAGCAACAGGAAGTGGATGCTGGATCTTGTTCTACCGCATCCAACTTGATTTGGTCCGTTGCATTTGTCGGCCAGAAAAACAATTTAAAATGTATTTGTAACTTGAGTTACTGAAATTGTAACTAGTAATATATTGCTGTATATTTTGTAAGTAATGCATTACTTTACTTAGTTACTGAAAAAAGTAATATATTCCTGTAACTCATTACTTTTGTAATGCATTACTCCCAACACTGCTGAACACATCAATTTCAGTGACATTTCCATTTTTTGAATGTATGCACAATAAATAGACTTCTGTTAATATGTCACATCGCTGATTTTTCAAAGTAAAACTCTTAAACATGTATCTATTGCATGCAGGCAAGCTTTTTGCAGCTCATAAAATTTTAACAGAGCTTAATTTCCCAACTATCGGCACCATCCAGCTTGTGTGGTAATCTACAGAAATATACTCTATGACCAACCTGCATTGAAAATAAAATAAAAATTCTACCTGGAATTTAATATTCAGGGAATCTGTGAAACAGGTTTTCCTAAATCTATTTAACTTTGAAAACTGACCTGAAGATATTAGTGCCTTCAAAACAGTTTCTGGGAACAACAGTGGCTGATTTGGATAAATGAAAGTTTCTCACTGTGTAGCCAGAGGGCAGCATTGTACACAGTTTGTCTGGTGATTGCTGCCAGGCACATATCTTTGAAGAGATGTCTTATCTTGAGCCATGTTCTCTTTTTGAATAAATAACAGCGAATAACATTTTAAAGTGCTAAACAAAGCAATAATGTCTTTTTAAAAGCAATTCCCTCCAACTCTGACACAAAAGTCAAAACATTTTAGCTACAACTGTTATCTTCTCTATGGAGAGACTGGGTATGAACATCCATGAAGTTCGTTTTGAGAGCATTTGAGAAAGAGAGTTTTGAGTCTGAAAGGTAGATTCAATAAAGAGTAAAAATGCAAAGAACACTTTCAAACTATGCATGGCGAATTGGTCAATTTTGATTAGTACGGATTAAAAACACGGAGGCATGTGAATATGTATGCTTGCTTTTTTCGGCAAGCAGTGTATCTATAGTAGAGTATGATTGTACATTTCTCTACTTTGAGTACAGGCTTGCAGCGCTGGCTTTCTTCATAGCACTCCAAAGAAAAAGAAAAAAAATCATCCTTGTGAATGGGATCCATTGACCCGAGCTGAAACTGAGTGACACCCTGTGGTGCCGTGCCAGCACAAAAACGGCTCATTTGTTTATAAACTGACAATCAAAGGCAGACCAACCTTGAGAGGCCTTAAGAGACACAAAACATGGCTTTGTCCTGAAACCCCAACAAAACTTGAAAAATATAAGTTTTAACGGTGCATGAATGATTTTTCTTTTGGGAAAGTCAAATATGTGATTAGTTTCTAAAAGACAGTAATCTTGATTTTAGTGATTCTCTATTATTTTTATTTCAGCCTACACTGAAGCAGAACTGCTTTAGACTGTTTAAACACTGGGAGTTTTGAGGAAACTGAATCCTACCATTGATTCCATCCTTCAGTTTGGAACAGAGACAATAAACAAACTCATCAGACTTGATTTTCTTTTTTTTTTTACATAAACGGACATGAAATGTATTAATTTTCACACAACATTCCTATAGGATTTCACCATACAATCTGTAATCAGACTATAAATGAAAATAGAAGCAACTTAATTGGTAACAGCAGCTGAAGTACCAAGCAGCTTGTAATTAATGTTCTTCACTATCAGTGAAACAACTTAGAAATAGTTGGGAGGTTTGGCTATTACTTTAAATACTCTTGGATCTGCTAAGAGAAGCGTCTGAGTACATACTTCAGACTTTTTTGGCGTTTTTTTTGTGTGTAGCTTATTTCTGATCTATAGATTCTATAAAATTTTTCCCTTTTGATGCCATTTGTGGGCTGATTTCAATTTCTGGTTTGGAACTGTAATATAGGCAGAGAACAGTGGCAACCTGTGTGAGGAAGCCACTGTTGTAAAATATGGTTTGATTTTTAACAAAATAAAATAACGTTATAATGTCTCAGATGATGTGGTCCTGTTGGCGTCATCTGAACATGATGTACAGCTTTCGCTGTACATTATGCGAGCGGTTCGCAGTCGAGTGTGAGGATCAGCACTTCCAAATCCGAGACCGTGGTCTTGAGCCGGAAAAGGGTAGGGTGCCTTCTTCAGGTCGGGGATGGTATCCTTCTTCAAGTGGAGGAATTTAAGTAACTGGGGGTCTTGTTCATGAATAAGGGAAAAATGGAGCGGGAGATCGATAGATGGATTGGTAAGGCGTCTGCAGTTATGCGGGCGCTATACCGGTCTGTCGGGGTGAAGAGAGAGCTGAGCCCTCACGTATGGTCACGAACTCTGGGTGGTGACCGAAAGAACGAGATCACGGATAGAGGCAGCTGAAATGAGTTTCCTCCGCAGGGTGGCTGGGTTCTCCCCTAGAGATAGGGAGGAGGAGAGGGAAGTCTGGGTCTCTCTGCTTAAGCTACTGCCCCCGCGACCCGACCCCGGATAAGCGGAAGAAGACGGATGGATGGGAAATAATGTTATAGGAAAATTATTTTAAGATTTGTTCTGTTTATTGAGTAATAATAATTAGTAAAGGCATCTTGTAGATATGGCATAATACTTGGGGCTCAGTGAAGAGCCTGAAGTTGGAAAAGACTTAACATTTCACCTACTCCGGTTAACTGAAGGACTCATCTTATTATTATAATATCTGTACAGGATGCCAAACACTTCTTATAGAAAAGCTCTGGAAGCTTACACAAGCATGCAGAAGCACCATATTAAGAGAGAGAGATGCCTGAAGAAGAGGGCGTCATGTACCAGCATAATCAATATGTTAAAACACGAATAGAGACTGAATCATCCTTATCCTTATCCTCATCTCTATTCTTCAATGAAAATAACCACTTGAGTTAAAATTTAAAAGAGTCTTTAGCATCCTACGACTAACTTTTAAAATCACTTTTTACATTGGTATTCCTAATAGACTGTACACTATCTTATAATCCCAACTCAAACATTTGCTACCATAAATTACCATAAATTCCAAATCTTTAGGAACTTTAACTGTAATTTTCTGAAATTTACCTAGGAGATTACTAGGTATTTTCAAGGAACTTGAACATTACTTTACAAGACAGCTTTCAGAACTTAAGCTATGCCTTCATAAAATTTACCAGAAAAAATGTATATTACCTACTCCTTACTTTTCGGGAAACATTCAAAGAAATTACACAATGAGTTTCACAAAGTAACCACTTGGTTCTATTAAAGTCCAACGGACATACTTTGTGAGTTTCATAAAGTAATTTATACGTTTTGAAAATAAAAACAAAAAAGTGTAGGTTCCAAAAAAACATAGATTTCAGTTTCAGTAGGTTAAAGTTTCAGAAAAGAACATGGTAAGTACCAAAAAGTACATGCGAGTTCAATAACGTATTTTGTTCCAAGACATACTTCTAAGGTTCAGAAAATATTAACGTATTTGACGTTAAATGTATAAATAAGGAGTAAACCCATTCAACAGATCAATAATTTAGAGTGGTTTCATTTAACCCAATGAACAAACTTAGATTACCATGATTTTAGGAGGATGCAGTAAAGTAGGAATAAAAATACATTTTTAAACACACCACAGATGTTTTTCTGAACAACTTTAAAGGACCGGAGACGCACCAGTTAAACAGTAAAACACATTAAGGCCATTTTTTTTATTACAGAGAAAGGAGTTGACCTTGTGCAGCAAAATCTACAGTGAGATTGGTAGATTTTATGACCAAGGTTGATGGCATGTCTTTATTTTTGTCTATAGTTCCCTGTTTTACAGGAAACAGGAGTCTACAAGGACATATGCTTTTAATTTCTCTAGGTTCACTTCGCCACTCAACCTCCAGTCCAATGTGGTCTGCTTTTGTAGGACTAGACTTTCTGAATGTATTCTGTTAGAGAAAGATATTTATGTGAAAAAGAAAACAAATATATGTTTTAAAATATGTTGATGAATTTGTATGTTGGAAAAGTTAACGAAGTTCTGCTGACAAAAAGGAAATAATATTCCAGGTGTTGTCTGTGTTAATTTGAGTTTCAAGTGGTTATAAAGTGATTCAGTACAAATTTCCCTATAAATTGGATAGTTTTTAATGTGAATACAGTAAACACAAGCTAGTTTACCTCGATCATATTTGTGTTCATTGAGGTTTTGGCTTAGTGTCTTGTAGTAGCCTATTGAGTTGCCTTTGTAGACCATCGATGTCTGTGGCTCATGGGGAAAACTTGAAATCGAAAGCATATGAAAGAAAAGAAGAGTTAGTCAGTAAAGTGGTCAGCTGAAGGTGACAACTCTTTTTGTTTACAGGCAAGTTTTTTCGTTTACGTTTAAATAGTTTTCTATTTCTGACTGCAGGTAATTTTGTGGTTTGACTTCTGACATTCCCGCTGTTTTTGTCTTTAAGCTGTGTTTCAAACAGTAAATGAGCTATAACATCTGTCAGCAAGAGCACTCAACGGGAGGCAATTAGGGGACTTTGTTTGTTTGCTCTTTTATAGAAAGACTGAGTGACTTACATGGTTTGTTGTTTTAAAAAAGGTTTTGAGTTACAAGGAACAGATCGAAACCATAATTTCGAATTGCATTCAGTCTGGAACATGATGTAAGTTTTGTGGTTTTTGAGCTGTAGGACTGACTTACCGAACTGATTTGAGTAATACAAGTAAAACATTTCCCCTTCACAAACATGATGAAAGATGCCAGTGTTTGGATGTCCATTTGCATATAATTTCAGTGGCAAATTTCTGGATTTAGGTTTGTTTAAGATATAAAAAATACTAAAATGTATACCTGATAAATCAAATTGTCAGCAAAGGTAATTTGTAGTCAGGTTTCGATTAGTGTCACTTAGGTTTGGTCTGTGATGGTCCACACACTATTTGGTCAGTGAATTATTTTTATAGAAAAAAAACGGACATACAACACTTTCTGTTGAGAGCATGGCAACATTTACCCCTGTGATAAAAACTGCTAAATGTTCAATGACGTAATACAATAATTAAACAACTTTACGGAAGCTATCTTCTATATCACCTTGTTATCCTGCACACGTACATAAGCATGCCCAAAGTGCAGCCCCACCTTAAATGAAAATGACTAAATAGTCAATTAGCAATCTTTTCCTGTTGACAGAAGAACTCTATTAACTCTCATTTCCTGTACATCTAAAGGATCCCTTATTGCTTCAGTTTCCTGTTTATGTGTTAAATTTGTCTCAGACTACGTGTAACCTTAAACACCCTCTAACAGCAGCCTTTATTAAAGAACATGAGAACAACAGAATAAAATACCATTGTTCTATCATTAGCAAAACAATGGCAGCATGTTCACAGCCAGATTTGCATGTGTTTATCATGGCATACTTTCATGTATAGATGAGATTGAATGCTGATGTTGATATTCTATGACTTGATAAAAATAAGAATATTAAAAGTAGTTGTTTTTGTCCCTGTCATCAGATTTATCAATTTATTTATTTTTCTCATGAAAAAAATCCAACACTTATTTTGACGGACTAGTAGTTTTTGATTGTGTGTGAAAAGTAAACTCCCTAACATTTAAATGCCAAACTTTGCTGCATAAATTAATGATAAACCCAAAAATATGCATTGTTAAACTGTGCTTTAAATAAATCCAGCTATTACAATAACATACATTTACATGAACCTAAGAATGAGGCAGTATCAAGAACTATGGTCTTAAAACAAAAACAATCATAAGTAGCTGTTAGAATACTATACTTAAACTTCCTCTTACCGTTTTCGAGGTGAACTACTCAATATGCTGTGATATTGATTTTAGGTCATACCGCCCAGCCCTACTTCACAGCTGCTTTGTACTGCAGTAATCTGCTCCCCTGTTTGTTTTTTTTTATTATTATATTTGAATTATCTTGTTAGGTTTTCTGTGTCTCTAAAGTTTTCTCCTGTTTTGTTTTCCCTCCCTTATTACCTCCATTACTTATGAAGTATGCTTTTGTTTTGATCCGTCTCCATCTGTGTCATTGATTCCTTCCGTTTGTTTCTTCCCAGTCTGTCTGTGTTAACTAGTCCTAGTTTGTTTCACCTGTTGTCCTATTAGACCTCCCTGTGTTTTCCTCCCCTGCTCCCAGGTGTTCTCCATATTCTGATTACCCTTCCCACAGTATATATGTCCTTCTGTGTCTGTCTGTCCTTGTCGTCGGGTCGTTGTCCCCCCCCCCCCTGAGTTCTTGTCGTTGCACCTCCCTGTGCTTGTTTCGTCAGCTCTACTCTGCTAAATTTTGGACTGTTAATAAACATGGGCCGCAAGAGTCCTAAACGCCGCTCCGCATTTGGGTCCTCATTCAAACAAATCTTGACAGCTTTTTAGATCTTTAAATCACTTTCACCCAATATTTTCTTGCCTGGCTTGTGCCGAGGTGTGGCCCATTTAAAAAGCATACAATTCTGTTGTTCTACAGTAAAAAAAGATTTATAACAGCACAGAATTTCTGACATTCATATTGCAGCCAAAGACTGACACTAAACAAAAAATATGTCTAAATAAATATTTTATTGTTGATACTATGACAATTATGTTATTCCATAGATGACTTGTGGTGTCCTAAAATACTACCCTGTATATCTTCTACATGTGCAGACAGCTTTATTACAACTGCAATATGATCATTATCCTGTGTTAACAAAATATTTATAAAAGTCATAGAACTTTTCCCTTATGCTTTACAGGAAAGCTAAAGTAGTTAAATAATTTAAACCTAATGATAAACAAAAATGCATAATCATGAATAATTTCAACAAAAAGATACATCAAAGCTGGAAATAACACTGGCATTAGATACTATACAATCATATGTCCATTTCACAACTTTAATTTCAGTTTGAAACATGAATGGGCTGTGGTGGCTAGTTCCTGGTGTCTTTTCAGAAATATACTGCACATCTATTTATTAATTCATATAAAGACAATGCTTTTGATATTTTTATAGCCCTAAAATACATCTATAGTATAAAAAAATGTACAATTTCCCCAAAGCAATGTATTTTTGCAACACTAAAGACACTGTAAATAAAAAAATAAATTAAGTTCTGAGGAACACTCAAATAGAAGGGCTATAAGAGCTGAAAAACTCATTCTCTCACAAGCACACATGCTAAGTCACTCAAGCACGCTAAAAAAAGAAACAGTTCAAGTTTGTTCATCAATGATATTTGATGTTCAAGAAAGTTGCATGTTGCAGGCACTGAATACATCCGTTGGACAACAACATCTGGCATTAATGCCTATGAGAAGTATAAAAAATTTAGTATTTTTTTTCTTTCACTTGCCTTTTCTTTTGCATTTTCATGCAAACTCACATTATTGAGAAAATAAACCTGTGTTCTAAGACATGTAAAATGTTTTTCTTTTATCAGAGCATCAGTTTATCAACATCAGGCGGTTACAATATTAATTTTAAATTCCAACAATGTAAAATTGATCCAACCAAACAGTTACAACTTATCCTCGTATAACACATTGTCATCAGCTTTCCACCATCCAGTTACCAATCAGACATTGTGTTAAATTGAATTTAAACTCTTAAATCGATGTTTTTTGGCTAAATTAATAAAAATGTCATGCTAGAGGACCCAAGTTCCTTTCTGAAAAATCAAAGCTATAAGTGGGGAGAGCAAGATAAGTAAAATATATGGAAGGGAGATGGTTGATGAAGACTGTAAATGATGGTAGTTTTGCTGGCTGTAGACTCTGTTTGGTGGCTCCACTGTGATGTAACCATTGATGATGCGAACCAAAGGGGGAGGCGGGGACTGCACCATAGAACTGCAGGAAGAATTAACAAAAAACATGAATTACATCTGTGGTATATTAATAGATATTTACACATAAATTCAATTTCTGGAAAAAGACACAGACTGTAGCCAAGAAGTTTTCAGAATATACATTGATTTAGTATAAGGGTATATTAATTATCTTTATTGATCATGACGTGATAAACTCAACAATGCTAGTTTTGTTAGATGTGCATATACAATTGCAACCAGTCATCTACATGCACTGTATTAACAGAAACACATCAATTACAGATTAACATATTATTATACATTAGGCGGGCAGTCAAAATTTTCCCCAAAGTTTTTAAGCTTACCCAAAGTTGCTTAAATGGATTTGTCCCAATTGGCCTTATGGCTTAAAGACCCAAAAACTGTAATTTTAAAGACGAAACAATACTGAAATGGAAAAAGATGTCACGCTAATGAAAAAGGTTGGGGGAGGGGGTTCCAGCAAAACGTGCTTTATACAGACTAAAGCAACCAGATTTGACATTTCACAACATGACCATGTAACCACTTCATTAGTGAGTCACAGCTCTGCAGTGGACCCACTTGCTTGTGTGCTCTAACCCTTTTTCCTTTTCAGACATTAAAATATACAAACATGTACAAGGAGTGTACTTTGTAGCAGGCATAAGCAAACAGGCTGTTTCATTTCCCATTTAAAATTTAGGGTCTACATAAGAGAAAAACATTTAAACTGAGATACTGAGTGAAGATGATTTTATATTACTTTTTTTTTACCAACAGTATATCTTTGTTTCCTCTTTGGGTTCTCCTATTTAACTCACACAAGTCAGCTTTGTGTAGGCTATGTCAAGTGAAACTGGAAACGATCCATAAGTGCCACATTTTGTGGACCGTATTGGTTGACCATATAAAAAATGGCTGAAAACAGAGACACTTGGAACAAAAAGTTCTTACTGATAAATGACTGGAAGAAATGAAAGAATAGAGTCTTACCCTTTTGACATCTAAATTTAAAGCAATTCTTGGTTTCACAAAATATACAGGAAGCTCCTTTTTGTCAAAAAAAGATGAGCTTGTTTTGTTCTGCGGTTAGTCCCTGCCTAGGGCTATGGTGAGAACCAAGTCAGATTTAATTGTCAAGTTGCTATTTTTACATTCAAGTCACCGATACCAGCTATGGAGAAGCGTGGATCTAATGTTTGTGTTCTGTGACTAAAATAAGAGGAGGGTGATTTGATATGTTTGCTGTTTGTGTGGAGATGTGATAGCTGTTTCAGCCCCCAGCATCACATCTGGAAGTTTTCCCTACCCTTCTTGCTTTCTGTATCTCTTGTCAGAGGTAATACACTAATGTGTTTATCTTTAACATTTTATGATCATCATTTTATGATCATTATTTAAACAACTACCACAATCATAAATATTATACAGCTTATGTCTAGGAGGGAAGGAAGGAAGGAAGGAAGGAAGGAAGGAAGGAAGGAAGGAAGGAAGGAAGGAAGGAAGGAGTGGGCTAGTCTGTCTATCAATCAGTCAATCAGATTCATTGATGGATTAAGAGGAATTTAAATGGGTATATTAGTACATTGGAGCTTTGATGTATAAATTTGACATCGTTGTACAATGAATTTAAACTGATTTCCATTTTGTCTTTCACCTCTCTGTCTCCTTACCTCTCTTCTATGCGCACCCAGAGGTCATTAAAATGACGATTTCGTTGTTTCTTTTGCTTGTTCCGCCTCTTTTTTTTCAGCATTTTCTTGTCTGCTTTCTCTAGAAGATCCAGGCTGTCTGCAGGAAGGAGCATGTGGGGAAACGGATTCTCGTCCAGGGGAACCCCCTGATCCTCCTCCTTGTTGGGGAGTTCATGGAAGAAGGGTTCAAAGAGCGTAAAGTCATCGTGGTGATCCTCCGATGTTGGGGAAGCAGGTTTTGATGATAATCTTCTAAATGACACAAACATGCAATGATAGGTTGAAGAATAGAAATGTAAAATGTATTTTGAGCAGCATATAAAGCAGTTCAAAATATAATTTACTATTCTCTAATTGCATTGATTCTCTTTATGAGCCATCAGCTTCGAAATAGTTCCCAAACATTCAAGTACACATTCTCATGTCTTTAAACTTGGAGACTGCAGACACTTAGCATAATTTCATTGGCATATTATCGTGCCTCCTGGGAACTAGTGGACCACTGAACAGATGACACACCTATCCTGAAAGGCAGTATTTCTTTTCTTAGATTTTAGTCAGCCGTTGTAAAACAAAGCTGAAGGAAAAGAGGGAAAGACTACTGAAGTAGGGAGACACAAATTCCTGCAGTTTTAGAACAATATGCTGAGGATAAACATAAGATTATGATAGAAAATGCTCTAGCTAGGAAACAAATTAACACTCAGAAAAATAAATTAAAGGTTAAAAATGGAAATCTGAAAGAAAACCCCTACCTCCTATTCAGATTTGAAAAAAATGTAGTGGTTAAAACAATGCTTGCCTTTTATAAAGAGCTTAGTCACCTGTGGTCTATTGTATCTCTTAATGAACTGTATAGATGCAGACTTCATCAGGTTATACATTTTCTAATATATGCGCATGTTTCATTGTTGTGTAAGGGTTTGACCAGATGAAGTATTTTAGCATGCGCAAAGATACCTAGCACATCTCTAGACAGATCTTTGACACTGAATGATATCCACATGTTTTGGAGCAGTTAATTCTGCCATACAGATGTTCTCTTTTTCAGGAAGACTCTGTTTACTTAGGCAGAACCTCATTGTGCACATTTTACAAAAGATGGCTTTACTGTAAACTAGGCCACAAGTGGTCCAGTCGTGTCATCCACTGACAGTAGTTAATGAGTTATGACCAAAAAGTAATGCAAACGGCAGATTCTAAAGTCTTTAAAAAGCAAAGAGTGAAAAAATGTATCTTAATCTACTCTCCTTAATCCTTAGGACTCAAACTGTAGCAAAACTAAATATGATGCAGCCAAGCGGCAAATGTTATTTTAAACAGATTAAAACAATGAAATGCTTGATTTAACTTTATTTTTATGATTGTATATATATATATATATATATATATATATATATATATGAAATATAAACAGAGCTGTATAATTATTTTTGACTTATGTTAACAAAATGATATATCGGGTATGCGTGGGTCAGATGCTGGTTCATTTCAGGCTCATAATCCCATATTTAACACAGGCTTTTGTGTGTGAAAATAGATTAATTCATTCATTCGAACACACACTGGAACAAGAACGCAGATTGAAAGTGAGATAGCCACCCGCAGTGCTCCATGCTTGACTGGCTGCACTACATGCTTCGCAGCAGGAGGTACGAGCCATACCTAGGTTAGTCTTTTCAACACTCCTTCATTGGTGGGCCATTGGGGAATTTGTCAGACTTATCAACTGTGGAATCTAAAACAAAGAAGCAGTCAAAGACATACAAAATCCCTTAAAGAATGAGAGCTGTCAATGTGAATTATTTCTGCCTAAACAGTGAAATGAAAACACAACATCTAGGATATTATGGAATGTGATTAGGGGACAACATGTACCTGTATGTGTGATTCTCATGATTTTGTGATGCATATGGAGGCTGGAAAGAAAGTGTATGCCAAAGTGACAGACTTTTAACCTTTTGGTCAAAATTAAACAATACAAACATAACAAAGATTTGATTGTTATTTTTATAGTATTGTAGCATAGTTTTGAATAAAAAAAAAATAGTAAAGAAAAAGAGTTCCCAAACTACTTTCACTTCACGCCTTTAGATTTGATGAAAAAAAAAATCATACACCTTAAACTTTTCCATGATTCTTAATTGTAAAACTACAAATGTTGTCTTTTTTTAATTTTACCTGAAAGACACAGAAAATTATGCATTTTTTACAAGTCAGTTATAAACTGACAGATCTTGGTGGTAGTAGCAAATATAAAAAACAGCCAGTTTATATATCTCATTTTCCAGCCTGTTTACTTTGATGCCAAAGGCAACCATGGCAATCATACAATTAGGATTACATCAAGTATCCTTGCTGTAGAGTAACAAATGACAAAGCACATGTCTGCATCCATTTTTTTTTTTTGCAGGGTATGCTGAGGCAGGAAACAAACAATAAATAAATACATATGCGTCTATTTGTTTATATAGCACTAATTCGGGAGTAATGCAATCTCCAGGCCCTGTACAAAATGAAAACATAAAACTGTTCAATTGTAGTGAAGTGAAACACCCCCCACCCCCAAAGGATATCACCCCAATCATATCTAGTTGTGTTACAGTTTGTGAGTTCTAATGATTAAAGTAAGATTAAGATACATTTTTCTTCTCCACTCTTTGCTTTTGAAAGACTTTAGAATCTGTCTTTGGCAGATTTTTTTGCTCATAACACATTACCTACTGTCACTGGATGACACCCCTGGACCACATGTGGCTTAGTTTACAGTGAAGCCATCCTTTGTAAAATGTGCAGAATGAGGTGCTGCGCCTTCAGAAGTCAATTTATTAGTGAATAATAAATAAAGCATACACCGAAGATCTCAAACTTGTTACAAGCCATGTAGTGAACCCTATATTCATGTGGAAATAATTTGGTCAAAGGAGACCAAAATGTAATTTTTTTGGCGTTCATACACAATGCGTTGAAGAAACAAACACTTTACTTTTATGTAAATATACAGTACCCCAAAAGTGGTGCTGGTAACATCATGCATTGGGGATACAATTCTTCATTAGGAGCAGGGGGGCTGGTGAAGGTTGGTGGGAAAATGGATGGGAGCAAAATACATGGCATTCCAGGAAGAAGACCTGCTACAGGCTGCAATACACTGGGAGTTGGAGTGAAGATTTATCTTCCAGGATGACAATGATCCTAAACATACACACAGCGCTACAATATATGTTGATGGCCAAGTCCAGCCATAGACAAGACTTCAACAAAAAATCTGTAGCAACACATTATATTTGTGCACTCTTTTTTCTCGGTCTATCTTTTAAAATCTTTTTGAGATATATTGTAATTTATGGTTTTGTTGAAATTTTGTTTGAACATTTTTACTTGTACAATTACCTCTTAATGGGCTGTCCAGCAGGGGTGTGCTCCACCTCATATCCCTGGCGGCGAAGCACATCGATAACTGTGTTGTTGCCAAGAAAGTGGCCTGCAATCAAGAAAATGAAAACTGATTACTCCCCTTTCTGAAGCTAATGATGATGTATTACAGCTAATGGAAGCAGGACATTTGATACCAACGGCTGCACAGTACAGTATAGGAGTGAAGGAATAGAGCAATTAGGTAAGAAAGACTCTGCAAGAATGCAATACGGAAGGAGACAGGAAGGACCTTTGGTAGAGCAGAGGTTATGGTCATGCAACAATAATTAACAATATCAAATATGCACCTAAAAACAATAAACCCAAGATAAAGGGCTTGATTTCGTAGTGTTCAGGTTACAGTGGGTCAGTGTGTCCAAATAGCTGGAAGATTTTGAAAATCATATATATATATATATATATATATATATATATATATATATATATATATATATATATATATAGTTTTTGCTTTGCTTTAATGCGTAACATTTTGGAAGAACATTGGTTGTCTTTCCAAAATTGTCCTCTTCGCTACTCCTCCATCTCTGACTGTTCTCTATCCATCCCCATTGTATGATTCTTTCTTTCTTCCATTACAATTTTGATCTCTCCATTTACAACTTTACTTATCTTCTTCCATCTCTTCTACCTGCCTGTCCTGTCTTTCGTGGTGTGACCCTCTCAGCTAGGTGAAGAGGGATCTTTGAGGCTTCAGGTTGCCATGTCAAGAGGTCTTCATTCTTCCCCTCGTTGTTACTAAAGGGAGCAGTGGTCTATTGTTCAGACCTGCTCAGCTGTGGCACTACAGAGCAGTGTAAATAATGAGCTCCATCACTTTGTTCTGGCCCAGAGCCACTGTTAGAACATGCTGGTCTGAATTAACTATTGGTGCTATGTTGCTATCATCATGACTTGGAAAAAATGCTTTCACATATTACTGAATGTGCAATGTTAGCATATGCAAGAGCAAGAACTAGTCTGTACATTTTTTCGAGTTAAATATAAAGAAAACGGTAAAGTCTTGAAGAAAAATTAGTTCAGAATGAATCGAAGAGGCAGAAGCAGTTTTTCAGCTTGCTTATGTTTAGAAGCAGATCAAGTCGTATTCATGTCTACATCAAGGGACTGAGGTGGGATAAATGGTGCTACCCAACACAATGTAGGAGAATGGAGAGGTGGGTGAAATTTAAAGGAACACATTTGAATACACAATGTGTACATAAATATACAAAAATATGCAAATGCTCAAGAGTTACCAGGGCATAATATCTTTTTATTGGGAAAGTGTGTATTTCATGAACTAAAATGGATGGGGTGGGGGTTTACATTTAAAAAATACAAAACTGAAGATATGTATTTTTTGGAGAAAAATAAATAAATATCATGAAACTCATCACTAAAGCAAGAAAATATTGATTTAATGAGACACTAAAGGGAAATTAATGAACATTACAGAGAGTTTTCCAGTTGTAATTTTCAAATATTTTTTTGAGATTCACAAAAAAATATATTATCTTTAAATACTTATCTCCAGCTCCTGTTGGACATACAGAATTTTGAATTTAACATTCTCAAACTGGAAATTGGACTTCAAAAATTGAAGAGACTTAATGGCATCAAGTGTAATCCTCAAAATACTTTGAAAATATACATTTATGGTGAAACAAGATGATCATAAACACACTTTTTTTTTAAGTAGAATCTTTCTTCCAATTTAGGACTAACTGAAATTGTGCCCTGTTGCTTTCACATATGCCATTTTTAGACTCATTAACTCATGGAAGCAGATGGACAGCAAATAAAAATAGAAAGATTTTTTTTCTGCCCTTGATTATTATCTAATGTGAGTAATAAAGTTTTTTGTTTTTTTATCTTGAGTTTAATGCATTAGTTACAGAAATTCTCCAACTTAAACAAAAAAAGGTGTTTCTCAAGTTCTACTTTTGGCTTGCACTTGATATTTATTTACAGCCTTTCACTGGAAACAGACCTGCAGCCCGGCAGCTTAGAGACCAGCACACAGTTTTGGGCGTCCACATCTGGAGTAAGCTTGAGCAACATCTGACATGTATTTCCACTGATTATTTACTTAGGCTTATTTCATACATCTTAAATTGATCAAATTAGCCTGGGATATTTGCACCAATGCACAATGTGTTCACTGTACGCCTTTTACGTTGCACCAAGGAGTGGAGATGGTGGAGATAAAGACATGAAACAGGACTGAAAGCCTTCATTCACAGTGGACTCCCTACATCCAGAAACATGAAATGGACCACTTAGGAAGACCAGCAGAGATTAGGTCATGTGTTGCTTAGAAAAGCTGAATTTTAATAATATTTGCTCTAATATCCTTTGAAAGGACAGTTGAAAACAGGCCAATAAAGTGAATAGTTATAAATAAGTTGTACTACATCATACTATGGATTCTGAAAGCCTTTAACCCCACTTCCAAGTACACCCATGAATACTGAAAACCAATCACTTGTTAAGTGAAATATATTTTGGAGACAACTGTTATTTCAGAAAGTATCTACCTAATTGTTGTGGAGTCATCACATACAAGAAGTGTGATTAGCAGAGCAAAAAATAATAATTTTAAAGAAATTGGCAAACTCAATACATTGCAAACTAGTGTTTGAAATCTATTGTAAGGACTAATAAAGCCTAAAATATTAAAGGTCTCACAGGATGATTTTACATCCAGTGCCAGGATAATTGTTTTAACTCAAATACTATAGAGGAACGCCAAAAAGTCTTAAAAGAAATAGAGCCAAAAAAAACCCCAAAAGATTGCTTAGTAATTGTTTCGGAAAACATATTGAAAAAAGACTCATCTGCCTAGAACCTATTTCAATTCATCCACCGGCTTCCAATTATCTGAGATTACATTCCAGAGAGGTTCAAGACCGAAACCAAACATCTCTCTCTGCAACATTCTATTTTACGTAAGAAGCTTTCATTGCAAAGAAAAAGTCTCTAAGCATGGTGCCTTGATGAATCCCAATGTGGATGTATTTTGAGGGGGGCTCATGAAGATGTACAGAAGCAGACAAGCAGGAATGATTTAAACCATGGTCTGCGACTGAGAGTAAAGATAGCAGGATGTGACGGGGGGGGGGGGGGGATGGTGCTGGTGCCTATCTCCAGGTCTCAATGGGCGAGAGGCGGGGTACACCCTGGACAGGTTGCAGGTCCATCACAGGGCGCTGGAGACCTCATGCCCCATTTTATTTACTTATATAACTTACTTACTTACTTACTTACTTACTTACTTACTGTACATATGCACTGAAAACACTGTTTACCCTAATATAAAATATTGAATTTAAAATACATGTTTGGCGCCTTTAAATAATTAGATACATACCATTTAACAAAGATTTATCCTTGGGCAAATTACATTTTCATACTCCACACCTGTATTTAGAGCTGCGGAAGATGAGAACCAAAGAGGTTCTTCCTTTCAGAAACACATGGAATCGCCACAATCACAGGTTGGGATTATTAGAACATATGGAAAGCCTTAAATAGTGTTTCTTTTCCATAGTCTTCAATATTTACTCTACAGCATGAAACCAAGGCCAAAGCAGCAGTTCTCATAACATTACAGCATGCTGGATAAACAAACACTATAGTCACTATAGCACTGAGGCCTCCCCACCCCATACAGACTTTTCTTGCTGTTTATGTACACATTATGTCCTGCTAGTAAGTAGACCTCAGCAGCCTGTAGTCATCACCTCTGTGCACAGAAAGCTTTTTTGAGGCAGATAACTGTAGGTGTCAACATACACTGAAAGTACAATTAAGTACAATTAAGTTCAATTAAGTTTATGTAAGTTATTGTCAAAGCTAAAAAGAGACTGATACTTTTGTGATCCTATGTTGCTGAGATGATGTAACCAACCAAATGTTATACTGGAAAAACCTCAAGGGTCACTTGTAACAGCCAAGTAAAGCCTTGGGGTGTTCAAATGTCAAAGAGGTTCATCCATCCATAAAAGTAACAGTCATGACAAAGACAAATAAGAGAAGAATTACTGCATATTCACTGGCACAAAAAAAAACACAGTCTTGCTGGTGCGGATCAAACAAAGCCAGCTGTGTCTAGAAATGCAGGGTTTGATAATATGACGCTTTTTATTTTCCATGATTTACTCATGAAGTTATTTTGACTTGATGAGGACAGGATTACTTCAAACAATAAATATAGCCATCATCAATATTTCTTCTAGAGCTTGTTTGAAAGAACACAATCCCACAGGAGACAGTATTAAAGATTAAAGACTTACAAGCGGGGGGGTACAACCATGTGAGTTGATATCTAAACATGCCTTCATTTTATATCTCGTACAAATTACCTGAAATAACCCAACAAAACCTACTCATGCTCATCATATATACATATGAAACATTTAAAGCATGCCTTGTGTTCATTATTTTATTTGTTTTACTTTCAAATAGTTTCAAATAGCCACAAACAGTCTCTGGAATCCATAGAGTTTATCTATAGGCAAGTTGAATGTTGTTTTAATCAGGGTAATTTCACACAAATGCGTAATACACTAAAGGGGTAAAACAGCTTCCACATCCGCTATCCAAAGCCATGCTGTCACGGTTGAACAATTAGGCTAACAAATGTAGGTATTATATATTAAGATTATCTAAAGGCTGGCATACACTACAGGATTATCAGGCCTATGTTTGCCCTGATCTCCCTGTTACGGTCAAAGCCAGCAAAGCCCTGATTGTGTGGCATTTTCTGTGGCGTGGGGTGTATTAAGAGTGATTTTGCTCGATCCGCTCGGAAGGAGAGATCGTATATTTATAACTACGTCACCGGAACCCAAACCAGGCATGACACAAGATGATTCAACTGACTGACGGAGGAGGAAGTAAAAACAAACAAAAACCATGGTGCCAGTGAAACCAAAAATCTTTTCGACTTTCAAAATGGAACTGGCAACAGCAGGAATGTTTAATAACGTTTCCTCCAAAACCTACAATACTAGGACAAAGAGAGGAGTTGGACTGAAATAATGACTGCAATAGATGTACCTGGTAAGTAATTACCCAGCTACCTAGAAACACCGTAGCACACAGCCCTACTCTCCAAGCTAGCTTTGATCGACAATTCTTCCTTACCTTGCACTGTAATACATATAGGCCACATTCCCACCATTTCCATGACTTTTTCTATAGTTGTTTTTGGTTTTTTGGTGGTTTTTCAAAGATTAAGAGGCCGAAGACAACCATCAAGGCTTCTTCCTGTTTGTCTCTTATGTTTGTTTAAACTGAAGTCACTTTTGACTACGCGATAGTTGATACTCTCCTGAAGAAACAGTGTGTGTTACGTAGTGCACCACACACCGTAAGAGAAATCTTGTGCAATCTGTTTTTTTTGTTATCTTCAAGTGTGTGGTCTTTAATGCTTTCTGTACATCTAGAGACTTTGAAAAGATTTAGAAAAGACTCTAAAAGATTATTAGCTCACATCTAAAGACTTGGGTTAACAGTTTTTTAGTCTCAGACTAAAGATTTGTTAAACACTGAATCTTGTAGGGACACTATTTACAAGACTACACCAAGATTATTTTACCTTCCGGCCAAATTCCTCCCATTAGCTCAGCGTTATACAGTTTATTTATATGCGGATTGTAGCATTATTTGGCAAGATTGATTTCACATCAAATAAAGATTTGCATTCAAAGTGGGTCCTCTATCTACATATAATGGTTAACTCGTATCTTTTTAATGCAAGGTGTTCATTCTGTACCACTTGTTCCATGTAGGTGCACAGATAGCGCTGGAATGTGTCTGTATTCCAGGGGGCAAGATTGGCAGACACTTTGTAATTTATGGCCCATTTATAGGTCATTTTTCAACTATGCAAAAGAAATATTGCATTTGTTGTGTATGGACCCTGCCAGGCTCTATAGGTGGCTACAAAACTGTTATTTATAAATATGACACCGGTTTATAGCCTACTTTCCCGCACGAAACAAAAAATAATAATGTGTGGCAAGGTGCAAAACAAAATCATGAGCGGGTTTCAAACCCACCAACAACACTGTGATAATCTTGCTTGCTATGGTTAACAGTGGTTGACACGCAGGATACAACTCCAGGCAGCCAGGGTACACTATGAAGTGGAGAGAACCACCCCACACGGTCACACTGTTGAATAAACAGAGGGAACAGATTACGACTCCCTGCACATGGTTTAATAAACCAAGGGTACGGATTCTTATCCCTCAAAAATTATATCTGCACCTAACCCCTGCTGTGCTCTGTAGCTTAATGCTTCTGCTTGTGTAAGAATCGCTTTATAGGTTGTTGGCTGTTTTACGTCTCTACGACTACACTAGGACTTGCAATCATATCAAACATGTTTGATTCAAAAGGCGAGAGACACACTGGCATAAATTGGGTCGCCAACTGCAGATTATCACCTTACATTTAACGATCAAGACAACGGAAGCACGCTGAGACTCCAACAAGATTAAATCCGTGAAGGTTTCAAGAATCCTGTAGTGTGTGCCAGCCTTAAAACATCTTTGTGCAGATTATTGAAAAAGAAAAATCACAAAGCTAACTGTATTTAGCAAAAAGCTTCCAGACTTGTTTCAAATACCTAATGAGCTATGGGATGAAAGTCCTCAGCCCTTCAGCTTGAAATTCTGAATACTAAGGGGCGTGTTCTTTTGACTGACAGGTCTCAGATGAGCCATCAGTGCTAGTGCTGGTGGCTAGCCGCTTCTCCACCCTGCTTGCTCCAGGCCTTCACCCTCGGAGTCATGTTTAACAGTCTAGGTCATATTGTGTCACTGAACCTGACCATCAGTTGTTTTTTTAAAGTTTATTTGTGTTCGGATGTTAATTGTTCTCTTATTGGACAAATATGGCTTGCTGTAGTATTGCTTGCGCTAACAGACCATCAAATAAGTTTCAGTTCAATTTTTTTGTGCATCTTGTGCATTTTGGGGGAGCAAATGAATCAACAGAATTATTATTCCTCCTATCTTCAATAATTTATTGACCGTCTCTAAACCACACTGTTCAGCACTGAACATACATAACTGATCAAGCCACTGTCTTGATGCCAAAACGTGGTTTAAATATAACATATAAATAATAATTTAAAAGAAAATAGAAAAAGTATTTTTTTTCTGAAACCAGGAAGAATGTTTGTTAACCTGAACCTACTGTGACTAAAGGATTTCAGCACCACAATAACAGGACGTGAATCTGAACCTACCAAGCAGGAGTCATTAACACTAACCACTCAGCCAACATGACAACATGTTGATATGCACAGATTCAATAGTATATATACTGACAAGATTCCCACGTTGTTGAAAACCTATATAACACACGACTCACACTGTTTTTTATTTTATTTTAAGCTGCTTGCAGATAACTGTAGTGTGCTGCTTATTTGAAACTGTAAACTATAGCTTACTCTGAGACAAACAAACAGCTTCAGGCCAATCAGCGGCTACCGCTGCTGGGTAGGAGTCAGCCCCATTGAGTAGAGACGATAGACGTACTAGACAGCGCTGGTAGGAATGAAAGGGATATCATATTACTGTATCAGTCCATAGGTGGGAGTGTTGGGTCACTTCGGCACGCTTTGAACCAAGCCAGAGGTAGTCCGAACAAAGGGGGTCGGCTGGGAACGGACACAGGTAATGGAAACACACCAAAAGCTACCCGTTCTGTATCATACTGGCACTAGTGGAAATGGGGCATTGTCTCCAGGTTAGGTGGCTTCAATTCAGCTCTTCAGAAACCTATGGGTGATGTCACTGAAGTTATGTCCATCTATATACACAGTCTATGAGCCTATAGTGCTGCACATGTTTTCCATGATCAGTCCTTTTGGCCTCAAGCCAGAAGCTGGGGGGTGGGAGCGTTTCAATGTGTGTGTGTAATGTAACATTAAACACACATATGTGGCTTGGTCATAAGACAATTGATTACAAAACGGCTATATGTCAAGAGTGCTACTTCACAACAAACGTTTCAAACCAGCTCTTGCTGGGGTAGTCATTGTCTTGGTATGTCACCACTGAACTGGTTGAAACTAAAACGATCAAACCAAGGAGCTGTGACAAATAATCCACAATATTGCCAAAAAAAACAACAAAAAAAAACAGTGACATGATCTATGAACACTGGGTGCACTTAAAAGTGGTATAGAAATCCAAAATGTATTTCTCATACTGACAAACAGAAGTCCTACCTTCTCATTTAGGTCTATATAAGAAGGTAGGACTTCTGCATGTCTACGTGAGGTGGAAAAGGAAGAGGGAAACGTGTAAGCAGCATCTTACAGGGATTACTTTTTACAATATCTGCTGTGTGAAACATAAAAACCTGCTTTATTTGTTTACAATGAACAGAGAAAAACAAGCATTTTTTAGATTTGACAGTACAGTTCCTTTTGAGTGCACCCATAGACACAGCACTATACCTGGACTCATCCTCAATAGATTACCTATGTTTCAAGATATTGTAATGAAATACATTTCCATGAACCCGTTTACAACAATGTAACTTGGAGTAGACATGTTTTAATTTTGATCTTTATGCAAGTGTCCTCTGTATCCAAAAATCTACTAAATGTATGCGTAATAATATAGAAACACAACCAAACCACAGCATGTTTTCAAGGCACCAGCATAAACAGGACATAGTTTAAAAGTAAGATGCCACTGATAAGAATGAGCCCAAATAAAATATGACGTTGACATGACTTCTAAAATTTTAAAGATAAGCTGTGCTGATTAAAAAAAGCACATAAAACATATGCCTCGGTTCTACAAAAAGGATTCTTTATTGTAAAGAATGATAATATTCCAACCAACACCAACGCTCTCTTTATTTCAGTATATTTCTGTGAAGCAAAGCATGACTCAGAAACTGGCCACACTCGGTAGGGTGTCCCTTTTTATGTAATGTCGATAAGGATCTCCATTTGCTGAAGAGAAAGCAGATGGAAAATCTGAGAAGCACCAAGGAAGTATGCAAAGGAAGAAAAAAAGAAGCAACAGACAGAAAAAAAGATAAACCCATAAACCTAGACAGGATAAGATGAGCACAGATTTCTGAACTTTAGACAGGAAAAAACAAGTAGAGACAATCGGTAAAACCCAAAAAAATAAGAAGAAATGTCAAGCCCTCAGATGCCAAACTTTGATTGCAAAGGATAAGAGCGTCTTGCCTTCAATTCAAAAATTGAACAGTGAGACCATTTAACACGTGTCTTTGTGCTATTCAACTGACTGCTTGAAGAAGGTTGTATTGTTAACATGTGTCCTTCACAACACTTTTAGCAAACAAACCTCTTCATCTAAATCTATGCTACATGAAATACAAATGCCAAAAACATGGGGTGCAACACAAACAACTCACTGATTACATCCATTTTTGTGGCAAGAAATCAGCAACTTTAAAGTCTCTTTTTTTTACTTTTTTTTACTTTTTTTAACAACATTTGTCTGCAATTTATCATAAATCGAGAATATAAATAAATATTTGAGACTAAGATTTTCGCGTCAATCTTTTTTAAATCTATTATGGATTAATGAGGTTATATTTACCAATATTTTTGGCTTGCAATACAGGATTAAACTCAACTATGCTGTCTAACATACTGCTGTATAGGCATAGGCAGATTACTGGTGCGAGGTAATAACAAGGTCCTAAACTTTCATCATCAAATGTCACCAAAAGGTTCCTTAACATCATGCCAAAAAGATTGGAGAGGTGCTTTCTAAACTGGTAAATGTTATCCTGTATTATTTCGTTTTAATGTCCTTCTAATGATATGGCAGAGAAAGTCTGCAGAGGAAAGTGCTTTCCAAATTATGAAACATGGCACATAAGAGGTCTGTGGTGTGATGTTTATTAAATAAGTCTATACTGAAAATTTGTGGTGGCACACAGAACTTTGGAGCTGTGTTAGGGATTAGATCTGTCAGCTTGCAGTAGTCTCTGTGTTCTCTGCAGTCCTCCCTTTTCCTCGTTTACTGCAGCAAAATTATGGTGACTCTGCACACACCAGCTGAGTCATGACCACTGTTTGTCAGACCAGCTCAAGTTTAATCGTCAACTTGTCAAAGTGAAGTGGAATTTTACCAGCTCTTGTACTGAAAAAGACTTATTTTTTACAAAAACACCGAAGGACAGTTATTAAATCTAAGGCAAATGCAACACACATTACAAACTGTTTGAGGGTAGAATGTTAGCAATTGACTAACTGCTTTCGTACTCTAAAATATTAATATTTATTAGTGGAATGAGGAGGGAACGGTTTTAAAAAGTCTTTAAAATTGAATGCATAAGGTCACAGGTTTACATCTGTGAGTTTTCTGGATTTCATTATTTTTTCCGCCAGTGATGCTTGTGTTTGACCTTTCAACATACAAAAGGGTAAATATGTCCAGTCCAATATTTCTACCTTAGTCTCACGCACATTTGTTCTAACAGTCTTCAGAATTTATAATTAGGAATGTTCCAATCTGGTCCCAAAAATCAGAGTTGTTTGCAAATGTATTAACTGAAACTGTACTGAAATATGTTCAAAACCAAATTATCAACAAGTCATATCAAAATAGAACTTAAACGTGCCAGTGTTAGAGTACAAAAGGAGTGTCTCAGTCCAGTCCTCAAATATTTTAATTGTTTTACTTTAAAGTTGAGCTCTCAGTATCCTATTCTAGCTGTCATCCTACTGAGGTAGTTACGAGAATGATGTTGACAGTGCTGAGCTAACACCTTTCAGATTATCATACACATTTAAAAACTAGATCAGACCTATGTGAATAGACACCAAATGCAGTTATTAAGGCAAAGGCATACACCTAGCCCTATTGAAAAAGTGAAACAGAGGAACTATGTTGAATGTGATCCCATGTGTTCATGATATTGACTCTTGTATAGTTATATAACAGGCATAATTCTGAACAAGTTATACTCTACAAACAAATACCATGTTCTTATATGTTCAGTATGCATTCTTAAAACCTCAGTTAATAGGTAATTAACCTTCTATACACATGGATACAACTGATGGTGGCTGGTTTCAGGATGATTAATGGGGCAGAAATGCTGAATAATACATCTTTGGTGTATATCATTATTTTTGGCTTTTCAAATTCTATTTCTTATCTTTACTTGTGTCTGCAGGCTAATCTCACATTTTTAATCCCAGATAAAACAACATGAATATTTGTTTGAGCTGGCGACGCTATACAGATGCAATGTAGTCCATGAGCCGGCACGGCAATGTTTAAAAGGGGCATGAGCCAGAATATCAATTTGTCTAATGGGCCTGGGTAGCACACACAACAAAGACAGAGAACGGTTACAGATAAAGGCCTTTCTGAGGCAATTAAATAATATTTTGCTATTTTATCAAGATCAATTTTGGCATCATTTAGATTAAGATTTTAAAAATCTTAAACAATGATACTGGCTGGGGTTTTTCTCTTTTCTCTAAAGTACGTGTTAGTTTTTCTGAGGTTTAATGCTGTGGCCTCAATAATGGCTTCTTTTGAAATAACACACATATCTCTGCAAGACTTGGATCCTGCTGCGAGTCCCTCTTCAGCCTGTCAACTGTCTCCATCTAGAAAAAAGGATAGCAATGGGAGTCGATGCCCTCTCGCTTTTTAGAAAGCATTCCACACAGCGCTTCCATCTAAAACATGTGGCTTTGAGAGCAATTTTGTGCTTGTTTAGCTTGATTAATCTGCAAGCAATCTTGTTGTCGTCCCAGAAGGCCTGGATATCATCTGTGTTTTAGGTCTAGGTCATAAGTAAAAGCAGATCCTTACAAAGGAGTCTTGTAAATTCCCACAGGCTCTGTTTTTGATGGTCAATCTACCCCTATTTAGTGTTCTGTCAAAGATTTTCCTATTCACCAGCCAGATATTGCTGCTAGACAACTAACTTTGTTAATTAAGAATGTGTTATCCCGGTTACATTCCTCATCACTCCTCTGTATTGCCCAGAAAACAGATTTATCAAACTGTGTTCTTCTAGTTCTTATTATTGGTGAAAATATATCTAACTATCATGGTAAAAAGTGGTCACTTCTTCACAATCTAAGTATCTAAACCAGCCTAAAAGAAATATAAAACTGCATTGTTTCAGTGCATTTATCTCAAAACACAGTTCAAATGTCATAATAATGTCATGCCTAACCAAACCATTTACTAAAAGCAAGTTAGAAAGTCACTTGTAAATGTATGTTGTGTTCAATAACCAGCCCAAGTACAAAACACTGTAACATGTTCACTTCAATGTTCACTGCAAATTATTAGATGTCCAATGAAGCATCTGCAGCTAGCACTTTCACATCCATTAAATTCATTAATGTGTTTCTTGTCTGTACATACAGATATGGATTTCCAACTTAATCAGTCATTTTTACTTGTTTTTTCTTTACTTTAAACTGCTAAAGTTGGACTTCTAAATACAGATGATTTCTATAATAGCACCATTTCTAATTTCCTACAGACTCTGTAAGACTGCAAATGTGTTAAAAACCACATAACAGTAATCTGAGATGGAATGAAAACAGAGCTGAAGCCAGATAGTTTTTGTGTTTTGTTCAAAGTCAATAAAATCTGACTAAATATTCATGGGTTGTTAAAAGTATCATGTTGAGTTTTTGGAGATTTTAGTTAACTCTTTACAATGGTCTCTCCATAAAACAGAAGTTACACTTGCTTTAGTTTGTGTGTATGAGGATGTCTCTTTCCTGGAAGGAGCCATTCACATAGTTATTGCTACCATTACATTTATGTTCTCTTTCGATTTCTCCACATAGATGGTACCCTCACCACAGTACTATGGATTTTAGCTGTGTATCTTTTCTAAATAAAGCCAATAATGGAGTTACTGCTGGTATTAGGTTTGGGTACTTTCTTTCAAATAAAATAAAAAACTCCTGGCTCAATGTTTCAGAGTTTAGTACCTCTTTTGTGGCCAAAATAATTTCTGCCATTATGTTTGTTGATTCATTATTTTAGTTCTCTGCAGCTCTGGCTCAGCCCCTCTGTATTCGGTGTGTTTTCTATCCCCCAGATCTTCCCTTGGTTGTGGCAGATGGCAGTTTATATTGAATATAGTTACCTTACAAATTTTCTTATTAAAGAGAGTGTCCTTCTCCATTGTTGCCATATACATGAAGATCTTCTACAACATCCACAACTCAATCCAATCAGCTCTGCCTCCTGTTATTACTAACAGACCAAAACATGATCAACAGAACTTTAATGCAGTGTACATAAACATGGATTTAATATCACTGTAAATAATTATTTCTCACCCTCAGTAAATGATTGTATTTTATTCAAATTAATTAAATTGACCAAAATTAAAATTTGCCTTAATTAAATTTCATATTGATGACTAGACACCTCCTTCAAAGCACGAATACCAAAAATATCAGCATGTGCAAGTGCAACTGAAGTAGATCCTTAAGAATCAGAGTAACAAAATGTGTTTAGCAAAATGTGAAATAAAAGTAAATGTAATGGGATAGTTCAATTTTTTAAGAAATGCCCATCAGTTGCACCCAACTGACGACCAGCATAAAGGAAAAAAATGTTTAGCAAGTTACCTCAACTTGCTGGCAAAAAAAAGGTCATGAAACACATCAATTCTACCTATTCTTGTACTGTCAATAAATATCATCCTACAAAACCTTAAACAATAGCTCCGAGACCAAAATAAATGTGTGTGAAAAAACTGAATAAGACAATCAACATTTATACTAGCTGCGTATGTTTTTTTTTATATCTTCCTACCCTCTAGGCAGAATACCATTCCGCTTTATGTTTCATCCTCAAAATGAGAGAGGACAACCCCTTCATCACAATTCCGATCTCAAATCATCAATAGATGAATGGCTGCTCTCTTGCTAAATATATAATTTTCCTTATCCTTTCCCCTTTCATATAGGATTGCAGTATTTCTGGTCTAAATGAAAGTTTAGCCTCTGGGCAGGCACATAAAGAGCATGTTCCAGGTGGATGAGGAAATACGGATGGGTTTGAATGGGGTCAGGGGTGAGGAGTTCAACTCTTTCAATAAATCACAGCTAGATGTTGTGACAACTGAGAGAAGAAGTGTGGGCTGTATGAAAAATGTCTTTCTAGAACAGACACTGGGGCCTCCAACCATATGAGAGCAGAGAAATGTATATATTTAGGAGCTTTTCACTCAGCAGCTTTACAGGCAGTTAGTTATCCAAAGTGGTTGACAGGTTTATCTTCCTTTTATCCCTCTTTATGGGGGAAGGGGTATGCTGATGACACATTACAGATGCTCCTGACTTCTTATCTTTCTGCTCAATTTTTTCAAACTTTATCTGAGCTGTATTTAGGATTGTAAATATGACTAAAACTAAGATTAAAGACTCAAAAAGAAAAATGACCATGGTTTGTTTGCTGCACTGGATTACGTATTTTGCTTCTGTGTTATACATCTTTAAAAGGGCCATTCGCTTACATCTGTTGGCTGTCTAGTAAATTCAAAAACATTTAGTGATAAATACATACAATGCCTTGCAAAACATTTAATACCCAATATACTTGCATACATACAACATGTCCTTTGTTGGAGTTGTATGTGATAGACCAACACAAATCAGATCGTTATTGTGAAGTGAAAGGAATTTCTTTTTAAACAGAAAACTGGGAAACGTGGTTTTGTATTCAGTCACCCTGAGACAATATTTTGTAAACCCACTATTCGGTGCAATTAGACCTGCAAGTCTTGTGTCAAGGTATCAATTGGGTTCAGGTCTGGACTGTCTGGGGGGATGCCTTTATCTAAACTAGAGATGTCGTGATCAGCATTTTTTTTTTCGTGTTCTGTCTGGCAGTGTGGCTATCAGAATTCAGTCTGAGTACCAACTACTATCAAGACAGATTTACTTTCTCAAGCAGAGCATTACAGCTTTTTAAAAATCTTAATTAGAGATGCTGTGGGTTTAATTTTTTGAAGTTATAGATACAGAAAAGGAAAAACAAGAGAGAAGAAAGAAAAGAAGATGAAGAAGAGAGGCAGGAGAGGTAGAAGTCTGAACTGACGATACAAGAGAGGAAGAGGAACAAAGAGAACACAAGAAAAAATCCCAGTTCTCCACATCCACAGGATGGAAGAGAAGTGGGAAAAAAAAAACAACCAATAAAACGGAGCAACATTAACAAAACAAACTGAATAATATGAACTAAGAACTAAAAATTAATAACACAAACAATGGGTATATAAGTACAACAACAATGTCACTGAAAAGCTCTCGGCACCAATGGTCTATTGATGATAACCTCAACCCAAAAATATATCTGTAGATACCGATGTGCTCACACCCCACACCAATCAGCATTTCAAGTCCGGATCCGATATTTTGCCTTTAGTATTGAAATTTATAAAACTGAAATATAATTTTAGCAAGATACAAGTACAATGCTGCGCTCCACTCTCATGGGATCACATTCACTCTATACTTTTGAGAAAATACCAGAGTGGCGAGGGGAATTTAAAAATAACTTCATCAATTTCTGGAGATGTTGAACTAAATAAAATCAACCTAAAATATTTTTTTTGGTTTGCACAGCTACGGAGGTTTGAATTATTGAGTAATTACCGTCAAGTGTAACTAGGATGTACTTTTGTAAAAAACCGGCATGGCTTGTCACCTAATATAACCAATTTGTAAAAAAATATGAAAATATTTGCCCGATCCGATTTCAAAATCGAGACATCCCTAATCTAAATGGTTTCATTTTAGCTCCTGCGGCAGATACTTCCACCTGAGTTGTGGATCTTTGCAACTCCTCCAGAGCTATTGCATGTTGGTTACTTTCCCTGCATAGTTAGGGTGAAGCACCGTGTCTTGGTAGGCATATAGTTTGCCAATAACTTTATATTTGCCAGTGTTGTTCAAACCATAAGATGTTGTTTGAAAACCTGAATCTGCTTGCTTTTAACCTCTCCATAGCTTTATCCCTGACCTGTCTGGTGTGTCCCTTGTTCTTCAAGATACTGTTTCATCACTAAAGTTCTATAACAGACCTCAGGGTCCTTCATAAAACAGCTGTATTTACACTGGCTTTCAATTACACACTGCTGGAGTCTGGTTGCTCATTAACTGACTTTTGAGAGACATTGGTTGTACTGTATTTTATTTAGAGTATCAGATTAAAAGGGGCTGAATGCTTTTTTACATCACAATGTTCAGGTTTTTATTTACAATGTTTTTGAAAAACATATATCCTTTTATTGCAACCTACATATATATGCTGCTGTTCAATGGTCTGTAACATAAAATCCCAATAAAAAGCCTTAATGTTTGTGGTTGTATCAGGACAAAAAAATATATATATTTAGGGGTAATAATATTTTTGCAAGGCATATGGTGAGGATTTTATCAGATTAGTTTGAATGTGGTGAAGCTTGATTGCTCTGTTCTGTCTAGAAATATATTCATTCAATTCTAGAAATTACCAACTGAATTTCCAATTTAGTAGAGGGCTGAAGAAACCCCAGATAAAATAGTAGAATAACAGAAGAAATAATAATTTTACTTCAGTAGCAAAAATATCTTTGCTACAGTAATAAAAGTTTAATATATCTTTTTAAATAAAATGTTCCAACATAAAGGTGTAATTCAAATTTAAATCTGGGATTTAATACAGGTTTGGCAGACATTTCAGCCCCTGTCTCGCTGTATCCCCACCCAGTGTGTACGTGTGTGTCTGTTTGGTGGGTCTGGTCTGTATTTTAATGGTGCTGGATGACATGTGTGTACTTGTGTCAGCGACTACCCCAAACAGTTGTAAACTAGCTGTTTACGAGGGTGAGGTGCTGTGGAAAAGCAGCACTTTTTTGGTTTTCACACCATCTGGAGAAGAGAAAAAAATGAGAGAGACAGAACACAGCAGCTACAGAATTAAAACACACAGGAGGGATTTGGGTCAGGGCATGGAGCAGATTCAGGCTAGAAATTATGATTAAAAATTAAGTTAAGAATTTCTGTTTGTTGAACTCTTTACTGTCTTGCATTTGATGTGCACATAGGCTAATTTAATATTTCACCTTTTTTGGTAAATATCTTCACAACCTCCTATGCAGAATTGCAAACACACAAGAAGTCTTTGAGCTCTGGGAAATTTCATGTCATCTTCTGCCTAGAGCCAGGTCAGAGTCCAAGTCATGCATCTGCTACAGTCTACCCAAAGCACTAAACAGCTCACCAACAAAGAAGTATTCACTTTAGAGAGCTCCTACCAAGCTAAATAGTAGAAGATCCAAAGGCAAACCCTAATTGTCTGTGAAATGAGTAAAGCATTTCAGTGCACTGTAACTCTTCAACATGTTAGCCACACTGGCAATTACACTGCCGCAAAAATTTAAATTTTGTGGTTTTGGTAGCAGAGTTCTTAAGGAAACCCTGGTGTGCTGTGCTCAGTAGGTTTAGTCAAAACATGAATGCTATCATACTGGCGACCTGTCCAGGGTGTACCCTGCCTCTCGCCCATTGACAGCTGGAGATAGGCACCAGCCCCACCCCACCCCCTGTGACCCCTTAAGGATTAAGCGGTTCGGAAAATGGATGGATGAATGTTATCACATTTTTAGCCGGGATAAGAAAGTTTATTACATTTATTACATGTAAACATACTATTTTTCACAACTCCAAAGTGACAAGGTATAGCAGAGAATATATATGTCTTGACTTAAAGCATAACTTAGTAATATTTGTCCTAATATGCTACAGAAAACATAGTTTGTTCTTTCTAACAATATGATTTATGCAGGGTGATAAACTATGGTATCTGAGATATCAGGGTTTATAAGGTTGGTAGTAATTTGTAACAGACTTATGGAGGACTACGGGGGTCATTGGAAAAGCAATACAGCATTTTGACGATAACTGCTTAATTGTGAATTAAAAATATAGATTGCTAAATATAATTTCAAATTCAACAATTAATCCATACAAAAAAAAAGACAAATTTGAAAAATGGAGAATTAAATAACACAATTAATAAATTACATTGTAAATATCTTTCCTTTTCATACATTTAAAAAAGTTATTCCCTTTTCTAAATCCGTTTTCTCTTTCCAGTTCTCATTTTCAAATCCTTTTTGCAATCGCATTTCCTAAATGGTTTACCCTCTCCTTTTAGCATTCGTGTGACCCTCCTGGTCCCTACAGGGCAATTTCAAATTGTATTTTTAAATCCGATTTCAAACTGGAGAATTAAATAACACAATTAATAAATGACATTGTAAATATCTTTCCTTTTCATACATATAAAAAAGTTATTCCCTTTTCTAAATCCGTTTTCTCTTTCCAGTTCTCATTTTCAAATCCTTTTTGCAATCGCATTTCCTAAATGGTTTACCCTCTCCTTTTAGCATTTGTGTGACCCTCCTGGTCCCTACACTGCAATTTGAAATTGTATTTTTAAATCCGATTTCAAAATGGAGAATTAAATAACATAATTAATAAATGAGATTGTAAATATCTTTCCTTTTCATACATTTAAAAAAGTTATTCCCTTTTCTACATCCGTTTTCTCTTTCCATCTCTCATTTTCAAATCCTTTTTGCAATCGCATTTCCTAAATGGTTTACCCTCTCCTTTTAGCATTCATGTGACCCTCCTGGTCCCTGATAACACTGAAAACCAAGTTCAACCAAACACAGCTGCTCCTCGAAGGTAACCAGCTCTCTCATTGGTTAGACAGCCACATTTGAGTGGAACTGGCCGAGCTGTGCGCGCGCCAGTGCAAACAGAGTTGTAACTGCTTCAAAGTTTCGCCTTATCTGCTTCAGTCTCCTTAAAGTACTTGCATTATCGGCATCTGCACATACATTGCCAAAGTGATTAAATCATTTATAGTGCGGCTCCAGATGTTGCCAGCTGCTTCGTTCTCCATTTTCGAGTTTTAGCTATGATATGTCTCCTTCAAACCGTCTGCACATAGCAAGGTTTGATGACCAATCAAAACCATTTGGCGCGCACAGCTCGGCAAGCTCCACTCAAATGTGGCTGTCTAACCAATGAGAGAGCTGGTTACCTTCGAGGAGCAGCTGTGATTGGTTGAACTTGGTTTTCAGTGTTCTCAGGGACCAGGAGGGTCACACGAATGCTAAAAGGGGAGGGTAAACCATTTAGGAAATGCGATTGCAAAAAGGATTTGAAAATGAGAGATGGAAAGAGAAAACGGATGTAGAAAAGGGAATAAGTTTTTTAAATGTATGAAAAGGAAAGATATTTACAATCTCATTTATTAATTATGTTATTTAATTCTCCATTTTGAAATCGGATTTAAAAATACAATTTCAAATTGCAGTGTAGGGACCAGGAGGGTCACACGAATGCTAAAAGGAGAGGGTAAACCATTTAGGAAATGCGATTGCAAAAAGGATTTGAAAATGAGAACTGGAAAGAGAAAACGGATTTAGAAAAGGGAATAACTTTTTTAAATGTATGAAAAGGAAAGATATTTACAATGTCATTTATTAATTGTGTTATTTAATTCTCCATTTTGAAATAGGATTTGAAAAAAAATTTCAAATCACAGTATTTAATAATCAAATAATAAATATAATTTGCAATTCCTCTTTAGTATTTAAATTTAAAATGTGTAATTACAAAATGTTTTTCAAATTTGTCTTTTTTTGTATGGATTAATTGTTGAATTTGAAATTATATTTAGCAATCTATATTTTTAATTCACAATTAAGCAGTTATCGTCAAAATGCTGTATTGCTTTTCCAATGACCCCCGTAGTCCTCCATACAGACTAAGGTATTAACTTAACTGTCCTGCAGAGTTAACTAAAAGCAAGATAATCTCTACATGAAGGTCAGAGCAGGCAAATAAAGGATGACTAAGTGAAATGAGATTGTTCAAATCATTATATCCAGTTCTAATGTTCAAGTTGCATGCCTCCACATGACTAAACGCACCTTAATTTAAGTTGACAAAATTTCTATGATGTTTTAATTAAGCCTAGTTCTCAAAATTTTTGTCTAACTGTACCATTTAACATGGACTTAATTAACCAATATTTGTTTTCTTTTCACTTAACAGGAGCATTTAGAATGTTAATCATCGGCAATCAAATTTAAAGCATGTATGTAAAACATAAACGCTATGTAAATGCTTAAAAATAGTTTACTAAGCAAAATTTGTGTTTCTACCAGTTTCACTTTTACTAGTAAACTCGATTTTTGTCGAGAAAGAAAACATTTACCTTACTTTCCTTTGCCCCTAGAAAACCTGGAAACAGAACTGGTGGAAAAAGGATGGATTGGGAAAAAGGCATTGGACAACAGACAAAAATGAATTTCTAGTGTTGCAAGTTTTGTATTTACGGTGAAACTAAAGGTGCAAAAGTGAATTTATTTCAATAATTAAACTTATAATCATGTATGGTAAATGAATAATCATGTGTATGTGCTAAGTACCTGGTACGGGCCCCTTTTTCATTAGTTACTGCCTCAATGCTGTGTGGCATGCATGCTATCTGCCTGTGACACTGCTGAAGTTTTATGGAAGACCAGAATGCTTCAATAGCAGCCTTCAGCTTTTTTATATTGTTTAGTCTCATGTTTCTAATATCTCTCTTGGCTATGCCTAAAAGATTCTCTATGAGATTTAGATCAGGTGATTTTGCTGGCCAATAAAGCACAGGAATCCTATGGTCATTGAACCTGGTTTTGGTACATTTGGCAGTGTGGGCAGGTGCTCCAAAATGTGCTGGTAAATGGCTGTGTTGACTCTGGACTTAATAAAGCACAGTGGACCAACACCAGCAGATGCCATGGCTTGCGAAATCAACACAGACTGTAGAAACTTCCCACTGGACGTCAAGCATCTTGGATTGTGTGCATCTATTCTTCTTCCTAACTCTGGGACCTTGGTTTCCAAATGAGATGAAAAATTAGCTCTTATCAGAAAACAGGATTTTGGACCACATCTGAGTTTATCAGGAGTGACTTTAAAAAAGGAATACGATATTTGAAGCCCATGTCCAGGATCTGTCTGTGTGGTGGCTCTTGATGAACTCCAGCCTCAGTCCACTCATTGTGAAGGTAGCCAACACTTTGAATGGCCTTTTCCCGACAATCAGTCATCCCTGCTGCTTGTGCATCTCTTCTTCCACACTTTTTCCTTCCCCCTACCTTTCACTTAAGGTTCTTTGATATAACAATTTGGGAACATCAAACTTCTTTTGCCATTAGATTTTGAGGCTTTCCCTCCTTATGGAGGGTGTTAGTAATGGTTTTCTTCATACCTGGTCAGCAGTCTTCCCCATGTTTGTGATTCCTACTGAACCATACCTTTAAACCATTTAAAGGCTCAGAAACCCTCTGTAGGTGTTTTGGATTTAATAGCTGATTAGAGTGCAACATTTTGAGTCTAAAATATTGAACCTTTTCATAACATTCCAATTTTCTGAGATTTTCATAAAACGTAAGCCATAATAAAAAACATAAAATATCTTCCTTTGAATGTAATGAGTCTATATCAAATATTAGTTAAAACTTTTATGTTGAATTACTGAAATATATTAACCTTTGAACAATATTCAAATACTTCGAGTGTCACCTATAGTGGAGCCTTGGCATGACTAGGCTCAAAACATTGTTCCTGTGCCAGTTTATTTTCACGTGTTTTATTTTATATTGTTGCCTTTTGGTAATGGTATGTAATGAAAATATGTGAAAGAAAAACTGAAATTCTTATAGCATAAATACTTCAGGCATTGGGATCAGCTTCCATAAATACAGATAAGCAGGACACCCAAACCTATTTATATATTTAGTTTTCCTTGGCAAAGTCTGATAGGTATTAAACCAGGCGCTTTGTCGGGAAGTAAATTATCATTTATAAACTGTTTTGTTAAGTTGTTTCGGCAATAAAGCTTACCGAAAGTAAAAGTGAAAGCCCACAGTTATTTTCCACAAAGCATCAGTCAAGATGCTTTGGCAGCTTCTGCACACTGACTGGATCATTACTTGGGAAGAGAAATATGCTCCATATGCTGCTGCTGCTTTAAACAATGCAAGTCCAGATTCCACTGAATCTAATGTGAAGTTCAGAATGAGTGCATTTCAGCTAATTACGGATTAGCTAAAGCTTGATGGAGAACAATTTAAGGGTGATAGCTCCCACTCTTTCCCAGATTTCAGTGACTGCAGCATGTTATACCAACACTAAAGTGTAGATATAGTGTAAAAAATTGCTAAACCTTTAATCTGTTGAGACCTCCTTTTGTACTAATTCAACTAGACAAGAGACGTTCACTGATAAATTTCCTAACTGAAAAGTGAGTATGCTGATATAATGGGCTCCATTGTATTTTGTGCGAGTAAGTGTGTCCTTTGACCCTTCTAGATATAATTAAGGACACATTTAAACCAGGTTGTTTTTGGGAGTGACTTCTGACTGGAGTTTCTGTGTGTGTATGTACAAATGTGTGTGTTCTCAGTGTGTGTACGAGTGTGTGTGTGTGTGAGTGAGTACCCTAATGTGCCCCATCCCATTGCTTGTACGAGTCGACCTAACCTGCCCTCTGTATGTCTACAACTAGTGCTTCTGGGCTGATTGGCCATATCAGTTTCACTCTGCAGCTCACACACACACATGCACGCACGCACACACACACACAGAACCACACACATTTAGAGACCAAGCCCTTGTAAAGGCACCTCCTTAGGGACACCCAGTGAAATGTACTCCTTGTTAGGACTTGTGTGTGGGTGTGTGTGTGTGCCTGCTTTTCTTCAGCTGTTTCCTGCCAGTTCAGAGACCAGCAGACTGTGAAGGTCTCTCCTTCTTTAAAAATCCCATTGATTTTCTGCTTGAAAAAAAAAAAAACAGAAAAAACTTTGGAAGATAATAACTGTAATGATATCATTGCAGGGAAATGTGCATTTATTTTATTTTTTTGTCACTGTAACTTGATACCCCATCCTAACATAGCAGATACTGCACAAACCATTATCTATCGAATACAACTTTTGTATAAATAACTTTAACCTTATCATATAAATGTCGACATGAAAAAATATTAGAGCAATAAAAAACATAGTTCATTTAAAATTCTAAGCTTATCATAATTACATTTTTTTCATTTTCCTGTAAACATGTATTTAGATGAAACATTAATTAAACATGAATTAACAATAATTATTTTCCTAAAAATAAATTTTATTTTTTAGCCATTTTTTTCTAATCCTATCAGTTTTTATTCCAAAACGTCTTTTTTCACAAAGTCAACTTTTATTTCATAATGGTGTTATCCCAAGTGGCTTTTTTATTTCACAATAAACATTTTCGACTGCATGAGTTCATCTGCCCATTAGGGTCAGTGGGTGGGACATGAATGCTCATTGGATGATATAGATAAGCATTGATCTTTCTGGAGGAGGAGAATGGTGAGGAGCACAGTTTATCTTATAAGGTTGGATTAGCCTTATTTTAGGACTTGGTTCAAATCAAATGATGTTTAAAAAAATAGGATTGCAATACTGAAATCACTATATTCCACTTGTCTTTTAGTAAAAAATATGATCACGTTTTGATTCCATATAGTTTTTTATATTAATCAAAGAAAACCAACCTGCACCGAAGGCAAAGAAGAAGGTCTTGTCAGGGTGTTCATCTAGCAGAGCTTTCACTCTCTTGCCCATCCTCTCATTCCTCTTGTAAATGAGCTCTTGTCGGAAGTAGGTGTCAATTTCCTGGGCTGTCACCTGCTCGCTGGCTGGCAGGGTCACATTGTTGAAGTTTGGCACCTTTGATTGTTAATGAAAAAATGTCAGTCATTTCATAGTAACACAAAAATATAGAATTTATGTTCATTTGCCAAAACTTGGATTTGAAATTGAAAAGAAGGGAGGATAAAAGGCCATATAAGACAAAGAAAATGTTGTAAGGTGAAGATGTCTGCTACATTTATTAAATAGGTTGACATTAATGATAAGATAGATAGGACAATATAAGTTATTCAATGGACAGACCTGTGAGGTATCATGATTAAAGATGATGGAATTGAGATCTCCACAGTTGTAGTGTCTGATTAGGTCCTCAGTTGTATATGGGACCCGAAGGCTTCCTGCTCTCAAAGACTCCTGCTGCAATAATGTCTGGTTCAGGGCAAAGATCACCTAGAGCAAGGCAACCAAAGATTTATTATTTTTTTATTCATGCTGACAACCAAAGTCCTTTTTTCTTTCTAAAATATTATGTAAATTTTCAACATTAGTAAGCAGACAAATTAACTATGACATGCCTTGGCTTCTATAATCCATCATAGGCGTGCAGAGTGCCAGTGGCTTGCCTTCAGGCGCCTTGAAAACCTGTATCCTTTATATTATACGCCAAGCTTTTCAAAATTTAAACTAGCATTTTGAGAAGAAATATTCTGGTTTCAGAAAAGAAAACTACACCAGAATAAACATAGCCCTACTGAAAAATTGAGAACAAAATTAGCTCAGGCAAAAGAAGGGTAATGAAGACCGAACGTAGAAGATGACCATATATAGTAGCATCTAAGTTAAACACTCTCAGGGGTTTCGTTTTATGTGGATTTGTACATTTTATTTTTTTACAACCAAGGAACAAACCATATGCATCTTAAGGGCACACATACAACAAAATTGATCAGTACTTCAAATTATTGTGCTTTAAAGGTAAACCGAGTTAGAATAAATAGAAAAGTGTAAAGATGGTCAAATATGACAGCTGGAAAAGACTGTAAAAGTATTTTGGAGAGTCGGCATCAGAAATTATTATTTGACCAAAAAACTATAAAACTAAAGGACATTAGCCTACAATCAAAGTCCAATTGTTTGAGAATATTATAAGTTGAGTCAATGTTTAAAAATATTGGCAGTTGTATTGTGAACCATTCAAGATTTTATCTTTCTTTTTTTCTGACAAAAACTTGTCTACATTATGAAGTTCAGCTGTATGAGGGAACATTGGCTGCTGTTTGGTGGTACAGCCCTGCTGAGGCTGCAGCCTAAGATCAGCATTGTAAAGACCCACTTACATTGTTAATAAACAAAATAACACATTCAATGTCATCCAGTAGATTCCCAATGTCATTCTCCTACACAAAAACCAGCCTCCTTCGCCTCATTGCCTCACTTCAACGCCTCCTTGTGAGGTTTCCACAACACACCACTACAAAGCTGCATGTTTGTACAGTATGTTATCTTCACTTCCATGAAAGGAAAAAGTTGTACAATAATTTTTTTTTATCAGTCAAAGGTGGCACGCTTCACACATATTGAGACACTCCCGAAAAAGATGTGTAAAAAGTCTTACAATAAATAAGTCTTATATTGCATTTGGATAATCTCATACGAATGAGTACGGTATATGAATACGGTAATTTATATAACCTGTTATTTTGTTAATAATTGTTTAAAAAAATCAACTCGGCCTCGTTTATTGGTATCCTACAACAGATTTTGCTAAGTTAAATGTAAATAACTGAAGGGTTATGTACAGTAATATCTAATTTACTTTTTGACTTGATCAGTGTCCATTAACTTTTATAAGTAAACCTTTTGTAAACTTGGCACTACATTGCAGTTAATTTATCCTAACCACTCTTAAAAATGTGAACGACAAGACAGTATGCCACTGAACTAAGTCAGATGAGTGTTCATTTTCAAAATTATTTGGAAAAAAACAGAAATGTGACAAGCTGGACAACTACCTAGGTGTATCTCGATATCACACTTCTTAAAGGTTCCCTGTTAGAGGCTAAAGCAAAGTGGCTTCTCTTGGTCACAAAATCTTCAATAAAACTTCTGCATGTTGAATTGTTGTATGGGAGGCATACTAGTGAAAAGCCTTTTTCAGTCCAACCATTTTAAAGGTGTGTGAAGATTCCTGAACCGTGCTTGCACAATAAACCGTAACTGTGTGCCTCTGTCAGATTAAACTAAGACTGAAAATAATGGTTTGTAAACGGGAACATCCCCCTTCAAAAACAGAAACACCTGCTTCTTCTAATTTTCTTTCTGCATTGTAACTTCACATCCAGTCTCAAGTGATATTTGAAAATAAGATATTGTAATAATATCTATTAAATTAACATTGTTTAAACATAAGGGCAACATTCAAGAATCCTAACAATATGGTCTGTAATTTTAGGTTTAGGGATAAAATCAATATTGTTTATTCTCATGTGACCTTTAGGGTTAGAAAATAGGGTTTTGCCATGGTTTTATTTAGACAGATGTGAGGGAGCGGAAATTACGTATATTGATGGGCATTCTGAATGGTTGTTGAAATGCTACTGTAACCCCCACTAAGGCCTGTTTGTAGCCCATCAGAAAGGTCACTACAGCTGGCCCAACCCTTCCTGAGCATCCTCTGGACGAGACTATACAACAACAGAGTGTCTACAGTCAGAGGCTTCATCATATTCTGTGCAACACAGATTGCTAATGGAAATCCTTTCAGACCACAGCCACGGTGATGTTAAAATAGTATGAGTTACAAAAACACTTAATTTCCTCTGGGATCCATAAAAGTATTTTTGAATTGAATTATTGAATTATGCTATGAAACTGCTCTCTTCTACATACTTTGAGAAACTTTGAATAGTCAGGAAATTTTATATTAATAATAAGTGTTGAGAATGTAAATGCTGCTGCAGTTTGACAGGTAGTTATTTTTGGGTTTTTTTGTCTAGTGCATATTTGTTTTCGATATGTATTTTTAGGTATGTGTATTACGTGAAGCTTTGAGTCGAATACATTTTGGTTTGATACAGAAAGGGGAATGCTAATCAGGCAGACCAAAGCAACAGTTTTTTTTCTTCTTCTATGTTCAGTATTCTAAGGTGCTCTGACGACACTTTTTTTATTGGGCCGTCCCATTATGGGACCCTCTATGTTGCCGAGGAGAGCGGGGCAGCGGAGAGCAGATGCCTTCTTGTCATGGGACAAAGAACCCCTCCATCACCCTCTTTTCTGTGCTCCTTCTAGCTTTCATCAGCCGCGCATCAAAGTGGTGCTCTGCATATGAAAAGTACCCTGTCTTTATTCCACACAAATTAGCCTATCACCGCCCCTCCCCAGCTCATTTCACAAAAAACACCCTCAAATCTGTGCCACGTCCGTGAAGGAAGGCCTTCATCTGCAAGGTCTCCCCTTTTTCTCCGCTCTCTACTCTTCTCTTTCTCCGCTCACCATGCCTTTCAGCCCCTTAAATTATGGCAGCAAAGGGAGGAGGAGGAGGGCAATGAGGTGGGGGTAAGGATCAGTCAAATATCTGAATTCAAAAAAACTAAACAACAAAAAAGAACAAAAACTATAAAAATGACAGGAACAAAATGAAACAGAATAGAAATATCTATATTTTACAGAATTTGGTTTTGTGTTTTCTCTAGTATCTTTAAGTACTCTTAATGCACTTAGGGTGAGTGGGTGCATTTTCCCACTCGGCTCCTTTCTTCAGGGACCCCCGTTTCTTCTCCTCGGCTGCTGTCTTCTAACTCGCCGCCCCTCTTGCACACACAGAGAGAAACACAGACACACCCCTAGCTGATATCAAAGCGAGCAGAGCCAATGAAAGTCAATAATTGTCCTTTGTCATGGAAATGTATCCTCTTGTTGAAATGGAGTGGGGTGGGTGTGCACGTCTAGAGCAAACATCATCACAGTTAGATTCCCACATGTGGAGATTTGGAGTGTTCAGAAACTCAGTTGAAAGCTCTCTCTCTGGAGTGTGTTAGCTTAGTGTTGGATTTACCAAAGAGACTGGAGAGAATGGTTTGTAGAGTGTCTTTAAAGAGACTGTGCAGCAATTACAGTTAGAAAAAAATATATATTTTATTGGAATCACCAATTGCAAGGAGCAATAGCAACAATTTTGGTCAAAATCTCACAAGGTTTGGCAGCAAAAGCCGCAAATACAGCTGAGTGCCTGTGGAGCAAACACAATGTACTGACAATGACGAAACTTGTTTTGACTTAACAAAAGCTGACAGGCCAATTGGCCAATGGAAAATGTTTCCATCATGCAAAGTAAACAATTGCAGAATTTCTGCTCAGATCATTTCAAATGACAGGTAATCAAAGGAAAATAATGAAAAGGCAGGAGAAAAGTTAAAACATATGTGCAATAATATCTCAATCATGTGATTTCTAAATGTACTTAATTCTAAGACACAAAGCAATGAAAAATATTGATGTCAGTTTATTACATCACCTTTCTGTCTCCCTGGAAATACTTTGATCATTGCCTGCTGTCTTTAACCTCAGTTTTTGAACTTGCATTTTTTTAAGAGATTTACAGTATACCAGGCAGTGTGCATTTGCAGCACAAAGGTTGTCAAATTAAGTCATCACCGTTTTCATTTAGACTTTTGCTATCCTTTTTCAAAGTTGGAAGTTTGAAAACGGGTTTGCACTACACGTAGCATTATAAGCTGTTATGGTTCACTATCATGTGTAAAAAAAGTCACATTATATAGTTTGATCCTGTAGTGAAAGAATTGATTTAACATAATGGGAATATTTTTATTTCACATTGTCTTTAATAAATTTTCTTGTTGACAATTTAGTAAAGACAACGTATGTCTTGGCTATGCTTTTTATATTTACTAAGTCACCAGGGAAAATAACTTTCACAAACAGTTAAACCAGGGGAGAATTAAAAAAAATGGTTACATTATCATCTGACACCATTTCAAAAGAGAAAGCCGCCATCAGTGCCGGCATCAGAGAGCCCCTTGGTCATTCATTAATGGTCAGCCTGTCTCTCCAATTTCCTGCAATCAGGTGCTTTTCACAAAAGATTACATCATGCCAGGATAAAAGGGGGGCGTGGGGGTGGTGCCTGGGCTGTCAACTTGCAGGGTCGTGTATAAGCCGTGAGATGGGAGTTTTTGGTGAACAGAGAAAATAGTTGGACATAATCTGTTTTTTAATCCCGATTGAAATCCCGCTGTTCAATTTTTTTTGCAAGCCACTTCAAAAGGTGATCATTTGATCATGGTAAACATTGATATGATTTTTCTTGTGATTCTGTCTCTTTCAGAAGAGTTTATATGTGTAGCAGCTATACTGTGTTTAAGATTAGGGACTTTACAGTATAATTTCTAATTTAATATAATTAATTAAATTAATTTAGTATAATTTCAAGATTTGATTTTTTCTAAATAAAACATGGAAATTCTGGCCCCTTTAAAGTTAATTGCAGCATTTTCTTTTTATACATCTGTTAATATAGCATATGTAATATGGTTTCAGGCCAAGCACATAATCATATTGAGAGAACAAGTTGAAAGGTTTGTGGCATGATTGTCACCATATATTCCCTATTAAATATAGTGTACATTCATCTTAATCAAATATTGCAGCAATAATTTGACAATATTACTTTATCTCATCCAATATTATGTGGACAATATATCTCCAATGATAAAGATTTGCATGCCATGGCATGCCGAATGTTTGAATAGGCTGAAATGACAGGATAGTTGGGCCCATTTTACAATTATTTCACCTCAGAACTCAAACTTTGATCCCCAGAATGTCAGGCTATTTTATTAAGTATGCAATATTAGAAAATGACATCACAGATAAAAATAACATATGTCGTACTGACTTAAACACCCTTTATCCTAACATTTACATACACTATACAGAACCGCAATTCATCTTAGGCACCCTGGAAAATTTGAACTTCCAGGTTGCCTAAGATGTAGGTTTTTTTATTCACCTGCATACATGACATGACAAGAAGCAGTATGATAGCAGCTAAGAGAATTTAGTAAACAAAAAATATTTAGGCCAAATAATGCCGGCAACACATTTATTCTGCACTTTATCAGAAACATAGAATAAACACTGTGTGAAATTTCTTATCGCACAGTGCGTGTGCCATAATGTGAACAACATGTAAACATAATGATATGCTCATGGTATGGTAAGCCCTTTGGTCCGTTCACGTTCTTCTAATTGCAAGTGCTGGCACTGGCTTTTGAGCGCATAAGTAACTTAATTTCCAATAAAGTT
Source organism: Apricaphanius iberus (assembly GCA_028564705.1). Lineage (NCBI taxonomy): Eukaryota > Metazoa > Chordata > Actinopteri > Cyprinodontiformes > Aphaniidae > Apricaphanius > Apricaphanius iberus. The sequence goes on from JAPXFQ010001286.1 coordinate 151,182, forward strand.
ATGAGAGTCTAAAGAGGAGCATGTGTGTGTGCTTGCATGCAGCACAACTTTCTGTGCGGGTGTTTTCCTTTGTCTTCTGACTGATAGTGTGTCTGTATATGAGTGGGAAAAACAGGTGTTGTAACAACTGTACCACACACTACTACAGCCGATTTAATGAGTCTTGGCTTTCTCCCAAGTACAAATTAAGTCTTCCGCACATCGCTCTGTTTCCCTCTGTCTTTGTGATGTTAGCTCAGTAACACAACCTGAGGATATTCTTGGAAATCTAAATGGAAACTTTTAAGACAGATCTCATGAACATGTTTATCTCCACCTTAAAAGATGCAGTCAATTGTTTAAAGAACAAGGACAAGCACCCATATAGTGAAGCTGTCTAGTCTAGAGCAACAGATTGCACAGAAGCGAGTGTCCACAGTTTTGTTGTACATGTAATAACTGAATACTGTACATGTAATAACCTCACACAGTCATCAAATATTCCACTATTTATCCACAAAAATTCCACAAACTAATGGTTTGCTTCCCACTTACTATGGTTTTTTTTTTTTGGGGGGGGGGGGGGGGGGTTCAAGAAAATGCAAAACCAGCTAAAGCTTGGACAACTCTGCATCATATTGGAACCCAGACATACACGACTCTATATAAGTTGTGACGTATAGCTGCTGATACAGAGTTAACGATAATACTTCCGTTGCTGAAATTTACTTGATGGCAGCTTCACTATCTCACTCTTTCATGCCAACTGAGATAGTCACTGCTGCAGTGCTGCAGTATGTTTAATCTGAGTAGTGAAGGTTCTGCCACATAATTTATTTGTCATTTCCAAAAGTTTCTTCCTGCCTGACTCAGCCAGTATTATGTTAATGTAACCAGATGCGTAGAAAAGCGGTGCTGGATTATTATTATCTGTGATGGACTGGCAACCTGTCCAGGGTGTACCCCGCCTCTCGCCCGTTGACAGCTGGAGATAGGCACCAGCCCCCCCGCGACCCTTGAGGACTAAGCGGTTCAGAAAATGGATGGATGGATTATTATTATAGTTAAACCATATCACCCATCCATAAAAATTTGCAAAACATATATGCAACAATGTGAGACAAGTATTATCAAATTTTATTTTTTCATGAGGCAGTTTTGCAACAAACTTTATGTTTTTACAAGATGATAAGTTTTATCATGTCACAGTATGTGGTCAAATGTGGTAAAAACAGTTACTTATTGTTTGAAAAGCAAAATGTTCTTCATCTTTTTTCAAAGTGTGAAAGAAACGACACCAATATGTTGTGGGTTTTGTGGCTTCCAAAATGCACTCAGTCTTATTTAGTGGGCATACACAGACACACACACCATATGCATAAATCTCTCATCACTGCACAAGCTTTTATTTTCAGGCTGAAACCCTACAATTTAAACACAAATACACACACCTGTCAAATTGAGTTATCAGTATTGTTTCTACACTCCATAGCTCCACCCAAAACCCCTCTCTCTGTATTTATACTTTTTCTCAACACTTTCTTTTTACATTTCCTCCTCCAGCACCACACCTCGCCTCTCGTTCACAAACTCATCGTTCTCCTATTCCTCCCTTCCTCTCTCTTTTGATCCCATTTATTCTATGCATCTCCTTCCATCCATCTCTCCCTCCCTCTCTGTTTTTCATCTCCTTTGATCTTATACATCCCCTCTATCAACCAGGTCTTTTAAGATTTGACCTCTACATTCCTCAGGTCACTAATGACCTCCTCACTGCAGTTCTGTGTTTCCGTGCATGTAAGTGTGCACACACCTGTACAAGATTAGGTCTTTTCTCTATGTGTTTTAATGGTGGTGTCTATGTAGGTTCACACATGTGTGAGGGTTGACAGGAGCCACTTTCTCCTGCAGGCAGTCAGCTAAAGTATGTATGCACACACAAAGTGTCTTTCTTTTCAAAACATGTCTAGACAGGAAATATTCTAAAATAAAATAAAAATTGTCTCTGCATTGACACTGTAACAACTGTTGATTGTTTTATGTTTATTATTGCAACAATTTAAATATTTGAATGAAATGTGTTGACAAAGTTCAAAATTTCACATTAAGAGTGTTTAACTGTCAAATATTTCTGGGGGTCTCTTAACTAATTTGGAAGACTTGCTTTAGGTCATTTCTACCATGTTTTTCTGAAGATCCTCTGAAGCTCAGTCAAGTTGGATGGACTATGTTAATAGATAGCTATTTTAAGTCTTATCAGAGGTGTTCAAATAAACCTCAGCTGTGGCTGTGGTGCAAGATGGGGCAAAAAATAGCAGAGATGAGCGGGTGCTTTCCACATGCCTACAAGGTACATTATCACTCACCTCAAAACCCTTCTGATCCGTGGTGTGGTATATGAGAGGGAGGAGGGCATAGGCACTTGCACGAGGGTCAGCCTGTCCCACCTGGACCCATACCAACACTGCTCCAACCGAGACCAGGGACTCCCGAGAATCCCCAAAGATGCAAGAACAGAGTTTCACATAGCTGCCTCGCCCCCAGGCAGGAGCAGTCTGGGAGAACCTGGGCTAACCAAGGAAAACAAGCTCGCTTTCAGCGGTCCAGCACCCAATATACTAGCGGGCCCCAACAGGTGCACCAAGCCTCCAAACCCCCACCCAGATCATAGTCCAAATCCCTTAACCACCCTACCAATCTTAGACCTTATTCTGCTATTTACAAGAACATTTTTTCAGTATTTGATCTACTGATCTCCAAGCCAATCAGCTGGTAAGGAACAGAAAAGAAAAAAAAGGTTGGTTTTGTTAACAGTTTGTTAAGTCGTGAAGCTGTTCAAACTGACAATTAAATAAAATCTGTGATGCTTGATAAAGCTTTTTCTTTAAAAAATTCAAATCAAAGTTCTTCCCATTGTTTCATCTTATCAGTTCTTTAAAACAAATTATTGGTAAACTACTTATGTCACAGTGACACCTTCCAAATTGAGTTGTCAATCAAATCACATTTCAAAGAGTTTAAAAGCTCTCTTCATCTCTTTCTTACTGTGTGTTCCCGATTTCTCTCACTTTGCATCTTTTCTAAGCCTACCTCTATCCCTCCCCTTCATGGTCTCCCCCTTGTGCCCTATAAAAACATTCTTGCGGGGTGCATTTACCTTGGTGCCTGAACGCAGCCAAATATTTAGGCTGTCACAGGGAATCAGTCTCAAACCAAATAGCCCAATGGTTTGAGGCGGTTGTTTTTGTGTGTGCATAGTGGGGATTGTGGTGAATGAAATGCCAACTTCTCAACTCTTCACACTTTCCTGCTTCACAACACCCACAGCAAGCTGGTCACTTATCCTAACCAATGCAATTGTACTTATATATATCTGCCAATAACAATTACTACATGACGGTCGGTTTCAAAAGGTGATTATAAAGAAATTATGAACAGTATTAAATATATTTTGATACTTTTATTGCATCATGTTCAAAACATCTATTGAGGTAGTTAGGATGCAAATGACAGCATAGACTAATTCACCTGTCCTCAAAACGTTACTGTGAGAAACCAAACACAAGTGTTTGTAAGAGAGGGAAACCACAGACATTCATAACACAGTTTCCATGTTTCTATGTCTATCAATCTTTTTAAATGTTTCTTTTTTCTTCTTTTCTTATGCTTACGCAAATGGAAAAACAGACCAATTTTCCGGTCAATACATTCGCTTACAAATACAACTACGATCTTGCAAACACAGCAAGCTGCGAGAAAAATTGACAGCCCCAATGGCTGCCTGCTGACTGAGGAAACAATGAATTCAGGCTAAAACACATGGAGGAAAATAGAGTAGAGCTTAGAATAAATATATATTAGCCCTATGGGGGGATCTGCATAAATGTCTATAATTCTTTCAAGATATATTGTAAATTCAATTTAGCTAATAAACACTTAACACTGATGCCTGTTTAAGATACATTTCATTACATTTACTAGCTAGAAAAGGATTTGCAAGGTACATCTATGACTGAACTTGTGTACATGTTTTAGTGGCACCCCCAGACAGTAGAGTGACAACATATACTCTGTTGCTCCTAATTAAATGTCAGTACCGATCGCATATAAACATACACAAATAGTGTGCAAAAAGACAGATTTTCTAAAGTAATTTATCACTCAGGAACCACAAAGACACCAAAAATGGAAGCATATAGTAGACCAATATCAATACAATAGCATCATGTAATTGATGAAGATTTGTTGGCTGTACATCTTACAGAAAATTTTTATAATGTGTAAAATAGACATAGAAATAAAATAGAAATTGTCAGGGAATATCTTGAACAAATATTCCATCTTTCCAAAGGGATCCAATGTGTGATGACAAAATATGTCCCTCGCCATATCACACAATGTTTCAATGACCTTTATAATCTCATTTTGACACCACTTTCTGAATGTCACAGTTAAGATCAACACTTATCAAACCTAAAATATGCTATTATAATCTGCGATAATCTAGTTTTGGGGGCCAGTGCCCCAGCAGGGGGCACCGTCTTTGGTGGGGTGCTGTTTTTGTGGTAGCTTGGTCCAGTTAATGTGTCATCTCTGCAGGGGAACATAGATGGCACCTTGCTCATTGCCAGGTGATGTTGCGGCTCTAAACATGTGATGGCAATATGTGCTATGCATGTGGTTTATCATGTAACACATTTTAAAATATTTTTATAATGTATAATATAATAAAAAACAGGCACCGGTGGTATACCAGAGTTATTTATTTTTTTAAATAAAAATAAACAAAACAAAATAGTTGAACTGTGCTCCACAATGGAAGCTAATGTGCCACTTTAATTATAGTGTTGATCAGAATTCAGCAAGTCTCTCTGAATGATTTTCTGATTGCTTCAGCGGGATTAAATCCCCCTTCAGGCACAATTTTAGCATTAGTAGTTAAACTGCAGCAATCTGTCAGCCCTGGCCTTAATACGGTTCAGTCACAGATGTGCTCCAAGCGTCCTTAACTTTTCATTGTGCTGTTAGCTACCAGTTAGCAAAGTTCATTTAAAAAACTGTCCAGGTCTGAGATAATGCTCAGATGTTTTCATGTGAATCCTTTTGGGTTTTTTTTCACATTTTCATTTAGTTACCTGTACTCTGTGAGTAAAGTTTCAAAATGTCGGCATTTTGTACTAAGTGGTTAAAGCTGTAAGTACTAATCCGTCAAAATGACCAATGGCCTTCAGATTCTTCCATCGTCATATAAAAAAACAAACTGTCAAATATGAAAAATATTCAGTTAACGTGACAATTGTGGTATATACATGCCACATACATAGCTGTTTAGTGGCTTGAGGATAATTGGGCAAACAATAATCTACAAAAAATATATATATTAATGTCACAGTTGTCACATAGAGAAAAGTCATTGCCAGTATTGTGTGATTGTCTGTCATAAATAAGATAAGGATTTTGTGGACTGAGAAAATTATAATCAGATGATTTACAAATCCATTTATTTAATGTTCCAAATCATATTTTCCATCTCCCATTTTAATTAAAAGAAAAAAATATATATATTTCAGAAGCTAAACCCTAATTTTGAATTTGGAAGACTGGTTACTAAAAAGACTTTCAAATCCAAGACAAAATGTCTCTGACAGCAGAGAATGATAGGTGGAATTTAAATCAGACACATTTTTATCAGCTCTGAAAAACAGAAAAACAGCAGGAACCAATAACCAAAATACATCTCCAACTTTTGACTCGGCTGAAATCATAAAGATGCAACAGGAAACTAAAACCCACAGCACTGTTTATGAATATCTGCAATGTGATGAAACCACTGGCCCTGTCTAAGAAGCAAACAAGCACAGAGCTTTACTCATTCATAATAATATACCGGTAAAACCTTGAATTATTTTGCCCTCCTTTTATCACTCTAAATAAAAACACTTAACATACTTTCATGCACAAAGAACAGTACCTACACACACAGCAACATTAAGAAGGTTTATGTAACGTAAAATAGGAACTAGTATCTAAAACATCAGGAATGGATTTGGTTGTGCTGACAGACTGACAGACAAGAGGCTTACATAAATAAGTTTTCAGAGACAAATAGATGGAGAAAGGAGTGGACTTTGACTGCAAAATTTAATAGGTAAATAAAAGGCAAAGGTAAAACGATGAGAAATAAAAAAAAGAGAAAGAGATGAAAAATAAAAAAAGAGGAAAATAGAGAGAAAGTTGTGGTTGTTGGTGTGGAGACATCAGCCCTGGGCCCGCTGCCTGACCACGGACGTGTAAACAGTCAACAAAATACGAAAAGCACCAAAACCCCGTTCATGTGTTTTCTACTCAGTTGTCTTAGATGCATCCCTTTGCATTTGATGAAGATGGTGTATCCATGAACAAGAATATGTCATGTGAAGTGAAGACCAAAACACCAGCTGTCAGAGATGCAACACAAAAAGCAGTTCACTAAAAAACAAACAATTAGGAAAAAGGTTTTATGCACAGAGATTCAGTCAAACAGAAATTTGTATTAAACAGGACACATTAAAGTTTCACAACTCAAAGAATTATTAGGTATTTCACCACGAATAGGGTCATATGTTGACATGTTTTAAATTTCGTTAACCCCCAGTGGGTGTATTCCTCTTAACCTAATGCCTTTAGTCAGACATGGAGAGGGGTGGTAAAATAAATGAATAGGAATGGGCTTTTTAAAATATATCAACAGTGCTAGATCCTTCCGACAGATCAATAGGGGTGTAACAATTCATAAAAACTCACAAGACGAGAGGAGACAGAATACTGATTTCACAGGAACGAGACAAGAGTTTACTATTAATTTAAAGAAAATTTCAAAGATCAAAATTATGCTACAAAAGGACCTTTATACTGCATTTTTACTGAATTTCCCTCAAACTCAACAAACTGATGTATTTTTTATTATTTATTTTTAACCCTTTAGATATATGATCATGGCCAACTGTCCTATATTTCCCATTTCCCTGTTGCAACTGATAGGGTGTTGTATGACCCATATGAAGCGTTCACAGCGCACGCTTTGTCGGCCCTTAAAAAACATTTACAAAGCCACTAGTTTGACGCCTATACATTTCTAGGTCGAAGCTTGCAAAGCGCGTAGGTGGGCCTTTCTCTGTCGAATATTTTAAATAATGTAACATAGGAAAAGTTTCAATAATTGATGCGGACAACGCACACAAAGAGCCACAAAGACTCCAACGACCCTCTGACGGCCTCAACCGTAGACTTAACATGTAATCTTGCCACTCTTGACAGTGACGTTTAGGGTGCACTATTAGACATCCAGCCATCAGCTGTTATAACAATGCTTTCTGCCTCCTTCAGCATCTGAATGTTTTCTGGTGCTTCCATGTTGTTCATGTAAGGTTTGACACTCTATTGCCTATAATCATTCCTACTGGAAACCCAAAATAGTGCCAAACTGATGACGCAATGAGACGTCAGAGTGACGTCTTTTCTGTAATTTTTTTATGTCCAATTTTGGTCCACTGAAAGGGTTGTTTTGTAAAGCCAGGTTACGTCTTTTTTGGACGTCTACTGCACGTCTAATTTTCACCGTGCAAAGGCAATTTATAGTCCAAATGTAGTTATTTTACACGTATTTTCAACATCAAATTTAGATTGATTTTAGACATTTTGTACCACTTTCATCATTTTCAAGATGGTGGAGGACATGTTCCGATTATTCCAAATACTTCGGTTTAGTTGTACATGTAAATGTACTGAGTGTTTAAGTTTGACTTCTGTCATTTTTCACTATGTACAGCCAGTATAGTGCAGTCTCTTAAGCACCCTAAGCAGCTACTGATGCAGACAGCTAAGTCCCGTAGACTACCATCTCTAAGACGGTTCAGGGACAAACACAACCAAACACTGACAACAGCATAACTCAAAAGATAACTAAAGAACATGACTACATGTGTAACATAAATTATAATGTAAAATAGAGAAATTCTACAATTAACATGAACACACTACCCATAAGTCTTTGCGGCGTACAACAACCAAACTAAACTTAAACAAAAAAATAGCATGTACTCAAACAAATACTCAAAAAAATGAAATTATCATTTAATAATATTAAGAATGATAATATCTTGATATATGAATAAAAACAAGTGTCAATGGCATCTTCTTGCACCTCTGTAAAGATATCCCCATGACATTGAAAAAAATCACATAGTTCACGGTTCAAATGTTAAACTGTATATTGACAACCAAATACGGCTCATGACTAGACGTCCAAATAGTGGACCTAATTTGAGCGTAATTTAGTAGCCCAGAATTGGGCTTGGACCTACCAATGCGACATAGACAAGATCTGGACATTCATAGGAAGTCTAATGTTTAGTGGGTTAGTAGTCGCGGATCTTCAGTTACAACTTCATCACTCAAAGCTGTGATGATCAAAACTGGCAAGTGCTCCCTAAATAGCAGTCACCCAATCGAGAAGATTGTGATGTTTAAATATTGCGAGATCTTGTTACAGCCCTAATTATCAGCTTTTCATGGTTTCACACCATTTAGACTTTCAGCAGTAACACACCAACACACACAGGTCTCATGGAGTTTTTATGTTTTAGTGAAAATATCCAGCACCATCAGAGTGATTATTTTTTAGAGTAATCTAATGTGTAAAAATATTGTTTTTTTTATTTTTTATAGTGAATCTCATTTCTGACCAGGAACACAAAAATGTTTAACAGAAAATTAACTTCACATAAGGGTTAATGTTGGACTTTATGACATGAAGGTATGATTTCACTGATAAAATCTCTGAAACAGTGATCTGGTAACTGACAAAAATATTATATGCACATATACAGACATAGACAAAGCTATGCACACCTCAGGTTTACGCAACAGCTCTCTTTTCCCTTTATAATTTAAAAACAAGTCAGAGCAGCAGACCATCACATTTCCAGTTGTGTTTAGAACATTATCTGTCAGACGTCCAAAAACCAAGAAGTATTAATCACAGGGATTTCACCAACATGATCTTATCAAAAACATACTCCTATTATATGTAGGAGATGACAATGAAGGTATTGCCTTTTTCCATATAGGCCTACAGTTAAAAAAAAAACTGATTCCAAAAGATACTGTTAAGACTTAAATTTAGTAAAATAATCTAATCTACCCATTACCTAAAACGTTAAATATATACCCCTCTTAATCAAATTAATTGATGCATCTACAAATGAAGTAAATGACCAAGAATCAATTGTGGTCATGTATAATTACTCTGCAAGCCAAAATTTAGTCAAGTTGAAGTCTCAAAAACCATTATGTAATTTGTGTCTCAGAAATGACCAATGACCACTTGGCAGTATGGAATGAAACTTCCTGTTGATGTACAGGGCACCTATTCATCAGCTTTTGGTTGAAAGTAAGAGCATCATGACATTTGCTTGTCTGACTCTGACTCTGGTTAAAACATCAGCAAAGCCTGACAGACCATCCTGTGTGTTGCCCACCTGTGAAATTCCACTAAAGCCACAAAAATGTGGACTGGACCCAGAGAAACACAAGTGGATTTATGGTCATGTTGGTGCGAAACCCTAACTTGCTTTTTTATTGGGTTATTAAATGAATTTAATGAAAGATTTTAGTAGCATCAACTGACATATTCGGTGTGAAATCTACTTAAGCCTCACCTTCTCAGCTGAAAACTTACATTGAAAACATTTTTGGAAAGCTTTGACACACAAAGGAGGATATATAAAACATATGCTTAACATTTTGAATCAACTATAAAGGGGACCCATTGTCAAAAAAGAAACAAATATTCAATTAATTTAATTCCAGGTTCATATTTGGCTGCAGCACAAAACCGTTTGACACTTTACAAGGAGGCAGAAACTATTGCCCTGTACTAGAGGTTGGGGACAGGTTTGGCACTGGGTTGCTAGGCCCAAGTCCAGCCAGGTTTGGCAAGTTACTAGAAGTCCTGGATCAAATTCAGATCTGCCACAACATGCACCAATATAAAGAAAGCATTAGTACATGAGTGCCTATGTCGAGTCCAGTACTATCCCTGCTCAAACATGGCTAAATAAAATGGCTGAATTCCCTCATCAGCATGTCATTCAGCTCTGTAGAGAACTGGTAACGAGCAATTCATTTGATTAAGGTGTGTTGGAGAAGGGAACATTTAGGGTTAGCAGCTAACAAGGACTGATGTTAGACACCACTGCATTAGCATATATGTCAAATTATGCAAGAACTGTATGTCTTTATAACAAAGGGTGTCCATTTAATTTGATAACGTTCCATTTATTTCCACTCGTTATTGATACGTGCTTATATCTGCTTTACTTATGCAAAGCTGTGCATATCTTGCAATGACTTTAATTTTTAAAAAGGACAACATAAACGAAGCACACTGTTCATACTGAGCTTTTTCTATCGTATTTTCCGGACTATAAAGCGCAACTGATTATAAGCCGCAACAGCCTATTTTAGGGAAGAAAACACACATGCATAAAAATACAAGCCACACCTGATTAAAAGCCGCAGCTGTTTTAACACAGCTGTTTGTTGTTATATGAGGGTTCGTGCAGAGGTGATTGATGGAAAAGTGATAGATGTTTGGGGAAGCTTTGGTTTTCTTAAAATTTCAACACGGTGGAAAGACCTCAGCCGTCCTCTCTCTGAGTGTTCAGCCAATATTCGAGAAAGACTTCAAGTTCGGGCCATATGCTTGGCAAGTTTAAATTGGAATAGGAATTTATGCCATTTAACAAGTTAGCAATTCTTTTTAGCATAGCATTTAGTTAAAATCTTTAGCATAGCTTTACACAAGTACACATAGCCCATCTTATGAAAAAAGATTTACTGTACAAATGTAATGAATAAAACCAATGATCAAACCAACGTACACTAGACCCGTCTTAAAACGGCAATGGCCTCTGTGCTGTAAGAAAAATAAAAAAATTTGAGAATCAAATCAAATCATGACACCAAAATCAGAAGTCAAACCAAATCAAGGATTTGGAGAATCATGAAACCCCTAAATATTACTGATTATTTGGTGTTAATTGCTTGGACGTTAAATGTTGTCCCTTGGTCCAACGTCTCCTTTTGATGCATTTCTCAAACAGGAAATGTGGGTGGATTAAGACTCTGTTAGGGGGGTGATTTGTCTCTTTAATTTGCAACGGTTGAATACTGAGAGACAGCAGAATGTGTTTTCTGTGTTTTTCCATGAGCTGTTTATCCACAGCAAGCTTTCCAAATCAGATGTTGGATCAGTGGATGGAAACTGTTTGCTAAAATAAGCAGTGGCAAAAATATCTGCCATTTCATCTGTAACTATATTCAGGGTTAGTTTCATTTGAGATGTTTTCTTCCTTGTAGAAAAAAACTAATAAACTAGAAATTGTTAGTCATAATAGCTGTTTGTTAATACTAGAAAATTAAAGTATAACTAAAAAATATTGTGGGACATTCAATTTCACAACGTGAGCAAAGGACATTTTGAATTGTAAATAATAGCCAGGGCTGTGTAAAGTTATCTCAGCATAGCGGGTGAATAATTTAAAACCACATAATTTCAACTGGCATTACGGTATATTTTTAATTTCAGCTTCTGATTAGATTGTCACCACTGACCCCTCACACCCTGGCCACAATCTGTTTAGGCTCCTCCCCTCAGGCCGGCGTTACAGAGCGCTGTACGCCAAAACCACCCGACACAAGAACAGTTTCTTCCCCCAGGCTGTCGCTCTGACGAACTCTGAATAGTCACAGAGTGTGAGTCCATTCACATGATCAATAAACTAAAACTCTGCACTGCTGTATATACTTACTGTATATACTTACTGTACAATAACCCTGGTTTGGTGTATATATTATCCTTTATTTTTTATTTTAATTTATTTTTATTTTTATTTTTTCCGTTTTTTAATTTCACTTATTTAAGTTCTGTACTGGAGAGAAAAGTTGCCGGAGTCAAATTCCTTGTATGTGTCATACTTGGCCATTAAAGCTGATTCTGATTCTGATTCTGATTCTGATTGTCAGCAGCACTCTCATGCACACATGTATACATCAGCATACAATCTTCCCTTCTAAAAATTTCTTAGTCTTCATTTTGTAACAACTACTGTAATTTGGACTTCAGCTTTTCCAACTTCTTGAAATATCATGTTTGCCCTTATCATTTCTTAATTCCTAGGGTAGTGGAGTTTTTTTCACTTCTTTGTTTTGAAGCTTTGAAATCTGACTTAGCAGCTGCAGATCAACACACCCGGCTTTATTAACTTTCAGCAGGAGTTATATATATATATATATATATATATATATATATATATATATATATAGTTTGTGACAGTTTTCAGAAATTTGCTTATTATTTTACATTCACTAGTTCATGTAATTGTGTTGTTTCCCTATAGTCATTCCAACTGGACATAACTTGACAGCAGAGTTAAACATGAGTAACATGAAACTGATCTGATTGTGCACAATGTGACTGACATTAGAGACATCATCCTACTTCCGTAACTACCTTTTATCATAAACAAAATGTTAGAACAACTTTTGTCTTATGGTGTTGACTTTTGGTAAATTGCTATGTAAATGTGGGATATTTCAGTTTTTGGCATGAGAAACAAATATTTAAAATGCTTTTCTTCACCGCAAAAATTGATTAGCCTGCTACAGGGGTTAGCCATAATTCCAGACTAAAGAGCCATTTTTGGCACCATTCCTATAAGATAACACTGTTTGGAATGTTACATTATGTTACAAATATAAATAGAAAAGAAATGTATGAAAGCAATTTCAAAGATAGCCTTTTTGATAGCTTTTATATGTAAAACATTGCTTACTATTATATCACTTTGCCAATGTTATTAAAAGTCACTGGGCAGACCCCTGCCCTAATGCAACATAGTGACATAATCAAAAATTTCACTTGAAAATATTGCAAAAAGAGAAAGAACATCCAAATAATATAATAATGGTGTAAAAGATGGTTCACAACAAAGACTGACCGAAATTGGAAATGTTTTAAAAATATGGACAAAGCACATGAAATCCACAAATTTAAAGGGGGTGTACTGCATTTCACTTTAACTTTCACTTTCTATATGCCCCAATAGAGTTTTTGTACTCAGTTTGTAGCTAACTAAACGTGTCTACAAGCATTGGAAATCCAGATAAAACTAAAAAGTCAACAGTTCAATAGAATGAACAGTCAACTGTTGCCACTAGCATGCATGGCAGAGGAATTTCTGAAAAGTAAGTGACTCAATCCCACTGACTGGGCTTTCTTGGATAACTTACTTTAACCAAGTGGTATTTTAAACTTTAATAACATTGTAATATAGCTTGGATTGAAATAAAACATAAAAAACATATAAAGTAAAACTCAAATTAAACTAAAATAAGCCACTAGATTTTTTCAGATGTTTTAGGATTTTAGATTATACAGAAAAGTCAAAACCTTTCAGCTTCAAAAGCAAATCAGATATCAGATATTTGTAACTCTGAATTGTATATTGAATTTGGAAAAATAAGAGGAATAAAAAGGATGCAACACAGAAAAAAAAGAAAATGTTAGCCATTTCTGAAATATGATCGCAGAATTATGTCTGTTGCTATTATAAAAAAAATATCGGTTTAAAAATTTGTTTTTTGTTTTTATGTAAGCTTTGATTCAGAAATTTCTTGTGTTTAGATACATTGTATTAGGAACAGTATATGCCAATTCTTACTTAAATATGTCAAAAGCCTCTTTGTGACACACAGCAATTTTATATTGGAAATAGTTTTGTATGTCTTTATTTGGCAATTGTAGGTTTTACAAAGGCTAAATGTTCAGTAGATCATTGCAAACTATGAAACATTCTTAAGAGTACAATGTTGCTACTATGAACTTGCACACATTTTCATGACCTGGTGTTAAGTCAGAGAGACAAGCTATTCAATCCCTTTCTGAGCAGCAGGAGCTTGTGTTACACAACCAGGAAAGGCCCGAGGCAGTCCACAAGTCAAATTCTACTCCAAGGGAGATTTTTACAATGTGTACTTTTGGGGATCTAAGACCTTTTTCTTGGCGCACAGTTGGCACCATCCAGTGGTATTAGATTCCACCTTCAATCAAATATGTTGGAAAAACTAAAGAATGCAAACTGTGTCCTGTGCAGCAATGGGAAATCTAATTTGTGATAGTATTCTATAATTCTAAGATTGACATTGGGAAAGAAGAGGGTATTTTGTTTAAATAAACCAAACATTTTGAACAAAAACTGAAGTAAAATGTTTAAAGGAAACTAAGACTAATAGATTTTATGTTTCATATATAAGCATGTATAAGATTGCTGAGGAAGATTTAACACCACAGTTTTAAAGTCCTTACACTGGCTCCCTGTAGCTCAGAGAATAGACTTCAAAATATTTTTACTAGTTTATAAATCATTGAAGGGCTTACCACCAAAGCATGTTGAAGATCTGTTGTCACCATACCATCCCCCCAGACCACTCATGTCTTCCAACCCTAGTCTACTAATCACCCCTAGAATCAGAACCAAACATGCAGACACATCTTTCAGTTTCTATGCTCCCATTAACTGGAACAAACTTCAAAACCACTGCAAAGCCGCTGAAACACTGAGTTCCTTTAAATTAAAATGAAAAAACATCTGTTTAGAGCTGCCTTTTAGTATGCAATTAATATCTGCAATGTCATTAAATGTGTAATATGATTTGTCTGTAATGTTGTATTTTATGCTTTTACTGTTCTATTGCTGCTTTTATTTTATTCCATAATCACCCAAAGCAGTTTGAATTGCCTTGTTGTGTGTTATACAAATAAAGTTGCCTTTCCTTGCCTTTATTTGTGTTTATGAAGCTTTTTGAAAAAAGAAGGAGGTTAAGTTTAGAGAAGCTTCACGTCTTTTTCACTGGTGTCATGTATCCAGACAGATGGACAGATAATTTTCTAAGGAAACACCAGACATAGAATACGCTACTGTTTGGTCAACAGTCAAGAGGAAATAAAGTACTTTGGTGTGACATGAGACCAGAGACAGGCAGTTGTAAGCACATGTTGGAAATTCAATAGATAGAGCTGTACATGCATATTAGAATGTGCATAACCACAGAAACCCCTCATTCCTACACCAGCATGAACTCTTGGAAAGGACAGAAATGCACATGTGCATGGAAAAATTCATACACACATGCAAACAATATTAAACAGCAATGGCATGAGACAGTACATACTAGACAAATATGCCCCATGCGGTAATTACACACCGAAAGTTTATTCCTTCTGATCAAAAGCTTTGTGATGCAAAATAAACTATTCATAAACAAAGTTAAGACAAAAGACAAGTTAATATGATTATATGATTATAAATTATTTCCTACAATATGAGAGAATGATGACACAGCTGTACTAAGAGCCAAAGGCAAAACCCTGGTGTATTGATACTATTTTGAAATAAATTACTGTATTAAATCACTTAAAATCTGTTTTCTGGGCTAATGAAAAAAACACACATTTTCTGTTAATATCTCAAATGGTTATGTTTCCTTGGCAATTTGTGATTGAATGTCTACATTATACATAATTTGTACCCATAAAGAATGTATATCTTTTAAGCCAGAGTAATTACTTTGTATTTTGCTTTATATTAAGCTGCTGCCTGAATAATATCATAATGAGAACAATAAGCACAGCACACAATTTAGGCCTATAGCTACCTAAGTCAAATTTTTGGTTGCATGGTCATTACAGCTTACTGTTCATCACTGCCAAGCATTCTGCTCTAGACTTGCTGAATGAAGGGTCTATGGCAACAGTTATTTTCTGATTCGCTGACTGTTTATTAGTGTAATACTGTTACGTTCTTTCCTGTACAAACTAAATTACCCATTTAATCATGTACACAAACAAAAAGAATATTCAAAGTTGGAATGGGTTTTTGAGGAATGGTTCATAAGTTTTTGGAGAAGAGGATGGAAAAATTGCATCGTTGGAATCACATTGTGTAAATATGTAACAGTAGAAAAAAGCTTGGATGTGTCAGTATACACCAAGTATGACATCAGCATGGTACACTATTTTTGAAAGGATACTATGTTTGACAGTAAAATAAAAACGTAAATATCTGAAACTGGGTTTTGCAACTACCTTATGTTCCACAGTTCTGATGATATTTTGACTGGATAACAACACTAAAGGTTAAAGACAGCAGATATATATGATTGTACCCAAGAAAGATACTTTTTGTGGTGTCCTTGTTTTGTTTCCCACTGGAAAACATGCTAAGATTTTCTCTTTATGTTAAAATCAAGTCTTGAAAAATCTTTTTTGCATCAGCTTTTCTCTAAGGCCCCGTTCACACTACTGCGTTTAAAAACAGAGATCTTTTGCTACGTTAAGGCTGCCGACCCTGTTTTTCGTTTTGAAACTCTGGAGGGTGTTTTGGTGTGGACGTCTCAAAGCGGAGGACTTTAGAAACGATGACGCAGCAGATCACACTCGGCTCTATGATTGGGTTTCATCGGTCATGGCGTATCCTTCCCGAATTCGTCAGCCACCCATCACATGACCCGTCCCCGGGAAGATAACATACAAAAACAGCCTGGAGTACATTACGTTAGAAACTGCAACATGGATAACGAATTACAAGCGTTACTGGCTTGGTACGTTAGCTTGGCTACTTTCATCAAACCTGAGGAATGGTCAATCTGTTTCCTGTTTATACCGGCACACGCGTTTTCAGTTTTAATGCGGATGGAGATCAATTTTAATACGCAGGGAATACGCTAGTGTGGATGGAGATAGTTTTCGTTTTAACTCTCCGTTTCTAAACGAAAACGCAGTAGTGTGGTAGGGGCCTAAAAGTAATACCTCACATGACATATTTTCACAATGTGTGATGGAACAATGTGGATTCTCTGTTTAGTTTGTTTGGATTTAATATAAACTAAATTGAAAGAAAAATAACTACTGAATATGAAATGATTAAAAAAATTTACTGAAATAATTTATTATGACCAGATTATTTTAAACCATCAGTAAAAAGGACAGACAATAAAAGATTGTAGCGCTACTCCAATAGACTTTACTGATGTCACAGTGGGGATATTCAAAACACGTGTATAAAGAATGCAAAAAAAATAATAATAATAATTACTCTACTTCTCTTAATGCACCACAAAGATTATTGCCTGCCAAGACAAAAAAAATAGCTTTTTTGTTTACAGAGTAGGAGAAAGTTCGTTTGATTTCGCATTTGTTTTGTTCCGTGTCAGGGTTTGTTAGGAACCGCTCTGAGACTACCTCTTCAGCTGGGTCTCAGTTTGCTTGTTTGGTGGGCACCAGAGTTCACTGGGAGTATTTACACCAGCGCAAATGGTCCAACCAAGAGAGAAAATTAATTTTATTTTGTTTTAAGTGAACTAAAGTTGGCTGGTGTGAAACGCCCTAAAATTATTATTATTGAATAGAGCGAAACCAGACGTTTATGAATGAATCAGTATTTTGGACCACAACATGCTCCTCAAGAACAGAGAAAATACGTAGTTCTTTCTTGCAAAGCTGCAAGAACCTAATGACATAATTCTATGGTTGGAGCCATGGTTTGGGATTTATTATAGCAAAAACTGCATCCAACCCTAAGTTTCATTCATACAGAATAGTATAACGCTTTACACTAAATCTGGACACATGTTAGAACAGATTTCCAGGCTGAAATCTTATTCAAACACAGCTGGGATGATTTAGGTTCACATAGAAAAAAAAAAAAAAAACGATGACTTGAGCTTGCAGGTATATATATTTTAAGAATGCATCGTAAAATGTTTAAATGTTTTTTGTCACAAATTTCCAGAAGTAATATCATTATATACATTGATTACACATTGAATGAAATATTTCAAACCTTTATTTCTTGTAATTTTGATGAATGTAGCTTAGAGAAAATTAAATGCTTGAAATATTTCACTACACGTGTAATGGATCTATAACAGTTGTGTCCAAAGTCAGTCCTCAAAAGTCAACCCCTGCATCCGAATACACCTACCATGCCAACTACCTAGCAGGCGAAAAGCATTAAGCGAGTGATGTAGTAGATCCAAATCTCTAGTATGGATCGGTGTAGTAGGCATAAAGTTCTACTACTGCCAAAGTGAAATCCGATGCACGAGACACTATCCCACAATGCAACGGAAGCCCCAAAAATCATAGAAGAAGAGTGACGAATACCGAGGACAGGACCACAGTTGACGTAACGTCACGTAAAACTCCCGGTAAAATGTTGGAGCAGTACGTCCGATTTCATGCCTACTACTCGCTCGTTTGCTACGTAGTATTCACTACATCAACGGGCAAATACTAGCTACTATGTAGTATGTAGAAAATACTAAGGATTCGGATGAAGGGAACATCCTGCATGTTTTCCATGGTTCAACACACCTGAATCAAATGATGGTTCATTAGCCTCTGCACAAGTCTGACATGCTGAGGAGTTAGTCAGACCATTTGAGTTATCTTTAATGGAGGAAAGACACATCTAACTGGCAGAACACCACTCCTTTAGGAATGAAGCTGGACACCCCATAATCTATTAAATGAGTTCCACTTCCTAAAATGAGCAATAAGACTTACTGAACTTTTTCCATGTTAGCCTCATTTAATTTCTTGAGATGTCCCTGTGGATATTTAATTAAAATCAAATATTTTGCATTCTTTCGATCTGGAATGCTGCAAATGTATGTTTTGTATAGGTTTCAACAGACCTTGCATTGTTTGACCAAGCAAATCCAAAACGCCATAGTCCATCAGTTTAAGTCTAAAAGGAAATATAAAGGTTTCAAGGTTGTCAAAAAGAGGTAACGTCATGATACCTTTAATGGAGAGGGAGTCATGCCTTCCTCCTTTAAAGGCTCATCTACTGATCTCAGTTGGTATCTCAGCTCTCCTTGTTCTCCGAGTAATGAATGAACTAAATGGGCTTCAAACATTCCTTCTCTGCTCTCACAAACTTGCACTGAGACTTGCATTCATCACTTTTCCATGCACCATTACACCCAGTGATGGGACGAAAGAAACAACACTTTCATTAGCAGGTCTGCGCCACTGAGGTGTGGAATGTCCCGTGGGTTTCCAACAACAGTGACAGAGAAAGCAGGCCTTCATGCAGCCATTGTTGTCCTGGAAAAGCTCACTTAGTGTAATGGGCAAGGCTGAGACCGCTCTTCAAAAGACGGGGGGGCACCATCCAAGAATAAGAGCAGTCATGCTTAGCCAGATTAGACAACTGACTAAAGAAAGTAAAAATATTTGTGCTTTGTTAATCATGGGCTAAATTGGCTTAATTTGTATTGACAAGCAAACTCTTGAATTAACAAATCATTTGTAAGGAAAAAGGTGATCGCTTTTAAAGCAATTAAATTATGTAGTTGAATACATTCAAACCTCCAAATCTAAATATTTTGGGGCATTTTAATTTCTGTTAAAAGACAACGATGATCAAAAGAAAAATAAAATCTTTCTCAAACAAGGGTAATGAGTTAAAACTCCATATTGATGAAACCAAAAAATATCAAGGCTTCTAAATAAGTCCTAAATGACCATTAGATACAATTAAATACAATACATTGCAATTATATTTATACATATTAAAGTCTTTTCACCGGCTCAAAACTGGAAATATTAATAAAAGTACATTTCATGGTTTTTAGGTATCTGTTTGACCCACATCCACAAAACCCTAAGGAGACCAGAAAGATTTTAAAAAGTTTATTGAAATGATGATGAATGTGGATCTGGGAGGGCCTAGGGAAACTGCAGGGCACTGGAGTACTAAACTGAAACAGACAATGAGTTCACAAATAATAGACAGAGATAATATGTATGAATAAATGCTTACAGGAATGATGAAGTGAAATGCCAGGAGAAAGTGAGTGAAGTTGGAGGAAGACTGGTGTGGTGGATGATCCTGAGGATTGAAATGAGCTGAGAAGGTGAATTTAAGATTTGGTAATGATGAGATTTATATTGCTGAGTGAGTTTCGAGCAGAGAGAAGTTAGAGGGCAGACAGGAGGCCCACTGATTATGATGTTGATGATCCAAAAAGGCGACAGAGAAGGTGAGTGTGAGTGGAGAAATCTGCAGCAGATGGAAGTAGAAATTAAGAGTCATGGAGATGAAACCAGGTATTCCTTCAAAACGTGGAATAATCTGGAGCTCAGAAGTGAAAGGACTTGAACTTGTAGCCAAAAGCCCACCGACAAGAGTACTGCTATGAACAGGCTTGATCTGGGAGACAAGGAACTTGTGTTGGATCTTTAGACTGGGAGGAAACTTGAGATGTACTGAGTTGGAATTAATAGGAGAGGATTTTGCATGGGCCAATAAACCTGGGTGATAACGTACAGTATGGGATAAGGATTTCTACAGGATGTCTTTTGCTGCCCACCAAACCTTTACTCCAGGTAAATACTGGGGTGCTTATGTCCTCCTACAGTCTGCGTAGTTCCAACTCTGGAGTGCAATGCAATGAAGAGCAGTGTGTTAACCCAGAGGTGGCGGCAATGACAGATGTGTTGAACAGCTTTAGCAAAGATATCTTTTTCATCTAAATGGAACGAAGGAGGTTGATAGCTGAGAGATGCTTTGAAAGGTGAGTCTGTTGGCTTTAGAAACTTTGGAATTATGGACATGCTTCATCCAAGGGAGATGTTGTGACAAGTCGGGTTGGTAGATGTTAAACATTGTATTGGGAATTGTAATTCCTGATTCATTCTTTCAGTTTGAGCACTGAATTGGGGTTGAAAACCAGAAGTGAACAGACCTTGGTGTGTCTTGCAACATTTTTTCCATATCTTGAAATGAACTGGGGGCGTTGTTCTGAAAGGATGTCTCAGGGAATGCCATGTAATTGGAAGAGGTGTTAACCATGAGATAAGCTGTCTGAAAGGCTAAGGGGACGCTTCTGAGGGACCCAGAAGGCAGGTTTTGGAAAATCTGTCTGATGGGAAGAAATGTGGCCAAACCTTTTGAACCGGGAAGTCCAGTGACAAAATCCGGTTTAATATGAAAAAAATTGGGAGATAGAATGGGTGCCTGAACCTTGTGACTGTTATGGGGAGAGTACTGGCGGGAGAGAGCATTGGGCTTAACATTCCAGGGGCGGTATTCACAAAGAATCTTAGGGCTAAAAGTAGGTCCTAACTGCCGATTTTATGAGTAACTCCTAAAAAACTTGGGCGTGTCACTCTTAAATTTAGGACTCCTAGTTTCTTAAGATAAAAGTATTTCACAACCACTTTTAGGCCTAAAAGTAGCTCCTAAGTCTGGGAGTACTTAAAAAACGTCAAGAGGACTCCTAACTCCCTAAGACCTATTCACAAAGACTCCCAAAATGGCTGCAGCCAGACGCAATGTGTCAGACACTCTGGATGATTCTGAATTGACCAAACAATACCGACAATGTCCACAAGTAGCCGGGTTTTTTTTAAATGAAGATTTTCCTCCGCTGGTTGAAAAAAAAAAATCTCCATCCACACGTAACCAGAGAAATGCGTTTTTCGGCAAATTCATAGACGTGACAAAGCAGTACGGGGCAGTAGTTCTCCCGAATCCTATCCGCTAAGAAGAACTTTCTTTGCTCTATCTTCAGTACGCAGCAGTGATAGAGCTTATAAAAGCAAACAAACAAAACGTGCTTTAACAATGGATGATACCAACACAGCTCTGAGGGCATAAATATTTTTTTTTAGAGTACACACAGTTCGCACAAGTGATGTTGGAGTATTTTTTGTTTCGGAGAGTGAAGTTACAGTACTTAAAACTACGTTTTAAACCGTCCACACGCAGATATACTGAAAACCGAGAAAACACAAATCTCCAGTTTGGCCAGAGTTTTTCAACAGATTCATTTTTGGTGCCGAAATCTCCGGTTACGTTTGGGTGACAGGCTAAACCGTAGAAAAATATCTCCGTTTTGTGAGATACCCGGCTCCATGTTGTTCCCCCTGCACAAAGAAGAAAACGTGCATGTCTTCCAATTTATGCAACATATGTAGGGTTGCCTATGTGACGGACATTGCCTACCTGTTGCAGCAGCATCCTTCTATAAGCGGTGATCTCGAGCCGACACTGGGACTGTAGAGAATACCATCTCTTCTCACAGTCTTCTGCCGTTGGAGACACCGCTGGATAAGATGCATTTATGTTTCTGCTAATTTCCACCCGTGCCTCCCTTTTCTTATTATTCATAATCCCGGCTCCGCATCACCCTTTCAGGACCGTCCTCCCCTCTAGTACCAACTGTGCCAGTAGTAATAATTGGTCCTGCGACAAGTTAGATTTCCTTGTTCTTTTCTCGCCACTAATTTTCAGTTCACGAGGTGCTTTTCACGGTAGTGGGGGGGTCTATTTAAGATTGGCTGATGTGCTCATCTTCACAATTGTTTACAGCCTACTTGCAATCACTCCCTTAATATGATGCATCCATCCAACCATTATCTATACCGCTTTCATCCAATTCAGTGTCGCGTGGAGGGGGGGGTGCTGGAGCTTATCCCAGTTAGGATGGCAATCTGTCACATAATATGATGCATTTCACGTTTTTTCGTTTTTAAACTTCACCCTCTCTGTAAGTAGGCTATTCTGTGTAAGTTGTACGAAGTGTCAGTCTCGTGGCCGACACAAATATATCATCATGCATTATTTCTGCTATTTCGCTGTTCATAATTACGCTTTTATCGACATTGAAGTTTTCCATTTCCTCGTTTCACACGTGGGAACGGGACGTCACTCTTATCCTACGTTTAGGAATTTGTCCTACGTAAAAGTAGCTCTTAGTGCGTTTGTGAATAGGTTTTAGACGACAACTCCTACGTAAGACCTTTTAGCGCGAGTTAGGAGTAACACCTAGTGGTAAGATAAGAGTCTTTGTGAATACGGCCCCTGGGCAATAAGATATAGAGAGGTTAAGGTGAGAAACAAACATGGAACAATTGGACTGATGGGAGTTTGAACCTTTTGTGGACTGTATATATGAAACACTCTTGTGACCTGTGTATACCAGTACCAGATGTTCAGCACCCTCCAGTCACTGATGCCATTCCTCCAAGGCTAGCTTGATAACCAGAACTTCCTTTTCCCAATATCCTAATTTGGCTTGGTGGGTAAAAGTCTGAGAGAAAAGAAAACTCAAAAATGAAGTTCATTGGATCAAGATTTGAATTTTTCTAATAGTTCAGCAATGACCCCCGAGTCTGAGGCATTGACCTCAAGAATAAACTTTTTGAAAGGTTTGTATTTAAATAAAATGGGGACTTGAGAGAATTTCCTTTTGATATTTGAGAATTTTTCTTCTTCAGCCTTTCAGATAAATGTCTTCTTGGTTGAGGTGAGAGCGTAAAGAGGTGAGACGGTTTGGCTGTAATTACAGATGAAACCTCTGTAGAGGTTTACAAAACCAAGAAACCTTAAAATTTGAAGCATTTTGGAGCCCAAACTGCAAGATCAGGTAGTCAAAGTGACTATGGGGCGCACAGATTGCACTCCACTTCCACTCATCCCCCTGGCATAGACAGACCGGATGGTAGGTCTAGTTTCAAAGAGATTGTGCCCCCATTGATTCGAAAACAGAAGAAATTGAAAGTACTGGATACTTATCATTGGACTGGCAAAATGCCCCCCCCCAACCGAGCATATGATAGACTGTCTGATGGATGGATGGACCTATGGGTATGACTTGTGAGGATAAACTTGATTAGGTAAGAAGACATTCTTTAATCTAGAGTTTTTGTTTTTATTTGTTCCCTGTTGTTGAAAAATGTATGTTGATGTCTGGAGATTGCATGCTTAACAAATAAATAACCCCTCTAACTAAACATTCCTCAATCATATTTATGCACAATAATTAACTACAGCCAGGAATATTGTTTTCACCCATGTTTGATGGATGCATCTTACGAATATTTTGCCTTCTCTTTAATCTGTCCAGCATTAGCTTCAAGTGACTTTTCTGGGTTGTAAGACTGGGTGCAGAAAGAATTATAAAGTTCAAGTGTATAGGGACAGATGGTTTGTTCCAAATAAGATTGACAGCTATTGTGGTATAGTTTTACCTAAACAAGGAGTGTACATTGTATAGAAAAATTACATTTGACATGGTTTTCAAAAAAAAATAAAAGCTATTTTAATGACATATCAGAGTAACATTGTTGGTCAGAATTAAAAACCTAAGAAATCCCTCTCTCTCTCTTTCTCTCTCTTTTTTTTTTTTTTTTTTTTTGCAGCTTGATATAACAAAATTTATTCAGGGATCACGATCTTTCTCCAAGCATGTCTGTCACTCATCGCTCTCTACCTAGACATTTTAAAGCTGAAGTAAACTAAAAGGCTTTTAATGGAACTGGCCCTTTCAACTATAACATCAAACTGGGAGATTGAGGTTTACTGTAATATAGAGAGATTGGGGTGAGCTGCTGATACTAAGATGGAAACTGAGAGTGAATATTGTGAAGTATCAAGCTGTGCCCTGTCTCTATGCAATGTCAGGAAAGGAGCTTGTTAAGTTGTAGTGAACTTCATTGTTGAGCCAGTGGGGTTTATTCAAGCAAAGCAGTGATAATGCATGATGGACGTTTTTTTGTGTTTTTTGTTTTGTTTTGTTTTTATAAATCTGCTGGCAAACTGCATCAACCCAATCTCTAAAAGCTACAAAATACACAGTCCTTGAGAAAGTAATTTGTAAAATATGTCCTTTCTTGAACATCGCTGATGTGAAAAGCTCATTAGATAAAGTTGACATGTGAAAATATTTCTAACATATGGATTAATGTGAGAAACAGAATATATTCTATTTGGAGTAAAATATAAACCAAATGGTTTTTCTTTTAACCAGCATTACTGAACCATTTGGTTCAAAAACGTTTCCTGGTGGAAAAATCATATCCATCCAAATACCAAAACAAATGGCTAAAAACTGCATCAGTGATTTTTCCTCTGAAGGATTATGCTCCAGGTATATCCTAATCATTGACCTTCTTCCTCACGAATAAACCAATAAAAGCCTTGTTAAACTGTATGTTGAGGTTTCAGTAGGAGCTACTTTAAAATAACTATTTCAAGCTTCAGTGTTGACCAATGTTGTGCTGAATGGCCAGTAGTAATTCCTTTAACTTCTGACCAAACTCCTCAGTAATATGGAACACGATTTCATATGGCTATCCCTGAAATATGTTTATAAATTCTGAAAAGGTCACCAAGGGGCACAGAGTAACAGACAGGCAACCAGTCAATGGGGACTTAAGTGTAGCCATCTGAGGAACAAGGCTGCTTTTCTTTGATTCTGACAGGAGTTCTTAGGATCAATTTTTCCTTAATAATAAAGAACATAAGGTAGCAAGTTGATGAGTGTTTGCACAGCTGATTAACAGCACACCTTCCACTGCAGTGAAAAAAAGCCTCTGTTGAGTGCATGTGTGTGTGTATATATATATATATACTCTCATCTGTTCTGCATTGGTTTTCAGACTCACTATTGCTTATTATGATCAAGAAATTGATTTAATAGTTATATTTCAACAAGCAACTTAACGTTGATAGAGGAAAAATTTAAAAGTCCTGCAATACATATGTGTAACTATAATTACAACATAATTTATAATGATTAATTATGAAGAAAGAAATTATGAGGGGAAAAACACACAAGTTGAATTAAAGTAAAACCCTAGTGAGGCTACGTGTTCTACTTCATTGCAATACAATATCATTTTAACATGCTTGACAACACATTCCGGTTGAGAAATTAGAGATGCCCTGAAAAATCTGCTGGTGACCGGAATCATGCGATTATTTGTTTGTTGTTGTTGTTGTTTTGGGTTACATGCTCAAGAGAAAGTCAAAAAAAAAACTGTTTTTCGAATCAGTGAATGGATAAGTTATTAGTGCCACCAGAGTGCTGTAACAAGAACATTTAGACTTATATGTTTTCTGTACTAGTGAAGTGTTTAGAAATTAACCTTTGCAACACATGGATGAACAAAAAAAATCAAAATATAAATCACGTTTTCTGCTGCATGCCTCGCTTTAATTTAGGTTTAGAGAACTGCTTTTAGCAGATAACAGGAAGGATAATAGCAACATGGCACATTTTTTGTTTTTGTTTTGAGCTTTCAAACTTTAATCTTTCAAGGAGTGTCCTGGATTTGGAAATGTTGGAAGCCTCTTGGAAATCTCAGCTACGGTAAGAATTTACAATCACTACATACTCATGTATTGGCAAGAATCTAGTGATCTAATATGTTTCATGATATAGGAGGATGATCTAATATATTACGATACTATGAGTAAGACTATATATTGTGATTTTTAAAACTGAATTTAACTACAGAAAAACTGTCAGCATTCTAAACACTTTATCCTGTTTCATACATAACACATCCAGTTTTATTGCTGGATTTAGTTGATCCAATATAACAAAGGTGAAAACTGCCACCAACAACTAGTCACACTTCCGATTTTTAGGGGTGACCCCAAATAGTCAAAGATTCAATGCATCAATAGGTAGGCCTAATTCTACCACCAATCTCAAGGTCGAATCTTTGCAGATGAAATGAGCTTAAGTCCATTTGGACATTATGGGGGTGCTCAATGTCTAATGGCACACAAAATTATTAGTTACGTACAGGCTTCTAACTGTATGGACCGGTTAAGTCAATTGTAAATTAAAAGAAAAACCTATAGATTCATTAACATAGTGACCATACCAAGTACCAAGTCACTGAAAAGATAAATGTAGTTGCAATACTCTCTTTCTTTCCACCACTTGACCACAAGGAGGCAGTTTCCTCAGCAACTCCTGTGTGAGTGAGTAGATATGCAAAGCAATGCAACTGTCAGGGCAGACAAGTCACTCCTTTGCACTGCATTGACAAACACCACCAAACACTGGCAACAACATAACTCAAAGGATAACTAAAGAAAATGACTACATTTGAAACACATACTATAATGTAAACAGAGAACTTCTACAATTACCCAACAGATTACCCATAACTATTTTAGGTGTATAACCGTCCCCCGTGCAGCCTGTACACATAGAGCATTCGACCATCGGACTATAGAAAGATTCAACAATTCTGATTCAAATGTGTAAATCCTTAGTCGGGGACACCCCTACTAATTTTACTACAAAAATTACTGTCATCATTAATTAATTCTCAAATCAAATTCCAACAATGAAATGAAAATAAAAATTGATACATTTCTTTTGAATATCAATACAATATTGTGAAATAAAATATTGCAAATATATTCCAGTAACAATATTTTTTTACATCCCTAACGCACAGCAATGCCAAGAGAGTTAACTGTGCTAGCTTGTCTATGGCATTTAAAACATTGAAATGTCCTCACCCTAAACATTTCTTCTTTGTTTAAAGTTAGTAAGAAAAAGATTCTGAGGTTTTTCTGCCTCTGGTTGGATATTCTACAGTAGGTGAATACTACACGACTACATGCCATCTATAATGGATACAATCTGGCTACCTGAGAGAACAAGATATTCCAGGCCTACAGTGTCATGCTATAGAAGTAGGCAAATGATTGAATCAGTTTTTTTCAGCATAAAAGCTTTAAACCTTACAAACTATTTGTTAAGATGTCAGGTGTCATTTCAAGCTACACATACATCGATCTTTCATGTTCATGTCTGAAGTTATTATATATATATATATATATATATATATATATATATATATATATATATATATATATATATATATATATATAAAGGGAAACAATAAGTCTGTAAATAAAAAGAAGTCTGTGATAGCAGGCATTCCTAACATTATCTTATCAGCTATGTGACACACTGAACTTAAAGAATCAATTTTTATTTTGATGTGTATTTAGATGCTGTTGGCAAAGACCATCAGGTGTTCTGCGTACAACTGAGGACATTTCCCAACATAAAATAGAAGTTATGAAGAACAAATGCAAGCTTGTCTTAAAGAGATGCAGCCTTTGTAATACAACACATACCGAAAAAATCACTCTAGTAACACATTTGCAGGAGAAATAACTCTAAAGACAATGCTCAGAAATTTCAAACTCACCTGAGAGAAATTGAGACCATTGAGGGGATGGCATTGCTCCTCCACCTTCTCCACTGCTCCAGTTCTCTTCCTCATCCTTTCTGCCTCCTGGGCCAAGTACAGGTCCAATACTGGCACTCCTCGCGTCTTGATGTCCGCCTCGGTTAAAGAGTTCACCATCAGCATCACCCACACGGGACGCTTTCTTTCCCAATTCCCGGCTATGGCATTAAAGAGGTAGTCGGCATAGAGTCCCTTCCCTCTTTGATCAGGGGTCATCCAAGATGGCATCATGAGCTTTACGTACTCGAGGTGTCTTTTAAGCCTCCTGTAGATGTCTCTTGGTAGGACGTCCTGCAGGTTTTCCCCTTGGGGAAGCAGCTGACAGCTGGTCAGGGCTGAGATGGTGTAAGGGTCTGTCAGGTCCAGCTCAAAGTAAACAATGTTACTCTCCTGGAAGGCTTGCTTGGAATTTTCAGGGATGAAGTCCCAAACACGTGTGTAGGGAACATGAATTGTACCATAAAAATATGATGGGGGATCACGTTTGATAGTCCAAAGAAAGGAGTTTAGGTCAGTTTGCTGAGGGGAAAATGAAAAGATAAGGCTATGTAAATGTTCTCAGCACAATGTGACAAATCCTTCATTCAATGTCTTTACACAGAAATAAATACAAAAATATTTGGTGTGGAAATTAATCTCCAGACATTTATAAACTGTATTCAGTCGTTCCTGGTCATTAAACTTATTGCCATTGCACATTGGCCAATTAATTTAGGAGGTACTCACTGGCAAGTTAGGAACACATACAGCCTCTAAAACAGAGGCAAGAGTTGAATTTACAATTACTTTACAACCAACAGCGGGCTTGTCTGACACCTAGAACCTCTTTGTCTGCCTGTTAGGCTGTTAACAGACTGATAATGACTTTTTAACTGGCCACTTAGAACCTGGGTGCCAAAGAAACAATACACATGTGGCTGATTGTCAGACTAAAAGGCTGTTGGCCAAAATGTTATGTCTTCCTGTTTCCAGTGCATAAAACTCCCAGAAAGGTCAAGGGAAATGTGTAAAAACAGAAGTAGTTGACTGATAAAAGTGACTAATGGGCAATCAGTGAAGAGTGGGTATAATTAATAGAAGTAGAGAAAAAAAGCCTTAATTTGAATGTCTTTCTTGAACCTGTTTTGATGTACTTAAATAACTTAATTGACACATTATTAACAATAACATTGACAGTCTTGCACTGGCTGTATGTCTTTTACATGTCTTTTCTGCCTCTAACATATTTTCATCCAGAATTGCCCTTTACCTATGTTGTGTTGTTTATACTCAGATATATCATTTTCCAACTTTCTGTCTAAAAGCAATAAATAATACCTTCTGAAGTCAAAATGAACTGAGAAAGTTGGCTGCACCGAGATGTATGATTCCAACACATTAAATGTAATGACAATTGCAGGTTTTAAGTTTTTGATTTCCATTAAACCCGAGATATAACCTCTACATTTTCCTTTACGTTTTGAAAAGATAATGTGGAGACAAATTTGTTGTTTTTGGCTTGTATTGCTAATGTCAGTTAGTATGACAACAATGAGCAAATCTACAGATCTTCCTATTTGCAACTAGAACTCAGTTTTAGTGTAGCCAAGCTCCTACTTCTGAGACATCCCCTTTAAATCAATTCTAACAACATCCCTCCTCTTGATGAAGAAAAGCTACCAAAAAGCATCATGCTGCCAACACCATTTTTTATCATGAAGATAGTATGTTCAGGATGATATGCACAACCAGTCACTGTCTTTTAACATATTCTCCCACCTGAGTTGTGGATCTCCACAGCTCCTCCAGAGTTACCATGGCCCTCCTGCATTCTTTGGTCTTCATGACGCTTTTCATTGATATACTTCAACAACACTCAGTGTGCCTCAAACCACAACAGTATTCATGATGTTTTGCAATCACACAAATGGACTCTTTTTAGTAATTAGGCATTTTTTGAAGGCAACTGCCTGCACTGGCTTTTATTTAGGACCATTCGTGTAAAGGATGCAATACACACGTGTGTCACACTATTTTAATTTATTTTGCAAATATTATTTTCTTTCCTCTTGATAGCTATTATAAAAATGCTTTATGTTGGATAATCAATTGAACCCCCACTCTTCATCCGCCAGTAAAATAAAAACACAAAAATCGCATTGAGTTATGTGATTTAAAGATTTAAAAGTGACCAAATATGCAAAAGATCAGGAAGTTTTCCAGGGCACTGAATTCTTAGTTTAGCAGTCTGTATTAGAATCTTTTTTTTATGTCACTGAGCTGTTTTCACATATAAGGCAATGAATAAAGAAAATATGAAAAGTTAATACAATAAAAGCATATTTGGAATAAAAAAAATATAGCCTAATTATAATCATGAAGGAGTTTATATGGCACTGTAAGACTTATTAAATGACTAATTCTAAGTACAGAAGATGAATTCATTATGTAAAAAAAGACATTTACCTTTCTATTTAACTCGCAGCTGGATGAGTCCTTCAGTCTCCACTGGTCTGCACGTACCAGTAGGATGAGACAGGACTGGATGAATGCGCCAAAAGTGCCCCGCATTGTACAGCAAACTTGTGCAAGACAGCTCCAACAACGTGTTTGCAGCTACTATTTATTTATTTAGCATGCATGGAGAGCGGTCTTTATTTCCGCAGCCCCGGCACCATGCGGTCACGTAAAATGAGCTGACAAGTATCCGACAAAACCGCCGGACACGGTCATGTTGACTGAAGACTTCTGGACACTGCTGCTAGTGCCGTTTCACGTGTTTTTCTGGGTTAAGGAAGAGATATGTCCTCTTTACGCAGGGTCAGATCATCCTTTCACCGCTCCACCAGGCAGATTTCTAAACTTCTAAAGCTCGGTAATGTTGTTTTTGAAAGATAATTTGATCACAGGCAGAAGTTGCACGTGAGTTTGATCCAACAGGTCCAAAGCGAGTCAGCGATCCCACGCCAATTATAACAAAAAAAGTAAAACCCTGTGTTGCAGCTATTCGGCTACGAACTCAAGGTAAGCAGGAACGGTTCTTTAAAGTAAACTTCTTTGCGGTTTGCACTGCATGCTCGTTCCTCAACGCGTTTGTGCGTCTCTGTGTCAGTATGAGAGCACGCAGCTCCACTACCCCCTTGGTTTGCCCGCATAATCCCACCATCACGACCCCCATTCCACCCCTCTCTCTCACACGCACACTCACAGAACCAATATTCTGATTAAACACATTGTGCGCATCAATCATAAAATCCTCGTAAAACACACCACAATCGCATTTTATACGCTGAATATTTTTTTATTTGCAATTACCATTGATTTAATTAACAGCATTATTGCTAAATTATTCCCTGTTAGACTGATCTCTTGTTGTGACCCCACAGGAGGGCCCAAAACAATCATGGGTGCCACTGGAGATCCTGTGGATTACTTACAAACTACAGGCATTAACATTTGAAAACCTGCAATAATAACGTTTCATTCCGGGTGTCTGAGGACAAACACAGAGCTCCACCTTTTTATGAGGATTTACGCTCTTGCTCTTGGGTCAAGTTAGATTTATTTCTTCTTCCTTCTTTTATTAAATACAATGTTTCATCATTGTCATCTTCATATCCACTGTATCCCAGAGTAGTTGTGCACGATCTCATTTGGACTTTTAGACACGATCAGGAGATATAACAATAAAAACAACAAATCATATATATTTTTTAAATCACATTTTAGTACTGATTGAGAACCTGGATTACATAGGATTTTAACAAGATGACAATTTCTTATCGGAAAATGATCTTGTTAAGGGACAGTGATGCCAGGTGTACAGTAGGCTATGTTAAGATGAAAATGAACATCATAACCTATTTGATAATACCAATTATTAATAATCAATTTACCAGTATTCTTGGTAGTCTGTTTTCAACGTATTCCGGATGATGACCAGTTGTATATTTTCCTTCATTTTAGAATAAACCAAATGAGATTATATACACACAACAGTCAGAATGTTTTATGTACACACCTGGTTACATGAACTGGTGTTTGTACTTAAATATTTCCTAGTCAAACAAGTTAAAGCGCCACCTAGTGTATTGCTGATGGTAATTTGATTACGTTTTTCAAAAGAATTAAATGGATTGTGACTGAAGAAATCAGATTTTAAAAAGTAGAATACAAGTGGTGAGGATTGAAAAGGAAAGAGTTGCATTTACCAAATCATTGGTGCTACATTATACTTCTCAGAAAAGTATAAATAAAAAACGTAACTTTTGACTTGTGTTTATTTTTTTTAGCAAGGAAATACAAAATTCAAGATTGTTGTATACAAATTGTTTGTGCTAAATACACCTGTAAAATCAAATGAAGCAATTTTAGAGACTTATTTCTGCGAGCTATGTTGTTCAAAATGGAAAACACAAGCGACTACATTAGTTCAGTAAAGAAGATGAGTGTTGATCTTCAGTCAGAAAATTATTGCACAAAAGCTTCTCCTTTTATTTTAAAAGGCTGATGAAGCTTATCTCATTAACACAGACAATGAGGAGAATGGCCGCGTAGGTTCAAAAAAACTCTAGTTTTCTGTGGGAGAATGGCAGCAAATGCTACAGAAAAATATCTTAATTTTGTACAGGGGACACTCCTATTGCAGAGATTAGAGGCCGACTGATGTGTGATTTTTAATGGCCGGTGCCTATACCAATAAAAATATGTGGTCGCCGATATCTGAAGCCGATTATTAAGGCCAGTATCCAAGGCACATAGCCTATATTTACTATATTTAGCCCATATTTTAATTTTAGCTGCACATTGATTGTGAAAGACAACTGAACACTCACTGTGTGCAATATAAATTTAAAACTCATTAAAACTCTTTTTATTGCACTTCAAATATAAGACAATATAAAAACAAACTCTAAACAGTAACCTGAGTGCAAATGATTTCAGAACAATAGAAACTAAAACAGATTCAACTTTCTTTAAGTATACCAAATAAAATAAATTCAAACAGTAACCAGAATAATGGTGCACATAACTGGTTGAGGTAGAAAGTATCAACGAAAAATCACCACAAAGTAAAGTACACTAATAGTGTAATGGTGCAGGGAAACATTAAACACCAAAATTAAGGATAAAATATGAGTGGGCTGGCTCACAGTGGTTCAGAGTGTGTTGGGGTTCTTCCTTCAGTCAAGTAGTGGCTGCAGCTGGCCACACAGGTGCCTGATCTATTTTTATTATTTATACATTTTTTAATATCAACTTTTTAAAACAAATTTCGGCCGATGACCGATATAGAAAAAATTGAATATATCGGACGGCCGATATATTGGTCGGCCTCTAGCAGAGATAGATTCTGACTTGTAAATCTGCAAAAATAAAGGGGGAAAAAAGAGAGAGAAGTTGGAAAGGCATTAAAATAGTGGAGTCAATAGTTTTTGAAGACACTGCATGTCAAGCTAATTCATCCCAGCTGTTAGAAGATCACACACAAAACAGAATTACAAAAATGTATGACTGTGTTGATGATGGTCTTTTTTTCTCCCTTTGCTGCACAGGATTAAAAGATGACCATCTGTGCATCTGCTTCTACAAACTCACACCTGGTCTTCATCTTCTCGTTCAGGCTGCTCTGCCATGCTCTGTTTTGAGTCATAGACAGTACGGCCTGATAGAAGACCTGTTAACTGATGTTTTATTCATAAATATCATGTTCTGGTTCTGGACTACAGAAAAGCAAAACATCATGTTAAACTTTTCACTCAGGGTCTTTTCTGGGGCTGGTAATTCCTCTGGGGGAAAAAAGTATACGAAGAAAAATGTTATTAGTGTCCTTTAACTTTATTTCTTAAACTAAGCTTACAGTATCACAGTACTGATAAATAATAAAGTGTGTTAAATTTTGACAGGGAATATTGTTTGTTAGTCATCAGATTTAGCCTTGCTTAAAACAACAAAACCATAATTGTACTTTGTACATATTTTTTAGGAAATGACTGCAAAATTAAACTAATCTATTTAAGTCATGTAGAAACAGCATTTAAACAACAAACTTCTTTGGGTAGGTTTCAATCAATGAACTTCAATTTGGATTTTATAGAAATTTCTGGGGGTTCTATGTTCTTTTGAAGGCCCATACGGGATCCATATGTTTCCTGATTCAGTACTACTGCTACTGTACATCGGTACTTTTCTACTTTAAAGTGTCCCGTTTGAAGACATCAAACAGAACAGGGGTCATACGAGTGTTCCCAAGCAAACATATGATTCCGCCTCTTTAGAGAAATCTTCAAAAGGTTTCTGCAATATGGAAATGACCACATATGCTTTATCTTATAAACACTTGGTGGTGGATGGCTTTGATCCTGTCAGGTGACTCCTACTGCTGTCTTTGAGATTCTGTCCCTGAAATTAGGAATAATTTTGTCAGAAAGTGAAAGTGTCCAAAGTTACTAGAAGAGATAACTTGTTTAATCATACAGTGTTGGAAACATTTATTAGCATCAATTCTGAAGATGTTAAAGCATATTTACCCTCTATCAAAGTAGCGTAATCTCACTATGAAAGATGTGGAAAAGTCAAGGGTTTAGTTTGTGTACCTTTCTTAGTTGGGTATAGAAATTATTCATTTAAGAATATATGTTTTCAACACTGTTATCCTAACAACACATTAAAAAAAGTACATGTAAATGGAACATCAATTCTTTATTTTCAGGGGGTTATTCAGATAGGAAATTATAGTCATAGGAACTTTGATTCCCTAAATTTTCAAATGACATAACACAAAGCCAAAATTATTGTAGTTTGACAACTCAAATGTGAATGTTTAATAAATCTTATAATGTCACGGATGGGTGAGCGCTTTTCTAGCCCTTAGCATGCCGTCCACAGGTCAGAATTTGAGGAGAACCAAGCAGAAACCAGCAGGAGGCATACAGTAGCAGCACATGACATGCAGAGTGTAACAGAATGTTTTGCACCTTAAATACTGTATCATCCAGATTTTTGGGGTATTCTTGACATATTCTGCAAAACTTGAGCAACATAACATGAGATGAAGCAGCCTGGTTTGGGTTGACTACTCAGGTGTCCCCTTATTTCTGGCCACAGGCTTTACCCAAAAGTATCTTGTTACCACAAATACTGAGCAGGATTATATGTGAGATAAAAAAAATAGTGGGACAACCATTGTTATAAAGACAAACTGATGGTTTGGCGATCATGCTAGAAGCCACCTCTGTCCTACAATTACAAATGTATGTGAACAGTCTGTTTTTCTCCTCAAAGCTTTTGAAATGTTTTAGACAAGGTAAAAAAAGACAACATAAGGTTAAAAGCAGTAGTTTTGATTAAAATGATTTCTTAGCAAGCTATTGTCACCCCACAGGCTAGATGAAACAGAAATAAAGCAGAAACCAATACGATACCGATACTTGCCGATACAGAATACCAATGCAGATACTTCTACCACACACAAAAAAATGAAATGAATAGAAGACATGTTTTATTTTCTTCTCTGCTCTTTGCAACAAATGATGGTGAATTAGATAAATAAAATAAAATATTAATACAAATTCAATGAACTGGTTACCTGTCCAGGGTGTACCCTGTCTCTCGCCCGTTGACTCCCTGCGACACCTTGAGGATAAGCATTATAGAAAATAGATGGATGCATGGACTACAAAACCAAAATTTCAAGTTAAAAATAAAAAATGTCAGTAAACTTATTGCAAAGTTTCCAGATTTTAAGTATGGGTTCATGGTATTGGTTAACTAACCAATATGAGTACATTAAAATGGTATTGGCCCCAATACCTGATACCAGTATCAGTATATGTGCATCCTTAGTGTTTAGTATGAAAATTAGCTAAATTACACACACCTGGAAATACCTATAACTGCTGAATAGCGATAAAGTGTTTCCTATACAATATATCATATGTGTGTTATATACATAACCAAGAGCCACTTAGGCAACATTAAGACCAAAGGCTGTTCAAGGTGAATTTACAGATAAAAGATTCAGATATATTCTTCATTTCTTCACATTTCTACACATCTTTACCAGTTGTGATTAAAAATTGCTCGCACTGTGTATTAAAGATAAGTTTAAAGCCAAGTGGAATTAGGGAGACCAATGTTCTTACTGAGCCAGCCAGCTTTTTTCGAGGGATGAAGATTTGTGTTGCTAATGTATGTATATATTTTTGGAAATGCTTATTAGATAGCTTTTTAATATTCATAACTTGGTGAAAGCTGCTGTATCTGTGTAATGATGGTCAAACCTTTGTCCAAGCACCAGTACCACAATGTAATCTTCAAAGATAATATCAAAATGATCCCTATGCCAGCAATTGTCTTTATATTTCAAGCCTGTGTGGAACCTTGTCTTCTAGGGTTTTTCTAGGGTATCTGCTGGGATTTCTTACAATGAAAACTTTTAATTGATTGGAATGTTTGTATATTGTATAGAAATTACTTTTGTTGCAAAGTGCCTTGAGATGACATTTGTTGTGAATTGGTGCTATATAAATAAAAGTGAATTGAATTGAATTTCCAGGGTGTTGGACTACTCATATGATGTATGCCAATAAACGATGATGAATCAAACCTTTGTGAATTGATGAGTGAACCTGCAACGTGACGTCTGTTAAATCTACACCTTCTATCTTTATATTTTTTACCAAATCTGTACATTTTTACTGTCTCTTATGTTTTTCAAAACTACAGTTAATCTGACCAAAATTCTAGTTGCTGATAGAGGAGTTATGCTGAGTTTTAGGAAGTTCTGGTCACCTGTCTATCGATTTCAAATGTACCAAATCTGAAAGGTCAACTGCTTAGCGTGACAGAGGATATTGTTTGGTGTCGGAAGGAGCCAGACAATAACTCGAGACGACTGAAGAGAAGTAATGAGAAGCATATGGAATATGCTCAGGGAAAAGACAGAAGTATGGGCTGCTCACATGTGCATGTCAAATATGGCTAAATGTACTCAAAGTGCTTCCAGCAATTTAACTGTCTGGATGGTTACTTTGGCTGTTTGCCTTGATGGAAGTAGTTGCGTCATATCTGAGCCACAGTACTGCAAGGTGCAAAGCGGAATTTTGTATCCCTACAAAATTTTTTTATCATTATTAAAGTTTTTTTAAATTGACAAACATTAAAGGTGTATTGATAGAAACAAAATAACAGTTTATTACTTTGGTTTTCAGTTCATTTCAATAGAGAGAAGCAAACATTTCTAAATAATGTCTACTTTATTCAGCAGTGAGCTACATATTTTCTGACAATACGTTTGATTGTTTGAATATGTGGCCAATATATGACTGACTGGAAATTTGTTCTTTTTTTGACAGTCATCGATAGATAAATGGTGGATAAACAAATATATAAACAATGGACAGATGGATAGACAGATAGATTACATTACACAACAATAAAACCTTGAAAATAGTGTTGCTGTTTAGGCATTTGAATAGCACTGTTCCAACATTTGCTAATTAAAACATCATTTGATGAAGTTGGATTTTTTTTTTATTCATAGACAATCCAGTTGACCAGTTTTACTTGAATACATCATTAGTACACACCTGTTGGGAAAACTCTTTTCAGACTTCCCTTAAGCGCAGCAGTAGTTGTAAGTCTGCTGTTGTAAAGTCTTATTTTGCATTTGGCCTTTAGTCTATTTCTCTCTGTATCTGTGATTTTTTGCATTCTGCTAGACATTGGTTTTGGTATGTAAATAAGTAATTCAAAGTTTTATTTGTTTTAAAATGCACTGACATAAAACGTTGATTTGGTCCACATTTCTTTCTCCATCTTCACAAACATTAAGGTTCCCAAATATCATATTTTTGTGACAGCTTGGAGTGCAGGGTTATGTTTGTTCCATTGTTCATAGTCACATGGTGGAATATACAGTTACTGCATATTCTGGACTAGACATGGGTATCAATTCAAATTTCAAGAATTGATTTGATAGTAATTCTGAAGAGTTAGAATCGATTTTCACAATCTGTTCCAATTCAATGGAATCTTTTCCAATTTGAAATTGATATAGGTCTGTGCTGTAAAAAAATTTTTTTGAGCCATCACCTTAATTATATGGCTGTAATTCAATGATGCAATACTAAGTAACAGTTCACCAGGGGGAACTGTATTCATTCTTCTATTAATTCTCAAAATGGCTGTCTTGGACTTCCAATTTTAGCTATAAAAAGGGTAAACAATGTTCAACAATTAAATCAGTTTTTGTACTTGGGAATCAATTCAGTTGGATTATTATAAGAAGTGATTTTGATTTTTCGGAACAGTTCATCCTCATACTGTTAATGTATAAAAACTGCTAATGTATATTTATACCGTGTATTTAAAGATCTGCTTTCAACTTGAAATTCTTTTGGGAACGATAAATATAACTGAAATCCACTGATAAGCTTTACATTTAATTTAAATGATTAAGCATGACCTAAACTAAATTAAACTGAAAACAGTTTAACTGAAATAAAATTAATTAAGCTCAAGTGAAAAAATAAAAGTGAATACATACCACCAAAATACTGAATATAATCATTATTCAATGTAATATTAGCTATTTGACTCTTTTGTCAAGCCCAATGGGAAACAAAGTAAATTAAAAAAAATATCCTTTCCAGTGTATAATGTCTTTTGAGATAGAGGGGTTTTATCGTGTTGCTTCCTGCTGAAGGAAGCTTTAGCAAGCTCTCACTATCAAAACAGAGACTCAAATGCAAGTCTGGTCATATGAACCCCAAACTCCCTTGTTTGGAAAGCACTGTATAAACAAATCTTAATCTGTGCAATTTAGAATGGAGCTAGGAGTTATATTTGTTCTGATTGCTTTAAATGTGTATTTGATTAGAACCGTCAGAACTGTTTGGGTGGTTGACTTTAATCCAGTAAATGAGTCTGTTCAATAGCATCTTCTGTGATGACATAATGTTAAGATATCCATGGAGATTTTCTTTGTGTGAAAAGATCATTTTGGTGTTTTCATGTTGCTTACTGTAACTGCCACCTTTTGTAATCTGTGCCTTCCCAACATGAGCAGGAAACTGCCCATTTAGCTCAGCTCCAACAAAATTTGTGAACTGACTTTCTGGTTTAAACAGGGGGACTAACCACATGATTGTTGCTGCCAATATTCACGACACAATGAATTATCTGGTTCTTGTAAACATCCATAGTTTCGCATTTCCAAAACAAACACGACATAAATGGGAAGTGGCACACAGACCAGAAAAATATGTGCCTGCACAAGTAGTTATGATGGAAGTGGTTGTGTGACAGAGGCATTAGTCACAGCATCAAAGCACAAATGGTGTTCAGGGTGAAAAACATTTACTGGAATCCAGAGTGTCCTGGCGGCTCTGTGGCCAACCGTACATTCCATGATCCAAAGCGCTGATTCCAAGTTTATGGCCTCAATTAGCTCACCACTACCTTCCTCTTATTCTTGTCTGACTTCAGGAAAATATTTGAACAATTTACAAGTTGAATTTTAAACCTTTTGCAATGAGAGGAAAATAGCACTAGCTATAATTTTCTCTTAAAGCTTAAAGTTTTAATAATTCTATTTAACATTATCCCAAGGATACCGTGTCGGAATTATTAGATGATGGTGTAAGACGTGCAGTGACTGGACTGGAGGGCTGCTGTTATATCTGTTGCCACACCAACAGTAACAAATTGTTTACTTCCTCTCATCTAAAAGATCTGCTATTTAGTGAAAGCCTCAGATGTTTGGTGGAGAACATAAGTAAAACAGCCCCATAAAGACTAAGGAAGACAGCAAAAGGATGACATGTTTAATGGTGTTTAGGCTAGAAAATAATATAATGAAATATGATTGAAG
Source organism: Apricaphanius iberus (assembly GCA_028564705.1). Taxonomy (NCBI): domain Eukaryota; kingdom Metazoa; phylum Chordata; class Actinopteri; order Cyprinodontiformes; family Aphaniidae; genus Apricaphanius; species Apricaphanius iberus. The sequence goes on from JAPXFQ010001286.1 coordinate 191,198, forward strand.
AATTGGTTGTTATGACAAATATAAGTTGTGCATTTTACAAAAATTGCCTTTATGAAGGATGGGCATGAAGAAAACAGTTGTTGAAAGAAAACCATGAGAGGTCCTCTTAAAAGTTTTCCACAAATAATGTAGAGGATACAACAAATGTGGAAAAATGTTTTTCGTAAAATGAAGCCAAACTAACATATCACCTTGAGAACATTATCACTACTGTTAAACATGGTGGTGTTGGCAGCATCATGCTGTTGTTCCTCAGCAGGAACAGATAAGCTGGTCAGGATGAGTAGACCTGATCACTGAAGTTCAATCCTGGAAGAAAATATTTACCTTTATACTTTAAAGGTCTCATTCACTGAAAGTGAAGTTGTAAGAGCATGCTCCATGTGAATATTTTCTTCAAACCCAATTATCGGCATCGGTTAGAGAAAGGAAATGCACCAGAAAACGCCTGAGTCTAAAACAGCCATTAATTCTAAAGTTATAACGAATGGAACTGCCCACAGGAGGGCAGCATTGTTTTGGCCGGATAGCTATAGCTCTGAGAAGCTTACTGTTAGCAACTCTACACAACAGTTAGCAATTCTACAGAACGCTTTGGTGCTTCTGAAGATAACAAATCAAAGTTACTTTTTTTTTTACCCGCGGAAGAGGAGCTGAAGAAGAAATGGTTGGAATTAGTTTCAGGAATACCTCAGAGAATGGGGGGGGTCTTTCCACACCCCTGTTCGTTGGACCATCAGGGGTCGGAGCCCGGATAGAACATCACGCCGTCTGGTCGGGGTCCTGGGCTGGTGGACTGCTCTTGCCGGTGTGGGGGCCTTGGCGGTCTGCTTGTCCCCGTCCTGGTGGGCAAAGGGGTCTGTCTCCTGGGTGCAGGGGCAGGGTTCTCTATTGGGGCGTCTGTCCCTGGGCCTGGGAGTATGGAGTATAGTGTACGTATGGGGGGTATGAATGAGTGTATAGCGTCCTTTTTTCGTATGTCCTGTATTTGTAAGAATGTGTACGCATGAGAGGGAGGGTACGTATGAGTGTCTCTGTCTGTCTATGTCTACCTGTCAGGTTGGGTGTTTGGCTGCTCTCTGGCCTGATGCATCTTCTTCCCTCCCCGTCACTCCCCGTCGGTGATGGTTGCTCCTGCCCGCTGGTTGATGATGGCTCTCGATACCTGGGGCCGGGGGTCCCGGTTGCGGCCCGGCTCGGTCCTGGTGCATGTCGGGCGGGTCCTGGGTGGTCCGGTGTGTCGGGCGGCCGCTGTTTCGGGCCGACGTCCTCCTTGGATTGACTGGGGCACCTCTTCTGGGGGTGCCGAGGTTGTAGAACAGGTTGGTGCCGTCCGGTGGATCGGTGGGGACCGTGCCTGGTGCCCAGTCCTCCTGCCGGTTCCAGGACTTCTGCTGGCTGGTCTGTTCGCCTGGTGGGGCTGTCCGGCATTGGCTAGGCCCCTGATCTTGGCGCCCTACGTGGGGCGGGATCTGGACCTGGGAGCTGGAAGATCTGGATGTCCAGGTGCCGGCTGGGCGCGGCCTGGGGAGGGCGTACATCCGCTGTGGCTCTTGCTGTGGCTCCCTGGCGTGTGGGTGTGTGGAGGCGGGCCGGGTTGTTGGCGGTGGGTATTGGTCCGGGGTGGCGGCGGCGTGTGTTGTCCGTCGGTTGGTTTCGGATCCTCCTTGCCTGCGGCGGCGGCGGGGGGCCCTTGTCGGCTGGTCCCTGGTATGGGCCCCACTGGGGGGCGGGGTGCCCCTGGTCCCCGTGGCCTCCGGTTCCTTATCCGGGCCCGCCCTGGCATAGCCGGTTACCGGCGGAGCCCGTGGGCTCGTCACTGCGATCTCTCGGGCCCCAGCATTGCGGCTGGTGGGTGTTCCCCTGGGGCTTCCATCTGTTCCCCTCTTGGCGGGTGATCGACCTTGCGCTGATCCGCCTGTGGCCTCTGTACTCTATGGGACCCTGGATGCATACATCTCTTGCCTCCTCCATGTCTGTGCCGATTCCTGTAGGACGGATTGACGGTTCCTTACACCAGCTATCAATCACTTGCGTGGGGAAACCTTATTCAGACCTGCATGCTCGCACACACATAGGTGTGGGGACATTGGTGAGGACGGACATATCTTAAGCTGAGGTTATCATCATTAGTTAGTTGTTCACAGGAGCTTACCAGAAACATTTGTATTATGTTCATTAATCAATGCTTGTGTGTAGTGAATGTGTAATTCTTAGTTTATTCTACTAGATCCGAACTATTGGTTTGGTTCTGTACAGTTTGTCGTTTTTGTTTTGTATTACTGTTTCTCTGCCGTCCGGCAGAGGTGGAGGACTGGGATGTTTTCTTGTGTTCTTTGTTTGCCTCCCTGTCTTGTGTCGTGGTTCGCGCCTCTGCTGGTCCGGTTTCTTTTCTTCACCTTCTTCCTTTCTTCCTTTTTGTCTCAGTTTAATGTCCATGACGTCAGGAAATTGAACCCACAGTAATCACTAATAAAGATTTTTCATACATATACATCAAGTGGCGTACTACAGCGAAGCTGTAATACTCTGCTTGGGAAAGTAAAACTGTTGGGCTTGTACTTGGTACTCAGACACCAATTCTGAGTAGCATACTGCTAGACAGCACACGTTAAAGAAAGAAAAAAAAAAAATTTAAAAAAAGTTTCAGGAATACCTGAAAAATGTGGTGCTTGTTAAGTGATTATTTCAGTCTCTTTGAGCAAAGTTACTTCATAGCTACAGACCTAATAGTACTGGCTTTGCCTCGAAGCTATATTTAAAACCAGGATCTGTACCAACAGGTGGAACACCAGCTTCCAGGCAGCTGTAAGTACAAAATTAATTGTTCACCCAATGTTTCACTTTTTACGTATTGTGTTAAAACGCACCATTACATTGAAATGTACTACCTTGGTTAACACACTTATATCTGTGACCACACTCACCCAGAGAAGTAGCTTGTTTAACTATCCTCAAACCTAACCTAAGCTCCAAACCATGAAGTGTTACTGTATATTAGGAGCTAAATCCCCCGGTAGCTAAACCTCCCAGACTACGGAGCCTCCCAGCTCATCAGCGGGCACTCGATCCGAACGGAACGCATATCAGACGAGACGACCTGCTGAATTTAAGCAAATTACTAATTGGAGGAAAAGAAACAAATAATGTTTACCTCAGTAACGAAAAGGGAAGAGGGCAGCACGCGCTTCATTCAAGATACGTGTATAGTGACATAACTACTGTGAGACGCTCTGATTGGTTGCCGCACTGCGTTAACTCCGTTGGATCTGTCAAAAGTTCAGCTTGCTGAACTTCTGTGACGCATACGTTAGTACGTTGCTGTATGAAACACAAGCGTCGTTGACGGAGCCAACGTACTCAACGCAACGCAGAGTCCTTGACGGACCTCTGATGTACTCCACCATAGACTTTACATGTAATATTGCCGCAACTGACGCTGGCGCATGGGCTTGGTCTGAATACAGCATAAGGCTAAATACCAGAATGATTTTTGTTTTACATTATACTTTTCTAAATTTTAGTTAACAGAGATAGTCAGTATGTTTACATGCCCATCTTAATCAAGCTTTTTGCATCTTTATCTCCAGTTGCTCCACAGTCTTCCCTAGAACAGAACCAGCCTTGTTTATCTAGTTTTAAGTCCCTGGCTCTGATGCTACTACCTCAACAGATGATGGACAAAAAGATGACACTCTCCACAACAGACTTTTAGAAGATCTTGCTGCAAACCTTGAAGGACCTCAGCTTCCTCAAAAAGTACAGTCTGCTCTTTCCCTTTTTGTAGATGGCTTCATTGTTGATTCTCCAGTCCAGCCTGTTGTCCAGGTGAACTCCAAGGTATTTGTACTCCTCAACCACCTCCACTTCTTCTCCCATGATGGAGACAGTCTTTGCTTCTCCCTGTTTCTTCTGAATTCTACAGTGATATCCTTTGTTTTATTCACATATAAAGTAAGATGATTGTTTCCACACCATGCCACAAAGCTGTCCACCAGCTTTCTGTATTCAGCTTTTTCTCCATCTCTAATACACCCAACAATTGCAAAGTCGTCTGAGTATTTCTGCAGTTGACAGGTCTCTGTCTTGACTGGAAGTCTGAGGTGTACATAGTGAAAAAGAATGGTGAGAGTACAGTCCCTTGTGGTTCTCCTGTGCTGCTGACCAGCTGGTTTGACACACAGTCCTTCAGTCTCACAAACTGTGGTCTGTTTGTCAGGTAGTCATTGATCCAGCTGATTATTGAGGCCTCCACACATACACACACACACACACACATATACACTCATCCCTAATGGCAATTTAGAAAGACAAATTAACTTAAGAGTCATGTTTTTGGACTGTTGGTAGAAGTGAGAGTACCTGGAGGGAGCCACACTTCCACAAGGAAAACATCAAAACTCCATACACAATGACTCCCAGCTGGGATTCAAACTCAGGACCTTCTTGCTGCAAGGCAACAGTGCTATCCACCGTCCAACCCAACAAAATTTCAACTTGTCTGTTGTTTTGTTTATTTGTTTTTAACTAATTGCAGCCATAATGTTTTGTTTATAATAGAGGCTATATACTTAAAGTAGAACAAAAAAATATATAACTAACCAGAGATGTGAATGTTTTTAATTGAGGTCAAAAGTTTGTAATATAAAAAGATAATTAGCTTCCCGCGAATCATAATCCGAGCTCCACCCTCAGTTACTAGCAGAGTCCAAGATGCTTAGCATGCTTGTGTTCACACAAGTTGTTTTGAGGGAGAGACTTAAAATGCTTCCTGCTGCTGCTGCTCAAGGATGTGACCGTCCTAAAACCAACATTTATTTTCATTTTACAAAGTAAGAACAAAGCAAATTGTTGGAAACTATTTAACCTGTTTCGGTAATTTTGATTCTCATATTTGCTGATGCATGTATCCGCAAGACTGAATAACTTTTATTCGACTCATTATTGTTGGATCACTGCACGGCTCCAGTGTAATAATGTAATTGCATATGTGAAACTAGAGTAAAATGCAGGATGGTAGTTGATGGACCTCATCTGTTTGGCATTATCCTGCAGTTGTCACTTCTGCCAGAGTGTTCTCCCTCAGGTGTAAGATATTTTTTTCAATAATGACTTGATGAAAAGCTACATCTGAACTCCAACAACTTCTCTGGGGAGTGCAGCAGCAGCTATTCAACAAGGACGCTGTCAGAATAGAGGAATGTCAAATGCGGAGATTTGCAGAATTTTTCTTGGCTTGGTTTGAAAGCCATGGAAATGCGCTGAATCATTTAAAACTCATATTTCTTTCTAAGGAAAGTTGCACTCCCCTGCCTCTTTTTTTGTCTGTTGTATGTCGCTTGTACAAGAATAATTATTCCCAAGTTTAAACAAATGAGTTACAAGACGACTTTTTAATGGAAAGACAGTCAAGCTTCAATTCTTCCAGCAATCAGTCTCTAAGTTCTAGCCAACAGAAACAGTTTTAATGTCAGGTTCACTTGTAGGCCATACTGAAAAACTATCTCAGAAATGCCAAACTAATTGTTTGTGTGTAAGTCAATATAGTGCTATTTAATCATATTATGTGTTAGTGTATGTTTAAAGTTTTTAGTAGGGGCTCATTTTTCACTCTTTTTGTAATTAAATTTCCAGCAATGAATCCACTGTTTGGTAGACTTTAAAAGAAATAAAATTTACGGATATCCAAATTCCATACTTGGGATTGAATCTGTCTCAGCCAAAGGATTTTTAAATGGTCAGTGTCAGTATTGGTCACTTTACTACACTCTTGTTATTGTATTGTTTATAAAACTATGCTTACTGTACTGCCAATGAGCAATTTACACTGCTAGTAAAAAAGAAAAACAAGGGTCTTTTTTTTATGCGCATGACATACAAAGCTGAATTAAAGGACATGAACATGATTTTGTAGATCTAATAAACTTGGGTTTCTGGTCACTATTTATGTATTTTTAATCATTTGAAAATATGTTCACTCAATGTCTTTCATATGACCAAATGCCCTTGGTTTTCCCTAGACAGTTCAGTAGAAAATAGCATAGCTAAACCATGAAGTTGTATCATGTTCAAAGCAAAAAGCTAAGTTTATAAAGCCATAACATTTGGGCTGTAAATGCTACTCTTAACTGGAACTGAATCAAGCATTTTTTATTAACCAACTCATCAATGAGTCACATCAAAACTTAGAGTAAATATGCCAGTTAGAGTAAAACAAAGATTTCAGCAGATGGCTCTCCATAAAAATATCAACAGCCACAAGATGTGACTTTATTGAAAACTGTGTGTAGTCAAATATATTTCTCGAAGCAAAAAGCTGTCCAGCAGAAAACAGATAATGTAGTGTCAAGAATGCTATTGATGTAGCACTCTACATCAATATCATGATGTAGTTTGCTTCTTTTCTTTTTTTTTACTCTTAAAAGCTACTGTGTTTTTTAAAGAACGGATTTTGCTTGTCTCATTAACTATCTCAAAAAGGTAAGGAATGTATTTTAAATTGCAATAGTTGCTGCTCTGAATTTTAATTCAAATTTCTCAATTTCAGTTTTGTACTCACCTGTCCACAGACAAAGAACTGACTTAACTCACATTTGCACTTCTTTCTTTTAATGTTAAATTCAATCCACAATGACAGATATAGGAGGGGTGTAGGGGTTACAGAGTTAGCTTTACTGAGCTGCTACAGAGAGGGGAAAGGATGAAGTGGTGTGAAGGAATGCAGCTGTTCAAACAGCTCTTTGATTTAGCGGTCACGCTGCCCGGTGTGACTCACTGTGGCTCAAACACAGAGGAGATCACTTAGACGTTCATCCCTCTGGTCCAGTTATGTTCACCTTTCTGTTTGCCCAGTTTTTGTGAGGAGGCAAGGACAGAAGAAGTTTTGCTGATGTGATTCTGTTCTAGTTACAAAAAATAGAAAAATAAAATAATGACAGACTAAATTGAAATCACCTGGAAACTGATTAAACAAAAAATATACCATAAATAACAATGACGTAAATCCAATTTTCTGCATTTTTCTCATCCAAGTTTCATGTTTCTTGCAACCATCTGCTCTTGATAGGAAACTTGAATATCAACACACTGGTAAAAATGAAAAAATGGCAGTTTCCTATTTTCTCCTTTAATATGGTAGCGTTCAGCTGTGCTACAATGTCCTGAAAACCAAAATTGAAACAAAACAAAATGCCCCGTATTATAAATTGATATTAAAAAAATCATACCATGTTTTGTCTATGTATTAATATAAAACACAGAGCCAGCAGCTTGTTGGGAGAAACATCATCATATGTTGAAAGTGCCTAACAGCCTTTCGCATTTCGCCCTTTACCCCCGTAGAAAAATATTGTGGTATGCCTAATTATCCGGTACATTCATATAAAACATATAGAAATTTGTAAACCAACAATTTTTTTTCTGTTCTATGAATTCAGAGAGGCTGTCTTTAAGTCAACACCATTAGATCTATGACAGACACCACAGTCTTTGATGGCATTCATCATTCTTCACAAAAAAGAACAAGTAAAACAGTTAAAATTTTAGTCTCTTCCTCAAGAAGAATAGTTTAAGAACTGTCGTTTCTCATTCATGATGATAAACATGGGAAGGGAGATGGATTAACAGATTGACAGTTTTGGTATTTTATTATCATAGTTTTCAATTATGTTTACTTTAGTTTTTCTGTGTTTAATCAGTCTCTCTTATCCTTGTGTTTCTATGTCAACTGGTCATTTTCCCTCAGCCACTCCATTCTTGTACCCCTCATAGCTGCAGTGCATTATGTTAGACTTGCTCCACTAATCATTGCTCCTCTGGTGGTCAATTACTCCTGCTGTGTCCCAACCTAGCTCTTTTGGCCTCCTCACACCTTGTAAGTCTCTAGCTTTGGTTATTTTTAGTAAAAAATATCAGTTCCATTATATATATCTTCTGCCGGCTTCCTCTTGAGTCTTACCAATCCTAGTTTTGTAACAAACTTGGAGCCAAGCTGTGCCTGCTCCGCAGCAAAGGATTCTTATAAACAAAAATGTATATTTTAACTGAAGATAGGATATCCTTCCTTCTAACAGCTAGTGTAGCCTTTATCCCTTGGCTAAAATAACTTCAGTGAGTTGACATGTTATGCTTCACAGCTGTTATGAGTTTTTTTTCTTGGAATTCTAGATTTGGTTTTTGCTAAACATGTCCTCTGTTCTCATGTCCAGATTGCTGCATTTTAAGAAAATCTGTCTAAAGAATATTATTCCAAAATCCTGTCTGTGGTCTCTTTGGCAAACTATAATTTGTCTTTTGTGTCCTTCATAGAGGTTTGTCTATAGGTTTCATCCTTGCATACCTCCCATGAAAGTAAACGTTATGATGTCTCTTTCTGTGTGTTCTGGCTTACACTTTCATATCAATAATACAATTAGCATGCTGCACTCCAATGTCAACCTTAAAGCGTTTCTATAGATTTTTTTCTTTCTTGCAGTATGCTTTTAGAATAAACTTGGTTGGGCAGCCAGAAATTACGGAAGTGTAGAGCTGCCAGAATATACTTTTCACGTTTGTAAAATATAATATCACGTTATTACGTGAAAGCTTTAGTGTTCTAACAATATACTTTTCACGTTTGTACAATATAATATTATGTTATTTCATGATAACTTTATTGTTCTAACAATATACTTTTCAAGTTTGTACAATATAATATCACGTTGTTACGTGAAAACGTTAGTGTTCTAACAATATATTTTTCACGTTTGTATAATATAAATAAATTGTACGAAAATGATAATATATTGTACAAACGTGAATAATTAATTGTTTAACAATATAATTTTCACACCAGTTGAAGTTGATAACGGTGCGGATCAGCGCGTGCAAAAATGTCTCGTTTACTGGAATTAATTAAGTTCTATTTTATGCTTGGATTGCGGCATGAGGAGATTTTGCAGTTACTGAGCAGCTTGGACAGTACTGTGATAAGTATGCGGACACTGAGAAGGCACCTAAAATGCATGGGGATGTACAGGAGGAAGAATGAGTCTGATCCGATGGAAGTGGCTACATTTCTCGCTGATCAGCTGGAGGGACATGGAAGGCTCCATGGATATAAACTACAATAAAGTTTTCACATAATAACGTGATATTATATTGTACGAACTTGAAAAGTATATTGTTAGAACAATAAAGTTATCATGAAATAACGTAATATAATATTGTACAAATGTGAAAAGTATATTGTTAGAACAATAAAGTTTTAACGTAATAACGTGATACTATATTGTACAAACGTGAAAAGTATATTGTTAGAACAATAAAGTTTTAACGTAATAACGTGATATTATATTGTACAAACATGAAAAGTATATTGTTCAAACAATAAAGTTATCATGAAATAACGTGATACAGCTCTGTTTTTTCTTTTGCCGAGGTGGCAGCTCTATGCTTCCGTAAAAATGGGGCATCTTGGCAATGTTTTTAAAGTGCAACTGAACGCCATGAAAAAGCATCATCCCGCCCCCAGGCAACATTTGAAAAACTCTACCCAAGTGGGCAGGACCAGGAGACACGGAGGGGCATGACCAAGTGTGGAGGATGAGCGCGAGGGTGTGGTCTGGAAGACAGTCATGGTTTTAGTCCCAGTTTTAGTCCGTGTGGCAGATACCCTGTCTATTTTTAAGACTAGGCTTAAAACCTTCCTCTTTGATAAAGCTTATAGTTAGAATGTCTTAGGTTATCCTGACCTATTTTTGTAGTTATGCTGTTATAGGTATAGACTGTTGGAGGACAAACTGACTACTTTTCTTCTCTCTTCTACTTTTCTCTTCTACCACTCTCCAGATATATTTTTTCTGCTGTTATTGCAATTGTTAACCAAGTTTTCTCTCAGTTTTTTTCTCTCCATAGAAGATCCACCTGATCTGGTACCCTGCTTGCTAGTTGTTAGTTGTTTACAACATCTTCCACTGGTAAACTAGTAGTACGTATTTAGTACCGTATTTCCCCCCACTGTGTTTGTGTAGCGTTAGCTAACGTAACAAGTAAAATAACATATTTAACTGCTTACCTGGCATTCCAATATCCTCCAATATCTTCCTCCAAATAAAGTCGGACCTCTTCCTGAATCTCAGACTCCATAGCCTTCCAGCTCGATCTATCACCTCGGAGACCCCGCTCCGGAATGCAGCTGCTCAATGCGCTCCTCTTTGGTAAATACAGGGTCACAGACAGTTTTTCAGCTTGGAACTGGACGGTGTGCTCAGAACCTTTTTTTCAGGGTGATTAGTTTCAGACCATTCGGATATAATCAAAGGGAGATAGAGGATATTCAAACTTTGCCTCTTTCTCAGTCAACATGATAAATGAAAGAAATGGCTGGGGCTTCGGCTGGCCTTTAGCAGCTATTATTGGCCAGAGACCAATGAGAATCTGCTGAGGTCGACAAAATGGCCGCCGACCCGGGATTGTGGGAGTCCATTCAGTATATTATGAGCAAACCCATGATTTTGTTTCTTTATCACCAAATCATTAAAACCCCTTGAATTACCCTGTTGTTAGAAGTGTGCTACACAAACAAACATGCCTTGCCTAACCTTGTCTTTAGTGTTGAAATATCAAGTGACCGAGGCAAGCATCTTGACATATGTCAAGAGTTACAGCTGGATATAACGAAGAGAATCCAGTGTTTGTTTTTCAAAAGAAAACATTGTTTAAAGGAGCAGGGGGCCGGATTGAAGAAATTAAACTCGTGACTGCCGCGGCCAGCGCTGCAAGTAACTGCAGCTACCGCGGGAGTGAGCACAAAAAGTAAATAAATCAGTGATGTAGCGTACTTTCAGGCCACGGCACATTGCGCACATTGCCACCTGTATCACAAAAAGCAACATGTCTAGCGACAAAGTGAGTAGTGTTTAATTGACCGCGTCTGAAGTCCGGGTTCTCTCTTTTTCTTCTTCCTGTTAAATCGAGAACGCGCAGCAATTGTAGATTGACGTCACATCGGCGTTTAAGCGTGGGAAATTCGGCCATCGAATTGCAGACTGTTTTGCAGCACACAGGTTGTTCAAGATAATGGAATTACACATGGGATGGGTGGGCTCATTTTACTTAGTTTAAAACACTTCATTACCCAATACAATTACAAAAATGAACATGAATATAATTTATTTTAGAAATCCAGCCTCCTGCTTCTTTAAATTTGGCAAAAAAAATGGAAATACTCTAAGTTATGTAATATTTCTGTTTGCCCCACTAAGAAATTACCCATAGCCCGGTACTGGAATGTAACTCCAAGTTATCTAGGTAAAATTTGTCTATTTGAGCATATCTGAAGTAGTCAAAAGAAAACCCAGCTTGGTAAGATGAAATACATTTTTTTAGTATAGCTACTTGACAGCTATTGGCTGGTGAATGCATAATGTCATTTGTTTTCTTGAGCTCTGAATGGCTGTGGCCAAAGAGTGAAGATAGGAAGACTGTAGGTATTGGTTTCTGTGACAGTGTTAAGATAGATAGATAGATAGATAGATAGATAGATAGATAGATAGATAGATAGATAGATAGATAGATAGATAGATAGATAGATAGATAGATAGATAGATAGTAGATTAGATAGAAAGATAGATAGATAGATAGACCACGCCTTAGCGTCCTAGATTATAGATCTTCCGAATAGATTGATAGCTAGATAGTTGATATGATAGATTAGATAGATAGATAGATTGATATATAGATAGATAGATAGGATAGATAGATTAGTTAGATAGATAGATAGATAGATAGATAATAGATAGATAGATAGATAGATTGATAGATAGTGAGATAGTTAGATAGCTAGATAGATAGATAGATAGATAGATAGATAGATAGATAGATAGATAGATAGATAGTTAGATAGATAGATAGATAGATAGTAAAAAAATAGATAGTTAGATACGATAGATAGTTAGATGATAGATAGATAGATTGATAGATAGATAGATAGATAGATAGATTGATATATTGAGAGATAGATAGTAGAATAGTAGATAGATAGATAGATAGATAGATAGATAGAATAGTTAGATTGATAGATAGATAGATAGATAGATAGATAGATAGCTAGATAGATAGTAGATAGATAGTTAGATAGATAGGGGGATAGATAGATAGATAGATAGATAGATAGATTGATCTGTTAGATAGTTAGTAGATAGATAGATTAGAATAGATAGATAGGATAGTTAGATAGATAGATAGATAGATAGATAGATTAGTAGATAGATAGATGATAGATACTGATAGAGATAGATAGATAGATAGACTAGATAGATAGATAGATAGATAGATAGGATAGATTGATAGATAAGGATAGATAGATAGATAGATAGAAAGATAGACTAGTAAGATATAGATAGATAGATAGAAGATAGATAGTTAGATAGATAGTTTGATAGATAGATAGATAGATACGATGATAGATAGATAGATAGATAGATAGATTTAATAGGATAGTATAGATTAAGATAGTTAGATAGATAGATAGATAGATAGATAGATAGATAGATAGTTAGATTGATTGATAGCTTAGAATAGATAGATAGATAGATAGATAGATAGATAGATAGATAGTAGATAGTATAGATAGATAGATAGATAGATAGATAGATAGTTACGATTAGATAGATAGATAGATAGATAGATAGATAGATTAGATTAGATAGTTAGATAGATAGGTATATATTAGAATAGATTGATTCGATAGATAGTTAGATAGGATAGATTAGATAGATAGATAGGATTGATAGATAGATAGATTAGATAGATAGATAGATAGATAGATAGTCGATAGATAGATAAGATCAGATAGATAGATAGATAGAAGATAGATAGATAGATAGATATGATAGATACGATAGATAGATAGATAGATAGATAGATCAGATTAGATAGATAGAGATAGATAGATAGTAGATAGATAGATAGAAATAGATAGATAGATAGATAGATAGATAGATAGATAGATAGATAGATAGTAGATAAAAAGATAGATAGAAGATAGATAGATAGATAGATAGATAGATAGATAGATAGATAGATAGATAGATAGATAGATAGATAGATAGATAGATAGATAGATAGATAGATAGATAGATAGATAGATAGATAGATAGATAGATAGATAGATAGATAGATAGATAGATAGATACTTTATTCATCTCCAAGAGAAATTCACAGTTCCAGCAGCTTACGGGAACACAGGGGCATGCAGGGAAAATACAGTATAAAAATTTAAAAGAAGAACTAAGGTAAAATATAAGATGGTTTCCACTAATCGTATCAATGCGTAGTTAGATATATTTCATGTTTGAACATTTAAAATAGGCAAGTTATAAGCTTTGTTAAAGGACACTCCACAATATTTATGGATTTTACCTAATGAGGATGACTGTGGTCCTAAAATCTCTGACAACCGTGGGTCCACTGTATGTCCAAATATGTTAGAACAACACACAGGCTGTTGTAGGGTGTCTTATTTTTCTCACATGAGAGAACTTATAAGTCTGTTTGAAAAGCAAATCTTGATGCTAAGTCTAGAGTTGGGTTGTGATCCCTTGGCCTTGTGACCTCAATGTTGTTATTGAACTACTCGATGGTTTGAGCTTGAAAAACATTTTATTTTCAGTGAAACAATAGATAAACGTCTGTCCAATAGAGTGCCTCAAACACAGGGGCGATTCTAAGATCAGAGGTTTAGGGGTGCTGAGCACACGGAGAGCCTCCCAGTCAGGCAAAGAACAATTTACTGTTTTCCAGTGACATATTTTCGTGACTAGGGCACCCCAGGTGCACACCTCCTCTGGTGTTCTGAATGAGGTCATAAGCTCGTTTTTCCATATGAAGGTTTATGAATGTTACAATTTTGACATTAGTAAAGATGAAATTTGGCATACTATATTTGTGCTTTGTGCTGACTGCTGCAAGTTGTCTGATGTTTAGCTCAGTGGTTTAGAATACGACTGTTTTACAAGAGGGAAAAATGACTGTGTTGTTTTAAAAAAAATATCAGAAAGAAGGCACGGGACATACATTTCTTCTTTTTACTGTGGATCCTTGATTTACGGGTGCCACCCCAGCAGAACTAGCTGCCCCTCCTGTACCAAGTTGGTACTACCAACCCTACAAAATTAGTCTGGATTTCTACATAACAAGAGATTTCATGTTAATGGGCATAAAGGTCACCTGGCTAGTCAGAAGCACCTTGGCTTTTATATTAGCACATGCATCTTAGGTTTAGACAGTCGCTGCTAATAAAAATATGATAAACTGAATTGATCAAGAAATTATCTTAAAAAAACCCAACAACAAGTAAAGCATAGGAGAGGTCCTCGACCCGGCCGTCGGGGGGTTCAATTCCCAGCCCCGGATCATGTGCCGTATGTCTTCCCCCTCTCTCTCCCATTCTTCCTGTCGCACAACTTTCCAATAAAGGCCACTAGTGCCAACTAAACCTTGAAAAAAAAATCTTGTAAAAAAATAAAATACAGCTTGATCATCCCCAAAATGTAATTCCTTGGCCTACTTTGGACTTTTTCTGGGTATTGAATTCAAATAAGTCAGCAATTTTTAGTTATTTTGTTAAAGGACAGTTTTATTTCTATTTATTTTATACTCTATTGCTTACTGTCTGTGCTGTATTCTTATTAATTTTATGTGTGGGCTGCCTTAACATGTACATTTCCACACTGTGGGATCAATAGTCTGTCCATTTATTCATTCATTCATTCATTCTTTCATTCATTCAGGGACAAACATATAAACACGTCCAAAACCAAACCTCTTTGGTATATTTATAAAGGGTGATAAGTGATTATAAGAAACACATAAAACATGAAAACATTAGACAAAATTTCCAAATATTGAGAAATTTGTTTATCTCTTCTTCTACTTCTCCTGCAGTTTGGTGGACTTCTGATGCCTAAACCAAAGGCTGAAAGAATGCAAGAGCTGTTTTTTTCTGAATTAACAAAAAAACAAAACAAAAAGTGAATGAAAAATATGTGTTTTTCTGAAATAAGACATTAAAATATATATATATTTCATTACAAGATGTGATTTTCTGAGTTGTTGATTTACTATCAGTCAATAAATGCAGTGTTTTTTATTATATATATAACAAAAGCAATCAAGAGTGGCCTGCCCAGCTCGAAACTCTGTGTGCCTCTCAAAGAAAAAGAAACTTAAACATGTCCTATTTGTTTTTTTAAATTCAATTTTAATTTCTTTGGGTTTCAGATACTGAGAAATACTCATCTTTGATGTAAAATTCATGTAATTATTCCAGAAAAAAAAGGACGCTTTTTTGAACACAAAATAAATGTTTTTGTTTATACGAAAAAACTTATCTTTTTTTTAATCATTTCTTCGTCAGTTTTGCAATACGCCTCAGTCAGATGTGCTGAAGCACCCCAGAAAATGGGCTAAAATGCCTATGTTCACAAAGAAGCCCTGTACAAATTGTTTTGTCTTCCAAGCAAAACCACCACAAAGTCAGAGGGTTGTGAGTGATGTTTTATAGACTTAACATGCTGGTCCTGAAACCTTAAAAGACAAATATCTCTTTACTGAAAAGAAGAAAAAAAACGTTCTGTTTCAAAAAATCCCAACTTGTGTTTTATATTAAATTTTCACACACAGGAGCTATCTATCTGCTGCACTTTTCTTTACTCGCTCAGCTGGGATGCGAAGAATATAGAGCTCCTCTGCAGCGCTTTTTTTTCTTCTCTAATTGTGTTAACAGAACAAGCATAAACTTTCAGTTCAGCAAATGTAATTGGGACTTGAAGTCATGCCAAAAATTATCTTGTCAAATTGGAGAGGACGCCTTGTTGCTCACAGTGAAATGACTCTTTGTGTGGCAGAAGTTGTTCGCTGATGTTTGGTGTTCAGGAACATGTCAGAACTGTGTGTCAGGTTAAGGCCTCTATCAAAACACCAGCTCATCTGTTTGTCTGGGTGCGCACATCAATAAGAGCTTTATGTTATCAGACCTTAGGAGCCCCCCACCTTACTGCGGTACTTGAAATGTAAACTGGCAGTGTCATAAAGTCCATATTGTCTGCCAAACACTTAGCTATAAAGAAATAATAAAAGACTCTTTCATTAGGGTGATGACAACTCTGGCACAGTCTGATGTTACTTTCAGTGGAATGTTTCCACGATTACTTCAATACAGGGGAAAAAGTAAGACAAAATATAAGAAAAAAAGAGCACACATCTGGGATTGATAAGTTTAATTTTATTTTATTTTGGTATTCAAGACAATGTTCTTTCTATAAAAAGAGCAATGGTTCCTCTGTAAAAAATAAAATAAAAAGATTATGATGCTCACTTTGACAGATGTCTTCCATTTTAAAAGGAAATGCTGAAAAAAGTTTCAAGCAAAGCCCCACCCGAGAAGGAGTTTTTCAGAAATAGTGAGCTTATACAGTGTGTGCTTTCCTGCTTTTTTAAGAGGTTTACCTTTTTGAAATGTTTGGCCAAAATCAAAATTATTCATACCACAATTAGATTTAGGTTTCTAATCATGTTTCTTTTGACTGAAAATAATACGAATATTTTGACCATTTTCATATCCCATCACAAACAAACGTTTAGGTTGAATGAAAAAATATTTTAAATCTAAATCTACCCCAGGGATGTAAATAATTTTGGGCTTAACTGTATCTAAATTGTCTAAATATTTGAAGGGAAATTCATGCATCTAAAGTCATAGAAATAGCACAATATATTTACGCCCTTTGGGCGAAGTGTTTAGATCATTATAGGATCAACATTTCATATAATCTAGTAACTAGCAATGAAAAGTCAATATTACATAAGAATTGAGGAAGTGACCCCTAAAACAAACACTTCTGTTTTGATCATTTCTTTTTTCTTTTTTACAGATTGAAGATATACTAGTAAGTTACTATGACGTATTATCCATACTCAAAACACTGTCCTTTTTTATCATACGAGATATTTAGTTGATTTGATATCCTGACATTATTATCTGGCAGACACCAAAATTCAGTATTCCAACAATTGCAGCCAGTCACCCAGGCTTTGAGAGCAAAGCACCTCCACACCATAACTGACTTTGATGTTCTTTCTGTCATATGATGTATTAGTTTTTGGCACCGGAGATGCAAACCTTTCAAAAGGTTTTCTTTTACTCTCTTCAGTCCCAATAATATTTTCCTAAAAGTCTTGGATCATGCTGAATGTTTTTAGGCAGTTGTGAGATGGATGTTTGTGCTGTTTTTGCTCAGCAGTAGATTTCTACTTGGAATGGTCCCATGGACTTATGCAGTCTACTCATTGCTGAAGTATGAAAACTTAACAGAATAAAGTTTGTACTGCAGTGCTTTAGATACATTATTTTGTCCTCGAGTTGGGCGGTTAATGCACTCTTAGTGTTTTGTCAGGTTAGTCACCCCTCTAATTTACTGGAACCCAGAGCCTTAAAACATGTTTGTAACCCCTTCCAGATGCAAAGATGTCAAGAGTTTGTTTTTAAACATTGTAAATATTCTTAAATTATGTAATTAGGTTTTGCTTACTAATTTTTTTTTGCCTACATCATGTTATCTGATATACAAATGAAATTCAACTCACCATTCTAAATAAAGATAATCACACTTGTTTCATGATTTTGCCATCAAAATACATCTGACACTTGCAGTTTTTTAGAAATAATTGAGAATAAAATTTTTGCTAAAACACTAGTCAGTCTGTGTCAGAAATGAGAAGAAAAGGCCAAAAGACCCAATTTAAAACAGGTTTTCTCTTATGGTTTGACATAGCACTAGTTCATCTCTTGAATTACAGCTTGAATGAGTCACAGGTTAAGTGGTGAATGCACAAAAAAACTCGAGAAAAAAAACAACACCCTGGAGTTTAAATTGGTGGGAAGGAAAATTTCTACTGGAAAAAAAAAAGATTACTCCATTACAATAAATGTTATTTTTATCTCTAAAAATGCAGTGTGCATTTTTAGAGATAAAAAATGAGGTACAACTTTGGATTTTTGTATTGTATGATTGAAGTATCAGCAGAAAGAGATTGAGATAAAAACATTTGATTAAACAATATACGTACTTCCATGAACAGGAACACCTCAGTGTTTTGGGTCTTACCATATTAAAAGTTTTTATTTTTTATCCTGAAATGGAATTTGATATTACCACATTTAACTATAACCATAAGCTACCCTCTTTTCACTGAGAATATCAGACAGAAGTTAGGAGGTAACCAGAGAAGTGTATTTATATGGACTCTGGACCTCTGCTGGGACTTGTGTCAGGAAGCACCCAGAGGCTGAGGTTAGAGAGAGAGAGGAAAAAAAGCTCTCCGGAATGAAGAATGGGACACTGATACAGGGATGTTCCGGTGTCCGCAGCCTCGAGGGGCATCTAGGCTGCATTTCCCAGGCTGAGCTAGTGTCAGCAGAGAAGAGGAGCAGATACTCAAAGTCTGAGCTGCCAGATATTTTCCATTGCTTACAGAGTAGAACATAACAGACAGCTGAGTTATTTGTAAGATTAGAGATGGAATCCTCGGCTAGGAAAAGTAGGGTAAACATAACATTGTACAGCCTAAATGAAATTGTGATTTGAATATTTGTCAAGAACGAGGGTGGTTTTAAAGTTATCTGACTCAATCCATTTGCATTGCTGCTTTATTTAAAAAAATATAAATTGTAGGTTTTCTGTCTTATTCCTTAACGGGGTAACTGGGTGAGCTATTGCTGCCTTTAACCTTGTGCAATATCCCTTTTTTTCTTCCTATATACTATACAGTCAAAAGTTGACCTTTTGACTGTATAGTTGTGTCCCTATCCTGAAAGAAGTTGACTGAAGTATTGCTATTAAATGGGTCATACTTTTGTACTTTTTATAAAAATTACCCCCTGACGCAGTGAGACACCACTTACGGAAAGGACTAGGACAAAACAGCATGTTTTATGCAAGCTTTATTAACATGGTTTCCAGGTTTCATGGTGTCGGAAGCACAGTTTCATCAATGGGGACCGTGTTGGACAAATGTGAAATGATATCCAACAAGACATGATTGTATTTGTTTTCATTTCTTCAATGTAAATAAGGAAACAACCCTAAGACACTAGCACAGATGTTATGTACAATCTGTCTTTCTATACAAGCAATATAAAATATTGGCAAATATTTGCTTCTTTGGGATTTGTGAAAAATGAACCAGTCAAGGCCCCTTGATGCTAACTTTTTCTTTGTGATCGATTCGAACAGAGCCTGAGTGTTGTTACCAGCCAGGTTAAAAACTATAGGGGAACACTAGGCATTTATTTTATCTTAGGAATGTAGAAAATACAGACATGACTTTCACCGGGTTCCTGCAGGTTTATATAAAATATTTTTTTCTTAAATACTGAAGCAAGATAGTTATAGCAGCACGACCTGTTTTTCCCCTTTTATTGCCAACAAATGTGCATTGGAAAAGACAACAAATTGGCTTCAGCAGTAATCAGGTGCTGGAGGTATGCAAAGACAAAAATACAGTGGGTGGTTTGATGGGAATGAAAGGAGGAAACCAGAAAACCTTTTTTTTTTCCTTTCATTTTTTTTTAGATAGGTATTCATAATAACACAGGTTTGTCCAAATCCTTGACACATATTTCAACAGTTCAACCACAATGTGGATTGGTTCCATTATATACAAACCAAGTTCTGAGGATGGACGGTTAATTTGAATCTTTGTAACAGTACTCGCAATACGAAAAGGAAAATGGTTAATGTCAAACAGTTTTCAAAAATATGAGTCGCATAGAAAAAAGAAATCCCTAAAATTTGAAGGAGTCGTCTATGTCCTTAAATTGTATTTCAACACTGTTTTGAAAAATATTTTTATTTGATGATCATTTCGCCTTGCTACCATCATAGAGTAATCTCACATGCACGTTCAATAAACTTAAAAGGGAGTTTGTGTGGCTGCTGCAAATCTTGCTGATGCGTAAATTAAAAGTGTTTTTGATTTCTTTGTTCAAGAGAAAAGCAACATACCGTAAAAATGCTAATTTATTTGCAGTGTTTGGAAAAAAAGGTACTCTTCTGTCCCTGTAAACACTGTTGGTGCAAGAACCGTAACTTTCACCCCTCCAGTTTATACTTGGAGACCCATGCTTTAATACTAGAAACCTTCTCCTTTTGTTGCATATGTTAGGTAACAGTTTTTTGATCTCAATTACATCCATTGTAACAGTATAAATGGTACTACTAATTAAAAAAATGTTAACACTGCTGTACAAGCAAAACAGAATAAATAAGCCATAAGGATAAAATGCATTGCATGGATTAAACTAAGATTCAGAAAAGAAGAAATATGACTAAAACACGGGGGAGAAAAGCTCTCATTAAGCCAAACTTGGGAGTTAAATTATTGTTCGGATAAATTTATAGCGAAACTGCGTTATCTTTGCCATAAATACTCAATAACTTTCATGACTTATTGAATTCAAACCTAAAAAACCTTTCGATAGGATCATATACAAAAGGAACTCTATTGGAGGATTAAACCATCTCTCACTTTTAGGATTTAACACGTACATTTTCTCAGATCCTGGATATGTTTTCAGCCACAGACTTTTAGTAAACTCTGAATAATAATTTTTTTAAAAATCTAAAACAAAACAGGAAAAAATAC
Organism: Apricaphanius iberus; assembly: GCA_028564705.1. NCBI lineage: Eukaryota > Metazoa > Chordata > Actinopteri > Cyprinodontiformes > Aphaniidae > Apricaphanius > Apricaphanius iberus. Next base: position 211,883 of record JAPXFQ010001286.1, read on the forward strand.
ATACAGCTGATGCAAACATCAGATTTTGGCTAAAAGGGAGTAGACTGCATCTTATTCCACAATCCAATAAAGCTGATATATATTGATACTGCAACTCTTCCAGCTCTGTGCTAATACTGAAAAACCGACATAAAAGGAAGAGCCTTCTACTTTCTCCTGTTTTGCATTTTCCTTAAAGTTTTCCAAATCCTTTCGCTGATAACATTTTGACTAACATTTGGACTGACTTTCGACATTTGCCCATTACCTTAGCAAGGCAGAGGGACATTTTCAATCCAATGTTGTAATTTTAAATTCTAAATAGCAAAAAAAAAAAAAAAAAAAAAAAAAAAAGAGTAAAGGTTCTTGATATATTTACAATCATCCCTAAAATGTGGCTTACACTCAAAATAATTTAAATAAGATGATTTTTTTTCTAATATAGAAGAAGGGCCTTAAAGACGGACAAGTTGGCTTAATGAGGGCTTTTAACTCAAAAGCACATCTGTAACAAGACTGTGAAATATAATATACACATATTTTACCATCCTCAGCTCATAAAAAAGGCAACAGAGTCAATCCCCTTTAGCTTAGTTCAAAACTTGCTGTAATCAACACCTACATTAAATTAAAATAAAGAAAATCTTTAAGATCCGTCCAAAAAATAACAGGTCAGACATTTAACTTGACATTTTAAAGGGGAGACAGCTCGCTCCTAAATCAGACCAATTCGTAGGCTATAACTCTTAAATAGTACATGTTTCTTCCTGGTCATGTAAACTGAAACAGATCTGCGGAAATATGTCACAGAGGTATGCTGACACAGCCAAAGATCTTCATAAATACTACTGAGAGGGCTCAGTATATAAACAGCTTGATGGAAAGGAAATACTGCTGTACTCCTATCCCTTCTGGGATGGTTGTAACATACACTGCGTTGTAACAGACTTTGTGCTTGTGAAAGCACGAGTGGGCATGCCCATTAGGCGTAACAGTGGGGTTAGGAGGAGGAGGGAAGATGGGCACGTTAACATCAGAACATTAGCATGAAAGGTGGAAAAGGAAATCAATTGTAGGAAGAAGGATTATCTTTTTCTGAGCCCAAACCCTCATCAGACTTGCCTGGAGGTTATGCATAACATAACAACGCAGAGGTTTTTGTTAGTGCTCATGCTGCTGCAGCCGATAGAAGGACCGGTTATTTTGAAGGCTTGAAATAACACAAAGGGGTCATGCAAACAGTATGCAGGCAGGTTCATGCATCAGGTGTCTCTGCCTAGCCTGGCCCAGGGTCAGAGCAGGCCACAGGGGGGAGACAAGGCCAGGCCACACAAGGCTAGGAGTAGCTCACTGGCATACCAGTCATGCAGTGATATTGCTGTAGGAGGAGGAGAGAGAGAGATGTTATGGTCAGATGGGAGGAGCTGGTTAACATGATGAGAAAAAAGTGTCAGATTAAACGATGTATATCACAAAAGGTCTTCTGGTTTAAAGAGAGAATAAAAGGAGGTTAGCAGCTGGATAGAAAAAAAAAGTAACTCCTTCTGAAGGAGAATCAAAATTTCTGAAACGGAAAAGTAAGTCTGTAGTATTCAAAATTGAAGAAGCAGAGCTTTTGTGTATAGATAAATGGCTCTAGAAAATTGTCTGTCTTTTTTTTTTTTAGAGGGAAGGCCTGCAAAATGCTTAATCACAGAGAGACAAATAATCAAACAGTATGGCACACAAACACTGTTCAACACAAGCCAGAACATGCTGGTAAGGCTAAAACCAGATCCAATGGTTTTGATAAAAATCTTAACGAAAAAAAAAAATAATCAGAACACACATGAACATCAACAGTGCAGGTCAGAGGTTTAGATGGGCTATTTATTGGGATAAGAGACTAAGACCTGAAATCACTACTGCTATTTTAGTGCATGGAAAAGTAAAACTGCAAAAGACTGCTTATATCGCAAGTGTTGGGTGCAACTAATAATGATATATTTGGACAATTGGATGGAGTTGAACCGACTTATATGTTTATTTGCTGAAAAGGCTAAAGTTCACAGCGAGGACATTGTGTAAAAGGTGAAGAAAAGTTTGGATTAATTGTACCACTTCAATTTTCTGCAATATTATCCCAAAACATTCCTGATAAAGAAAGTGCGATCTCCTACATTAACACCTTGAAGCTTGACCGAAACTTCCATTCCGGCCACTTAGAAAAGCCAAAATACCTTCTGAAAAAAGTTTCATGGCCACACAAGACAAAGCTTGAGCTCATTAAAAACAAAAAAGTTGTTTTTGGAGTAGTTTATGTGCAAACCAATGAACACTGTAGTAACTGGTAATCACGGTAATAGCAGAGACGTGCTAAAGGATGTAATGTTTCCAGTGGTACAGTTCTTTCCATGAACTGTAGAATAAAAAAACAACAACATAAAAGACTAGTTTCTCATTTTCAAAGCCATGGCTAAATGTTTTAAACTTGGACATATCTGAGTGTCTGCAAAGCTACGTGTAATTAAATATTAGTAGGGGTGTATGTAAATATTTGGCCCAATATGAATAGGACAAAACCCAAGATAAATTCGACCTTCTGCACTTTTGTCTAAAAATAAAAAGAAAGCCATTTAATTTATAAATATTGCATACAAAAAAAATAATAAAAAATGATGAAACCTCTGACCAGCACTGATGCTAGTAACGGATTGCACCTTCTGAAGCAACTTCAAAACCCGTTGAAGTTGTTTCCTTTTTTTTTTGGAACAAAGAAAACTTTCCAATTATTGCTTTACTTTTCCCAACTATAATCTAGTTATTCTAAAAAACCCTCTGCTACCTCATTCAGAGGTTTACAGGAATAACAAAAACAAAATAACACTGGTGAGATAGATGTTCCTATGAATCCGATCACTTAAGACCAATTTAAAATGCAGGTGAATTAAAATATAAAGTTTAGACGTCGCTGCCAGTTCCTGAAAGCAACGTCATCAAGAAGTTAAACATTATGGAGCACAGTCATTCTCTTGTCAAAAGTGAATCTCACAGGTAGAGAAGTGCATCAATACTGCATGGACAGGTAGAGCTGTTCCTCTTATCAAAAATGACAGAAACTTCTCAAAAAGATACATGTCTTCTGAGATCTTGGGTCCAGATTAACTGAGTGGGAAAGTTTTTCAGAAAGAACAAGTTCAACAAGAGGTCAGATGGAAGTGTTTCGAGTGATTAGACAATAGAAGAAAAAAAAAGTGTGCTGGGGTTTGAAAAGGTAGAATTCTTGCATCACTGGATGGTAGTCAAGGTTTAAAATAAGATTTGGCAGGAAGAAAAAAACTGTTGTAAGATTTGGGCATCCTTGCCCTGAATCTTTACCTCATGGATCTGATTGAGAAGAAAACAAAAACAAAAAAATCAAAGGCAGAATCCATTAGCAACAAATGGAAATGCTGCGCCTCAAAACGGGCTTGCCAGTTAAAAGCATGTTCAGAGAATTTCAAAAGCAGCAATTTTTTTTTTTTGTGCCCTGGGGCCATCTACCTTGCGGTAGCTGGCTGGACGTGGCCTGGGTAGGATCGGCGTGTGCTGGTGGCTTGTCTCTGTCGAGCCAGGAAGGACTGGCCAGAACCGGTGTTGGCAAGTCGGTCTTCTGCCGCCTTCTTCTGCATAGACATGCCCTGGTCAATGACATGGAGGAAGACAGTAAATGGACTTAGTTCTGGTATAAAGCAGGGAGATTTACACCAGAGCTTTGCACTGCAATATTATGTATGCTCTTCACACATTTGGTTAAGTTACAAGCACAATTTTCAGCTACAATACATTTTGACCTACATGTAAAATTGGTCAGAAAACTAACACTATACACATCATCTTTAATACACCATCCTCCGAGTATGACAGGTATGTTATTTATAGTTGAAGGTAAATTCAGTGTGATTGTGGATGCAAATCTGTTAGAGGCTGCAAAACATTAAATTGGGCAGAGAATACCTTTCAGGCGGAAAAAGACCCTAAATATACAGCCCGAGAGATGAGGGAATGGATTGCATTAAAATGTTTTAGAATAGTCCAGTCGCTAAACCAATTATCTGTCCTTGAGCTATTTTACAAAGAAGAACAGGCAAAGCGTATAAAATGCAGGGGGAAAAACATGGAAGGGTGCAGTAGTAACATGACAAAGAGAGAAAAGGTTGAAGGAGTAAAAATGCATTTGTAAAAGAACACAAGTAAAAAGATGTTTAGATGAAATGCAATAATGGAGCTAATTTAATGGATGTTATTACAGCAGTATTACAGATGGGTTACTTCCCTTAAAAGAAGCACATAATTTCCAAACCACCGCTGCAGAAGTCCCCACTTCGGTTACTCAACTGCTTCTAATGTTTCAAAAGAACAGTTTTGCTGCCCTCTACTGCTACCTTAAATGAAACATTGTTTTTTTTAAAGAAAATAAAAAGTTAAGGAAACAACACAATAAAAAAACAAAGATATTCAGAGTGTAAAATATATAATGATGTGCTCTTGACAACATGTGCTGTTAAAAATAAAAAATGTTTGGATACTACACAGGCAATTCTTACCATGTTGTACCAGGCTGAAACAATCAGTTTCTCCTCGTGATCTCGCTGGCTTTTTGTTTTGTCCATTTCTTTCTGTTTAATGTAAACAAAAAATAACAATTAATAAACCAGACCTTAAATCTATTTAATGAGTAGTTCTTTTAATCCTTAACTGAGGGTTCAATTACCTCCAGTGAGTGCAACATTCTCTCTTTCTCCTGCAGTTGGTTTTTTAGGGCCTGAACCTCGGGACCGGAGCCTTGGTTCTGTTTCGGGTCCAGCGTCCGAATAACCTGGAAAGGTAAGATTCAGACCTCATGTCTGGTTGCTTATAACCATGGACATTTTCTATGTTTATAGATGTTAAAGATAAGCGATTTTTCTTCAACTGAAACTTCACTCACGCTCTTTGCTTTTTCAAGATATTTCTTGTATCGCTCTTCCATCTGTTTCATCTCTTCATCTTTTTTCTTCAGTGCTTCTTCAAGCTCATCCACTCGTTGGGCTAATATTAAAACAATATCTTTAGGTTCTCTACATATCCTCCACATTAAAATAATGCATTTCTACATAAGTACGTAAAGAGGTCAAAGTGAAAGGCTAGAAGACACATCAATAGGGATGGGTATCGTTAAGGATTTATCAATAACACTACAGGTAACGATACTCCTTATCGATCCGGTACTTTATTGGTATCCTTATCTGTACTTTTTTTTAAAGGGGAAAAACACAAATAATGAACCATAACCGTTTTATTTTTTTAATAATTGGAACTGCAAAGTACAGAAAATAAATAACTAAAAAATAAAAACTAAGAAATTAATTAACTTAATAAAACACTATATAAACAAATTATTTTATATATCAAAACTAAAAATACTAAGTTGTCTATTTAAAAAAGTTTATGGTATTCAAATTAAAAAAATATTTTCCCTAAATAAGAATGCAAGAGCCAAAATGAAAGATTTTGAATGCTAAAGTGGCTAAAGTAGTTGAAAATAAGCCCTGAGAACATTGAGAACAACAATATAACATCCACCATCCATTTTCTGTATCGCTGCATCCTGCTCCAGAACTCAAGCGGTCAAAAAACTCTGTATTATGTGTATTTTAGTAAAGTGTTTGGTCAAATTACTTGTGTTCTGGCCTTTGCAACCAAAGCTTTAATTGCATTTGTGACAGCATGCATTGTCGGCTTCTATTTTTGTAAAACAAAGCCAAAGTTTGTATCGTTTCGTTCGCTCTGCCATCTTGTCTGTGTAACTACTGGTTAGCGAAGCTTGTAGTGAGAGCGCTGCACAGCAGTCGCTCCTCCCACCATCAGTTCCCGTGGCATGCGCTTTATAAGGGGGAGCTGGCGGCCAATACAGTGTTTGGCTTGTGTTTATATGTCCTGCAAAAGATGAATACGGCTTTAATTTGACCATTAAGAGGACCGATAAGGCTGAAGCTTATCGGGCCGGGTGGATCGTCAGAATCAGCCCCGGGGCTAATTTAATAGCGGTTTTCGGTACCCATCCCTACACATACACCACAAAGGCCAATGTTGTATTTTGGATTTTCTTAAATGAAAGCGATCCCAGTCTGGACTGCTAATCAAAGGTTTCTTTTCTTCTACCAACACTACAGTTTTTCAAAGTTTTATGAAATTTAGCTTTGTGAGGGCTTTTTTTTTTGTATTTCTGCTAAAATACAGCAGTAATCACGTTCCTAATCCACAGCTCTTGCCTTGGCAGGGAAATAAAAGCGTATACAAGGTTTCAAACATTCAGAATTTAGTCCAAACTCACAGCTGGCATTGTATTTAGGCTCCATTTCTTCGATGATAGCATTTTTCTTCAGTAACTCATTGTTCACTTCTTTTAGCTTCTCTCTAAAATAAAATAAAAAGAAATCATAAAAGGTGAGATTTTAGCCAAATTAAGTTAAGGTAGTTGGTGCTAAACACTTTAGTTAAAACAGTCATGTATAACTCATGGGTTATTATAATCACTTACACATGTTCATCACATTTCTTCTTTAGAACTGATGACTGAAATAGAAACAAATGAAAAATGTTTTACAACAAACATAATTAAATAAATCAACGAATAGTCATGCAGTTATTTGCATTTCTTAGTTAAAGTTGAAAGCCTTCCAATGTAAAAGCAGAACTTTTAAAAATGTAATTATCAAAGACACTTTTTTGGTTGGATGTTATTGTACTTGTTTATTGGTCCTTAAAAGGATTTGCTAAATCTGACACTGAACACAACGATCAATCATATTAATTTTAGATATAGAAGAAAAAAAGAACAGTCTGCTTACTCACATCATCTGCTTTTGAACCCTGTTCCTGCACAGTCTTTTGGAGCTCTTCTACCTGACTCTGCTCCTCCATCAAACGCTGATTGGTTATTCTAAATGAAGACAAATTTGATACCCATCTGACAAAATTTTTTTTACACTGCAATGAGAAAACTGAAAGCTCTGCGGAAGTAGATCAAATATTAGCACACGGGTATTATTCACAAGATCAACAGATATGTTTTTTTTTAAAAGATCATGTTCTGTTCCAACCTGTTCTCTGTCTCCAGTTCACTTTTTCTTCTGTTGGCATCTTCTAGGAGACTTTGCAGCAGAGCAATTTTCTCGTTGTCTGATCCCTCCTGGGCCAGCTTTAGCATTTTGTTTTCATGCTGAAGACGAATCAGATGTTCTCTGTGGAAACGCACCGAGGACAATTAGGTCTGAATCAAAATTAAAAAAGTTAAATTAACTGAGTAGCCATCGATGCGCTTGATCATTTGGTAAAAAAGTAATAAAGTAAACCTAATGATTTTGACTTCGACAAAGTCTATGGAAATTTTAAAATGTCCCACTGAAAACAGCCTAGAACGAAAAGACTCAAATTTAGTTATTACTTCCGGTTCAACACGTGCAGGCGGGCTGTTCCAGCAGCTCTAACTCATTCCTAAGTTTGATCAGAGTATGGTGCATGAAGGAGCAGTATTGTGGGTTCTTCTTCCCAAACGCTGTTACTTTATAACCATCACTTCACCCCACAAACCCAATAACGTTTACATCCCTGCTGTGATTCGCACTCCTTATGTCACTTCATGTAGCATTTCTGCAGCTGTTTTTCACATTTAATATTTTTTTAACACCAGCTTTAAAATAATATGTTTACTTTTTGAAGTGACAGTGTGTAGTTTTGACCATCAAAATATTGTTGAAAATGAATAAAAAGATGCCCAATCATTAAAAAACTATTGCTGGCTTATAACCATAAAAATTGGGTCTAAAACACATGGGCGCAGGTCCCAGTGTATAGGGGCAGACATATTGGACGCCGTATTTCCTTCAAACTTTAGCAAAGTTTAAGGAAACACACAACATTCACCATAATTTATTTTCAAACTAGCGGCAGTCACGGTGAAACTACCATTGAAATTAGTCATTTTTTACATTGAGATCATTCCGTATAACATTAGTCTATCCATTAAAAAAAATATATATATATATGAATAATATGTACAAAATGCTCAAAACTTTCACAAATGTAGTTGTTTCACACATTTACCTCTTCTCTCACTGCCTGTGTTAAAAGAATCTGATGTGTCTGTCCTTTTGCTGAATATATGATTTCGCTAGAGGTTGAACTATCTGCCTTGTAGTAGTAGAAAATTGTGCAATTGCGATTTATGGCCCTGTATGGCCATCTGTTGGTAAGGTTGCCACTCAAACACAAGAATATTGCTTGCTTGTAATGACTTAGGTATGCACTGCCCCCTATTGGCAGGAAACTACACACTGTCACTAATGCATAACTACACATGCCGATTCTTTAAATATTGTTTTTACATTATCCTACTCAGTTCCACATCTGAGTATGCAACTTTATTTTTAATAACTGCACAGTACATTGGTTTTGTAATTTGTGTCCTTAATGCACATATAGTATTCTTAATTCTGTTTTTATACTGTTCTTGTGTTAATCTAAAGGCTTATACTACCTGTCACTTCGCTGCTGTTACAGCTGAGTTTCACCTTTGTGGGACAATAAAGAATTATGCTATTCTCTCAGTGAGGGTTTAGCAATAAAGTCTGAAGAAAGAGGTAAAAGCAAAAAAAAAATTATAAAACATATCAGAATGTGCTTATTATTTATGCTGTATGAGTAGAGACTTGGGGAAAACAACATGAGGGAGGAAAATATTAAAACAGTTATTCTGTTTCATCTATTTTAAGTTTTTAATCTCTGGCTCTCATAGAACTTACTGGATGATGAGGGTCTGTAGTCATCTGGGAATAAACATGGACACTCATGTTTACTGTGAAAACTGCTAACATAAGCTGCTTAAGAGTTTAAAACATAAACTGCATTTTCATAAACACAGCATGACGTCAACTTGGCTCCTAAAGTATTAATGGCGGATCACAGCGTGACTGCTAAAAACCTTTTTTGAACGCTGTTCTAATAACCTCTAATATCATTTTCCTTCAAGAGGAATCAAAAACAGCAGGAGCGACCTTTACAAAAACGTGATTTCAAACAGGCCACAAATTTCTGATCAGAGCATTTCTACTATAAGCTTCATTAAAATAAGATTTTGAACTCATTAAAAAATAAATTTACAACACGCAGAATCCAGACATTTAATACATTCTCAACAAACCAAATAACTCAGTCCAGATAGTTAATGAAACATCTCAACTGAAAAATCCTTACTTCCATTTCAAAAGCCTCCAAGGTATGACATTTTACCTCAGAGAATTCTCTTTTCATTGCCTTTTTTCTAATTGCTAGGGTTGTTAAGCAAACTTTCAGATATTTTAATTTCAAGATTTTCTGCATAATGGCCAATTGTTTTACATTCAAATGTGCTCCAAAAACTACAGAAAACAAACCTAGGCAAAATCAGTACCTCCCTCAGAAAGCTGTTATCAAGCTGATGCAACTCACATTTAGGTGCTGAACAAGGCTTTATGAAGAAATATCTTATTAACCCAAAATGAGACATAGAAGAAAAAGCAGCTTAGAATTAAGGGAAACCAGGGCTGTACATTGCAACATATATGTCGCAGGTGCGGTGAAGAAAAAACACACAAAAAACTTGTCTGTGTGATAAACTATTTTTCATACATAATGCAACAGCTTTGCAAGCTGCTTGTTTTTGTTTTCCCTTTACTGTAAAGGTTCATACTATGAGCATTTCAGCCGTCTCAGAGGACGGTTCCATGCCACTACGCGAGCTCCACCGAGCTCTAGGTCACACTCACACTGAAAGGTCCAAGGTTTCAGTTGATCAAATAGCACAATGCCTCATTCTAGCAGGATGCGCCAAAAGTCAATATCATGAGCAGACTGGGGTCACAGCAATTCTGACACTGCCTAAAGCCTGTGTTGTCAACTTAGTGACTTTGTCGCTATTTCCAATGACTTTTCAGACCTCCTTAATGAAAAAAAGAAAAAAAAACAAAAACAAAAAAAAAACCGCTTGGCGACAAATCTAGTGACATTTCTGACCACCCTTAGCTACTCTCTGTGAAACTTTGTCACAGATATTTGCTTAAGATTAGAGACCTGGCTTTTTCTACATTGGAACTGTCCTTTCAGACACTCAGAAAGGGATGATCTCCCAAAGTGCATGCAGCAGAATCACACTACCTGACCAATAAAAGTTTTCTTGGGTCATTTTACCTATTCGCAAACAAAGTTGCTATCTATTTAAAATGAATTAAAAAGTTAAAAAAAAGAAATCTGCAAGTATAGATGTGTTTCCATTGTCGGAACTTCAGGGTAATCTGACAGGTACTTCCTGAGACCCGCGTGTCTCCACTTCATCGGGCCGGGCCGACAGGGCAGTTTTCAACGTCATTTTAGGAACCAACAGAGGACCTGAATGGGGTTATGTACTCGGAACGGCCCAATCGAGTCAGATCAAGCAGAAATGCAGCAACAGGCCCAGCTTCTTATATGTCTATCTATTGTTATTTTACTGCTCTGTGCGCTTTTTTGCACTGATCAGTGACACTAATAGCTGGATCTTCAGTGTTAATTTGGCAATGTCTTTAGGTGATTCCTTACAGGACCAATTCTGAATGGTGACACAGCGGCTGAAAGGAGCAGGCCAAGAGATTATCCTGTCAGGAAAAGATCTGTTTAAAGATCTGTTTAAACCCTGAAGTTCTGATAGTGAAAACACACCTTATATAAGACCAATCTTTGGTTTATAAGCTACACACCAACAATAGGCAGAAGCTTGTCTTTAATCCCTACATCGTACACAGTGGTGCATTCAAGACTTCAAGTTTCAGGACTTCTGAAACTTATAACAAAAAACACTTAAAATAATACCATAAGCCACTAACTTATGTTTAATTGTGGTTGGTAGCAATGTTTGATGCATACTAAATATGCCCTACTTACTTATTTTCTACAAAGTTCTAAAAAAACAAAGAAAAACTATATTTGCATCTTGTAAATTTTGTAGCAGTTCCCTTCTCTCAACAGCAAACTTCAAGCAAAATAATATAACATGTTTGACAGTCTCTTCTTGCAGACAAGAAGAGCATGCTTTTGTGTCGATGCTACATATTTATTTTTTTTGCCTGTGCTATAAAACCAAGCAGCACACTAAGAAAGTTAATATAAAGCCATTGAAACACATACAGTAATGCAGATGATTCTGTTAAGAAACCATAACATTCTGCTTATCTTCCTGCCTTATAATAATGAAGTCTTCTTTTTGCTGAAAGAATTTCTCTGACAAGGAGGAACACAGACAATACAGCTGAGCGACTCAGGAAGATTGGTAAAGGAGTCTAATAATGCCCAACTTTATCAGCCAGAACAACAACAGATGGAATGAATAAACTATGAAAACAGTTATGAATAAACAAATGTAAAAATTAAGACCTTATTAAAAGGTAATTTAAGACTCTGCAAGAGAAATATTGGCAATTTAAGCACTTTAAAAGAACTAACATTGAAAAGGTTAAGTTTAAATCTTTAATTAATTGAGTATCTTTCGCAAAGGTCATGCAGAAACACTGTTAGTGTTACTCGGATAGCTATTTAATGGTCCCAACATTATGGCCAAGAAGCTTCAGCATGTATCATCAGAGACATGTAGAAAACCTAAAAGACCAAATCTTTGACTCAATAATTGTTGGTTTTATACAGCTACATCCTGTTCAGATTTCCCTTCTTTAATGTTTTCCTGGGGAATTTCATGGGGGATAGATCACACAACACCTTTCTGTTTACACTGGTTCAGATGGAGGAAGACCGACAACACATTTTGGAAAAAGAACACGAATGTCTCAAATTAGGGGCTGTATCCAACAACAAACAAGCAAACATACTCTACAGTAAAGAAATAATCTACCTTAACAGCACAGTAGCACTGAGAGACTTGACTCGCAGATATACAACAATCTCAGAGAGATAATCAAATCCAATTTTAACGATGCCAGCCTGTTCTTAACAGCAATAACAAATTTGTGGATTTCCACATATATAGCTCAGAATAGGTGAGGTCAGCGGCAATTAAATTGGACTGGTGTCAAAGATGGCTGGTGTCCAAAATGGAAGACAAAAAGGCTTTGATTATCTAGGGGCACACAGTTATTACTCAGGTACGGCAAACATGATTGGCTATACTCAGCCGATAAATATAGTTTTCGACACATAAATTACCGTACAGTAAGGAGAGAAAGAAACAAAATATTGATGCACCAATATAGTCACAATATTGTATCGACATTCAAAATCATTTGTTTTTTTTAGAATTTGAATGGAACCATTAATGATTGTAGTAAAATTAAAAGTATAACTGGTACATGGCTATTTTCACCTTCTTTGTTCCAGTGGATCAACTAGATCTAGTAATAAAAGTGCATGTGTTTGGTATGAAACAGGTCGGAGTGTTTAGAATACTGTGACAGTTTTTCTACAGTTAAATTCAGTTTTAAAAAGCACATTGTCTACCCCTCGTAGAAGTAAAATATTTTTTTTGTAAACTGAAATAGAAATAAAAATGTGAATTTTCAACGAAACGAAAAGTAAGTGAAACTGTAATGAGTGTTCACAAAACTAATTAAAACTAATTTGATGAGAAAATGTGCTCAGTTTTGGTTTCATAAAGTGTCATAAAGTCTAAAAAAAAATGTTCAATGTCGCTCCCTGCTCTACTGCGCGTTGTCACGTGATCACAAATTGCTTTGATAAAATTAAAAGAACAGGAAAGGTAAAATGCCATCGACTCGCCCCCTTTCAAGGCAAATAAAATACGTTTTTGGATTGCAATCTATCAGTAGAAACAATTGAAACGATGATTAAACACCATTAGTCTGCAGAAAGAACTTCATAACAGGTGAACTACTGTTAACAAACAAGCTAACATTGCTAACCAACACTGCTACTGCAAACTGCAGATAATAGCAATGGGAGCCAGAGCTGCATAAACTGGTGCTGGTTGTGTGTGTATCTGCTGTGTAGATGGAAAAATAATCCTTTTATAATTTCTGGTTTTTGGTGGTTTTTACTCGCTGTACTGCATTATTCCAACATGGCATATACGTCAGTCAAGTTGTCTTTGTAGCCGCAGTCCGCCTAGCATAATGTCAGCAAAGGTTGGGAGAAAGTCCCAGAGTCCTAGTCCTTACTTACTCCTAGAATATGTGCAAAATGATCAAAAGCATCATAGTACTCATTATGACTTGGCTATTGTTTTGTTTTGTTGCCAGTCAGTGTTTTTATAAAACTACATTAATAGTTGGGATTTCAAATGGACAGTTGCTGTTATTGTGTCTACAGAATTTTGAACGTTACTCTGCCATATATCTTTTATACCTGCCCGATTTGTATGGTTGTCAGTCTGGCCCATATCAATAAATAAAAAAAAAAAGCTATTTTTTGAGATTTTGTTGTACAGATTTTGTCGCTTTTTTTAGTCTTGCCCCAGTACACAACTTGTTTAACAAAAAGCCTGAAACTAAAAATGAAACTAATAAAAACTAAACTGAAATTAAGCATTTTCAAAAAAACTCAAACTAAACTAACTAACAAATAGTTCAAACTAAAATAGAGTTGAACGTGTTAAGTCAAAACTAAATAAAAACTAAAAATATAGAATATTTTTAAACTATTAAAACCCTGGTTAACACTAGACTGCTGACAGAAGCGAAACTCAAGAGTAAAAGTCTAATCCAAAGTAATCTTCTGCAGATAAGACGCTACAAAGTGACCCCAGAGACCGCTAGGCATAAAACAATAAAACATGCAATTAAAAGGCTGAATTTACTTACCGGATTTCAGGGGTGGTGATTTCAGCAGCCAGTGAATCTGAGCCTTCATTGCCCCCTAGTGGGAACAAACCTGGCCAAACAGAAAACAGTAGTTAAATTTGTCAAATCAAATCTAGAATAATAGAGCTCCAGGAGTTGACGTCACTTCTCCCAGCATTCAACAGTTCAAATCGAATCAGCGCCACATTGACAGGCAGTCTCCCACAGTTATATTATGGTTATATGCGGCTAGCCCAAACTTAGGAACAGCAAATATGATAGATACCTGCTGTGCCCCAGGATGCCATAAAAGCCAGTTCAACAAGATTCCCAATGATTTAGAACGCAGAAAACATTGGATTATTGCAATGAAACACATCAGCAATCAGCTAAAATGAAGCTGTGAGTTCCCCGTGAGGAAAGGTTTCCACTTATGTGGCAAACACTTCATATCAGGTACATAAACCAATGTTTCCTCAACTTTATATGGTATTTACTTTACATTCTTTAATTAAGATTCTTAGCGGGCTTCCTAGAGTTATCTTGCCGTGGATTTTTCTGTCTTGTTGCTCATATAGAACAAGTAAAGATCTCCTAAAACTTTGCAGAATCATAATCTTTGTGATGTCTGTATGGTGCTGTTTGCACGGCTTGTGATCACAACGAGGAACAGACTATGGTGTTATTTATTTTTCTAAAGGAATGATTGATTAATTATCTGATATTGACAGACATAAAATTGCTGCCCGTTGTTCATTGTAGCTAAAATGAGGAGGTTTCTAGATCTGGATTTTGATATCAAAACCCGATTATGTCCATTTATATCCCTCCAGGCTATTATGTGTTTTAAGCAATGCTACGGCATAGGACGAGGGAAAATTGATCATGAAATAGTATGTGCGGGTATTTCAGCTTACGTAGAAGGTCCGCTCCAACTGCTTCTAAAGTTTCTAAAGTATCCCAGGGGCATGGTAAAGGTCAGAGATGTTAAATCTTTTTAATTTCTCGATATATACAATAATATCTTCGGTTTTAAAATGGGAAATAAATTCCGATGGAGTAAAATCCCAGCCTGCGATGTTCATTTTGATCACGTTCCTCCCTGCCAGCATTGCCCCTACGCTCTGAGAGTCACGTGTTGTCCGGAGCTCTATAGATTGTGTTAGTTGATAATATGTTGTAACAATGGTTTTATTTACTTGGTGTAAGCTGTCCCACTTGAGCCTGAACGCAGTGCAGTTCCTCAATAGTTTCCTTCAGCGAATCTCTCTCCGTTCTTATGTGCTGTTTAGGGATAGAGTTACAAATGAGTGAATAGAGGATACAGTACTGCATGAAATAGAAAGTATGCTTTGGAGGGCATTTATTTCCCTAAGTTGAAAGGAAATTACATACATCTTTTTCTTTTTGTAGAGAGTCCACTTTCTCTTTGAGGCGTTTGTATTCAAACTCCATCTTGTCTGCCTTTCTACATTCTTCAGAAAGCCTGTTCTGAAGTTCAACAACCTGGGCGAAGAAGGGAAAGAAAAAAAAATATCTTAAAGTATCTGCTTAAAGTGACTTTTTAAAGCACTACGACTGTAAATACAAGACACTTTGACTTAACTGCCCATCAATAACATCTCTACTGATCAGGTACCTGTCTCTTGTAGTTCTCCAGCTGGCCTTTTGTAGCATTGGCCTTCCGTAGCTCTTCCTCCAAGCTGTGATTATTCTGCATTAACACTGTGTTTTTCTCCTCCTGAAGCTTAAGCTGGAACACAGCGAAATATTAGCCAAATTGGTGACATCCATCTTGCAGATAACTTGTTAGGATCACAAAATGGTAATGACAGACCTCGAGTTACTTAGTTCCAAGTGAACCCCATCGTAACGCATTCAATCATTTGTCTATCGGTAATTGTACCTGTCTTCTGAGTTGCCCCATCTCCTCCAGTTTTTTCTTGTAGTGTTCCACAGTGCTCTCCAGTTTGGATACTTTGTCAGATGAGTGTCTAAGAAAAAAAATTGAAAAACATTAAGTGCTCAGTTACAGGGCCTAAAAATATTCATACTCCTTCCACTTTACAAGCCGAAACATTAATATCTCCTATTGGGATTTTATTGAGCAAATTAGGGCACAATTATGAAGTGGAAGTTTTATCAAGTAGTTTTATTCTTTTATCTACATTTAACAAATAAAACTCATTGATACATTAATTTTGGCTCACTTCCCTAATCTCTGTCAACTAACAGTATTTCTACAGCATGATGTCACTACCACAGTATTTCACGGTAAGGATGGTGCTTTCAGGTTCTGTACAGAGTTAGTTAGGTCTGTGAGGCCCTAACAAGGCAGCTGTATGCCAAGTGAGATTAAATTACAGACATGTGGACTCATATTCACTACTTGGATGACCTGTGAGGGCATTTTCTTACCTTAAATTGTATTTAGTAATGTGAGTAAAGGGGATGAATACAAACATATGTCAAACCTTTTTTGTTTTTGGCTGTGACATATGTACTTTCGCTTTTAGTGAGATTCTCTTTGTTTGGTGCAAGTTTTGTTTGTTTTAGGAAGGTAACTTCAGGGTTCAAACCAAAATTTACCTAAGGACATCCATCTCGTCCTTGAGAGATAGAGCTTCATCTGCCAAAGTCGTGAGTTCTTCATTCTGGGACTTCACATCCAGGAGCTCTTTCTCCAACTCCTCACAACGGATCCGGTAGTCGTCTTTAGCCGCTTCCAGCCTTACAGAAAGTATAAAAAAGTCAACACCTCTAAAAAGAAGAAAACAAATTAATTCACTTCAACTGCTGCTAGTGCTCACCTGAAGGTTTCCTCTTGTAGCTGTTCCAGCTGTGTCTGTAGCTGGAGATGTCTTCGTCCTGCAGGGCTGTTTATGTCTTCAATGGAGTCAGACTGGTTAAGTCTCTCCATCAGGACCTGGTTTTCTGCCAGCAGACTGCTCTTTTCTTCTTGCAGAGCTGCTACCTGAGACGGCCAATGTGTTGAGGAAGCAGGTAAAGAACGGGAAGTGTGGGACGACAGGAGAAACAAGCAGGGAATCCAAAGAGTTTAACAAGACAAGCACATCAAAAATGAGAAGTTTTGTCTCTCAAACTACTTAAAATACCTGTATTACACTTTAGTTTTACAGCATTAATTTCATTAGCTTCACAATCATTGCATCTAGATTTTACTCCGGTAAGTACACACCAAACACACAGTATTGGGCAAGTAAACAAATTCAAACATGGGGGATGGGGTTATATGGTGTCATGTTTTCTTCTCAGTTTGATGCCCATGGAATCAAACTCCACACGAAGCAAAGCAAAATGTGGCTGGAGTTCTTTTCGAACAGCAAAATTAAACATTTTACTGCAAGAAAAACAACTCACCATGTTTAAGAAATGAAAATATTTATATTATATATATATATATATATGTATATTATATGTATCCTTTTTTATCTCCAAGTTTTCTTATTTTGCCTAGATAAGCTGAAATCTATTGAAAACTGGAACTTAAAAACAATGATACGAAACAAGGAAAATGCTCAATGCCGTCCAGCCTTTTTGACTGAATTTAGTATAATGTATTGTTTGTTTAGCCCAAAGAAATTCCAGTGTGTCAATAAACACTTGACTCCTAAACTTTAAAAAACCTGCCTAAACTATGTTGTTTTCACAAAAAATGTATGTAAAACATACATTTTAAGAACTATACAGGGCTTTTACAATGCAAGTGACATTTTGCCATATAGAGCTACAACTAAATAAGGTGAAATATCATCACAAAGTTACTTTTTTTTGATAAATTGATTCAAAAAAGGAAAACTCATCATGATACACAGCTTTTTCCACAGCTTTCAGTTTATCAGATTTAACGTAAAGAATTGATTGACTAATAAGAAGGGAAAAAAAGAGTTGCAATGTTAGTAAAATTTTAATATTAAAACAACAAAATATTCTATTAAGGATATGGCTGGCTAAAAAAAAAAAAAAGTTCAGCAATAACATTGAGCGTCTGTATTCTTAATTTAATAGGTTTTTAAAGAACTTAATCTGATTAAACTCTGAGACACGTTAAGAATAACAAACCCCAAGATAAAAATGACAGATTTATTGCAAAAAGGTGTTAGTGCAAATCTTTTAATCTAAGAGGGAATAATATTAGGATAACCACTAGTTATGTGTAACGTTCCATATGTATTCCACGGTCCTACAAAGTAGTGGCATTTTTTTTTTTGATTTTGACCTTTTTTGTTGCCATCCTACTGTAGCTTCTGGAAAGCATGTAACACGTTGAAGTGAGAAAGGCTTACGATTATTAGTGCAGGACACTACCTGAGACACTCAGACAAAACTGCAGCTCCACCTGGTGTGCTTTGAAAGCACTACGTGTAGATGTGTTCACAAACATTTGTGCACAAACATTTGTGCACAAACGTGTACACGTACGCACATGCTCACACAGTTTGGAGAAGGAAAATCTGGAGCAAGCAGGCTGAAAACAACGGCAGGACTGCTGAACACGGCACTCATTGTAGATGGAAGGTAGAGACAAGAGAGAAAGTGAAGTTTGGATTTACCCTCTCTTCTAGCTCATTAAAGTCTAACCTCAGTCTATCACGCTCCTCTTGGACATGGAGGGCCTTTAAAACAAGCCACAAAGTGTTGAAACAGACAGGAAAGAAATAGGAAACCACTTAGAGACACAGCAGAACAAGTGCAACTTAAGTTCCAGATCAACCATCAACAATTAGGCTAAAAATCACAATGACTTTCCTTTTTGAGCAGCAGCCCAATAAGCGCCAATACTAACTGATTTTACTACATGAAAAAATAAGGCAGAAAAAGAGAGCGGATTTTTTTTTAAATACAACTGAATGACATCTTTTAAATGGAGAACTATAACATCATTGGTGGCTATTAAATAATTTAGAAAGAACTGTATATATAAAGAAAAACGTAATGTTCCCCATAGTTGATTTTTTAAATAAAATGTATTGTTCTTTTATAGTTAAATAATCTGTACCACAATTAAAAATGTGAACTAAAAGCTGTAGCAACAGTTGTGAAAAAATGCATTATTAATATTATTAGCATTGCATTAAACTGACCTGCAAATCAAGTTCACGGCACCTCTGAGCAATCTCTTCCTTGGTTGCCAGAGCATCATTCAGCTCCTCAACCTTCTTCTTAAGCTGAGAACAGAGTAAAAAAGAAACAACATATTACAATCCCACATATTTATTAGATTAAACTGATAAAAAAATTGATGTATGGCATGAATCGTTGGAACTTCACAATCTAAAATTCCTGTCAGACATGGACTGCTTTCAAATAATCTGAATAGTCTGTGCTGTTTGGGGGGGGCAAATAGGTTCAGAAGTATAAAACCCATAAAAGTCACCCAATGTCTTTAAGAGATCTACAAACCATGCATTTATCAAAGGAAATTTTTTTTATTTAAAAACTTAAAAATAAATGTGCTTTTAACAGTTTAAAATAACATTGTATAACCTTTTTGACTGTTTAAGTCAATCCCTGATTCTCCTTTCTTACATAAGTGCGGCTGATAGATATTTACGTACACTATATAAAAAACAGCTGGCATTAATCAGAAAAAAACCTTTTGTGCTTTAGATCAGCTAGAGTAAACCAACATTATTTCAATTGGCTGAATGGCAGAATTGGACACTATTGAATGTTTTTTAATAATGTATTCAAATTTAAATGTTTACATACTGCTAAATTATTATGCTTTTAAACAGTTCAGAGAAGCAACCTAGAAAGTCAAATTAGAGACTGTGAATTAGATACGTTCATATTTAAACCGAGAGGTGGTTGGTCATAATAACCATTGCTACACTGGGAGGAAAAAAGTGGGGAAGGTTTCTGAACAAAAAATCTCTTCCAACTGTGAAGCTTGGAGGTCGAAGAATTATATAGTGGGGGTATTTTATTACAGAAGGAACAGATCCACTTTACAAAATAGATTATATCATATGAAAAGGACAGATAGGACTTCTAAATTGACAACACCCCTTAGTATTTTTGTTCTAAGTATCATAGAAAAAAATCTCTCATTCTTCTGGCATCCAGCAAATAGAATTCATTTTGGTAATACTGAATAAACTTCTCATACTTCTCTGTCTAGATCAACATAAGAGTCATTTCCTCCTGGGGTGACTGCAGTCTCTTTACTCATCAGCTGCAGGGACGGAAAAAAAAGAAAAGAAAAGAAAGGAAAATCAACCATTAAATGTTTTACAAAAAATGATGAGTCAAAAGAATCTAAATAATGTCTGATAGGATTTAAATAGTGCAAATGTCTACCTCCTGGATGGCGGTCATAACAACATGCTGTACGGATTCCTCCATCACCATTATGGTCTGGATGTATTCTAAGTGATGCAAAAAAAAAAAAGCAAACAAAAGTAATCAAACTGCACTAAACCGGTTTATAAGCTAAACATATAAGTATAGCAGCTACACTTCGTCGATTCGTAAAATTGTGACCAAAAAATTTAGTAATCAACGCTATCGCTTTTTTTGTGTGTGTTTTTTTCAAAGCTTTTGTTCTTTTATCTGCTCTGTCTGCCTTCTGCCCCTCACGCACATGCACAGTTGTAGCAATCGGTATCAGCTGCATCATCCTAAGCAGTATCATATTAAATAAAAATAGAAGCATGTGTAATGCAAAATGTACAAAATAGAAGCTGCTTACGGCAGTAAAACTGTTGTTTCTTAAATACAGACAGTAGCCTCTGTGAGCTAGTTAGCCTGTTAGCTGCTAATATAAACTGCTGCTTAGAGCCTAGTTCTGATCTGTTCATAGAGCGCAGCTGCTGCTGTTAACAGGACACTAAGGTCAAGGTGTCACAACAAAAAACAGCTGTTTACTTTTATTGCATTAAAATATTTATTTTGTAATCTTTACTCTGACTATAGATATTAAATTGCGCTGGGCAGGAAGGATCTTTCTGATACGATAATTCAGTAGTTTTGATGAAGCTCCTGACTGAAGAGGCTGTTGTATTATTTGACAGTGAAAGCATTATCAGCGCTGGTGGTAATTTCACTATCCTTCGCACACATCATGTGTCTGCTGTAACACTAATGTTTCCTTTTTTATATAGTTTATAAATGTTACATGGACCATCATCTTAAAAAGCACAATTTTAGATAGGACATAACACTTAAAGGTAACACACAAATATTAGAGCAGATGCTTGCTTCTGCAATAACTTGCATTTTAAATGTGATCAGATTAGTCGACTAATCGGCAAAATAATTGGTGACTAATCAATTATCAAAATAATTGTTTTTGGCAGCCCTACATATAAAAGCCCTTTTATCAGTGGGTTTA
Source organism: Apricaphanius iberus (assembly GCA_028564705.1). Taxonomy (NCBI): domain Eukaryota; kingdom Metazoa; phylum Chordata; class Actinopteri; order Cyprinodontiformes; family Aphaniidae; genus Apricaphanius; species Apricaphanius iberus. The sequence continues at coordinate 233,036 of JAPXFQ010001286.1, forward strand.
ATAAGCACCTTGTTTCTGTTCACAGTTAACAGCACAGCCCAGTATGAGTTGTAACATTCTCCCAAGTTCTGCTGCGTCAGAGTGTTCTCCAATCAAGTTTACATCTGGTAGTGTGAAATCGGTGATGTGTTGACCTAAGACCTGAAAAGAAAAAAATTGAAATATTTATTTTTAACTTAAACAAAATCATCTAAACATGATAGAGTCTGTATTAAATCTAGTATAGGTAAATCACTTCACCTCCTGGTAATAGTCCAGTATGCCTTTCAAGATTTTCTTTAGATTGCTGACCTGTAAAAACAAAACACCGGGTTAATTTCTTCTTGAAACAATTAATGACATAGTAGCAGTTGCTTTAAGTTAATACAGTTAAAAGCAATAACAGTTAAGTGGGACATGGTAAGAATTTATGTTTACCATTATTACTTAATATCACTGCTATTACTATGTAATTCTCCAAGTTTAATATTGAGAAAAGGCAATAAAGGTAAGCACCTTTAACCTCCAGTTGTCCCCGACCTCTGGTTTGATTCTGCTAATCCAAGCATCATTGAAGTAAGACGCATCTCTATAAAAGTCAGAGAAAAAAAAGTTATTTTCATTTTAAATCATGAAATGTGTCAGGAAACGACGAGGGAAATAAACAAAGCAACTAATTTAAACTTTAGAAGCTTACATTTTCTGTAGGACTTGGGCCATTACGACACCACTAATCAAATCTTCAACCGTCTTGCACGATGCTTCCACTCCAAAAGTTTGGATCTGTGTGAGAAAATGACAAACACACAGACACTTTTTTTAGGTAAGATACAAACTGATTAAGCCTGTATTACTGTTTAACACAGTGGAATGTCATCAATTTGACTACTTTGTAATATGCAAACTGAAAAGTGAAGGAAAGACTGTTTGTTTAGAGCAAGATTAAAAGAGTAATGGTTAATAAAAGAATTGTATGTATATCTTTTCTCCTCTCATCTACAGAGGATAACAAGGACAGATCTTTATATTGCAGAGAAACGCTTCAAAAGCACAGAGAGCTTGCAGCCTTCAACAAACCGAGAGCAGGGCCATAATACAAGTTCAAGTTCACAACATTGTGCTTGGTCAAACAGCAGTACAGTGACTTTGGTTGGAAATCTCCATGTATTTTCAGACTTTTGAACAAAAAAGTATTTAGCTCCTTACACTAGTAGGGAAACATGTGGAAAATATCAGTCATCATAAAATTTAAAGAAGAGATATGTTTAGTCAGGTGCCAGGAAAAACAAGTTAAACCTCGTATTTATTTGCGACTTCCTGAAAGAACAATTAGAGTATTTGCACGCACTGTCTGAGCCCACCTACTTCCTGTTCCATCACCCCAATAATTTTCGGATCCTATTCTTATTTTCATACTACTTCACTTGCCTTGTCATCACTTTCTTTTTGCCATAATTGAAGTTTTCTCCAGCTAGTACATTCCAGGCAGAAAGCATTCAGGTCAAACGGATATTGCATTCTTTAGTCTACATGCCAGCGGTACGTGAGCCAAAGGAGGAAAACAAAAACTTGTTTCAGTGATTTTGGAATTCAAACAGTAGGAAAAAGATAAAGTTGGAACGCTGGTAGTTACAGCGGGGAGAATAAGTATTAGACACATCAGCATTTTTTTAACAGCAAGGGTTTTTCTAAGTGAGCTTTTGACACAAAATGTCCACCACATGTCAATATCAACTAAAGTATCTTATTCATGCAAAGACATCGAAACGTTTGAGTCCGTAAATTTTGTCATGTGTGATAAAGTGAAAGGATAGGTGGGAAAAAGCATTGTAACACATGAAGATAAGGGGAAAAAATGTCACAGAAAGCCAGGAGATCACCTGAAATCTGTCAGTATTGAGAGAAAAACCTGTGCCCCCTATCAGTACTAATTTATATCAGCTGCTTTATTTCTAATCGTTGGCCCACAAAGGCTTCTCATTACCCAGGAGCAGGGCTGGGCGATATGGCCTCAAATATATATTCCGATATAATCTAAAGCATGATTACGCTATGTATTGCAGTATATATATTTTTTCGTTATACATGTCAAATGACTGCTTATGAACATTCTCAATTTCTAGATACGTTGCAGCAAAACAAATACAAAAAGGTTTAGAATGTTATTTAAAGAAAACGTATTGTGCAAAATTCATCTGAAAAATATTCACTACTTTTTTTCTAAATCATGTAACACACGATTTCTCACAACATAAATATGATGATATTTTAAATAAAATAAAAGCTAAATATTATGAAAATAAACTTAAAAATGTCCTGGTTACTTACTTATAGATTAAATATAACACAAAAAGAAACCAGAATACATTTTTATTAAAAATGCGTCGGGTTCAGCAGGTTTATTTTCCATTAAATGAAAAACAACCTTTAAACTCTGAATATCTAGTGTGAAGACAAACACTGAACATCAGTATTCTGGTGTACCTGGTGCAAAGTATCTAGGCACAGCTTGATGACATCATCCAAATGAATAATTGCGGTATAGTTAAAATCTCTACTTTTGGCTAAATTTATATCACCTCTACCATATACCTTTTATATTCCCCACTACTAACCAGGCAGAGCCACACAGGGAAGCATTCATGACGGTTAAAAGCACAGGTCTCTCCCAAGATCTTCGTAATGTTATCTTTGAAAGGCATTCTGAGGGGAATGGTTACAGGCGCATTTCCAAAATGCTGAATGTTACTGTGAGCACTGTGGGGGCAATTATAGGGAAATGGAAAGAGAATCAGTTTGCCATAAACAGGCCACGATCAGGTGCTCCACATAAGGTTTCTAACCAAGGAGCCCAAATAATATTCAGAACTTCAGAAAGACCTTGCATCAGTAAGTATTGTTGTTTCAAAGAGAACGATAAGCAATTCACTGAACCGCCACTGCATCCATCCACTCTCAAAACTCCACTGCTGAACAAAAATTATGTTGAGGCTCATTTAAAGTTTGAGAAACAGATTTGGAGAAGCCTGTGGATTACTAGGAGACTACTGTACGCTCGGATGAAACCAAAATGTAACATGGGATGTCATCCAACATCCCATGTTTGGAGAAGAAATGGCACTGCCCACCAAACCAAGAAGACCATACCAACAGTTAAGTTGGGGGGGGGGGGGGGGGGGGGGGGGGAGCATCACGGTGTGGGGCTGCTTTTCAACAAAGGGTACTGGCAGACTTCTTATTATTGAAGGCAGGATGCTGGATACAAATCTGCTGCCATCTACCAAAAAGCTAAAAATAAGAAGAGGGTGGACGTTGCTTGAATGGCCCAGTCAATCACCTGACCTAAATCCCATTGAAGATCTATGAAAGCAAACTGAAGATCAAAGTTCCTAAAAGAGGCCCAAAGAACCCTCAGGATTTAAAGATCGTTTGTGCGGAAAAATTGGCCAGAATCACTCATGAGAAATGCAGACAATTACTCTCTCGATACAAATGAAAGAGAAATACAAGAGGCGTAATCACCAACAAAGGCTTTTCTACATGGTATTAAATACAGTGCGTTTAATACGTTTTTCCCTTTAACACACTTAAGTCAATTTATGGAATTAGATGTTTAGATGTCTTCGCTTTAGTTAAATAGCTTAGTAGATATTGATATGTGGTGGAAATTTTGTGTCAATAGATCACTTAGAAAAACCCTTGCTGATAAAAAAAAAAATGCTGATCTGTCAAATACTTATTCTCCCCCACTGTCTCTCTTCTCTGTACTTTGAGAAAAGGTAGCAAGCAGTTTCTAGGACAACATAAGTAAAAGTAAGTAAAATGTTATTTACAGTGGGGCAAAAAAGTATTTAGTCAGCCACCGATTGTGCAAGTTCTCCCACTTAAAATGATGACAGAGGTCAGTCATTTTCATCATAGGTACACTTCAACTGTGAGAGACAGAATGTGGGAAAAAAAATCCAGGAATTCACATTGTAGGATTTTTAAAGAATTTATTTGTAAATTATGGTGAAAAATAAGTATTTGGTCAATAACAAAAATTCAACTCAATACTTTGTAATATAACCTTTGTTGGCAATAACAGAGGTCAAACGATTACTATAGGTCTTTACCAGGTTTGCACACATAGTAGCTGGTATTTTGGCCCATTCCTCCATGCAGATCTTCTCGAGAGCAGTGATGTTTTGGGGCTGTCGCCGAGCAACACAGACTTTCAACTCCCTCCACAGATTTTCTATAGGGTTGAAGTCTGGAGACTGGCTAGGCCACTCCAGGACTTTCAAATGCTTCTTACGGAGCCACTCCTTCGTTGCCCGGGCGGTGTGTTTGGGATCATTGTCATGTTGGAAGACCCAGCCACGTTTCATCTTCAAAGCTCTCACTGATAGGAGGAGGTTTTGGCTCAAAATCTCACGATACAGGCCCCATTCATTCTTTCCTTAACACGGATCAGTCGTTCTGTCCCCTTAGCAGAAAAACAGCCCCAAAGCATGATGTTTCCAACCTTATGCTTCACAGTAGGTATGGTGTTCTTGGGATGCAACTCAGTATTCTTCTTCCTCCAAACACGACGAGTTGAGTTTATATCAAAAAGTTCTACTTTGGTTTCATCTGACCACATGACATTCTCCCAATCCTCTGCTGTATCATCCATGTGCTCTCTGGCAAACTTCAGACGGCCCTGGACATGCACTGTCTTAAGCAGGGGGACACATCTGGCACTGCAGGATTTGATTCCCTGTCGTTGTAGTGTGTTACTGATGGTAACCTTTGTTACTTTGGTCCCAGCTCTCTGCAGGTCATTCACCAGGTCCCCCCGTGTGGTTCTGGGATTTTTGCTCACCGTTCTCATGATCATTTTGACCCCACGGGATGAGATCTTGCGTGGAGCCCCAGATTGAGGGAGATTATCAGTGGTCTTGTATGTCTTCCATTTTCTGATAATTGCTCCCACAGTTGATTTTTTTCACACCAAGCTGCTTGCCTATTTTGAAGTAACCAAATACTTATTTTCCAACCTTAATTTACAAATAAATTCTTTAAAAATCCTACAATGTGAATTCCTGGATTTTTTTTCAAATTCTGTTTCTCACAGTTGAAGTGTACCTATGATGAAAATTACTGACCTCTATCATTATTTTAAGTGGGAGAAATTGTACAATCGGTGGCTGACTAAATACTTTTTTGCCCCACTGTATATAGCACCTTTCAAAAAATAATCACGAAGTGCTTTACAATACAAAACAATAACATTTAAAAGATAAACAATACGAGACATATATATATATATATATATATATATATATATATATATATATATATATATATATAAAGCTAAGTAAAAGCAATTTGAAAAAGATGGATCTTGAGCTGTTTTTTGAAGGATAACTTTGCAGTACTCAGGCTAGGAGGAAGCGAATTCCAGAGAGAAGGAGCTAACACTGAACAAGCTCTATCTCCTTTGGCTATAAGGCGTTATATTATATTCTATAATAGGTAAGCGGGCCAAGGTTCTCAATTATATTAGGAATAAATTTATCAGGGGCACAAACTAAGACAAATGTTTTGATGTCGTTAAATTGTAAAAAATTGGATATGAGATAAAGAAAAACGGCCCCAAACTGGATCCCTGTGGGACGCCATAAACAAGTGGAGAAAAGGAAGATTGAACTTTTGCTGCTGATACACAAAATGTTCTATCAGCCAAGTAGGAGGAAAACCATTTTAAAGCGGAGCCTGATACCCCAACCCAGCACTTTAATCTGTTGAGCAAGACACGATGATCGACAGAGTCAAACGCTGCGGTCAGGTCAAGCAACAGAACATATGACCTACCATCCATTTGTTCCTCTGTTTTATTTTATTTGAACTTTTATGATTAAGTCTCCATTTTTATGAATGGGACTTTTGAATTCTTCCTCTAACTGTCTGGCAGAGTATTTGAAGAGTTAGGTTACTAAATCTCGAATGAGATATTGGCTTCATACTTGTTGACTGGGCGATATAAACGATAGAAAACTGGCCCATGATAGAGATTTTAATTCTATCGCAATACAGAGATAAAGCATGTTGATGATGCAATCTACCTGCGACATTTAGAGGAACAAGCTGCAGCTGCTGAAGTAACCCGATCTGCTCAGAGGACTGCACCTACATATTACGAAGCATTACATGATTGGCTAGACGCTGACATTAGACTACATGATTGGCTGGACGTTAGAACATTGTAGTATGCATTTTTTAAATAACTTTATTAAACAAATAAGCATACAAAATTTGATGTATAGTTAAACATGTATTATCTTTTTGGGGTTTTCTAAAAAATAAACAGAAGAAAACATTTTTACATGAAAATGTGGTGAACCTGCCAAACTCTTTCCAAAAGGACACAATATTCTTGACAAAAACCATCTAAAAACTACTACTGCATTTAGGGATGCCGGGGCTGATACCATTCTAATGTACTCGTATAGGTATTGGTTAGATAACAGATACCATGAACTGATACTTAAAATTTGGAAACCCTCCAATAATTTCAGAGAAATGTTTGTATTGAAATTTTAGTTTTTTAGTCATTTTTTCTAATATTTTATTTTGTATCCAATTCAACATCATATGTTGTAACAATATTGTAATGGAAAGAATAATTGCTACCTCACTTAAGTACCAGTTAGAACAATTAGTACATTCCATTTTTTTTAATAAAAGCAAATGTAATTTAATAGATTATAATTTCTTTTTTTTGTCAATAACCTGTAAACATTGCACTTAAGCAAGATTATAACATAGTGAGAGTCTCATACATGCCAAGAGAAACTGACTGATCTGGTGCCGTTAAAAAAATGTTAAAGTAGTCTCAAATTGGCAGCTGTTGTTAGCTAATTCCATCTACTAGAACCAGTTAAGGAAATACAAATTTTCCTGAGTGGGATGAGAGCTGTTAAACAGTATGAAACGGTGTATGTCAAAATGGTATTCAATCTGAGATTCATTCTGGGGGCAGAATCGAATCACAGCAGTAAAAGCAGGCAGCGTGAAGCAGCATTGTTGGAAATGTGATAGATTTGTTCAACTATGATGCAGTAACAGTTTTCTTAACAAATTGTCTATCAAAGCAGCTGTCATTCTCCTAATAAGACAACATTTAAATGCTTACTTTGCTTATTTATGTCTCCATTATTGTCAGCCGTATGTTACATTTTATTCTTGGTCATAAAAAGACACACTGGAAGGAGCATAAAAAGAAATGCTGAAACAATTTCATTAGTCTGGAACCTAACCATCATGTAATCTGATAAAGAGAAAGGCTCAAGTTTTGCCACATTCACACTTGTTTCAGATTACAACCAGTATGGTTTGGGCGCACAGACGAGAGCTGCAGGGTAAAAGGGCACTTAGGAAATGTCAGAAGAGGCTTTAATTACATCATGTTATTCACATTGGAAATTGTCCTCCACAGCAAATAGTGGCAAAACAAAATCAGAGATGCCAAATACAGTCGGTTTACAACGGACGCTTCACTGAAATGTTAAGCATCTCTTAAGCAATAGAAGGATAAAAATGCAAAACTAAGACTACAAATGTCTAAACTGAAGCACTCCTGGTAAACACACAAAAAAGAAAGGCTGCCTGAGGTCAAAGAGGTGATCAGCACCTATAAGGTTGTGGAAACAGCTGGGAAAATTAGATGTTCACACATTGGAAAGAGAGCGCCAAGTCCAAACCAATTTAAAACAATCGGCTGCAGAGGCCACGGGTTAGGTAACTGACAGTAATCTGATGTGTTCTTCAGTCTGCATCCAGATAGCGTAAGACGCCGCCGACAGATGCAGATAGCACACAGAAAGAATGCATCAAATTCTTCAGTCAGTGCCCACACGCGCCGGTTTTTTGTCTCACATGACTGCCCTATGCAGGTGCTTTGTGTGACAACAAGTTCCTTATGCCAAGTTGGCATAACACGTCATCCATTAAAAGGTTTGTCTAAATAAATCACTAAAATGTAACTAGAAAAAGTACTAAGTTACATTAAGAGCAAAACTTTTCTAGTCCAAATAAATACGTAAAGGATAGGTGCACCGATCACCCTGAATGACAGTTTTATGATTTTCTGAGTTCTGAGCTGCCAATTTTGATTCTTACACTTGCCATTTCTTTCTACATAGTATAACATTTGAACAAAGTGATGCAGGTTCTATGATAAAGGTAATTATTTTACAGTAGAGATGTACCAAAATATCAATAAACCGATCCGAATCAGACCATTTTCATCATCATCAGACCCTAATCACTAATGAGCAGTTTCAATCGGGAAAATATCAGAGCTTTCTTAAATCTGTATCATTGTGGTATCTGGCTGATTAAACAACGATTCTTTAATGTAAAGATATACAGTTTTCTGAATTTTGAAAATGTCACCAGAACAATTTCTGTATGGTTTGGAGCTATGCTGCTTTTTTCATGAGAGCATTGATCAAATGTAAAACAACAAACAGCGATTTTTTAAATTTACGAAACAGGATGAGCATCACTTATCAGAAAGTGTTACACCTCTGACTACAAAGAGAGCTGGGAGAGATTTCGCCCCAAAACATGTAAACATGAACGACTGGAAACCACGTGACTCTTGGTTTCTGACAGCTTTTCAACCTTGTAGTTTGCAGTTCTATTTCCACCTTTTTTCTAGATTTTGAATGCATACAAATCAGTAATTTCTGAAGTTTCGTGTATTTGACAGCTTGATCAGCAGAAGGAATGAGGAAGGACCAGGGAGCATCATGCTACACTGGACAACAATGACAGGAATTCAGCCTCAAAAGGTGACACGTTAAACGATCGAAAGCGGGGGGGGGGGATTCGCCAAAGAAACGTTAAATTAAAGCCTTTCTAACGTCTATGCAGTCTGTCTCCTGTGTTTTAACACAGCTGAGATTTTGGACCGGAAAGTTCGGCTAATATTAGGTAACAGCGCGTTTGATTTGTACTGGAATCGAAATTCTGGTCACACGATGGTAGACGGTGGCTAAACACAGCAAACAGCTGGCCTGCATACGTAACCAAAGTGTAATTTTCCTCTAGCCAGCTAACGTTTCCTCTGTTAGCTCCAGGGGCTAGGGTTGGCTTTTCTATGCTAGCTAGCATCGCCCCGGCGCCAGACTACTGTCTCCCACTATAAAAAAAACATTATAATTTCATTATTTACCCATGTCAAGAGACTTTCACAGAGTTCCATTCGATCCAAGGACTCTGGGGTACTCATTGTTAGTTCACGTAGGCTGGCTGACTCTGCGAAGCGAAGGGAGCCCGAACTTAACAGAGAGCTTCATACACTCCACAGATCTCTTTGGGTGTCTCACCAATCCGTCGGCCAGTGATCGGGTTCGCTGCTTTGCCCAAGCCGGCGCCTATAGGTGACGGCGTGGGCGGACACTGTCAGCAGAACAAAAAGTTTACTTGTTTATTATTACTATAGAATGTATAACATACATTTCAGACAGTTTAACAAAGAAAATGAACACAAAATTGGTATATGTAAAAAGTGACATTTATTCGAGTCTGACACCTTTAATTATATCTGTCCACATGTATTGTAAGCAATCACAGTAATTCGTAAAATTATCCCTTGAGCTTTTTCATATGGCTTGTACTGTACCACCACAAATTGTATTTTGTTTGAAATTTCTGCAATAAAACAACACATACTAATGAATATTAGTCAAATGAAGGAAAATCACCGATTTTTTTGTTTGGTCTTTTTGTTTGTTTTATTATAAAAATTTGATAAATTGTGCTGTGCATTTGTATCTGGAGCCGTCTGAGTCAATATTTTGTAGAACCATCTATTTTTTAAATTGCATATTTTTGGCCGTATGTCTCCTCCAATATCGCACATCTAGAAAATAAAAGCTTACCCATTATTCTTTCCAAGATACCTCAAATTTATTAAGCATTTTCAAGTCTTTCTTAGGATTTCAGTCTTGACTGTAAAAATTCAAACTCTTAAAAATGCTGTGGTCTACACTATTCAAGTCTAACCAGCTTCAGTGTCCCTGATGAAATAAATAAATCAAAACCTCTTACCAGGATACTGCTGCCTTCATGTTTCATAATTTTTGCCATCAGGGTGATGATGTTTCCTGTGTCCCCAACATACTTTCAGAATATTTCAGACAGCATTTTGTTTAAGTGTTCTTTTAAGAGCAGGGTTCCTCTTGCCACACTACGAAAAAGGTCATATTTGTGATGTGCACAACTGATAAATGTCAGATCAACAAAATCTTCCACCCGATGAGTGCATCTCTACAGCTAATCCAAAGTTACTGGGAGCCTTCTGGCTGCTTTTTTGATTGTTCTCCTTTACCTGCCCCTTCCTTTAAAGAGGATGACCATGCATCGGGGACTTTGCAGTGTACTGATCTATTTTCATTTTCAGACGTTATAACAGTGAGATGCTCAGGGCTTTAGATTATGTTTCGTAAACTAACTGCTTTAAATTTCCATGGGTTTAGATACTTTTGTGTTGTTTGTAATCACCAACAAACTAATCCATGTTTTAATCAAATTTGATCTTTCAGCTACAACTGCGAGAGGCAATGGTAAAGAGGTGCTGGCTGTGTGCTGTTCATTCAGCTTGTATAAATTTTGCACTGATTTTTCATAATGAGCAATGAAACAAGATAAACATGGCATTCCTATGACAAGCGTCCTAGCTTGCAACCAACTATGAAATACAGGACAGACGAAATCTATTTGAAAAGACTTCATTTGCTGTCGAGAGAAAGTCTAAGTTCTGTAGGTATGGTGTCGTGTGAACTGCTCTGTAGTAGCAAAGGTAACCCATTAAAGAACCATATCTTAAAACAGATGTTTATACACTATTTTAAGTCAATGACTGACTATACCTTTGAGATCAAAATTAGCATCAAACCTCTTTGTTTTAAATCACATTTGTGAAACTCCAAGGTGAGAACTGACTCTTCAGAGGCGTTTCCCCTCATGTATGAGTTTATCTTCAAACCAGTTCTGAGATCTAGAAAATTAGGCTTGATAATACATTAAGTAGCTTAGTTCTCAACTATTGAAAAGGAGGTGGAAGTTGCTCAACCACCACTAAGACAAAGTAAATGTGCTGCTTAGTCAATATAAAACAGGATTTGCCTCATTTTTGGCATGTGCAACCCATTTATTGGATTGAAAAAGATGTAAAGTTAATGCCAAAATTGTAAACAGAACTTGACATTTACAGCAAAGGCTTTCCCTTCAGGTGTAGACACAGATAAAAGGAGTTATGGGGATATGACACACGAGAAGTCACAACTTTGTCAAAATAGAAAAAGGCAACCATTGCATGTATTGGCATGTGAAAAGGATGAATGAAAAGCCTACATTTTTTAATTTACAAGCACAATCTCACACCAACATACACAATTTGGAAAATGTATCCTTTGATTTAGAGTACATTTAGTCAGTTTAAAAACAGATCCCATGTTAAGAACTTTTCTTGTATAAAATTCACCATCTCCACAATTATTTGTTAATTCAATAATCAATTTAAAATAGCTAACACAGTAATATATTTTCCACTTACATGTATTTATTTTTTTTGGTTGATCATAGTTTGAGGGCCATCTAATTAATAATCTATGAGTGTCTTTTTTTCAAGGTTAAAAAAGTGTCATGCATAGTGATCGACTCATCTTAGCCATCGGCTCTCGATGCTCATTTATAGTGAACAGCTGCGAAAGCCAGCATCTAAGTCATTATAAAAACTATTCGATATAATTTACATGCACAGTTTGTTTCAGAATGCTATTTAAAAAAACAAATAAAAACCTTTTCTGCTCTAACATCACAAATGAAAACATATGGAGTAATAAAACCCCAGAAAAAATAGCTGGTAACCAAAAAGATTTAAAAAGTAACTTAATGTCCAACCTAAAATATGATGAAGGGCCTGGGATTTTATGGCTTCTTTCAACGTGGGTATATGATAGATGTGTCAAAATAAATGCTCTAATTAGTACGATTAGCTTTCTTCCATGTCAGTCCACTGACCTAAATCATATAGTAAATTAGCTGAGAGCATAAAACAGAACCTGTTTGTAGTTAATATTTGGAGATTGCTCCAACCATGATTATGTTAAAAACTATTAATTCTTGAAAATGACTTGTTTATACTTAATAAATATAAATATATTTAAATTTGAAGTTGAGATTTCTTTAAATACTCATTTTCAGATCAGACGGTTATAACATTTGCACATCTTTACAAGGGATACTAATTAATGTGGTTTGTACTGTATGTTTGAAAGCAAAAATAGTTGATCTGTGAGACTCGTATTAAATAAAAAAAACGCAGAATTACATTAACACAATTATAGATCTTTGTTGTCTGTCAAAAATAGTCACGAGGAAGTTTTTTCTTTCCCTTTATCAAGTTAAGAATGCAGTTCAGGAATTGATGAATTTACAATTTCAAAACATTGGCAATATTAACTGCGTATTTTCTGTACAAATGCATCTTCCACAGAACTCTTCATCAGCACAAACTGGAATCTCACCTCTTCTTTCAATCCTTTGAAGAAAATCTATCTTTATCATTGGTAAACATATTTAGAAATCATAAAAAAAACATCTGCTTTGAACATGCTAATTTCAACACTTAAATATTGAATAAAGAAGGACAGTTGAATAATTAACCAGCTGACTTCATGGCTCTAAGAAACAACCAAATTTTACTTTTCACAAATGAATGGTCAAGAAAACTTAACAAATGTTGTCACATTCATTTTTAGGTGATTTACATTCAAAATTGTCCAGGATTATCCATTTATAGTTTCAGAATGGCTTATTACAAAAGTGGTTATGTAAAAAAGGTATTAAGCATTACCTGAATGCATGCAGAAAGCAGGATTTGATCACTGATTTTATTGTTGCCTAAAAAAATTATTCACAGAATTTTTTCAACTGGTTTAACAAGCTCTGCTTCCCAAGTCATCGTAAAATATGCATAGTTACATGTTATTGTAATGAGGAACAAGCTCAAACAGGTACTCTTTGAATGTTTTTCAAAACTTTCTTTAAGGTAAATATCTAGATGGAATTGTTACCTTTAAACCCATAATTAAGACTTTCAAGATGTTCATATATTGCACTCTTGTCCATATCATGCTGATATTCACATGACTGAATAGTGTTTTTTTGTGTTTTTTTTAAATGGGCAGATCTGAAGCAGTACTCTGTTTAAACACATACATTTAATTTTAACTCGTTTGCCTGAAGCCCATCACAATGTAAAATTTTATAACAAAAATCCCCAAAACATTCAGAATGGTTTGCTAACCTCTCTCCAGTTGAAACCCACGGTCAATTTAATTAAAGTAAAACCCTCTGAGAAAATCCAACCTCATTAACAAAGTCCACTTACAACTTTTAATTAATCCAATACATCCAATTCTGATATTCATTTCTCTTTTCCCAAAGCCTCCTATTTCTGTTTGAGGGGCTAGCCATTCAGTCTCTGCGTAACCACTTCTCTATACATGATTGAGATGTACACAAACAGGAGGAGGATCACAAAGAAGTCGTCCATGAAACCCAGAAGGCCAAAAAGTGCTTCAGGGAGAATGTCGAGTGGTGAGGCCAGGTAAGTAATGGCACCAACAAGACAGAGAAGAATTCGAATCCGGAACATCCAGAAGAGTCCACCCACAGAAAACATCTCCCTGAAGGCATGACGGAGCAGGGTGGGGACGTCACGCAGTCTGTCCATAAGCTGACAGGAAAAGAACAGAGGAGATATAATAATAAGAAAATGTGTCTTCTACATGCTGAATACAGTGTCTAACATCAATTGTTGAGATGAAAAAAAAGTTTCAAGATAAAATATCTCAGTTTCATGAAATATACTGCTCAATTGGTTTCTGGTCTAGGGCACGGGTGGGGCAGTCAACAGCATCAGTGCCTTTGTTTGGCAGGAACTGTTGACACAGTCCAGCCACAGGAGGTCGAGCATTGGGTTGAGTTAGGAGGAGCCCAGGTCAAACCACACCAGCATATAGTCTCACAAGGGGTCTGATGGGCTCATCTTGGTACCTATTGGCAGTCTGGCTACCTCGGGTGAGCACATGGAGGGCTGTGCATCACCCCCATTACTGACCCACTACCAAACCGGTCATGCTGAAGGATTTTGCAGTGAACAGAATGATCCCCTCAGCATCTCCAGGTTCTGTCACATATGGACAGTGTGAACCTGCTTTCATCTGTGAAGAGTACAGGGCACCAGTGGCAAATTTTCTAATCTTGGAGTTGTCTGGTAAATGTCAAAGGTCCTGCATGGTTTTAGGCAGTGAGGACAACCTTCACCTGTAGATGTCGGCCCCTCATACCACCCTCAGAGTCTGTTTCTGACTATTTGAGCAGACATATGCACATTAGTGGCTTGCTGGAGGTCATTTTGTAGCGCTCTGGGAGTGCTCCTCCTGTTCCTCCTTGCACAAAGGCGACATAGCAGTCGTGTTGTTGGGTTGTTGTCCTCCTATGGCCTCTGCCACGTCTCCTGGTAGCGACTTGATACTCTGGACACTACGCTGACAGACACAGCAAACCTCTTTGCCACAGCTAGCATTGATGTGCCATCTTGGATGAGTTGCACTATCTGAGCCACTTGTGTTGGTTGTAGACTGTCTCATGCTATACCCTGAGTCAAAGTCCGGCCGGATTCAAAAGTGACCAAGGCATCAGCTAGAAATGCATAGAAACTAAGAATTGGTCTGTGGTCACCACCAGCAGAACCACTTCTTTAGTGGGGGTCTGTCCTGCTAATAGCCTATAATTTCTTCCTATTGTCTTTTTTCCATTTGCACAATAGCATGTGAAATTGTCAATCAGCGTTGTTTCCCAAGTGGACAGTTTGATTTCACACAAGAGTGATCGAATTGGAGTTAGATTGTGTTGTTTGAGTGGTCCCTTAATTTTTTGAGCAGTATATATTTTACTTCAAAATTTAAAAACTTGTAATATTGAGATCTAATGAACAAAACTTTAAACAGCTCAACAGATATTTATATCAACGACAAGAAAAGCCGTTTTGCACATAGAAATTTCAACCGAAGTAAGAGCAACTAAGAATGTATACGACAAAATGACTCACAGATCTAGGCTGGCCAGAAAATCTCCGGTTGTAATCGCTGATATCTCGTAATATCAGCTGAGGTTCTGCCTCGCCATCCTGCACCCTCTGAGGAGCGGCGTGCTCGTGAAATAATGGGAACAGTAATGTTACCTAGAGAGACAGAAAAAAATGTCTAAAAGAAACAGCACCATCTATAAACACAACAGACTACCTAAGTAAGAGATGTCAACAAATCTTTTATAATGGCTTCTTATCAAACACGTTTGAGACCTACTATGGCCTTCTCCTCAATTCATTTCATACTAATGACTTACTGTAGAATTTAAAACAATCTTCCGTTATGTATGCTGATGACTCAACTACGTTTTACTTTGGATCAAGTGTTAAAGATATAGTGAGTGTACTTGAAAGGAGATGGATTTACTTACCAAATGGTTTCAATGAAAATTATATTATTTCAAATCTTGGTAAAACTAGAGGTGTACCAATCAAAAGTAAAAAGCGACTGCACAATAATCCACAGTTAATGCATCGAACAAATAGTTCTGTATTGAAGAAAGTTAATCAAAGTAAATTACTTGGTATCAGAATGGATTCATCTCTCATGGTCATGCCATATAGACAACTGGGTCAGTAACACGAGCGAAAGCATTGCTGTTCTGAAACCGCTCATACGATCGTAGGTCTTGTGTCATATCAAATACTGTCAATACAAGTAAGAAGAAGCTAGTTCAAAACCAGGCTGCTCGCCTAGTCCTAAAATGTCCATGTACCACGCTTTATTATAGCCCGTATCAAAAGTCAAGCTTCAGTATAACATCTATTTTATTTTTCATAAAATATCATTTTATGAAAAGTTAATTTATTCTGATCAGATACACATGGATTGTATTGGATATACAACAAGATTACCGTGGTTTAGGTGGCACAAATTCATCCTGTAAATGGTGGGATGCCAGTTCGAACCCCTGCTCTGTCTTTTTCGGTGGTTGTGTTGTTGACTGTTTCAGTGGAGGTTAAATCTATAGGTTTAATATGTCGAGCTTTTGCCTCTAAGATATATTTCATGTTGTGTATGTGATGTGGATGTATTGTACATGATTATCACATGTTATAAACTGTACCCCAGGAAGATTAGCAACCACTGTATTGGAAACCTAATAAATGAAACAATAATATCACAAAACCACTTAAGAATCGCTGAAATAGAACAGCTCATCAAGAATACCAGATCTCACACAAACTGTACTTTTAATATCACAGTGGTGCTCAAGCTTTTACTCTCCGTTTCCAGCAAGCTCTAAAGAAGTGTGTAGGTCAGACAAAGCTTGGTCTTTAAAGTGGTTGCCTATAATAAGCAACCACTGCGCCTCCCGTCTTAATCGCTAAACCCACAAGAATTTTTCTCCACCTTTTGCAAAGGCGTTAAAACGTGGAAAAACAACAGGTGATGTGATCTGGCCTTGTAACAATCACCATTTGTCTGCAGATTGGGCAGTTGATTGCACCAAGCCAGGTGCCGTACCTCCAATAAGCTATAAGGCAGGATCCTATGCAAAAGCAAAGAAGCAAAAGAAGAAAACACATTAAAACAACAGTGTTACTGAGAGCATTAATGTTTTATAAATATAAAGGAAAAATTATTTACACCAGTGACTTTATTGCACAACCTCATATTTTACTCGGTTCCTTACTGTGACTACTTATGCAATGTAACATGAATTTTTAAAACAGTCCACATAATTACCACAGAAAAGGTGTCCACAGTTGGTCTCCACAGGCAGCACAGCCTGTTGTAAACACACAGGGCAAGACATGTCTGTGTAATACTGCTGTCTAGCCTCTGCCTGTGGATTTTCATCCTAAAGTAAAGAAAAATAGAATTCACACATGTAAAATGTCCTCAATAATCAAGTTATGTGCGTTTTGTATAGAAATATACAACTAATCAAAATACTAGTAATCCTGGTAGTCAAAAAGAGGCTACAGCTTTAAATTATGAGTTTTTCAATAAAACAAAATGTAAATATGGCTTGAATACTCTGGTAACATGTGTCTATCTAGGTGTAATAATGGACTCAGACCTGAATCTCCAAGGCCACATAAAATCAATAACAAGTTCAGCTTTCTGTAACCTGAAGAACATTTCTAGGATTAAAGCACTAATGGTGCAACAGGACCTTGAAAAACTCATCCGTGCGTTTACCTTTAATCGACTCGATTACTGCAAGAGCGTCCTCACAGGTCTACCAAAAAAGTCAATCAGACAGCTGCAGCTGATCCCAAACGCTGCTGCTCACATCGTTATTAGAACCAGGAAAGTATAGCACATCATTACTGTTCTAAAATTCTTACAAAAAGAATAGCTCAGAGAAATAAATACTCTTGCCAGTTTATAAATAATAAAATGGCTTAGCTCCAGAATATGTTGAAGACCTGTTGTCACCATACCAACCACCCAGACCACTCAGGTCCTCCAACTCTAGTCTACTGATCATCCCTAGAATCAGAACAAAACATGAAGATTCAGCTTTCAGTTTCTATGCTCCCCTTATCTGGAACAAACTTCCGACTGCAAAGCTGCTGCAACACTGAGCTGTTTTAAATTAAAGCCTAAAACTAATCTGTTTAGAGCTGCCACTGAGTAAAGTATTATGCCGATTAATTACTCATTTGCTGTTTTTTTTTTTTTTTTTTTACTTTCTCCACTGTCTAATGCTTTTTTCACATTTTTGTTGTTTTCTCTAATTTTGTTTTCAAATCATTTTAATTGCTTCTTTATCACCAAATTATGTAAAGCAACTTAAATTACCTTACCTATCTTCCCTGCTTCTACTGGCAAGCAAAATGATTTAAAACTATTTCAAAAAGAAGGAAGTTGATTTAAAATATAACTAAGTTAGATTTTTCTCTCTAAAAAAAAAGATGCAGATTGAAAGCAGGGGAGAAAAGTTTATAGCATATTATATTTAAACCAACGTTTGGATTTATGATGAAAATTATTGAACAGAAATCCAACTAAATTCAAAGTATTTTAGCTAATTTCATATGTTTGCTATGGAAATATTTTTTTAGAAGCCATTAAGCTATGTTTCCCTCCTCACCTGCTCAGTTTGTAGCTGTTGTCGGACAGCCCGAACGTGTTCCTGATTTTCAGGATGGATATTCTGCTCTTCTTGTCTGTATAGGACAATAGAAAGTTGCACTTATTTTTTTATCAGAAAAATTTTCTAAAAACAATTCAAAGTTATAACTAGTCTGATTTGGTGGTTCACCTGCAGAGAAAAGTGAGGATGCCTGCAAGGAAGGTGAAACTGACCACCACAACAAACAAGACCTGGTTGCTAACACCCTCAATGATGGTGTCCTCATCGTGGATCAGGTAGTCCAAGTCCCCACCTTGACCATCCTCCATTATCCACACTCATAGCCTGCAACTTAAACACAAGGAGAAAAGCTACTTTAGTTTCTTCACAGTTTTTTCCATCTTTTATTTAGATAGAAAAAACAATAGTGCATTTTGTAACAAGAACAACCTAAAACGTGGCAAGTTTAGAGTGAAATGTAAATTTAAAAGATGGAAACTACTTTTAAGTTATCAACTTGAGAAACAAACTGAGTAAAATGCAGAAAGATACAAATGATTACATATATATAAAAAATACACAAGTAAAAGGTAGGTCAATGATTCCTCCAATACATATTGTAATGAATAAACGACATAATGCATGCATTTCATTACAATAATTCAAAGCACCAACAGGAAGTGTTGAGAAATAGAAGTTACAATCACAATACTATGACAACGCTTTAAAAAATAATTTAACAAAAATGAAACAATTTAATCGCATACTGTCAAAACAAAAATGGCAGTTAGATCGTTATGGTTTCGTCACTAACAGGAAACTATCATCCTAAACCAAACGCCTAACTCATATCATTCTAAACTAAAATAAGTAGAGCGAGGTTGGCTCGTTAATAAGTAGTGATGTAAAACATGAATACTTCAGCTGCTTATAACGCTTCGCTTTCAGATGATCAGGAGTTTAAACGTCAAAAGAGGGAGAAAATATGCAGACGCAACTTGTTTGTTAGCTAGTTAATCCTTTAATTGTGTAACTACCTCCACACAGTAGCTGTAAAGGAGCCAAATAATTACAAAGCTTGCATATGGAACATAAATTAAAACACCGAAATATAAATTACATGTTAAACTTACACCGAGAAGGATACCTACCAATAACAATAAAAACAAATTTTACTTGGATATCCTTCTGAAATTGCAACATGTCAACTCCATTCCCTCCGTCTAGACATTTTATTACCTATTTCAGTAAGTTAGCCAATCGAGCATATCAAATATCTATGCATGAACAGCTGCTGTAGTGCATGATGAAAGCTACTTCCTCCCTCTCCATGTCGCTGACTTTTGTTAAGGGGGCACATTAACGTCACCTAGTGTGCTGGAGTGGGAGCTAACGATTCACAAAATACACAAATATAATCCGTGTCTAAAATAAACAAACAAACAAACAAACAAATAAATAAATAAATAAATAAATAAATAAATAAGATGTACAGCTGAAGCTATATGTAGGCTCCTTTTTAAAATATTATTGTTCTTCCATTTTTTTAAACAACAATATTTGAAAAAAAAAAATAATTTAAAAAATGGCGGGAATTTAAACTTCCCATTTAAACGGAAAGATTTACGAAATCATCATCATTACTAAAACTAAAAGGGAACCTTGGAAAATTTTGTCACAAATAGTGATAATTCACACTCTGAGCACTAGGTGTCAATAGCGGTTCCTGCAGTATGGTGTCCTGTCCTCGAACGTAGAGGTAGACCGTACAAAAACAGCGGTATCCAAACTGTAGTCATCTTAGCCATCGTGGTTTAGGAGAAATTGTGGACATCCATAGGACGAGCGTATTGTACCAGAAGTAGGATATGCCTCGATATGCGCAGTTAGTTATGGGCCCAGCTGGAAGCGGCAAGGTAACTGAGCTGAAAAGCTGTGCTATATTGTTCGGCTAAGGTGTTGTGCTGTGTGGCATGAGGTTGTCCTTACTTCCTACACAAAGTAAAACTATATTTTCTATGTCCCCCAATTTCTATTTAAGAGTACCTACTGTTCTACCGTGGTTCAGCATGCAGAGTCCTTAAATCGCTCAGTTCAGGTGGTCAACTTAGACCCTGCTGCCGAGTATTTTGATTACCCTGTGATGGCTGGTAAGTTATAAATGACAGGAATACTCCTTACCATGGGAAAATAAACTAATAATTTAATTAACAAAACAGTGTCATTTTGTTTTGAGGCATGATAAAAATATGCTCAAGCCCCATTAAAACAAGTATTTCAGTATATTAACTGTATACATGCAATGGTGAATTAGATGTCTATAAAAACAAAATAACACTTAAAATATTGAGTAAGATGGATAATTCTGTTTGCACTCCATTTGATTATGAATATTAAATTAGACAATGTCACATTTATTTCATTTTTCTTTTTCTTACTTGGTACTAATGAATCGTATCGTTTTCTGCAGCGTTTCTGTTTTCTTTTATAGGAAACAGTGTTTCAGTAAAATGAGTGAAAGAACATTGCAACCATTTATTCTTCCATCCAATTATCCCTTTATATTTTGTGGTTTCTAAATGTTCCATATTTACAGTCTGTCTACATTAGAAATATATACTGAACTTTTGCTTCTTAAAAGTGGACTGAAAACATACATTATACTCCATAAAAGTATGTGTCACATCTCTAAAGATTCATGAATGCTTTTTAGATATTTACATTGAGAGCAATTGCGTATTTAATCATTGTATACAGTGGACTCTCGAGAAGTAACGTGCATTATTATTTTTTACTATCATCATTTTTTCATGCATTTAAACACCCCTTTTTTTATTAACTATATTCTGTTTTGTCAGACATCCGTGAACTCATCCAAGTGGATGATGTGATGGAGGATGACTCTCTGAGATTCGGCCCTAACGGAGGTCTGGTCTTCTGTATGGAGTACTTTGCCAACAACTTTGACTGGCTGGAGGAAACCCTGGGCCACGTAGAAGATGACTACATATTGTTTGACTGCCCAGGTAAATATTCTGATTTGGATTGACGTTTTAATTAATTCTGAAACTTTATTAAGTTAGTTAAGTTAGAAAAAACATGTCAGGGAAAAATTATATAAAAAATATATAAAATAATATAACAAAGCCACTGCTCATGTAGTAGCTAATGCATAGGCCTTCAACACATTGTTGAAACAGCTATTGATTTATTTTTAGCTTTTAGGTTTCTTCCTGCTATCAGTTATCATGGGGGATAGAAAGAGAAGATGGAAACTGATAGGGGAAGCTTCCAAGACACCAACAGTAACACTGATCTAACTTCTGGAATTTGTCACAAGTCATCCTTGTGTTATAGAAGGAACAACAATCTCTTCTATTCTGCATATGTCAGCAGCAGGGTCGCAAAACTGAATTATTTTCTTCCTAAGAAAGACCATCAGACCTGGCTAAAGTTTGCCTAAACCATATAGGACAATGCGTTATGTTCTGATGAGACCGAGCTTAAACCATTAGGCCATAATTCTAAAAAAAAAAAATAGACTTAGAGCAAAAAGTACAATAAAGCATGGTGGTGGCAGCATGATGCTGTTTGAAAAGAGTTAAGATTATGAACAGTTTAAATTACCAGTGAGCAGTGATTGAAAAAACGCCTTTTCTACGCTAGAATGCTGAAAATAAAGAGTGATTTTGTTTTTTTTACGAATGACAATGAGTCCAAACATCCATCCAAATCAACCACCAAAGAGCTTCACTAAAAGGGAATTTTCAATTCCGAACCTATGATGAGGAATCTTAGCTGCACGTCTTCCACTGTCTCTCTCTGCCTAGTATCTAGCCACTAGTGCCAAAAAAGTGGTGGCATTGCTTAGTTAGATTCCGAAACTAAATATGATTAAGGATATTTTCACTTTTTTCAATTCAATTTCAATTGCATGCAGTTCTCCTCACACTTTAACAGGTCAGATTGAACTTTACACACACCTCCCTGTGATGAGGCAGCTGGTGGAGCAGCTCCAGCAGTGGGAGTTTCGGGTCTGTGGGGTCTTTTTGGTGGACTCACAGTTTATGGTCGAATCTTTTAAGGTAACTTTCTCTCTTTTAAATTTTTCTTATTTTGTTGAGCGATGTTTTTTATTGTTATTTTTGAGTATTTTCTTTACTTCTGTTCCTTTATTTTTTTTTAAAAGGTGCCATTCAAATAAACCTGCCTTGCCTTTAATGCGCTCTAATGTTTCCCTTGTTTTGAACTGTAGTTCATTTCTGGGGTTATGGCCGCTCTGAGTGCCATGGTGTCCTTAGAAATTCCTCAAGTAAATATCATGACAAAGATGGACCTTCTTAATCCAAAAGCCAAGAAGGAAATTGAAAAGTAAGTCACTTATATTTTGGAAAATTATGTTTCCAATTAATACTTGTATCAAAATGGTTGTAGATTAAAGATCCGCTCTGATGAAAATCAGTTTTTTTGTGGTGTTAACCCGTTTTTTGGCATTTTTCTGATACTAGATACTAACTTGATAAAATTAAGCTCAAAATTGCATTTCTGAGTAGTTTTGCATTCAAATCTCTGTGTATCTGTAGCAGACACTAAAACTCCATCTGAAATAGACTGGATTTGTGACGCAGCAACTCCACTAAGCAGGCAACAAGCTCCTGCTCTGCTCCAACCGCCTCCTCAGGCTTTAAGAAGTAGAGAAGTTTGACGGTGAATAAACACCTATGTGTTGCATTATTTACGATGGCCCGTAACCACGCCCCGCCAGCGTGGAAGCTATGATTTAAAAACTACTGAGAACAATCCTAAAATGGCTCAAAAGATGATCAAAGTTGGTCTTTAAGGTATTCTACTTTTTAGCTTCCATGAGGATGTGTTTATCTGTCAGATTTTATCTTTACATTGCTCCGTTTGTTTCCGGATAGTTATAGTCCTTGCTGATTTGTTCTCTTTGTATCAAGTTTTAAAATATCATCGTTCTTTATACATTAACAAGGTACCTGGACCCGGATATGTACTCCATGATGGAAGATAACTCTGAGACTTTCAAAAGCAAGAAGTTCAAGAAGCTAACCAAAGCAATTTGTGGTTTGGTAAGTGGAGCCTTAGTTTTAGTGTTTAATGACATTCTTGTAGTTTATATTAAGATACATCCCTTTGTTTGTGTCTCCAGATAGATGACTACAGCATGGTGAGATTCCTGCCTTTTGACCGCACAGATGAGGAGGGGATCAATATAGTTCTGCAGCACATCGACTTCTCCATACAGTATGGAGAGGACCTGGAGGTTAAAGAGCCAAAGGTAACAAAAGAAAACATGGGCACTTACTAAAACTGAAAAACTGAATAAAAAAAAATTACACAGTTCATTTCAATTAAATTCACAGCCCTCTGACCTTTTTACAGTTGCATGACTTAATGCACTCTTTTGTGTTGGTCTATTGTTATTTTATTGTAAAAAAGAAAAAAAAGAAAAAAAGAGGATATGCTGTTTTCACACTTTCAAGGCTTGTTTAATAAAAATGTGCCCTGTATTTAGCTCAATTCATCTTCAAACCAAAAGCATTTTTGGTTTAGAACATTTGATTCAAGTTGGGAATCTCCAGCTCCTCCTTGTGTTACCATACATTTTTACAGCTGATTCTCTGAAATATGTAGTGTTTGGCCAACTGTTGGTTTACATGTACACCTAGGTTTGCATTCATGCCATACCTAAAAAAATATATAAAATACTCAAGTTTGTGGTTTTAATGCAAAATAAGAGAAAAGACAATGGAGTTTGGATAACTTCTCATGGAACTGTTTGTATATACAAATAATACTTTTATTTTCCCCCTACTCACAGGAGGTTGACGAAGAGCAAACCAACCTAAATTATGATGAGATATTTCAAGACAAAGTAACCAGCTGAGGAATAATTGGAGCATGGAGTGAAAATATGTGTGTACAGGCCATGGATGAAGTTCAAATTGAATGCTGGATGCAGCTGCATGAATATTTGTGGAAAAGCTGTGGTCATGCAGAAAAGTATTTTGTTTCATCTTTTTAAATAACTTATACAATAAAAAAACGTCTGGTTCATGTACTATTATTTTAGAGTGTACAATTGTAAAGGTTTAGTTTTTGATAGATTTATGAACAATATGTATATATTTTTAAATAAAACCATAGACTGTAAAAAAGAATAAGAATAAAACATTACATACAAGAGATGACTTGTCTGGTTTTGTTTGGTTAATGGAGGGGGTGAGGGTTTGTGTGCGCCCCCACGTGGCTGCAACGCCACATGACTAGGGCTACTTCCTGTAAAGCCGAAGGGTGGGACAAGCGGAAGCGGAGGATTGGGGGGTGGCTTTACGTTTTCCTGCTGAGCAGTTGGATTTATTTCATTCAACATGCCGGTGAGTATACCACGCGATAAAAGACAAATATAGACTATTATTTAACCGGTAGGAACCAAACATATCCGGAAATGTGCAAATGTATGGTAAAACTGCCTTCCGATTAACGTTAGCTCTTGAGACAGATCTCTAGCACGGTATGCTAGCTACTTTAGCATTCGGCTTTTAAGTGCTAGTGTTTTACTCACGAAAATCTATACAATCAGCTTTGTTAGTGTAGTGTCTTTAGATTTAATATTTTCTTTTTTAACTTAGGTAAGTGTGATAATAAGCTGTTTTCATTCAGAGTGCTTGAATTAACACATTTACTCGGTATACCTGAAAGGAGTTCTCGTTTATTCCGGCTAGGCTTATCACTCAAGCTTGATGGTCCCCGATACCAGGATGGTGGGGAACATGGCCCTGCTTCCCATCAAAACACAGTTTAAAGGACCAGCAAGAGGAGACGGTGAGGGTTCTTTTATCCTTATGTTCTGAAAACGTATCAATTTATTGTTGGGCGTTCTGCAGGGATGTGCGGTGTTGCATACACAGAGTTCCTGGTTCATGACTGAGCTTCACTTCCTTATATGGTCTAAAGAATGCAAACTTAAGTGGCACCTTTCCTCTAACTTCTGCATTTTGATTTATACATATCCTAATTCTACGGTTGTCACATCTGTATGCAGCAGTAATTCATTTTAGAATGGCCCTATTCTCATAGTGATCAATACCAAAGCTAGAGTTTCGTATAAGACAGGTTTTTATGTAATTCACTGAAAACTCTTTGGGTTTTTTTTCAGGCATAGATAGTGACATCATCGATGAAGCAATCTACTACTTCAAAGCCAATGTTTTCTTTAAGAATTACGAAATCAAGGTAAGATAAGAATTTTTTGCAAATGATTTAAATTATTTATTTCTGACTTGATTTACGTTCTTTATAGCATACTGTTGAATAATTTTCAGTGTTTATCTGAAACTACAGTCAGTTTAGACACCTAAAACAAAACCATGGTTAAAGTGTAAATGTATTCCCAAAAAGCTGTAAATAGCTGCATTGGAAATTGTAACCGGATAATATTCAATAATGATGCCTAGAGGGAAATAAGCCTGTGCCTTGGTAATCTGTTTGTAGTAGCAGCTGAGTTTTTCATATTTCTCCACATGCCCTGGCTTGCTCCATCTCATACCTTTCGCCTTCTTAACAACACAGTCCTTTGAGTGCGGCTCTGGATTTTTAAAGGCATTTATAATTTTTGTTTGTATTCCTTTATAGCTGTGTTTGTCTGCCAAATATCGTTCCAGTCATTTCCGTCGTCTGAAATCAAGAACTTAAAAACAACATTAGACATCCCCCAAAAAAAGAAGCTGAAAGATTCCAAAGACTGACTTGAAATACAGATCGGTGACCTAGGTTGTCAATGCATAACCGCAAAATCAGGCGTTGCCTGGCAGAAAGAGGGATGGATGGCTTCAACGCTTCCTTGCTATTCCAACTCTCTACAGAGGTCTCGCCGAGACTGGGCTTGTTTTATACTCCACAGCAGGACTGATGTCGTCAGTAAAAAGGCCCGATTCAAATTCAAGTGCAGTGTAAAGTTTTCAACTCAAGAGGGCACTCCACTGATGGTTTTTTTGGTAGAAAGTTTAAATTTTTATCAAAATGGCAACTGACATATAGACAGCACTGTTAGACATTTATTTATATAGTTTATCAGCCAAAAAGTTTTTCGACTGATAAACTATTTCTGATTATTATTATTATTGCTGATAAACTAGGGGTTTTGCACTTGCACGTTCATATAGAGAGTTATTGGCCAATTGTTATCAAATACATTGTGCAGCGTTGCATAAAATTGTTTATTAATACATTTTTAAAATATTTTTCAGAATGAGGCTGACAGGACACTGATCTATATTACACTCTACATTTCTGAATGCCTAAAGAAGCTACAGAAGGTACGTTTTTACTGTGCAGCATGAATAGTAGTTGATGTGTGCTTTATTTTCTTGCTTGCTTTTAAGAAGGATGTAGTTGATTGAAATGGATATGGTGACCTTAAAAATTATGATTTGGGATTATGTTTAAATCTTTGTAGTGCAGCTCCAGGAGCCAAGGGGAGAAGGAGATGTACACTCTGGGCATCACAAACTTTCCCATTCCTGGTGAACCTGGCTTCCCTCTTAATGCCATGTATCTCAAACCCGGAAACAAGCAGGAAGACGGTAAGAAGGAGCTTTAGAAATGCAGCAAGCATAAATTGGTTTGTGTTTAGGGTTTAAGAAACAATTAAATTCTTAATGGCAGAGAAAATGTCTAAAGCACATCCAGCTTCTGTTCGAAGGCAGGGACGCATCTTGATTAGTTGTAATTTCTTGTTTTATAGTCTAAACAATAGCTCAAAAACTAATATTAGCATTGTAATATGCTAAAAACATGTGAACACTAACTTATATTGATGTATTCTCCTGTCTCAGAGACAATGAGGGCATATCTGCAGCAGCTTCGCCAGGAGACCGGTTTAAGACTATGTGATCGTGTGTTTGACCCTCAAACAGACAAACCCAGCAAGGTAAGTCTTATACTTTGGGTTTATTTAAATTTTTTGTTTTGTACCTTCTTAAAAATAAGACTCAATCTTGTTGCTACAGTGGCTATGGAAATACTAAAATTCTTTAAATACCAGAGAAAGGCGTGTTAGTGCTTCGTTTGACCATCAGCATTTTTTATGTTCCACCCAACAAGATGAGGCTAGTTGTATAGGACACATTAAACATTAGCCAACATTTTCAAAGGTAGGAGAAATAGCCCAAATGACACAGACAAGTGAGCGAAAAAAAAAAAAAGGAGCAGATATGTATTAGTTCAGCTGTCATGCAGTTGTAGATGCAGAAAAATGAGTTGGGAATGGTTACATGTAAAGCCTAGTTGATACTAAACGCATGTAAACAAATACAGGAGTCTGTTTTTGTTTTTCTCTACACCATCAAAAGACCATATTAGATAACGTGTCCTTTCAATATAAAGCATGTGGTGGCCAAACGCTGCATTGACAACTGATAGCATTGACTATAGAGCACCGCTCTGGTGAAACGATCTCTGGCTGTTCTTGAGCTGATCAATCAGCGGCATACGCTCTCTGTTAACTGAGACAGATAGTTAGGGCTCTACTCCGACTGTCATTGCGTATGGCAGTGATTCCCAACCAGGGGTAAACGTACCCCTAGTGGTATGTGAGCAAATTACGGCGGGTACTTGGAAACATTTAGTATTTCATTTCCCAGATGATGGGTGTCAGGCATTCGACAACATTGAATGTGCCCTGGTAAAAGCAAACCCGGGTAGGTTGTGTTATGCCAAATAAATTCCCAAATGAATAATAAACCTAGCAGAGTAGGAGACTTGATGTGGAGAACAGCCTGGAGAACTCTCTGCCCCTAGATCTATCAGAGCTCATCAAAGATGACAAAGCTCAGATGTCTTAAAGATAATCTGAATGATGAAAACAAAGTAAAACTAATATGGTTATTTTTTCAGTGTATTGTTTAAATGTCTTTTTAATGGGCATTTATTCAACATTTCCAACAAAAGTTGGTTTTCTTTTTAAAGTGTATTTAGTATTTATTTTCAGATTGCTTATTCACGTTCTTGGCAACATGTACAGTATAGATAGATACTTTATTTATCCCCAAAAAAGGAAAATTAAATTTCTCAAGTGCTTGTATATTTACAAATACATCTTAGATTGAAAAAAAAAACATTACTAATAAAATAATTTAGGAAACATGTTGGATCTCTCTCTTGAATAGTCTTATGGTTGCAGGAACAAACGATCTCCTTCATGGAGATCATGGAGGGGGTGTTTAGTATTATCCAGAATATAAATATATATATATATATATATATATATATATATATATATATATATTTATGTTGCCATGTTTAATTTGAAGTGAACATTTTGAAGTGAAAATAATGAAATGCTAGAGAAATAAATGTTCAAGTTAGGGAGATTTAACAAAATTCGTTTACATTTCATAATCAGTTATACATTCTAATTCTGGAGAATCAACACGTTTGACTAAGGAGGTACTTGGGGTTTTCGAAAATGGCTCTCAGGATACACAAGTCGAAAAAAGTTGGGAAACGCTGGCGTAGGTGACGGACAGCCATTGTGGCGACCAACTATGTCGTTGCGTCTATCCGTTTCAACGTAGACAGAGAAGCATAAACTAGTCTTTAGACTTCATGTTCTGTGGATATTAGGCATCTTGCTAAGCAAATATGTTATGTAGCAAAAATATTAGGCTTTGTTTGTGTACTGGTGCCCCCCGGTTATTCATGTGAGGGAGCTTTCAGCATTGGTTGGAATGTGGTCACTTGCTACAAGTCAGCCTTTAAACCAGACATGATGGAGAGGCTGTTTATTCTGCCTTTAAATTTATGTCACCAGTGAGAGCAGATATTTTTAATCGTACTGTTCATTTCCTGCTTTCAAACCAAGTTGCTTCCTTGCAGTTTTGTTCTGCTGTAAAAAGAAAGAGCTTTATATCTATAAGATATGTATTTCTTCTATTCATTTTAGATTTTTATGGTAAAACTATACTTTGAAGGAATGTTGAGAGATTTTGTCAGAATCTTTTAAAAGCAAAATTCACAGTAAAATAATATAAACTACTTTTTAATGCATTCTGATTACTTTATTTAGTCTGAAATCATGTTTCAAATGAAAGTGACTACCCTTGTAGCACTTTCATAAAATACAAGCATTTGAAAATGGCAGTGCTTTAATTGATTGTCCTAATCAATGTTTATTTCTGTTTTTCAGTGGTGGCTGTGCTTTGTGAAGAGGCAATTCATGAACAAAAGCCTCTCTGCTCCTGGACAGTAAACCAAAAGGGACACGGAGGCAGCAATAAAGCGCTTTTGATTTTTCTTTTGAAATTTTATACCGTTTGACTAAAAGAAAAAATATATATTCACTTGTCTGGATGTTGATCATATTAGGCCGGTGCATAACTCAATAAAGAAATGTCAAGAGATTGGAGTGATTGTTAGGGCTGCAATTTATTCTTTTGCACATTCTACATGAAGATTTTTTTTTTCTTTCGAAGATTCAATTCAAGATTAGGTGAAAATATTTGAAGCTTTTTTGTTGTTATCCATACTATACCTTTACTTGTTTTCCTAGAAAAAATTAACCAATACATTCATGTTGCAGATATTTTTCAATATATAGTCAATAGTTTTGGAGCTTTAAATATAAATGTTAAATAACATAAATCTACTGGTATTACATGTTGCTTCCACCCTGGTACCTCAGTTTGTATGTTTTTCAGCTTACAAGTTTTTATATATTTTTAAATAGGTCTATGCCTGATCACTTCAATTTTAGTCTCATTAGACCACAAAACAGAAATAAAGTTATGTATCTCTGCATTTGGAAGCTATTTTTTTTTCTTCTTTTTCGTTACTTCTGTGTAGCGTTCCAACCCACTCTCAGCACTTGTTTCACTGACAGTCTATCCAGGAAATTCACATTCTGATTTTTTTAAAAAGAATTTTTGTATGTTGGTGCAGAGCATATTTGGTCAATAACAGAAGTTCAAAAGTAGTTTGAAAATATAACCTTAGTTGATCGTAGGTCACCAGGGTTCCATTCCAGAAAGCATGTAATGTGACATAACCAGACAATTTTGGGGCAAAGTTTGTGTATAACCATCAACTTTCGGTTCCACAAACGGAGTTAGTAACCATGGCAACTTAAACTCTGAAAACTACGTAAGCAACTTTATACCCAAAGTTTGGGATTTATAGAAAAAAAAATGTGTGCAACTTTAAGCACACTATGGAGCTTGCTTGCGCACTTTTTTGAACACGGAGGGCACTGACAGCGCAGCAGGAGGGATACCGAAGTTGTGAGTTTAAGCCACATTTTCAGACTTGTAGAGCATTGCACACACATGAACACAATTTAACACACAAACTTCTCCCCTGTCCCGTCTATAGGAACAGAATAAAAATGAAAATTTGATTTAAAATATGTTGCATTTAAGAATTATGGTCATATGTATGTTTTCAGATTTTATAGCAATTGCAAATATTTGTGCATCTGTGAAGAAAAAACAGCTTAGTTCTCCACAATGGATGTGCTGGCACTCATTTAACATTCTTTTTTTATGTCAGACACAGTGCTCCATCAATCATGCTGTGTCACCTGCAGCTTTTCCGTGTATTTTTATGACCCAGAAATCAATATTTTGCATGCATGATGCTTTTGAAAAGTAGTTTTGAAGCACACCTTTTCGCCAGGCTTTCCTTGGAGTGCTAAAACATATTATGTTATATTGTGATTTAGTTTTATTTGTTTTAATTTGCATTGTTTCCAGTCCTACTGTCGCTACAAGAGAAAAGCCTAGTCGATAAATGAAGCTATATTTAAAGTTCTAGTTTCCTCTCTGCTGCTGCTTTATTTTATTTTTTTTTTATTTATTTTTTTACTCTTCTAAGACATTTTTGTAGCTATATTTTATGTGAAGCCTTTGGCTGAGTAAAGCTCTATATAGATAACCTTGATCGATTGATTGAAATAACAGTTTTCTCGGTTGCCATGGTTACATGTGAAACGCCCCATATTAGCCGTCTTAAGTGGATGCAGAATATTCACTAGACATTTTGCATTGACCGTTTGTGGCAGAAAGTGGGGGTGTAGGAGGCGGGATATGATCCAAACACAGCTAAGCACACTTCTATGAAGAGGAAACGGCATACAGCTGTGCGTAGTCCAAGTTTGATAGATCAGAAACTTACCAGCCGTAAGTAAGAAAAAAGTTGCTGAGCTTAAGTACGATTTTAGTGAAGATTGTACGCAAAGTTTTATAAATGAGACCCCTGGTTATGTTCTGGGTAATTTTGTTACAGAGAGGTATGAGAATGGCGTGAATTTTTAAATGATGATCCTTGAAGCACAGATTATACTACATTTTGTCAAAATAACTTCGATTTTGTCAAACAGAACTTGTAGGACAAAGCCCATTACATATTACAATCAAAAACAATTTCACAAACTGTAAACATATTAGTAACATGTAAGAGTGTTTCAAATAAGATTACAGAACACATGCAGCTAAATAAAATAATCCTGCATTGTGAAATAATGACTGCTACCAAGTGCATTAAAATGCCATTAACTGGCAATTGGAATATATTATATCTTGTTAACTTACATTTAACAAAGTCACTGGATGAAAGATGATGTAATGCCACCTGGGAAGCCATGAACAACTGGTCTGCCTTTACAGTGCCAACTCCTCAGTTGGGGTGAGGGAACATGGTGGCGGCCCCCCATCACTTAGACAGGCGTCAGCCTTCTTTTGATGGCTACATAATAGGAAGAAAGCACAAATATATACTTCATAGGCCTACATCATTCCAATAATTGATTTCAATCATACCTTTTTGTAAAATCTTTTTGTGTTTCATTTTGACTTGAGAAAGAGTTATTTTGGATCCAGAAGGATAGCATCTAATTAAGTTAGAGATCAATATGTCTAAGTCAATGTACAATATTATTGTAACCTCAACAAATTGGTGGCAAAAGAAAGTAAATTTTGAATAATCATCCAACATATGGGAACAAAGTTTAAATTATATCCTCAAGCACCACTTGACCTCAACTAATAAGGGGTAGAAAAAGAATAAATGAAAAATTAAGATTGTTAAGAGTTGGTGTATTTAAGTCTGATCCAGTAAGAATGCTCTGTTATTCAAATTCAAGTGCAGTCGAACATTTTAACCTTAAGAGGGCACTCCACTGATGTGTTTTTTTGCATAAAATTTATATATTTTTACCAAATTGTACAAAAAAATGAAAACAATGAAGAGACATGTAAATATTACTATTAGACACTCATTTATATAGCTTATCAGCGAAAAAAAAGTGTATTAGGGGGTGAGTTGGACTTTAAACTCACACACACTGTTATTTTTTTGCCAAGCCAACGTTCTTTCTTTTGCTTCATTGCTATTTTTTCGTAATCATTGGCTTGAAATCCTCATAGGTCAGCATTAGTACTTCCAACTCCACTTCTTACAACTGTCACTTTAAAGAATATTTTATTTTTACACATAAGTATTCGAACACCTTACTATCAGCAATAATTCTGTCTATCAAAGACCTGTTACTGACTTTAAAAAGTCCACCTCTAGTCAGCATATTAATCTAAATGAATAGGACCTGTCTAAGCTTGTTAAAGACACCTGTCTACCCCACCGTCAGTCAGACTCCAACTACTACCAAACAGCTGTCAAGACAGCAGAGACACAATTATAGACCTCCACAAGGCTGGAAAGGCATATGGTGCAATTGCCAAGCAGCTTAAAGAAAATACATCAATTGTTGGATACATTCTTAGAAAATGGAGGAGGCTAAAGATGACCGTTAGTCTCCCTCAGATTGGGGCTCCATGCATGATCTCACCTCGTGGCGTATCACTGACTATAAGAAAAGTGAGGAATCAGCCCAGAACAACACGGGAGGAGCTGGTTAATGACATGAAGAGAACTGGGACCACAGTTTCAAAGGTTATTGTCGGTAGAACACTACGCTGTCATGGTTTAAAATCATGCACTGCATAGAAGGTTTCCCTGCTCAAGTCATTCCGTAAAAAGACCCAAGACCATTAAGACATTTAAAACCATTAAAACACACGTGTAAAACTCATGGCCAGGGGGTCAAATCCGGCCCTCCAAGGCCATTTATGTGCCCCTCTTAACTCTAGAGGACCCTATAGATAGATATACAGCTGTGTTGGAGCAGAGACACATCTAAAACTAGTAGGGCACTGGCCCTTGAGGCCTGGACTTGCTGAATTCTCTGAGTCTCTGGTTCTTGAAGAGACTACCCTCCTGCGGGAACATATTCTGGTTCTTTTTTTGTTGCTTTTGTATGGTTGACCTACTGCAGCCATGTCCATAACTTTCAAACGTAGTGGTAACAGTCAATGAGTGGGGCGTGAGCAAAAATTCTAGAAGCTTTGGGAGTGGCCAAGTTAACAGCAGCCCATGTAATATGTAATGAGCACCAGAAACAGCACAATCTGAAAGGGGCTGAAACATAGGGTAATAGAGGTTGGTAACAGTTGTT
This sequence comes from Apricaphanius iberus, assembly GCA_028564705.1. Lineage (NCBI taxonomy): Eukaryota > Metazoa > Chordata > Actinopteri > Cyprinodontiformes > Aphaniidae > Apricaphanius > Apricaphanius iberus. Next base: position 266,763 of record JAPXFQ010001286.1, read on the forward strand.
TCCTACAAGCTATTTTCAGCAAACAGCTTCAGAATCATGTTTTCTGGAACTCATTGACCTATTTTAAATGGTGGAAAAATAGTCATAATATGCATCCTTTAAGATTAGGATTAAATCAAGGCTACCCATCAATCTGGCTTGCCAATCAGAGGCGAGCAAGGCGGTACCTAGCTCCCTAAAATAATTTCTTATTTTCTGCACTATTATACAAATAACTTTTTTTTTCTTCAAATCATACAATGTGGTTTTTCTGGATTTTTTTTTCTTTCACATTCTGTCTATCACAGTCTTAGTGTATTTATGATTGAAATTAAAAGCCTCCTCATCCTTTTAGGTGGGACAACTTGCACTATTGGTGGCTGCCAAATACTTTTTTTGCCCCACTGTATGCTGCAGCTATCAGAGGGATACTAAATCCCAATAATTTTCAACACATCATGTAACTAATACAAATATACATGATCATAATGTAAAGTATAGATATAAATACCTAATAATGTAATAAATTACATGGCTAGCAGGGCTTTACAGCTGCATTAATGTAATGCAGAATGGTGTATGCATTAATAGTCATGTCTTCACAGTTTTCATAGTCACGCTTGTTCTTACCAAGTTGATGAAAGATGGGAATATAAGCATGACCATTTTTCTGCCTTGTGGAAAAAGAGGGCATAACATAAATTACCCAGGACAGCTGGATTTGACACACTCTTTGATGCCAGTTAGGAGAGGACAAGTCTTATCAAAGGATTTTTTGTAGTTGCACTACATGAGCAAAGCACTGCTTCTGGGCCATACAGCCACTGTTTTGGTGTTTTAACATGTAGTAAGGTCTAGAAATATTTTTTCTTGAGCAAACTGTATTCCTAACCAAGATGGAACTGCTTCAGTTTCTCTGAAAAGTAACCAAATTAGAATTCGTGTTAACACAATTTTAGTATTATTCAAGCTTAAACATACTTGAAAAGACAACCGTAGTCATAATACCAGATTGATCTAAAGTCCTCAACAGCTATTTTCCAGCAATCTTGGATATGCCGCCTCTCTATCACACTTCAATTAAATGGTCACCTTCACCTTTAAAGCCTTCTCTAGCTCCTTTCTGAGCCCTTGGCATGTTCTTTCTTCTTGATGTTAACCATCACTTGGTATCGCCACATCCACCACAACGACTTTCCTCTGCTCTTTATCAACTACCACAATGTCCGGTTGGTTTGCCATTACCATCCTCTCTGTCAGGACCTGGAAGTCCCACAGGATCTTTGCTTGGACATTCTCCACCACATTTGGAGGTGTTTTCCACTTTGACTTTGGGGTTTCAAGCCCATATTCCGCACGTATGTTTCTGTATACTATGCCAGCCACTTGGCTATGACATTCCATGTATGCTTTCCCTGCCAGCATTTTACACCCTGCTGTTATGTGCTGGATTGTCTCAGATGACTCTTTGCACAGCCTATACCTTGGGTCTTGTCTGGTGTGGTAGATCTGGGCCTCTATCGCTCTGGTGCTTAGAGCCTGCTCCTATGCTGCCAGGATGAGTGCCTCTGTGGTGTCCTGTAGGCCAGCACTCTCTAGCCATTGGTAGGATTTCTTTATATCAGCCACTTCAGTTATGCTCCGGTGGTACATCCCATGTAGGGGCTTGTACTCCCATGATGGTTCCTCCTCCAGCACCTCCTCATCTTGCCATTGTCTCAGGCATTCACTAAGTACTTCATCCGTTAAAGCCTTGTCCTTGATGAACTTATGGAGCTTCGATGTTTCATCCTGGATAGTGGTGCCCACGCTCATCAGTCCTCGGCCTCTTTCTTTACGGCTTGTGTACAGTCTCAGCTTGCTTGATTTGGGATGGGACCTGCCATGCATGGTGAGGAGCTTTTGTGTCGTAACATCTGTGGTCTGTATCTCATCCTTTGGCCATTGTATTATTCCCGCAGGGTATCTGATCAATTGCAGGGCGTAACTGTTTATTGCCTTGGACTTGTTCTTTCTATTGAGCTGGCTTCTTAGGACTTGCCTCACTCGTTGGAGTTATTTGGCCATTGCTGCTTCCATTGTTGCCTGATCAAGGTTGCCATTTGCCTGCGGTATTCCCAGGTACTTGTAACTGTCCTCAATGTCTGCTATTGTTCCCTCCAGGAGTGAGACCCCTTCAGTGTGGATTACCAGCCTCGCTTTGTGACCATTCTACTACATTTGTCAATACATTTGTCATATACATATATATATGTATATATACATATATATATGTATATATATAAATGAAAAATGAAAAATGTATTGACAAATGTAGTAGGATAGTCACAAAGTGAGGCGAGGCAGTCCAAACTGAAGGGGTCTCACTACCAGAGGGAACAGTAATGGTTAACTTTCAAAACAAATTTTGTTTAAAGATCTGAAACATTTAAGTGCAACGAAAACAAAAATCTGTAAAGGCGCAATACCTTTTTCACAACACACATTTGCGTAGGATATTTTAGATCTCTGAATTAAAAACCAAGAAAACATGATGGACTCAGTTAAACTTTCCAGTACATCTCAGTAAATATATATGGTCTAGTAAATATTTACTTGACCATTAAGGATAGCCATTGGAAGATAAACCTCACTACTTTGTTATAAATGAAAAAGTAGCTGATGTTACAAGCACACTGGGGATTTGGGTGAAGTGGTGTAGTCATAACTCAGCTAATGAATGTGAAATAATGGTTTAAAAAGAAAATCCCACAGTTAATGTGTCTTGAGGCCACTTCTCACTGAAAATTGTGATAAACGCTTCAAAGACCCACGTTTCCTTATAATCGGCTCTGAAATTGAAACAGAAGGCGCATTATTTTACACAATGGATTCACTAATAAACTGTATTTGTAAGGAGAGTGCTTAGTTGGGTATTTTTAAATTTTTACAATCATAATGATTGGATGTAGGCCTACTATGTTTTACTGTCATAGAATATACATTTTTTAGAATTCTCATACCTGATATTGCCTTTTAGACTGTTTGCAGGTGTCTGTGTAAAAAACATCTGCTATTTTAAGTAATATTTTGTTGTTGAATTAAATAATTATCATAAGTAATTCAATGTATGTTCAAGCAGAGACAAAATGGAGCCAATTTCCAGTTTAACATTTATTTTGAACAGATTAACAAATTGCAGTTTTACAGAGGAATTTTGCCCCCGTCAGTTCCTCTGTGGTCCAGACTTAAAGAAATCTGAACAATTAACTGATCTTTATTTCACAGCTTTATAGACAACCGGGCCTCTAGGCGTTTCTAATCTCTCCAATCAGAACATTTTCATACAGTGTCTTAGCTCTTATTGGCTGTCAGAAAATTATACAGTCATATGGGTGAGACGTTTTTTCTTAAAAGCTCATTCTGAATTTATGGTTTTATGGCAACACCCCAACTCTACAGACATCCTGTTTTTTACAGCTTGCAATAAAAACTCACCCCAGAGTTTTATGACTTAAAAGCTTACCTGCATAAACAATAGTGACAGACCCATAACCATGCAAACTTTATAAACAGTCTTTTACCTTCTGAATGATAAAAGTTTAAACCTTATGCAGAATTTACACCACAATAGTTAAAAAGTAACCCAACCCACAGTCATTTTAAGCAACTGTTAGCTAACATAAAATACCTGCAGCTTTAGGATCTAACTAAGTTTCTTAGCCAGAAGTGCTAGTACGCTAACCAGAAGCTAACTGTTGAATGTCTGCATTCTCCTTTGGGAGAATTATATGATGAAATTAAGACAGAATTGTGTTGTGCAGCAGATTAGAAGAACAGCAGCAAGTCATCTTCTGAACTGCTAAAAAAACAAAACAAATTAAGGTTTTGGAGTAACCTTTTGATGTCTGGATTTAAATGAGATTTAGTTGCAGTGGCATGAGTTTAACGGCTTAAAACCTCTCTATTATATCTGAACTAAGTTTGGTGAAAGTTTCTGGACAATATAATGGGTTTGTGAACATCCTTGGGGACACGGGACAAATGGCTCAATATTGGGACTGTCCCGAACAAATCAGGATACTTGGACACCCTACTATGGCAGACATTAAAGGTTATTTGATCAACTGAAATATTTAAGTTTGGCAAAACAAAAAAACAAAAATCTCAACAAAAAAAAATCAGATAACATCTAAATAGCACTATACATTTTAAAGGAGTAGTACCCCTCTTTTCTTATATCTGGTTCTAATGTGTCATCTTTTCACAGTACCGCTCCTTATTCATCGTCTGCAACATTTGAGGTACTATGAAAATCTTTTTTGTTACTACAACATTAGTATTCCGAATCATTAACCTTCTCAAGATATTTTCTCTTACATGAATGGATTGTAAATGCGATGCTCTTACATTCCTCCTATAAACTTGATAACAAGGTGTCAATTGTGATTCAATACACATTTCACACATTATTGTTTGATATTTTGTATGTATGTGTCCCCTTAGAGTTTACTGTCTCCTTTATTTGTTTAAACTCTTTAGCCTGTAAACATTTACTATGTGCCGCATGATCGTAAACATTGCAGCTGTCCATTCAATGGGCCAGCATGAATCTGGGAAAATAAAGGATTATGTTTTACCTGACATTTTTTGCAGCACTTTATTTAATCTCTCCTTTGCTATCTTTTTTCATACTACAAATGTGTATACTGAATGGGGTATCATTAAAATACCTAAAGAAATGCTATGTGACCTATGATTTCACTAAATATTTTATTGTACATAAGAAGAATACTGACAAATTCACAGTAAGGCCTAAACAGGTGAAGTTTTGTATCAATGAACTTCTAAGGGATGTATTTTCAGGCACATGGAGCTGTCATCTTCACTTCAGTTTCATATCCCAGCAGACTGCAGCAGTGTGTATCGGAGTAAAAAAAAATAAAAATGATTTGTGTAAATCCCCCTGCTTGATCATCATATGTGATGTTTGTTCAGGTGGAACAAGGAATCCTCTTCACACTGGATGATTGGCTGTTTTCTTCAAGCTTCACGACCGCTGCCTTGGTGTGCAGATGTTTGTCCGAGTAGACAATTTAAACCCAGTCAATACGGTGGCTCTCTACACTTATTATTCATAACAGCTTATTAGGCTGTCAGTACTCTTCTGGAGCCTATGCCAGCTGCCAAGGGGTAGAACCTTAGACAGATCACTAGTGAATCACAGAGAGAAAACAGAAAAGCATGCATGCACAAAGTCACAATTAAAAGTTGGACATTAAAAGATAACCTCATAAGCATGTTTTTTTGGTGTGGAAGATGACACGTGTTATTATTTTGTTTCTTTGTTGTTGGTCACTGGACAGCTATGTCCAGTGACCAAGCTAGTTGCTATTACAATTGTAGCAACACAAGCCAAATGCACACAGAAGTTGTAAAGTACTATGAATGAGATACAAAATGACAGAGCTGTAGTTCAGTACTGAAGCTATTACTTTTCTAAATGTGTGGCAACTATCATATTTTTAAGTCTGGGGCATAAAGAAAAATACAATTTTGCTCTAGATTTCAGTGTTTTTTGTGTCAGTTTGCATAACTATTCCTCATAAATTAAATCATCACTCTACAGAATTCCTAACTTCATCTTATCCATATTTTAGGTTAGCCTGTGTTCATGCAAGTATGATTTTATTTTTAACCAATGTTGAAGACTTTGACAAAGTTTGCAATATGTCCTGGTCATATATTACCTCTCTTTTATTACCTTGTGTTTAAAAATCCTGTTTTTTCCTTAAAGTAAGCTTTTAGTATACTTTTTTGTTTGCTTCTTTTGTGTGTTTGGCACTCCACTGTTTATTTCCATCAAAGTGTGAAATGTGCAGAGAAAGAAGCTTTAACAAATTGTCACAACAAATAATGCTGGTAGCAAAATGCAGATTTAAAGTCCCTTGTCATCGCATTTATCTTTTACAAGGAATGAGTAAAGGAAGAAACACAAGCACTGGCTCCAGGGGAGGCAAATGCTGCACCATTTAATTTATAAGCGAATGTAATGGGGCTTTTGGGAACGGTAGCCTTAGCTTTGAGTAATTCCCCTACCACTCACATGAGACAGGAGGTATACTTACCGTATATGTCTGCTGGGCTCATTTGTGTGAACTAATTATGCTATTAAACGCTGTATCATTAGCCTATGATGTAGCATATTAATATTAAAAGAAATACTGCATGCATTTTGGTTGGTGCAAGTGATCTAGCACTGCAGCAAAGCCAACTGGAGAGACATAGAGAGCCCAGGCTAGTGGCTAATGGCGGGTAATATGCAGCATTGATTAGAGATGTCTCAGGGAAAAACCGCATTGAAGAATGCAATAGAAACAAAGTGAATGAGACCATTCCTATTTATTGGATGATTTACTTAGAGACCTTTCTTACAGGTCTTTGGAAGTGCCCACAACTTATGATGTGACTGAGTGTACTTGTAAAAGCCTAAGGCCAATCGTTAAATTAAATGTCAAAAGGTTTGATGAAAAAAACAAAAGTAATTGACATACCTGTCAACTGATACGGTTTGCCCGTATTTAATACGTTTTTTGCTATCTTTTAAATGGATACGGCGTACTACAACATATAATACAGGAAAACACCCAGACCGAAACGGGGTATTTTTGCCGAATTAAGCTCCATCACGCATGCGTCGCTTTATAACTTCCGCTTCCTTCTTGATTGCAACACAACACGAGGAAATCGATATCATTTAAACACGAAACTCTCACCAGTGAAGATGTCTGAACCCTTGAAAAAGAAGTGGAAAGTTAAGTCAACTGGAAAGCATCAGAAAGTGTGGGAACATCTGCAAGGAGAGTATAGTGGATGGATAAAATCTTCGTCCAAAGGCCCGGAATATTCGTTTTGTGTACCGTGTAGGAAAGACGTGAAAGTTGCTGCCAGTGGTTTTTATGACTTGAAAAGCCATTTCAAAACATCGTCACACGTGGATAGTGTCGCAAGAAGTAAGACATACGTTCCTTTGAGTCAACAGTTTGCCAGTGCGAACCCTGCATCGTCACAAAGCAACAAGGTGCTCAAAGCAGAAATCCTCATGTGCCAGTTTTTTGCCGAGCACAACATTCCACTCGCCGCTGCAGATACATTCACCAAGTTGGTACCAGAAATGTTCATCGATTCACAAGTTGCAAAGGTATGTAAGACAGATTAAAATTTTCTTTGTCACTCAAGCAATTAATCTTTTTGAAAATAATGCAAACAATGTAGATCGAGATGATTTATATTAAAGACTGTAATCTTCAATGCAAACTGATAATATCATCAACAGATTATGATTCAAAGTGTGTTTGATGAAAAATATTCAGAGATGTTTACATGCGTTGAAGTTTTTAATGCTATGAAATTATACTCTGAACATCGATTCTTCAAACATCCACATGTAACGAATATAATCTCTATGTTGCAGGATTTTGCATGCAGAAGGACAAAGGCAACCATGATTATCAAGGAGTCTCTCGCACCAGCCTACACAGATCCTATCATAGCACGCTGCAGGACTCAACCGTTCACATTGATGATCGACGAGAGCAATGATCGGAGCACCAAAAAGTAAATCGTATCAGCTAAAACCAACAAGTGAGATGTTGCAATCAGCAAAGGCCGCAACTTCCAAGTACAACAACAATCACAAATGATGTCATTTAGGCTTTTAAGGGCATTGTGTGATATGTGAACACATCATTATATGGTAGTGATGTATTGAATAAAGAATTGAATAATGCAAATTGATGGTGCAGTTTTCCATGTTGTTCTTTGGTAAACACGGCATTTACGGCGCGAATACAGTTTTTGGTCATTGAGTAAGGGAAATTTAAATTGTTAGTAAGGGCAGTCATGGTTGATGGTTGACAGGTATGAATTGATTTTGATGAGATATTTGTCTTTCATGTCTCCTTTTTTTTTGATAATAAATCATTTCAGAGGGAGAAGCCTCCTACGGAAAAAAAGGACACACAAGCACTTTCAACATTTTGGTCAGGAACTTTTTTGTGCTTTGATATTAGATATTCATCTGTTTTTGGTCCCAGCCTTTCGTCGTCTCTGGACTCCTTTTCACCTTGCTAGTTAAAAAACATCAGAAGATTTTTTCTTCTTTCCTGATGCTTACAGAACATCTGACTCTCTGAACTCCGCAGGTAGCGCTGCTTCTTTGAATGATGAAAGGGATTTCAGCCAACTACAAGTTGAGCCGTAGGCATATCTGCTTAAGAAAATAGTCCAGATGGACAAGCAAATGTTGATTTAAGTGCTTCTCCACACAGATGGCAATATGGTTGGTGAGAATTCTCAAAGCTCTGGGTCCATGCAGTCTTCACAGAGATGTATACCTCTCATCACTTCTTCTGAAAGACTCAGCCTTGCAGGGATACTCTTATTAAAACTAAAATATTACTGACCTGCTGCAAAACAACTTGTGTTCAAAAAGGTTCCCATGTTGAATTATGGTTAAGGATTTTTTGGGGACTGTTTGTGCATGTTCACTGGTTTTATGAGATAACTTTCAGATTTTTTGGTTCCCCCCCCCCAAAAAAAAAAGGATGGTTAACCTAAAGTGTCTAGGAAAACTATCCATACCCATATAACAGCAGAGCCAAAAATTTCAGTGTATTTCATTTAAATGTAATTGGAAAAAACAACATTAAGTATGGCAGTTATGACGTGAAAGGAAAAGGATACAACTGAAGAATGTGGGATAATCCATCTTAACCTTTCTATCACTAAATAAAATCCAATACAAGAAGTTACCTTCAGGAGACACACATCTGGATTTATAGCCTATCTGCATGTAATTTAATCTTGGTATATTTAAAACTATACTTTGAAGGCCTCAGTTTGCCTTATGTTTGGCAGCATCATGAAGACAAAGGAACACAAGCAGGGATACATTTGTGGAGAAGTTTAAATCAATGTTTTGGAGGGGGGGAAAAATCACATGGAGCAATGCTCGGTCTATTAGTCAAAAAGGGAAACAGAATGAAACAACTGAAAACCTACTAAGACATGGTTATCCTCACCTGGAAGATTTTTAAAGCAATCTCAAAAGAACATGAAAAAAACATCCCCATAGTATGATGCTGTCAGCACCGTGTTTCACTGGGGGACCATGGGATTTGGAGTGCATATTCAACATTTTGTTTATGGAAAAAAATTAACTTTGAACTTTTTTTCCATATACAGAATGTTAAAAACTGCACATAAAACAGTCCCCTACTGAAACAGGGTGATGACAACATCATACTGACGAGATACTTTTCTTGTGCCAGAACAGGGAAGCTAGTTTGAGTTAATGGAAAGATTGATATAAGTAAATATAAATCTTGAGACTGAAGAGGAAGTTCACCTTCCAGCAGGACAACAACATTACCCATACAAGGACATCCATGTGTTAAGTAAGCGAGTAAAGGTTTGTATTTCTGCAAGAACTAAACATCTCTGTTCAGGCTCTATCCATCCACCTTGACTGAATTTAGCTACGTTGGAAGGAATGGTTGTCAACAATTTCAGTCTGTAGCTGTGAAAAGCTGCCAGATACATTGCCCGAAAATTCTAATAGTTGTATCTGCTGAGAAACGTGGTTCCACAAAATATTAGAGGGTCTAAATAAAATGCATGCCACGCCTTTCAGATTTTTTTTAGTTTGAAAAATAAATGATAAAGGGATGTTTTTTTATGAGACTGAACTGAAAAAAAATCGAAGTTCAGATTGATGTGTTACTTGAGCATTATGAACAACTCCATAGATTTATCACTCAGTGGTAACGATTTATGTGGAAAGCACTTTGGTCGTTGAACTTTGGTCCCTTTGCTTTCCTGGGTTCTCTCCTCAACATGCACAAATAAAGCAGGTGTAAAAAAGGAATAGCCATAAGTCAGACATGTTGGTTTGCATTTAAAGTCATTATAGAGCACATCTGCATTCCTTTAAAGTGGGATTTTATCGGTCTTTATCTATATGCCAATGGTTTCAACCAAATCAGTTTTCATAAGTATTGGGGCATAAATACATCCTGGCCAATTAGAACTAACTGCATTAGGTTTGGTAAGAGCCATCTTTGTATACCAACTCTAACCGTTTTAGTCCATTGATAAATGCTTACAAGACAGCTCAGATTATTGTAGTTTAAGAGAAAATCCATCTTTAACTGCAGCCTCTAAGGTGCAGCAAAATCCTGTGTTGGTGGAAATCTTCTGTCATGATAATGAAGCACTTAGCAAAAAGGTTATTACTACTGCAGCAGAGAGAGTAGCTGGAAATGACTCACACTCTTGAGAACCCAGCTGTTCGGAAAGGGCCACAAACCATTCACAGCACTGGTATTTTCTTTTCCCATGCCTATAGGGAGTTCTAGAACTTCATACACCTTATTATTTAGAAAATTAAGTAGTGTAATTAATTGAAAAAAAAAAAAAACCCTCAGAGGCACAGAAATTGTACGCTTGCCTCCATCTTAGTTCTCTGGGACAACTAAAGTGATTCTCATAAAATTTGCAATCCACTTTCACTTACTTATAGGAATTTAACATTTAATAACCCTTTAGGATTGCAGTGTTGGGTAAATCTAAAAATTATGCTGCATGGCTTTTTGTTTTTTTTTATTTTTTTTGTTTAAATATTTCTGTGCATATTGGAGTCAAATATTTGTATAAACTAATTATGCGGCAGAATTTTAAATCTATTCTTTTAAATTATTTATTTCAAGCAATTTTTCAGAGTGGAATTATAAATATATACAGCATACAACTGCAATATTTTTAAAATGAAGAGCTGAGTTCCAGGTTTAGATGTCTTTTGAATTTTCTTTATTCTAAACTGGGCAAAAATACATAATTTTATACAAGCTCCAATGCATACACACACCCCTAACAATGTCCACCAGCAATTTACCTGGTTTCTGGTGTTCTTTTTTTAGTTATTATCGTCTCCACACAGCACGTTCTCACCTTGATTAGTGGGCATGAGGAATATGATTTTCACATACGGAGCTTGAAATTCAAAATAATGCATCCAAGCAACCATTTGCAATTGGGCTCATTGCTATTACACTGGCATTTGTGATTTGATATGTTATGCCTACCTTTGGCATAGTTCTGTTTGGACGTTTAACCACACTTCTCTACAGAATTTGTAATTTAATAAAATATAATCATTTTATGACATGGGGACGGATTTATGGCGTCGCTCACAAATGTTCAGAACATTTGAGGTTGGGGTTATCTCATTGCATCTTTATCAATTTCAAAAGCAGTTTTAATGATGGCTTGACATCATTGTCCTGCTAAAACACCCACGCATGTTTATTATCCAACAATCTATCTGTTGATTTGTGGTGAACTTTAATAACTTAGAGCCATTTCCCTTTTATTATTCTATCCACTTTGTGCAAAGCACCAGTGCCTCTAGCACTGCATGAGGACGCCACCATTATGTCTGGCAGTTTTTACAATGTTCAAGCTTTGAAGCTGATTCATTTAAACATATGTCTTTTAAGTGTAAATGAACAGCTTATTCTTTGTTTCAACCCATCATAAAGCTTTTCAACATATCTTTCTTACTGTAAAGTGTAACTTGCAAAGAGAAACTTAACCAAATTTTAGAGGGAGGGCATTCATGCAATTAAACTGTATGTATAGTTTGTACCCTGAGTACAGGAGGGAAAATAATCAATAAAGTCATACTTCTTCACCTCTTTGTTATTTTTGTTTCAGTTGTTAAGTTGTCTGATATTTATGCACAATATGAATGCACATGCTTTTATTAGGCTCATTTTGCTTTTTTATTTTTAAATTTAACTATAAAATTACATTTTGCTTTCAATTTCACTACCATAATAAACTTATTTGGAAATACTAATAATAAGTGGGTAGCTGCCAAACTAATTGTTTTTATTTACATTCATGCCATTATACTGACTCCATTAAAACCAAAAGGAACATTGATAATATTTCCCTTCTGCCATGGAGAATTGTACATCTGTACAAAGGGAAGAACATAAAGGACTAGTAAAAAGACTCATGATAATTTGGGTAGGTTATTTTCTTCCAATAGGTGGCACCGTGGCCCACATTATAATTGTAGAGCATCTCTATTCACACGGGCATGAATCTGACGTTACACAGTGAAACTTTGAGCTATTTGAATGCTACGACATTTTTCTCATTTATCTGTTTGTGTATCCACAGGAGGTTGCTGAGTGGGCAACTTTTGTATGCAACCCTGCAAGACAAACACACCAGAGAGCAGCCAGCTGCATCAATAAGTGATTCACTGAAAGTAAATATGTGAGATAAGAACATCACTTTCTCTGTGCAGCATCGTTCAGCTCACTGGGGGAGCAACTCTGACAGATTCACAGCCGCAGACTATAGAGTTTTCTCCCTCTGAAGACTATCATTCACATCAGAGTCTCAAAATGATGAACTAAGAATAATAATAAAAAAAATTATAATAGTTTTAAGTTTAAACAGTCAATGTAATCTAAAAGGCAATAACATTCTTATTACTCACTTAGGGCTAACAGAGCTGGTTAGAATTTTCATGAACAATTCCTTATAAAATACATTCACAGTACTTAACCATTTTTAAATTTGGTCATATTACAACTTAAACTTTCAGTGTTGTAGAGTTGTCTGTTTAGTTATCAGTTATACTCTACACTGTCAGTGTAGAGTATAATAGATTTTTTTGGGGGGGAAAAAATTAAGTGTTGTTTGATTCAAACCCCTTTATATTGATACTGCTTAATAAAATCTAGTTCAACAAACTGCCTTCAGAGGTCACTTGATTGTCTTATTCAGAGAACCAACTAAGAGCAGGGGCAGACTGGGACAATAATTTGGGCCACCAAATTAACGCAAAATGACTAGAGAGAGTTAGGTTGATTTAAAGTAGTGAAATAATAAAACAAAGGCTTCCCATGCATCTACACAGTTGTTTTCAGTTTCTTTCCCTGACTAAATTCATATTTATTTCCTTCAAAAATAACCAGTACTCAAATTCGATTATTCTAGTTCATTTACATGGTAAACGTAAAGCCAGCACATATAACAAACTGATTGTACAGACAAAATGGATTTTGGAGTGGGAATGAGAATAATTCTGATGTATCAGCCTGCCTGGTTTCTCCCACCAATGAATCTTTCTCTCCCAGAAAATTCTAATCTCTCCTTGCCTGTTTAATCTTCATTGCTGCCAGCCTCTAGTCTTAAATCTACCCATTTGGCTCGGATTTTTCTATTTTAATAAAGATGTGAAAATGATGAAAGCAAAATTTTAAGTAGAATTAGGATTAGTAGCAGGAAAATTACATTGATAATTTGCCTCAAGTCCCTTTTGTGCCAGAGATATTTTTTCTCTGACATTTATAGGCTATTCTCTTTTCACCTGTGCAGACCCTCCCAACCCTGCCTACTGATCTGTTTTTAAAAATAAATATTTATTTTAAATATGTGGACAGCAACACTGAGCAAAAGTTCTGCACATGAATGAAAGAGGGTTGGGATTATTCCCAGTAGTGATGTTATGATGTGTGCCATGGCTTTGAAGCGTGTGTCGAGCAGTGGAAGGGGCGTTTCCACAAAGCGCCTATCGAGGCCTGCTCCATTTATGGGAGGAGCCGAAAAAGATGATGTCTGAAGCACCTGCTGCCTGGCTGTACCACGTTACTGCTTTGGGAAGTGGTTCAGATTTTGCTGCGACGTTTGACAGTAATCTAAACCCCTCAGGCTCCATTCAATATGTGAGTTTGTGTAGGAAAGTTGCAGTCAGGTTGGAGTTTGGACAGAGTTTTGATAGTTTGGATAGAAGAGTTTGGTTAGAGTTTGTATAGTTTAGGAGATATTTTTGACACTATAGAGACAGACAGTTTAAATATTTAGGAGAGTAAGGAGAGAGAGATAATCAAGTAGGCTAGGAAGAAGTCGGGTTTCCCCTCTGTGGGGACATTTTGACGTGATAACTCCTAATTAGGTAACCTCAATCTAACATTGCTTATCAAGAACTGTATTTTTTACCGTTTCATATTTTATTTAAAGGTGAAGTGTGTATTGTGTTTAAAGGAGTTTAGTACTATAACAACACCTCACCCATGCTAAGGCATTACCATGTTTTGCATGAGAATAAGTAGCCAAATATTAGCAGGCTGGAACCCCCCCTGGAATATTAGGAAAAGCAAAAATTACTGTAGCCTATACCCCAAATTACATAGTCTCACAATTGTTTTTGTTTTTTTTGTGTGCTCAAAGCTACCTTATTGGTCTTGTTAAATGTTTTTATTTTATTTTGTATAAGCCTGGTGAGATGGTGTCAAAATCGCTTAAAACCTAAAACTGTGGAAACTGCTATTTCTGAATAAAAATGAATAAAGCCTCCCCTGTTCTGTACATCATTGCTCAAGTTACACAACCATATTCAGTGCCCTCTTCCTAGTTCTACAAGAACTTTCACTTTCCTCCACCTGCTTAAGCTCATGCCTTTTGCCTAAAGTGACAGAAAAACGTTACAAACCTTGCCATAACATAATTCACAGACAGGATAACTTAACTTACAGCTTGTGTGGAGAAAACTGTCAAATGTGTTTGTGTTTTGCTGGATCGGCAGTTGAACATGTTCTTAGTAGCTGTCTGTGAGTAACTGCTCCCTGATAGTTCATGTATATTTGTGGTGTGTTTAAAATACGGTAGGAAAAAATAAGTTACACATATTAACAGATTAAACGGCTGAAAAAAAATATGCAGGGGACAGAGAACACAGACACAGAAAGTGCGGGAGACATGTCCCACTAGTACCCTGCATCTGTTACACCAATGTCCAGTATGGCAGATGCACTAATGAGCCACAAGATTGATTGTTTATTTGATTAAAAAGAATCAAGCACCACCCAAAGGGACAATCTGCAATCACGGAGCAGGCCAGTTCAGTGCTCAGGCCACTGGGAAATGTCCTGGCTTTACCGACACTCAATCTGCATCCGGCTAAGAGGCCTATGGTAACGCTGGAGTAGATACATATATCCACAGCTTAGGTATGAGATTCTGCTGACCGAACAGATACACACCAAAAATTTGACCATTGAAGAGCAGCAAGAAGTTAGCTACTGTTTAAAGAAAACTGAGAAGTCTCATTCCAAGTTTAGAAAAATATGTTCTTTTCATTTTTGACATGAAATTAACATTCAAATGATTGGCAGAAAATGAACTCTATAGATGGTCCATAACAAATTTTACTCACTCTGAAACTTGGTGGTGGCAGCATCATACTGTGTATAAGCCTATCAGAGTTGTTGGAAAGACGGCATTACATAGTAAATGTTATATAATAACCTATAAATTCTGAAAAAAAGGTGCAAAAAACTTGACCTGTTGGACAGATGTTCACCTTACAGTAGGACGATAAACCCAAGCATAAATCCAAAAAGTGAAAATTGAATTATTCAGGTTAAACCATATTGTTTAGTTGTTAGAATGACCTAGTCAAAATTCATACGTTAATCTGAATAAGAATATCTGGCAAGATTTGAAAAGTCATGTTAAATTTCCAATTCGTTTGAACAATAGCTCTTTTGAAAATAAATGAGCAAAAATAGCTGTCTTCAGAGGCAAAGATATACCCCCATAAACCTTCCACTACAGTGAAACATGATTCCAGAAAGCATTGACTTAAGGGACCTGATACACAATTTCTATTTGTAAAAATAAATGAAAACCCGTTATCATTTTCTTTCACAACACAACTGCTGACTACTATGTCTTGGTCCATCACATCTTGTATGGCTTTACAATCGGTACGTTTACACGCAAATCTAAATCGAATTTTGTCAATAATCAGACTAAAAGCTTAACCAGAAACGGAGTCTTTATTTGAGTTTGTATGTCACTCAGAAAATCGAGGTATTTAATGAAGTGCCTTCTGCTCCGCGATGCTAGGTGGCGACATGCACAATGCCTTGCTAGCATTTTTCTAGTTTTTCTAGACAGTAACACAGATAGTAAACAAATGCTGGAAGCAGTGAATCACATGGAGTAAAAGCAGGATATGCCAATAATGCTCCAGCACAGTACATTAGCTGTGGCTACAATCATAGCTTCCACAAGTGTGTGAATGTGAGAGTAAAAGAATAATGGAATTGCAAATCGCTTTAATGTTCTTAAAAAGCGCTATATAAAAATGCAATCCAAACCATTATTAAATAATTATTCTTTTTCTGTCCGCAAGGAAAATAGCGTAGTAAATGATAATAAATAATCTAATCTACATATAATCTATTAGCAATCAAAAGAAGAGCTGTTAGGTTAGGACAAAAAAAAATAATACAGTTAGCATCCCAAAATAAAACTTGCAACTAAACAAACACAAACTTGTTATTTCACTGAGATCACGTATCTGCTGATTTGTGCTTGCTTGAACACAGGACAGCTCCATGCATCTTCAGCCATTGGGAGTTATTTTTGCATTTATATGGCCTTCTTTAAATAATGGAGTGTTAAATCCCCCGTGGGTAGCTCAAAACCCTACGTGCTGATTACATCCTGCTTTGATTTAAATTTGCTTATCCTTTACAAACACCAGTGGGCTGGTTGGATCGATTAATAAATGGCTTGTATATAAAACCTAATTTTTGTCTTTCCATGGATGACACATCCCCACATCACAACTGTAAGGTGATTTTGCAATATTCATAACCCCCCCGACCCAACACCACCAAAAAAAAAAAAGAAAATAAAAGAAAAACTGAATTACGAATTTCAATTAAATAAAAAATGTATCCCTTCTTTTTTCCTCAGTATGACTAATAAATATCTTTGGGTCTTTAGAAAAAAACTTGACCTTTCAATTTTAAATTAATTATAGACAAAATAACACACAGCACCTTCTATAATTACATAAACATACTTTCATGGAAAACAGACCTCTGATGTACTTTTTATTGCCTGCTGACCTTTAAAACTAGCACTGTAAATGTATTTAAAAGCAGGGCAATATGGACTGCTTTGCTCATGGAAACCAATTGTCATATTATTTAACATTTTCATGGGGAATAATTGGCACTGGGGACAGCAATAGCTGCTTTTCTGATTTCCCTCTGTATTAGTGGCAGCTGTGTATGTTTTTATTGACCATCAGCACTCCTGTTTATGCACTTACATGTATGGACATGGTGCGAGAAAACAGAATTGATTAATGAGATCAAGGCGTTTAAAAACAAGATCAAGCTGGATGATGTGGAATCTAACAGGAATAGTTCATGCATGCAAATATTTTGCAAGAGGGGCTGAATTTAAATCTTGTTTAAAATCCTGCTGAAGTAGACTTGATCTTTAAAATATTAATCAACTTCTGAGAAAAGGTATGATTATATCACGTCACACCTCGTTTTGTGGGCTGGGGGGTTGCTCTTGATCTGGGGGGTGAACAAATGGCATTGATTCTTAATAGGAGACTTTTCCTCCCCTCGTCTTCATGCGTGAAGTGTTTTAAAGCAGATCTATGTTAATCATGGAGATGATTTTTTGCTTGTACAGTTCAATAGGCATGTGCATAAGTGTGTAATCACTATTCCATAACAATTTCAGTGTATGTGATGCTTTTTGGTTCGATTACTCTATATGCACTAAAAAGTAAAGACCAGGTAAAGTGTATGTACCATTGTAGTTTCAGTGTGCACATTTGGTAAACTCTGAAGTGAGAGTTAGAGGAGAAAAATATGTATATATTTTTTTAATCTCTCTCTGTGAAACAAGGTTTTGATGCATTACCTCACAACCTGACTGTGATGAACACAGCTGGTGCAATCGGAACAATGGTGGTTGTAATCGAGTTTTGTATCTTGTAACAATATGCCTGTTTGATGTCATTTCAAAGTGTGAATTCCTGACAAAACTATATTTTTTTGCCTATCAAACATTACAAATATACAGTATATGTCAATTTTAATTTTTACTGGACTGATAACCTGTCCAAGGTGTACTTCATCTCTTATTAAATTTGAATTAAACAAAAAAATTATAAGATCTCTTCTCCATCCTTAAATAAAGCACTGTTATTTAAGACTTATGGTTCTTGTAAAGAGATGAACACACTTACCAGTACTTTATGCAGTTAAAATGCAAGTCATTAATACATCTGACAGATTATTTATTTTTATTTTTATTTTCAGTCAACCCATAAGTTGTTTTTTATTTTTAAAAGGAATTAGGCATTTCTCAAAAGATTATAAAAGATAGCAAAATGGAAAAATAATAGAAAAATCAAAAGAGCTCCAACAAGTTTCATATTTCAAGGGCAGAAAGCATTTTGAACAATGTGTTTTTTGGTTGACAATAAGAAATCAAAAGTGTTCATACTTTACTTTTGACCTATCTCATCCATTTTTCTGTGAAGTCTGCCAGGAAACAGTTATGCATCCATATTCCTTGTAGAAAGGAATTTTGTTAAGAGAACTGCATTATGGTTAAAGCAATTCAAAATCTTTCCCTATGATTCCAGGTGATATCAATAAATAGTTTACCATCTATTATATGATGGTTTGCCTATGAAAGGCTCATATTGTGTCATTACTTAGCTGTTTTGAAAAACAGTAAAAACGTTAATTGTTAATTATATGTTAATGATTTCAATTTATTGGCATTGTGGCACCCATATATGACAGAATGTGATCTCTTAAATGCTTCATAAATAGTAAAAATAGATGACGAAAATAACTTGATAGGAAAAGTACTCTGAACACTCTTAACTTTAATTTCCCATTTCAATAGCTCCTAATCCCTGAAAAATTAAACAAAAAAGAACAGTCAGGACCTGAAATTATATGTAGTGAAATTAGGTAGAGGGAACTGCCTGTGCAGTGATGGAATGATAAGGAGAAATGAAAATGAGATCTACCAAACGCATGTTGAAAGACTGTGGCTTCACCAAAATAATAAAAAAAATGTCAAAACAGTTAAAAAAAGGAACTCTGAATATCAGACTTTTGAAAAAAAATTATCTAAATGTTTAAATCCAGCAAATTCAAAAGTGGGCTAAATAAGTACATTTATTTTATTAATGTAAGTCTTTCACAGAAAGTTGGACGTTTCAAATAAACGTAATTTCCACTGAGCGTTTTTACTGTGACGTTTACATAACTGTTCTATCTGCTCCCATATGTCCATACAGTCCATACACCTCCTGGATACCTCCCCTGTGAGGCCTCCCAGGTACAGTATGTTGCACCAGGAGGAGGCCCAGAGGAAGACCCAGGACACTCTGAAGTGACTATGTTTTTCTGATCGTCTGGGAATGTTTTAGGATTCCCCCAGATGAGCTAGCCAAAGTGACTGGGTAGAGGAAGGTCTGGATCTCACTGCTTAAGCTGCTGCCCCCGTGACCCAATTCTGGGTTAGACCCCTAGACGGTCGTGGCAGATGGCCGTTCCTACTGAGCCAGGTTCTGCTGGAGGTTTCTTCATGTTCAAGGGGAATTTTTTTCTCTCCACTATCGCTACATGCTTGCTCAATATAAGATTGCTGAGCTGAACTGGACATAACTTTCGGGTCACTGACTCAATGCAATCTGCTGGGGTTTCTTAAAGAGTAACTCACCCTCATTTAGAGTTTTCTGCCAGCTACATTTCCAGTTTGAAAAAAGCAGAAACAGAATGCGTTGTCTGGCAGACCAGGATACGCAAAAAGGGCCGACTGGGTGTGGTCAACACTTTCTTGTTATTCAAACTTCAACTTGCTGAGGAGGAGTGGCCGAGACTTGTCTTGTTTTATACTCCACAGTGGCAGGACTACAGTGGTATTTTAAATACTGATGTTTGCAATAAGGCTTGAGCCAGTAGCAATACCCGATTGAAATTCTAGTGGAGTGTTTTAACCTGAAAATGGCACTCCACTGATGTTTTTGGTAGGAAATGTATATTTTTTACAAATATGTACTTAAAAAAACAAGAATAATGAAGATACTTATAGACAGTACCATTAGACATTCATTTATGCGGTTTATCAGCAAAAAAGTTGATTCTGACGTGAGTAAGAAAACTTTTAAACTGATTGGAATATTTGTATGATTGTAATCGAATGAGATGACATCTGCTGTGAATCTATCTATCGCGCTATATAAATAAACTGAACTGAATTGAATTAAGGAATAGATGGGTTTCTGGATACAGACCCATGGTTTAGAGACTCCCCATAAACATTAAACTCACTTCAATGTGGACAGGGAAACTGGTGGTGGCACTGGTGGTCAAGCACTTTAGTTTTTGGCAAAATGGAACCAAGGAGGATCCTCAGTGATACTTGAACATCCAAACCAATTTTCTATGTTTTGAAAGTTTTGGTCATATGGTTGAAACTAGGACAAAATTGAGTTTTCCAACAAGTAGATTATCAAAAATGCACCTTGTAGCTTGTTTAGACATAGACTAAAATAGATCTTGAATTGAATTGAATAATCAGGAAATTCAGTTTACAGTACAACCTAACCAATCCAGGTCACTGAAGGGCTTGCAGCCACAGAATGGCGCTCCCATTCTGGAATAATCTTCCTGAAACCCTAAAATCAGCCTTACTGAAATGTATTATTATAACAAATAACTGGAATGCAACTACATTTCAGACTAGTGCTTTAGTACATTTTACGGTATATACTGTTAGGAAATGCTCACTTGTATGTTCACTTTTATGTTGCAATCAGATCCTTATTTATGAAAAATGAAAGAATGTGCAGTCTTTTTCCAATTTTTAATCTTGGTGTTAACATTGGGGAATCTGTATCCCTCAAACTTGATTCACTGTAAATAGTAGAGAGGACAAACTCAAGGAACCTGCTAGAATTTTATCAGTGTTGGCCCCTTGGCAAATTGGCCCTTTATCAAACGGGGGCCTCGTGTATCAAGCCAAAGACAGGTATTGAAATTGCCTGTTTGCTACAAATCAGACCAATGGATTAGACCTTCTCTTAGACAAGGCCGTCATCACTCTATAATGGCTGTAAGGGTAGGAGCGAGGCCATTTAAGAGACTACCTTGTATTTACTTGCTAATGGAGAAGACCGGCTTGACCTCTCAATGACCGGGAACACCTGGGCAAGGGGCCAAGGCTGTTCTTAACCTGCATCGAGATCTACATGTTTTAAACCTTTACTTTGTTTTTGCTTCTACCTAATTCTTCTGTGCTGTCTCCATTCCTTAGTTCACATTTCTGTTCCTGTCCTGGCACATTTTTATCAAACTTACTTTCGTGTGTATTGCCTTTCACTCTGCAGAGCTTTCTTGCAACCATATACTTGCATAGTCTTTACAATCTTTCTTTAAACAATTTGTTCCAATTTGTTCCACTCACTCACCACATTAATTATCGGTAAGCAAACCAATCAATGTAAGTACAAAAATACCTTAATGAAGGACAAAACAAATGGATAGTGTATCGTACGCTTTGCCTACTTCCTTTTAAATATTATCCTCAGTTTTACATTGGATAGAATGGCAAATTTAAGTACTCTCTAATTCCTTGTATCTTTCAACATCTCAACTGTCTTAACAATATAACCTAACTGGACACACCATGTCCATGCTTATAATATAATGGAAAAAAACCCTAATACTCAGTATATCCACTCCAATAAAATTGTTTCTCCATGCTTTCTGACTGATCCTGATATCCAGACGAATTTAACAATGCGTAAAATACTATTATAATACTTCAAATTTACATTTCTTTGAAAGGAAATGTAACATTGTGATCATTCTGACTTTTAATATCATAGTTGCTGGCAGAGTTTCTTGGCAGCTGTCTCTTTGCACATTGGCTCTGATAAATTTTTGTGGTTTTTTTGGCTTGACTAAATACGTACTCCCAATCTAATTCTTCCCTTAATCATATTTAAACTGCTCAGGTTTTGTTTGATTGGATTCAATCATAGTGCAATTAACCTACTCTGATTTTGTTCATCCTCAATCAGACAGGCACATTATCTTTGATGCAGGCTCTTTATAAGAGACAATTTTTTTTCTCGTACATGTTAACACAATCATTCTGATGGGATGAAACTTATTGGTTGATAAAATAATTTACTATGATGAGTTAACTTCATAAGTTAGATAACCACTTCAGTAAATTTACCTATTTTCTGTCTAACTGATGCAAGGTTTCTTTGTTTATTCAAATCATGTGAAGCACCTTGAATTACCTTGTGCTGAAAGTGTGCTATGCAAATAAAATTGCCTTGCCTTGCCTTCATTTACTTACCTGCTGTAGAAGACTCCAGAGACAACAAATTAGTAACTGTATTTTCAATGAAACTACTGACATTTGATTGATGTATTTTGACTGATTGATTTATTTTAGAAAGAAAGAAACAGGGACAGTATACAATAAACATTAGCCTCAAGGGGAGAGATGCCTTGTACCAGGTTATAGCTCATATGTTAATTTCCACCCATAGTCCATGGGAAAGCTGATGTTATGCTAAAAATGCATAAAAAAGATCATACAGTGTAATGACACACTGACATACACTGACATTTATGATAATAGAAAGGTCAAGTCATGTTATGAAATTCACACCGACACGGTTGACAACAAAGTAGTCCAGAAATAAAAGGGAAGAATAGTCAATAAATTAATAAATTAGATCAAATGTAATGACATGGGAGGACTAATAGGGCTTTTCCACAAAAAACAAACAAACAAACAAACAAAAACAGTGCTAGTTGGGTGCTGGTGCCATTGTTTGCTTGGTTTCTTAACCGGTTCTCTTAAGTAACCAGTTGGTGCCACATCATATTATCTTAAGCATTGCAGCACAACTGTATATGCCCAGATGGTGACAAGAAAACAGGAAGCTGGCAAACAGAGAGAGACTTTTTACAAAAGAGGGGTTCATCATGTGTTTGCAAGTCCTTCTGTTGTGCTTCCACACTTTGATGGTTTTGCAAAGGTGTGTATACACTCAAAAAATTAGTCACTGGATTAACACAATTTAAATTACAGAATTTTTCCCTCCCATCTGATAAATATCTGCTGGTTCACCAAAATTCACATACATCTGGACAATGTAATTTGATTGAAATTGGTTGAACCAGTATATATTTATTGGATGGAAAAACTGCAATCATTTAGATTTTTAAATCCAATTACTCTTTTTTTAAAATTATAAAACATGTTCTTTGTTCACTGTAAACAGCTGATTACAAGGCACAGAAAGCAGAGAATGATAAATATGTAACAACACCATGTGGTTGGGGGAGAAATCATGTCTTAGCATCAGCATTCGCCCAACAAGGAGGAGGTGTTAGGTTAAGCAAATGTATGGAACCAAGAAACGGCGCTTTGGTGGTGGAAAAACAAAAGAACTGTTGCCAAGTCGGTTTCTGGCACTGAACTAGCGGTGGAACCAGCTTGGTGGAAAAAGCCCCAAATAAGTCCCAAAACCAGAACAAAAAGGGATGCAAAACAGGCAGAAAACTGTTTTCATTTTTGTATGGACCATGGTAATTTTGTGTTAATATCAATATAAATCAATACAAGGATGTTCAGAAACAATACCCAATTTTAACTTTCCTGCTTTCTTGTGAAGCTTGTTGCTAAGCTAGCAAAGGTAACTATTAAATATGATTAAAAGCAGAACAGAGGCAAACTTTTAACTCTGTAACTGTATCATTTGGAACAGGTAATTGAGGAAAAATAAAACAAACTAATACTCAGATCCTTTTCTTACCTTTGCAACATTGTTCACTGTTTTTTCATCTTTCAGTACAAAATGGAATATCGGATGAGACAGTGTATGAATTTGTAGACTAATTGGTTTAAAGGTTTATACATGTTCCACACAGACATTGTACACACACCAAAAAGAAGAAAAAAATGAACTGAACATAAAAAATTACTTAAATCCCAAACACAGATCCCCCATTTAAATTAGGGAAGATTTGACTCACTAACGAAAAGCCTTCCTATCAAAAACAGAAAATACCTGTAACCCGGAATAACTTCGTTAACCATTTTTGCCTCATTTGGCCCAACAATAGCATTCCAGATCACTGATAAGTAAGAATATTCTAAAAAGAAAATACAATAGGCTTACCGTCAGGGTGGCTAAGCAATTTTTAATCATTCTGAATGATGGGGGCAAAATACTGCAGGGGACACTTAAATGTGATGCACACAGGCGGACATGCTTGTAGACACGGATATCAAGTCACACAGCTTAGTCACCGTCTCTGACCGTCAGTGGTTTTGGAAAACTAGATAAAAAGTTTTTAATTTTTTGTATTTAACATTGTGATCACATGATTCAACATATTGCTGTGATCTAGTGCTAAACTATTGTTAGCCTTTTAGCCTGCCAATTCTAATAACACATAAAAAATGCAAATGATGGTGACTGAGCTGTGTGACTTGAAATCCGTGTTAACAAGCACGTCCGGCTGTGTGCATCACATTTAAGTGTCCCTGAAAAAACACTTCCGTTGTGTGGTGGTTTATTTGCAGCACATTTGTTTTATGTGTTGTGTGGTGGTTTATTTGCAGTGTATTTTTTTTATGTGTTGTGGTTTATTTGCAGCAGATTATTTTATGTGTTGTGTGGTGGTTTATTTGCAGCATTTTTTTATGTGTTGTGTTGTGGTTTATTTGCAGCATTTTGTATGTTGTGTTGTGGCTTATTTGCAGCATTATTTTGATCTTTTTTCTTATATTTTCTTTCACAAACAGGCCTGTTTTTAAAAACATATTCTTGGCCAAAAACCCAAGGGGTTTTACAACCCTAAAACATATAATAATTGTAAATAAACGACTACTGCACGGATTTCGCTTATTGCGGGTTAATTTTAGAACCCCCGCAATAAAAGAGGGACCATTGCATACAAACACTTCTGATTGACATTGTTCCTCTTCGTTTTTGACCGGTCTGCTGCTGAACATGACCAATAGATTTGCTAAGAAAAAACACATCGTAAATCTTTTTTTTTCTTTTTTCAATAAGACTTTGGCACGAATGTTTCCACAGCGAAAGCAACCTTGTGCGTAACGGTTCACATTTACCAAAAGCTGACAGTCTGCTAATACACACACAGTATAGCCGTTTAAGCGGTAGCTGCAGCAGCGAGTGAGGAACGGAGGACGAAGAGACAGCAAGACAATGAGGCAGGGTTGGAGTGCATGGATGTTACGTTCAGTAGACTCGCTATTCTCCACTTTTCTACAATAATTGGCTGAAACCGCATCACCACGCTGCTGCATCGTGTTGTCAGACATGATTAAGCTTTTGGAAGTGCACATTTGCAATAGAACTCACACGTCCGTAGCTTTTCGCATAGTTAAGAGGGGCGAGTCCTACCAGCGTATTCAGATTTCAAATTGTGTGATTACTACGCAAAATGCATACAGGTTGACAGGTTTGTTATAGTAACCTGGATTTATGGTGTTTTTCCATACATTTTAAAGTCATCATTACCGAAAGCGCTTTTGCTAAACACATTTTTTTTAGCCTGTTGACTATACATACACATTACATTATATATGGACTTATTTGATCTATTGATTTGTTTGTATGTGTGGAATAATATTGGTGCAACCAACATCTTATGTTAATTTTATGCAATTTCTCCCGTTTAGAAATATATTCGGAGGAAAATGCTGACTTGCTCAATCCTATTTTCCCCATGTGTTTAAAAAAAACATTGTAATATCATAATATCTATTATTATTAGAGAAAAAACACTTGGTCCCACCACTATATAAAGAAGATATACATGCATTTATAGTGCCTGGAAACACAAAACCATGAAGGCTACTGGAATCGTAGTGACACCTTCATATGTTGGGTTACCATGCTATACTAAAAGTTGGAATGTGGATACTTATTTTGCCGTAATTTGTCTGAAGAGAAAACAATATACAGGTTGCAAATGGCCTAAAGTCACATAACCACGCCCCTTTACAGTAGACAATGAGTAAAATATGGAATATTTGTATGATCAGTTGTCAAAGTAGATCATTACGGTAATGTCCCTAAGCAATTACGTACACCGGTAAGAGTTGGTTATTCAAAGACCAAAATTACTAAGTAAGTCAATGGAAGACAGACAAAGGGACCAGCACTAATTAGTTTATGACTTTCATTACAGACTAGCAAAGTGTTGGCATTATCACATTTTTTTTCACATGAGTGAGGCTGGAAAATATGCCAGAACTAAGATAATCATAGACTTTATCATTATGGATTTATTTTTTTATTTTTTTTACAATTGTTTAAATTGACTGGGTTGAGAAAGTACAGTTCTGATCTAACTCTCCTTACTTACCCTTAGTCACCTTCCCTCAAAAAGGCCATGGAGGCAAACCGGTAACTAAGGCACCATTAGAGAGTTCTGATGTGGTTATCCAGAGGAAGGAGCCAGAGACAGAAACAAAACAATAGATGCAGCTAACTGAAATAAATTATAATGGAGGGTTGCCTCCTAGCTATAAAGGCTGGTGATTTTTTTTAATATCCAATAAGAAACAATGGACTAAACTCCTTGTTCTTTGAACCTTCCTTTGCACTAAGCAATCTCTATATGTTACGAATACACCTTGCATGATATAATATGCAAAAAAATATTTTTATCTCCATTTGAATTATAGTTTTACTACTGTATGACTAGGCTATCACTGCTTGTCCTTTGTGTGTGGCAGCAAAAAAAATGAAGCACCATAAAATGGTAATCAAATTTAGGGAAAACCAATTCCAAATTTCATGAGCCTTATCACATCCTATACCCTTGATTTACTATATGTGAGGTGTTATCAGTCCCTTAGGGGAAAGAGAGGAGTCCTGGCCTAGGAAGTGTTGAGGGGGGGGGGGGACTGAAGTCTTATGAGGAAAGAACACCCACACACAAAACGGACACCTGCAGAAAGTAAAAC
This sequence comes from Apricaphanius iberus, assembly GCA_028564705.1. NCBI lineage: Eukaryota > Metazoa > Chordata > Actinopteri > Cyprinodontiformes > Aphaniidae > Apricaphanius > Apricaphanius iberus. The sequence goes on from JAPXFQ010001286.1 coordinate 293,679, forward strand.
AGGTCAGGACTTCAGTGGTTTGATAACGCAGAGGACTCATGAATTAAAGAGTGCTGCTGGGAATATGACATTCTTTCTTTCCGTTCTGTCTATCAGAACTGCACTTGCTTGCCAGCGAAATTACCTGGGGAGAAGCTGGTCCGATAAAGGACTGCCAGAGACAAGATTCACTCCGGTAATTTCTCTCTCCTCATACAGACATGTGGCATTGAAAATTCGAAACACTTCCACTGCCGGTTGGGAAATTTGAGAGACAGGGGAGTTACATTATCGTAATAGATCATTTGTATCTGCCTAAATACCTATTTTTCTATTGTGTTACAGCAGTCATTCTTCTGCAAATAATTCCGCATAGGATGAATATTGGATTTACAAGGCTCATTGCTCCTAATTAAAAGAGCCGGTGGGAGCTTGTGTTCATCATTCTCAAAAGCTATATATGCACACCTAAATTAAGGTTTCAGATATTACATCATTTTATATTCTGGTGCTTTATAAATCCTCAGTGGTTCAAATCATCTTATTCACAGAGATAAAAGGGCAAGCGATTTCTGTGCTGTTTGTTGGGAGGGTAAATGAGAACCTTTTCGCTCTCTGACTTCTACTTCAACATTAAAAAAGATTAACACAGAAGTGGTGATGGCAAACAGGAATGCAATTAGTCTTTTTCACTAATGATTGCTTTAAGTGACTGCTGTAATGGGCTTGAGTGCCTCAGGCAGTGATTTGTCAAATAGACTTGAAGATATATGGCATATCTCTTAATTTCTGCTTGGAAAAGTCCAACTATTTTGGGCCTTCCAAAATAATTACAGACGTGGACAAAATTGTTGGTACCCTTCATTAAATCAAAGAAAAACTCATAATGGTCACAGAAATAACTTTAATCTGACAAAAGTAATAATAAATAAAAATTATATAAATGTTGACCAATGAAAGTCAGACATTGCTTTTCATCAATGCTTCAACGGAATTATTTAAAAAATAAATGCATGAAACAGGCCTGGACAAAAATGATGGTACCCACAACTTAATATTTGGTTGCACAACCTTTTGAGGCAATCACTGCAATCAAATGATTCCTGTAACTGTCAATGAGACTTCTGCACCTCTCAGCAGGTATTTTGGCCCACTCCTCATGAGCAAACTGTTCTAGTTGTTTCCGGTTTGAAGGGCGCCTTTTCCAGACAGCACGTTTCAGCTCCTTCCAAAGATGCTCAATAGGATTGAGATCAGGGCTCATAGAAGGCCAGTGTTTTCCTCTTAGCCCTTCTTGGGTGTTTTTAGCTTTGTGTTTTGGGTCAGTTTCCTGTTGTAAGACCCGTGACCTGCGACTGAGACCATGCTTTCTGACACTGGCCAGCACATTCTCCTCTAGAATCCCCTGATAGTCTTGAGATTTCATTGTACCCTGCACAGATTCAAGACACCATGTGTCAGATGCAGCAAATCAGCCCCAGAACATAACCGAGCCTCCCCCATGTTTCACAGTAGGGACCGTGTTCTTTTCTAAATATGCTTCATTTTTCCGTCTGTGAACATAGAGCTCTTGGCAAAAAGTTAAATTTTTGTCTCATCTGTCTACAGGACATTCTCCCAGAAGCTTTGTGGCTCGTCAGCATGTAGTTTGGCATACTTCAGTCTGTTTTTTTTAATGATTTGTCCTCTCCTTGTTCGTCTCCCATGTGGCCCTGTTTGGCTCAAACAGCGAAGGATGTTCCGATCTGACACTGATGTTCCTGGAGCATAAAGTTCAGCTTGGATCTATTTTGAAGCCTTTCTAGGCTCTTTTGTTTCCATTTGGATTATCCGTCTCTTTGATCTGTCATCAATTTTCCTCCTGCAGCCACGTCCAGGGAGGTTGGCTACAGTCCCATGGATCGTACATTACTGAATGACATGTGCAGCTGTAGTCACAGAAACATTTAGCTGCTTGGAGATGGTCTTATAGCCTTTACAGTTAACATGCTTGTCTATGATTTTCTTTCTCATCTCCTGAGACAACTCTTTCCTTTGCTTCCTCTGGTTTATATTGAGTGTGGTACACACCACGTCACCAAACAACACAGTGACTACCTGGAGTCCCATATATAGGCCCACTGAGTGATTACAGGATTGTAGACACCTAGGATGCTGATTAGTGGACATACCTTGGATTAACATGTCCTTTTGGTCACATTATTTTCATTCTTTTCTAGAGGTACCATCATTTTTGTCCAGGCCTGTTTCATGCATTTATTTTTTAAAGAATTCCGTTGAAGCATGGATGAAAAGCAATGTCTGACTTTCATTGGTCAACATTTATATAATTTTTATTTATTATTACTTTTGTCAGATTAAAGTTATTTCTGTGACCATTATGAGTTTTCTTTTATTTAATGAAGGGTACCTACAATTTTGTCCACGTCTGTATCATACCCAAATATTAACATTACAACAACAACAAAATCTTAATTAATTTGATTGATATTTGATTTGGTTGGGCAACACAAAGTAGTGTAATATTATGAAGTGGAAGTTAAGTTTTTAAGAATATCTTTTTTTAAATTTTATGTAAAAATATTTAAAGTGGCATAGTATATTTTCCCCCCCAACTCCAATAAAATCAACCTGAAGTCACTTGATTTACAAAAAAGTCTGCATGTGTGATTTAATTTCTGAACATACAATTGTTCTTTGAAGGTTTCAGAAATTAGAGAACAAATTCATAAAGACCAAAAACACAACAGATAGGTGAGTGATATGGTTTGGAATAAATTTAAAGCACAGTCATAAAGGGTACTGAGCAAAATTTCAAGCTTTGAACATCTGAAGGAGCAGTGTTAAATACGTAATCTAAAAATAGAAATTAAGCAACTGCAGAGCTACAGTGATATGGCTATACACCTAAATTGCTTGCTGAGGTAGGAGAGTAATAACCAGAGAAGCATTCAAGAGGGCCATAACAGCTGTGGAGGAAATGCATTGATCTTCAACCCAAGTGAGAGAATCTGTGGACAGGACCCACTTCAACTTTATATAATCAGAACTTCTGTTTACATTCAGTTTGATGAAAGCCATGTAAGGGATGGAGAAAACATGAATAAGCATTGGACAAAAAAAATATCTTTTGGCCTATGTGCAAAACTCTAATTATGTTGTAAAATTAACACTGCACACTCCAACATTTTTCCCATCACTGGTCAGAAAAATTGAAAACTGGGTAATCCTTTAAGAAAATTGGTTAGATTCTGTAAAATTCCTTCGTTGGGTCGTTGTCCTGTTACCAAGTAAGAAAATATCTAAAACACCAAGCCAAAATAACAACAAACTGGCTTACATCGAATAATTGTCATGTATTACAAACGTCTAGTCAAACTTCAGACCTAAATCTAGTTGTGAATCTGTGACAAGACTTGAAAATGAACGTTCTTTGACATCATACAACCAACACTGACTTTGAACAATTTCACAAAGGCAATGGATGGATTCTATGTGTTCTAAGCAGGAAGTAAACCCAAGGCTTGTGCCTGTAATTGAAGCAAAATCTGTTTCTACCAAAGTATTGAATCAGGGGCAATAGAAATGGATACAATTTACAGGTATTTAGTAATCAAAAGAGAAAACTTTATTTTTATCATTTCAGAATTACTTACCATGAAATTCTCCTTTGTGTTGGTGTGTCGCATAAAAAATCTCAGTAAATAAAACTAAAGTTTTGGGTTTTAAAATAACAAAATGTGAAAGTTTCTTGAAAAGTTGAAATGTTTGGGGATTTCTGAAGGAATAGTAGATACAAACATGACTGATATGTCTTCAAATTACTCCTAATAGTTATGCAAAGCGAAGTGCTGCTTAATTGTAATGTAAAACAGGAGTGGAGAGAAGTGGCTGTGCACTGAGCTAACCTTTAACTGAAGGTGCTGGAGATGCCACGATGGGGTGTACTTGCAAAATGATAAATTGCGCTCGCAGAAGGAGATGCTGTATGCATTTTTTTACCATAAGCCCCCAGAGTTCAAACTTTCCAATGATCTTTGGAAGTGGCTTGAAACAGAAATTTCAGAGTCAGGTTTTATCTGATGCCTTTGGAGCAATATACATGAAATAGTTATTTCTAAATTTAAAAAAAAGGTTATTTTCTCCTTCATGGGGTCTTCTGGTGGGCAAACAAAGTGAAGGGGAGCCTGAGGGGTGGAAAAGGTGGGTAAATAGCTTTTTCTAATGGAGTCCTAATCTGCGGAGGCAATCTGCAGAGAGCTGCCCCCCGGCTGTGTCAGTCGGGATGATGAGAGGTGAGGTGACAGCATTGCAGTTATTAGTGGTATCATTGATCAGACAGCCGCACCATCAGAGCCACAGAAGGATGATTGATTCAGTGGCTCCAGCCCAGCAGAGAGAGGAAGACTGTCCAGGACCAATCAGGGAAGGACTTAGAGAATTTATGGATGGTATACAATGTTCATGTAAATGTGGTGGGGTCCAAGACATAGTTCATATAGGGAACATCTTTTTAGATGGAAATCATTCATTTCAGGCAATCACACTCTCCACCTGAGTTGGAGAACAGAAAACTTTTCCAATTAGCAATATTTTTCTCTGCTCTCTCATTCGCTATTTTTATTCCAAATAGCTATTTCTTCTGACCTATCTTTGCCCTCCGTTGTTTTTGCCATGATGAGAATTAAATATACTTCCTTTGTCTACTTCTGACATCATCCCCAGTTTTTTCCCTTTCAGCAGTTGGAGATACTTGAGAAGAACAAGAGTAAGAGTGACACATAAAAATCTCCAGGTTGAAGTGAGTATACATAATTGCCTCTCTTTAATGTTAGTAATTATTAGCCATGTGTTACAAAGGTCTTCTGAAGTAGAATATAAAAAAAAGTCTAAAGCCTTGATATTCATTGAGGTTTCTAATGCTGGCTTTTAGATTAAGGTTATGATAATATGCTGCTAATTAGCAAAACCTGATGAAGGAGGAAAAAGCAGAGCTAGTATATAGATCTCACCTCTCAAAGAAACGGAATGTAACAATATAATTTAGGAGCACTCAAATCAGAAGTGTGACTGTATTTCTAGTAAAAAGTGGGACACACCTACCATCATAAAGAACAACTAGTGTTGCATTTGGTGGATGCAAAATGAAAAGCTAAATAATTTGTATTGTATAGGTATTAGAATATACAATTTCCATATGTGCAGAGTCTGACTTTAAATTAAAAAAAATTTATCCAAAAAGGCATCCTCTTCTGACATTTCATTTCGCAGGTGTATTTCACAATGTTTTAGTCATGTCTTTTTACAGTTTGTTCATGCCCTCAAGTAGGACAGCAGGTGTCCTTCTTTGGAAGTTTTGAACACCAGCTTCCTTGACTGGGATCAAAGGCACAAGAAACAAAACACATAATTGCAAAATGTGATATTGATGATCACTTTTATACTATAAGACCTCAGTTTGCCTAAAAGTGAGTTAACAGTTGTTTGAAATGATGCCAGAAAGGATGTGGGGTTTATGTAAGGGGTGTGTGTTTGTACAGAGCCTATCTGGTGAAAAAAAGTACAAAGCAAAAAAATTGAACTGGAAGTATGTTATTATCTCTTCTCTTTAGCATACCCTACAGGTTTTTTTTTTTACACTTTAATTTATTTGTTGCCCATATAGGTAGGTTAACTTTATATGTGATGAAGAAATTCCTTGCTGATTTTGCCAAATGGTTTGAACCATTAACTTGCTCACTGATAATCCAATTTCATTTACAGGATTTTGTTCACAATGTCCTGGTATTTCAAAGGCTTCATAATATCATGCTTGGCCCCTCATAAGGTTTACAAGACACCCATATTTGAGTTTTTGTCTCATCTGACAAAAGAAAAGCAACTGCACAAAGTTACAATTACGATCCATTTAGACTGTAACAAACGCCACACATTTACATTTGTAAGGGTAGGACACAAAAAAGGCATTTTTATTGATTTAGATAGCAGCTAAGGATTTTTTGCTGACTTGGTGATTCAATAAGATTAGTGGCTAAGAAATAGAACTTTGTGCCGTATCATTTATATCCTGGAAAAATCAAACTATTTAAAAGGTTATAGACACTCTGATTGATAAAACGTTTTAGCTATTTCTTAAATATGTTTGGCACTGTGTTTTGTAAGAAATCTCTAAAACTTAAAATCTTTCCTAACAACATAAATGTATTAAAATTACAATTTAGATTTTTATAAAACATTTGAAATGTTTTCAAGCTTTTAATATGTTATTTGTAGTTAGTTTTTAAAACCACTGAGCCATTTTTCTGAGAAATAAAGGTCATCTCTAAAGAGGAAATTTTTAATTACAACTCCAGCATTTATTAAATTCTCTGTCTTATGATCCAGAAACTTGAGGTTCCTCTTCAGCTATAGTCTAATAACTTTCACATGCCTTTAAACTACTGGCAAAATGTCTAATACCCAAACTTGATGATGTACATGACCTCTGAGAATAAAACTCAGGTTAGAAAAAAGAAGATAAATGGCTTCTACACCATAATGTCCTCTTTCATCCCTTTGTACCTCATCAACCTACCTGATCCTATAACGCTACCCTGTCATTTAAACTTTTTTTTGTTTAAACTACTTTCATGTTGCAGTTTTAAGTCATGAGCTAGCAAAATGGATTGCTATATATATATTTCTGCACATTTTGTACACATTTAGGGCTTAATATGTTTTTTTTTCTTCTTCCAGTTTGCAACTCAAGTTTTTTTTCTGCACAACATTGTAGGAACTTCTTCATACTGTATAATTAAATCATATATGCTCTGGTGGGTGGAGGGCACAGCCGTCTCTGTCATGATTTCTTCATAATTGCTAGAAGGAAATTGTTCATTTTAGCTTCGTACCATTCTGCAGATGCTGCCCTTCTGTTATAGTCTGTCATTGTGAATGCTTTAAAAAAATATAGTTTTGCTTTACTAGTTTTTACCAGCGAGGCAAAATCTCTGATGAGAATATATGGGATGGGAAGGCAAAAACATTTACAGGGCAAACCATTGGAGACCTCTACATTCCACAATAATTGATCGGAATTGAATATGAAGGATAAACCCTTTTTTATTTTCATTGTGGTTTTTATAGCAATAAAAAAGTTTTGAAGACTTCAAACGCTATTTAATGTATTCACCCTCTTTACTTTGATATTTGATATTGGAGTAGTGTTCCGTCACCCTACACCATGTTGTGTTATTGTAAAAGTAGAAATCCCTCCAGCTTGTCACTTTGAGCAAACCAAATTCAGCATGACAACTTATTCATTGTATCATTTTAGGATTTCCAAAATTCCCCATTCATGAATGTCCCAGACGACATGAATCTAGCAGTGATTTACAACAAATATTTTCTGATGTCAAAGAGAAAAGTGAGAGTTTGAGGAGGAAAAAACTATATACAATGTTTTACATCTAACATTATTCTTGTACACAGCAGCCAAAATAGCTTTGTTTGTGTTTAAAGAACTCAAAAACTTGGATATTTAATTTGCCACATCGAAACTTTCTGCATGAACATCTTTTTTGGCTTCCTTCATGCCACTGCAGGATTTTCTTATCAGTTTTTGTTCTGATTGACATATAGAAACTAATGGAACACTTGCTATGTAGGAGAAACTGCATGGCCTGATGATGAAGTCAGGATGCACAGAATCTGTGTGCTTGAAGAAGGAGGCTGGGTAGCAAAGTTGTTAATCCTTCATCCCTTTGGAAAAAGAATGGATTATTTATAGCTTTAAGACTACTCACATCAACTGTTATTGTGTTATTGGAATGTTTTTGAATCAAGATGGACAAACCAGGGGTGCGTAGGGCAAATATCTTTCTGTGAAGGAGGAAGAATGTGAGGCACAAACTGTATTTTACTGTGAATAATATCTGAGTTGAATCTAAAGCTGTAGAACTGTAACACTGCCACCTGCAGCTCAAAGTCACACTTTTGCAGATTAAGTTTAAAGGACATAATCTTTAATTTTTATCAATCTGAAGTGGTCCAACAGGAGTCCACACTTAGAATTGATAAATAATCTGTGGTAAGAGCAAAATTTAGGTTGATGTGTGATGACTTGTACAATTTTGGATTTAACTATCTGCCAGCAAAAAAGTTGGTTACCATGGAGATTTTTTAGATTTTTTACCATGGAAACAAAGATTACTGTTCTTACAGAATCATATTTTGTACTCTTTTCACAGACACTCTGCATTTACATGTGTTCCCCTTTTCAATAAAGCGGGACCTTTCATATAAGAGTGTGCACATTGTTGTGTCAGTTATCACAGGCTCTGAGATGGAATGGTGACCTCTCCCCACTTGTTGCTTGTTGGGTTACGTATGAGGTCTTCCACAAATATGATTAGGAATTGTCAAAAAAAATTGGGCATTTTTGTCAGTAATTGTTTTGATGAGTATAAGGTACTATATTATGTTACTTAGCAAATTTGATCAGTACCATGTACTTATTTAGGCATTAACAACATAAACCTCCACAAGTCTGCTGCAACACATGACATTGGGTCACATTTCACAGCAAATTAAATAACTTCAGGAGAAAAACTTTTTCTTTGTAAAAAGTTACAACAGATATCCACATTACACTTTCGAAAGAATATCAGTCATTTATTAAAACTCACTAAATTTGGTCAGTCCTATACGACCAACACATAAATCACAATTAAGGGGGACTAATAGAAAATAACAAAGCATATTAAAGTTTGATTAAATGTGTATTGCACATGCCTTCTGTTTTTGCAGCCTTCAATAAACTAGCACTGAGGCTTTTTGTTGCATTTAAAAAAGATAAATGTATTGATGCAAACTTTATAAGCACTTGGAGGGTAAACCTTAGCCCTCTCCCCAAACGGTGATCCGGATCACCGCAAAATCTAATTACATCTTCCTGGTCCCACTGCGGAAATATCCTGATAATGTAATCAAAATTCGTCTAGAACTCATTTAGTTATGTTGCTAACAGACAGATAAACTATCAGGGAAAAAACATCCGAAAACATAACATCCTTTGTGGGAGTAATGATTTGCCAATGATAGTTAAGCCATTTTTGCACTGAGGTGCACCAGAAAAATTACATAAAATCATTTTGGATACACAACATTCAGATTGCATTAAAACAATGAAATGTATCTGGTACTCAAACTATGTATGCTGCATGAAACTAGAAAACATCTTCCAGGACACACATCATATATGACTGATGGCATTGTTCTGGCATTGTCAAAATTAAGAAATAAACTAATCATTAATCTCTTCAGAGCAGTGACAAGCATAGCTATTTTTTAATCCAAATCTTCATAGTGTAAATATTGTAAGGCCGCATGACAACAAGGCATCCATAAAATGTTTTAATTAGACGATTAGCTCTCCAAAAGATTAAATAATTCCACAGTTTAGAGAAAATCATTGTGCTTTACAAAGCTCAAATTAATATTTTCTTATCATTTATCTCATTTTTAGGAATTTAACCTTGCGTGGAGGGAGATAAATGCATATTGGCAAGCATGTAATTATCTCAATGCAGGCAGTGAAAACTGAAGAATTAGAAGTGCAGATACCTGCGTACTGAATTGACTGATTAAATCTTGCTCTTGTGTTTGTATCAGTCGTGCTCATCTTCTTCTTCTCAGGGCCTGTATTTACCATTCAGCAGGATGCTCCTTGTAATGAATGCGACTCTTAATTGCCATGAGCCCTCCAGAGCCAAATGAATCATAAAATGTTCTCTTATGGGAATTTGTCACTGCTGTGCTGACTAAACAATGGGCTGGTTTGGCTTACATTTACAACTGTGACATGGTGAGTGGCTTCAAGGCAACTTGTTGGCTAATGAGCCAAAAGGGGCCTTGAAACAGTGGACATTTCTACCCACTCCATAAGTGTTCAACTGTTGATGATCCAACTGGATGTTACAATTTAAACAGAAACTGCTGGTCATAAAAACAGCCAGGGTCTGCTTTAGTTGTCCTCAGGCGAAGCAAATTGTAGTCACTTGGACTTTTTTAACTATTCTGTCTGATAAAAATCGTTTATCGACCACGATAAACTACTGATTTGCTATTGTTTCTTATTACTCCTAAATGTAATAACATTAGTCGTAAATACAAAGTTTGATGCATTGTGTCACTAATCAAGCAAATCTTTGTCACTTTAAATTACAACTTACAAAAACGTTCACAAACCATAGCATTTTATTTCTGGCCGTATCTTTAGCATTGTTGTCTTTCAGATTGTAAATCCTTGTGCCAGTCTCAGTTTTTTTCCAGGATTTCCCTGTATGTAGCTCCATCCATCTCTTCCCATTAACTCTGGCCAGCTTTCCTGTCCCTGCTAATGAAAGCTTTCCACAGCATGATGCTGTCACCACCATGTTTTTAAAATAGATACGGTGTGTACCAAATAATGCTCAATCTGGTATCATTCTCTCAAAGTGTTTTGCGTGTAGGATAAAATAAATAGATACATCTCTTTTCGTCTTACCTTACCAAATCACCTTCTTCCATCTGTTTTCTATGTCCCTGACATGGCTTGTGGAAAACTACAAATTTGACTTTTTTGGGGTTCATTTAGACTACGTTCACACTGCAGGTGAAAACGCATAAAATCTGTCTCGTGTCAGTGACGTCAATAATCAGCGCTGGAGAAAACACAGAGGTAGCAGCCACTGCTCCAAACAAGGCCATTGTTAAAGCAAGAGCTCTCCTTTTTCTTGTGGTCATTCTTTCTCTAATTAATTTGTCAAAATTCCGTAGGTTCCGACTATGTAAGAATTGATATACTGCTAAAAAAACCTGTACATCTGTAGCCGGCATTTTTACTTGCGTTAACAGAGCGCGTTATGTGTGACGTACTATGGTGATGTCTCATCTTCTTCTGCGCATGGGGGCGCTTTGGAGCCGTGAAACGTTCACACTGGAGCGCGTTTGCTGTTGCATTTTATCTGTAGTGTAAACGACCATACAAAAAAATCGGATTTGCTCAAAAAATCGGAATTGAGCATTAAGACCTGCAGTGTGAACGTAGCCTTAGAGAATCGATTTTTTTCTTCCACCATTTTGTATGGGCTAGTTTTGTGTAGTTGCTGACTAGTAGGTGTCATGCAAACAAATTATCCCAATTGATTTAGAAAAAACATAATTAACAACATAATTAGCTGATCTGACATTTTTGGGCGTTGACAAGGTAAAAGGGGCAGAATACAAATACGCACCACACCATTTTAAATTCTGTCAGACTGTCACTTAAAATTCAACAAAAATACACATAAATAACGGTAATCTAAAAAGGGGTCTAGATAGATTTGCAAGGAACTATACGGTTGATTGGTAAGATGCTTAAAATTCACTCCTTCAATCCCAAATCCATGTTATTCATGTTGTTTTCTCCTTAGAGAAGGATGAAATATATACTATGTTTATGTAGGTAAACCTCAATGATTGTACATGGCTATTGAGTGGTGGATAGTGCACTCCTGGCGGGTGTGATTAGCCAGGGGCTTTATTACCTCCTGTAAAACATTCCAGACTTTAATGCACAATAGAGCCCTTCCTTTCTTTATGCTGCTCTGGTGCACCCTCTTCTCTTCTCATTACAAATATGCTGCTCTTGCATTTGTACACCTTTCCCATCCTCTGTTGAATAGCCACTGCTGCCTCCTTGGGTTTTCACAGATTTAAGTACTTTCATATGTCACTTTGACACATAAAGAGACTGGAGGGTAAACAAGCTGGCAGGCCATTGGTTCCACGGTTAGACATTTCATCTGATACGGTTTGATGTTGTGATTAGTGTGGTGGACGGCGGGCATTGTATCAGCCTGTCTAGACGCTCTGACACAAACTTGGCAACACTATTTTCCAAACACTATTTTCCCCAGAAGCATCTCCTTTTGAAAGAACTGCTCCAGACAGATTTTGCAAGTAAAAGAAGTTGATGCTGCTTCAATATTGGTACAGCTGCACTGCAAAACATTCAATGACATTTTACGCCTCTCTCTTCCTTACTCAGAAGCATCTGTGAGTAGACTTGAAATGATTTTTAGAATCAATTAACATGCATCAAAGGTGACTGGATTGTAATCAACATATGACCATGTAATTAAAATAAGAAAAGTAAGGGCCCCCAAGGCGAGGATTATGATCCAACTGCATTAACTACCAGGTGGTCAAGGACTCTCCAAAGTAACATTTAAAGTAAATATATGTACCAAGGTGCAGCTATGCCACATTCAGGAGCAACACAGTATAATTAATCACCTTACCCATGTAGACTCCATGCTCAGTAACTGAGAAAAAAATCTAAATGCTCTAAAATAGAGGTTTCCTGTAGGATGCATACATTTCTAAATGGAGATATCTTTGGATGTATGTATTCTATAAATGCTTTGGACGACAGAGTTTTTGCACAGTTTTAAAGACCGTTTTCATTCACTTTGCCCAAACATGTGAAGGAAATCTTAAAAAATATTGTGCTTGTATTTTTTTTTTAATTGAACTAAATTATATCATCAAACTCTTCAGCTGCAAATATTAAAAATGCACTTTATTAGTTGTTATAATGTCATAATGAGAGATTTGAGCTTTTTAGAATTCTTCTGCAAAATATTTGTTTTTAAATGTAACATTTGAAATATGCTAAACGTTCCAGCAGAATACACCAACATTTTACAATATGGACAGTATATAAAGCTTAACTTTCATATTTCCTCTGTGTACACATATGAGCTTCTCAGCTGTTGGCATCAGAGCTAAAATGGATCCACTTTCAACTTAGTTCTTCATAAGCTATTAATCTTCAACAGTCTCTGTAAACTTAACAAAATGGAGAGATATAACAAGACAAAACAGTACTCTGCATTTGTGTAGGCAAAACACTCCAATCTGCCTGAAGGAATTTAAGGTATAATGAATAAAAAAGTAAGCTAAAAGATTTTTGTCATTTTAAATTACAGTTTTCTTTTAAAGGAAGTTTGTACAATGGACATAAAATCAGACAGAACGTGAATGGTATTTGTAGGGTCTTATGGGTTTTTTCTAGCACATATTTTAGGGGGTAGAGGGATCCACATCACCCGTCAAAGCATGTGAGATTTCCTCAACTTTGTAGCGCTATTGCAAAAATTTGAAGTGGTAGTGTATTCTTTGCATACCTCTTGCACACACATGCATCTATCTTTGATCAGAGAATATATTAAGCTGGATTGGGCATGCGGAACTTGTGCCAAAGCTAGAATTTTCTTATGGCCACACTGGATTTTTAGTACTCCCAGTATATTGTTCTAACTGCCCTGGTTAATGCAGCTGCTATGTACATTGCATCAGGACTCTGCCATGGCATCAACTGAACAGATCTCACAGAGAAGCTGCAACAAAAAAATCCACATTGTTTCTAACCTAACCATCCCCAGACTACTTGCACACACTGGCATGTGATGCACTTCCTATTGGAGTTAGGCTTTTAGCTGATTAGATAAACCAAACAAAATTGTGGCCAGTCTCAGCTGTGCTGGTTGCTGGGAGACAGATCAAAATTTGCAAGATTTTGCAGAATGCAGTTAAAGTATGGAATACCTGTGTGGTATTTGAAGATTTAGCATCAGTTAGCAATGATTCTTAGTTTATTAGATGTCAGTGAGAATGGCTTTCACCTTGTTTGCTCTAGCTGCGGCTGAGAGCCCAGACGGGCTCCTGTGCAAGACTGGCCCGTAATAAAATATAAAAAAATGCTTATCCAGACTCCAGCCTCATCATTGTTTATGCAAGGAAGACATTGTTTTCCATGACAATAGAGACACACATGACAAACAACCATGCACTGATGCCTGAGGACAATTTGGAGAGACCAGTTAACCTATCAGCCATGTTTTTGGACTGGGGGTAAACTGGAGTACCCAGAAGAACCCATTTATACACCAGGGAGAATGTGCAAGATCCAACCAGAACTGTCCTAGGCTGGGATTTGAACCCAGGACAGTCTTGCTGCAACACAATAGTGCTACAATATAATATACACGTATATATATATATATATATATGCTATAATATAATATAATATAATATAATATAATGCATAGGTGCATGCAGCTATTGTAATGAAATAATATGTAAAAAAAATCAAGACTGCTACTTAATGAGACTTTTAGAAGTACATTTTCACCTTATGTTGCTATCTAAATGCATTGCAGTCATCTTTCTAAATGACTCTCAGCCATTCTCTTTGGTCTTTATTATTGGAGGTAAATAGGCAGCAGGGCAATCCAACGCTGTCTGTCCTGTTTAGCCTAAGACTGCAGTGGGAGCTGGTGGTTGGCATTGCTGCCAACGGTGGAATTACAGAGAAGCAGAGGGAACAAAAATAATGCTATTCACTATGACACAAAGCAGAAAAACGATACCTCCTGCTCAATGGAAAAGACTGCTATATTCTGCCTATCCTTTTCCTAATTCTATATGCAGTAAAAGCTGTGGTGTTCTTTAATGCACACAGATGGGAATTACATTCTTATATTTGGTTGTTAAGGCATTAATTTCCAGTTTTTTGTATTCTTCTGTCTGATTAAAATATTTCTGTGATTTCTTGTTTTTAATTGAAGAGTTGATCTCTTACAAATTTGTGGACCTTGTTGGAAAACAGTGCCTCAGTGGTAGTAATTATCAGATTCCTGTCTTATCTCTCCCCATTTTACAGCCCTAAAAATATTACACCACTGTTTCATACTGTTTGAGGTCAGATATAAAGTACTTCCTTCAAACAAAAAGGAGCTCCAGCATATTAGATTTAATGATCTCTTCTTGTTCCACCTGTATCTCATCTACTTTCTTTTCTAGTTACACAGATCAATGTGACAAAGAGAGTGACCTTTCGATGCTCATTCACGAGCATGAGAAATCTACACTTTATGTACTATTTAACAAAGACAAATGTTCTCAGCTGCAGTGGTCTCCTGTTTTTCTTCTAGTATCATGGTTTCCTCTCACAGTCCAAAGACAAGTTGCATCATTAGAATGTTAGATTCATTGCTCATTTGAAAGTATCCACAAGGGTGAAATCAGTGAACAAGAAAATAAAATCTGTCTGTTTTAGGCTGTTTGTCTAGATGATCAGGTACTTATTATGCTCTCTAATACTGTAAATTAAAGAAATGTGGCACAGTTGTTTGCACTGCTGCCTTGCAGTCAGATTTTTCTAGGTTTGAATCCCGGCCTAGGTTCTTCCTGCATGGAGTCATTATGTTCTCCTTGTGCGTGTGTTATTTCCCTCCACAAAATCTGGCTTCCTCTCACAGTCCAAGAACATGACCGTTAGGTTATTTGGTCTCTATCTAAATTGTCTTTGAGTCTGAGTGTTTGCACATGGTTGTTTTTCTGCATCTTTATGTTGCTCTGCAGTGGACTGGCGACCTGTCCCGCGTATATCCAGCCTTTTACCCAGTGATCGCCAAAGAAATGCCTTAGCCTCACACCGTGACACTCCAAGGATTAGCAGGTGTAGAGAATGGATGAACGGATGTTAAACAACAAAATTTCAGTGACCAAGCATATCCTCCCTGTTAAACAGAAAATCAAATAAATGCACTTATTTGTATAAAAAGTATGCCTACTACACCTACAGTGTTTGCAGAGAAACAGCTAAAAGAATTAAGAGGAAAGATGATGTGCCAGTGGAGTGTGGGGGCAGGTTTCATGACTGTACTAAAGAAAAAAAACTATACAGGTATTGCAAGTAAAATAAAGTACAGATATGCTGCACATATTTAAAATCATGAAGTAAAGTGTAAACCACTTCCAGTTTATAGCTTGGTTGTCAAAGGGCATCAGATGCGGTCCATTTATTACCTACATTGATGGCCGTGAGAGTGTGAAAGAAGGTATTTACAGTTTTATGCATGAATGAAGATGATCTACCAATTTTTATCATTTTTATCTTTAGTATAATATTTTAAAGATACTATTAGCCACAGGGTCAGAGCACATTAAACCTAATAGCTGTATTGCAGACCATGAACTTTGCAGCTACATATCACCACACACAACAGATCCAGTCGCTCAGTGTTAAGTGCTGTGCAGCATATAATGGCAGATGATGACAGTTGGGCCTTGAGCTGAGCTCTCTTCCCGACTGCTTGTTGTTGGTAATGGCCTAGGGAGCGGTGCAGTGGGCAAGTAAAGACCATGGCAGGTTAGACATCAATCTCCTCTCATGCCGGAAAGGTCTCTCTCAGAGATTGATAAATGTTAATTACCTAATCCTGACATCAGCCGGAGAACACTGCCCTGGCGTAAAATGAGAACACGAAGACAGCGAAGGGGAAATTACTGGAAGCATTAGCTTTTTTTCTTTTTTTCTTTACACAATTCGAAACAGATGTTCACATTTAAGTTGTTTATTTTTAATTATTTTTTTCTTTTTTTATTTAGATTACATTGTGGATATAAGAGCCCACTTCAGGAGAAATATGTTTGTAGATATATTGAAGTCTAAGTGATTTTAATTCAACCATGTCATGCAAGACCTTCTTACAACTGTATGTTTGGAGGGTGTTTTGCAACTTCTAAATGATGGTATAATATTTAGTTTATCTTAATCATAAAAACATCATACACTTGTTTTACATCAAACATAAATTTAAATGAGAATATACATAAAAAAATAAGAAGGCAGGCAACAATGCAGTATACCATGTATAAAGTTCATTGTTTTTTTCCTGCTAGAAAGTGAGCTCCACTCAGCTTTCCTTGTTTCAATGAAGAAAAGCATCCTCAAAGAATGATGCTGCAAATATCTTGACTAAATTCTGAGTTGGTGTGTGCGGTTGTTAGTTATCTGCTATAATTTTGTTGCATGCATGCAAAGGAATGCACTACTGATCTCAGCATACTTGAGCACCTTTTTCAACATGGTTGGTGTGTTCCCTAGATGCTTTGGGCAAAAGAAATGCAAAATTCTAAAAGCTTTTCTTTTTCACCTCACTCTGATAAAAAAGTTGTGATTGTGGATTGTCTGACCATTAGGGATACTGTTTTATATCTTAACCCTAATTTCAAATTCTATATCCCAAAGATAGTTGGTGGCACAAAATTTTAGTTAGGGGAATGAGATTAAGGAGGGTCAGTAAGTACAACTGCAAGCCAGGCTTTTAAGATTTTGTTCGTACAACAATTTAATACAATGTACCCTGTTCTTCCATTTTACAGTTATGTGCTAAGTTGTATCAATTAATAGCAGAAAAGGGTCCAAAATGCATTGTTTCTGGTGGTAATGTAACAAAATGTGAATAATCACAAGTTGTATTAATGCGTTCACAGCTAACCGCATGCTAAGATGGATACCCTGTCCTCTAAATTGTTGCTCTCAGTACAGCTGGACCACATGTGGTTTTTCACCATGCGCCGAAAGCCCATTTCACTGAAAAGCTTTCCAAATTGATGAAGAAATGTGAAGAAGATGAAGGGGGAGAGAGCAGAAGCATCAATTTAGAGCAGCGGAGTATTCTCCATGCATTTGTCCTCATCAATCAATATAGATCAGCTAACAGCCCTGCTCCAAGTCTGCCTGGTGGAAGCGGTGAGGATGTAATACTGCTAATCAATACTTAAGTGATTTTGCCTCAAAGAGAACAGATGCTGTGCAAGTGAGCCAGTTGATGTATACCCCATGTATACTTACCAGAGAAAAAGAGAGAAACCTTTCCTTCATGTTATCTCTCTGTCTGATGTAAGCAGAATATGAGTTTAGTGAGGCATTAAACTACGTTTAGACAACAATTCGATGCTATATATAAGTCATACCACTTAAACCTTTCCACATTTTTTTACCTTATAACCACAACATTTATTGTATCCTACTAGAAATGTATGTTCTAAGCCAAAGCAAAGAGGCAGATAGTTGTGATGTGAAGGGAAAAGTTTTGTTTTTAATCTTTTTTCAAATTAAAATCTGAAAACGATGGTGTGTGATGGCACCACATCACCTATTTAGTAAATATGGTTCCTCTGTGGGTATTTTAAGTATCCCAGTATCAATAAAGTGTCTGCTCCTTTAGTTACCTTCAGACTAAAGGTAGTGAACATCAGTGAACAAACTATATCCTGAAGACCAAGGAGCAGAGCTGGCAGGTTATACAGGTGCTGGCCAGTAAATTAGAATATCATCAAAAAGTTGAATTATTTCAATAATTCCATTCAAAACGTGAAACTTCTATACTGTATACTTTCCTTCCACACATAGTGATACATTTCAAGTGTTTATTAATTTTCATTTTTATTATTACAACTGACAGCTAATGAAAACACCAAATTCAGTATCTCAGAAAATTAGAATATTCTGAAAAGGCTCAATATAGAAGACACCTGGTGCCACTCTAATCAGCTGATTAACTCAACTCCATTAACCATTAACTCTGCACCCTGCAGAGAATTGTGACGACAAATCCATTCAAAAATGTGGGGGAGATCCACAAAGAGTGGACTGCAGCTGGAGTCAGCGCTTCAAGAACCACCACGAAGAGACTCATGAAAGACATGGGATTCAGCTGTCGCATTCCATGTGTAAAGCCACTCTTGAACAAGAAACAGCGTAAGAAGCGTCTCGCCTGGGCCAAGGACAAAAAGGACTGGACTGCTGCTGAGTGGTCCAAAGTTATGTTTTCTGATGAAAGCAATTTTTGCATTTCCTTTGAAAATCAAGGACCCAGAGTCTGGAGGAAGAGCAGAGAAGCACAGAATCCACGTTGCATGAGGTCCAGTGTAAAGTTTCCACCGTCAGTGATGGTGTGGGGTGCCATGTCATCTGCCGGTGTTGGCCCACTCTGTTTCCTGAGGTCCAAGGTCAATGCAGCCGTCTACCAGGAAGTTTTAGAGCACTTCATGCTTCCTGCTGCTGACCAACTTTATGGGGATGCAGACTTCACTTTTCAACAGGACTTGGCACCTGCACACAGTGCCAAAACCACCAGTACCTGGTTCAAGGACCATGGTATCCCTGTCCTTGATTGGCCAGCAAACTCGCCTGACCTTAACCCCATAGAAAATCTATGGGGTATTGTGAAGCGGAAGATGCAATACGCTAGACCCAACAATGCAGAGGAGCTGAAGACGACTATCAGAGCAACCTGGGCTCTCATAACACCTGAGCAGTGCCACAGACTGATCGAGTCCATGCCACGCCGCATTACTGCAGTGATGGAGGCAAAAGGAGCCCCGACTATGTATTGAGTGCTATACATGCACATTCTTTTCATGTTCATTCTTTTCAGTTGGCCAACATTTAAAAAAAAGCATTTTTTTTCATTGGCCTTTAAAATATTCTAATTTTTTGAGATACCAAATTTGGAGTTTTCATTAGTGGTCACTTATAAATATAAAAATTAAAAGAAATAAACATTGGAAATACATTGGTCTGTGTGCATTGCATGAATATAATGTACAAGTTTCACGTTTTGAATGGAATTATTGAAATAATTCAACTTTTTGATGATATTCTAATTTACTGGCCAGCACCTGTAGTTAAAGTTATGGAGAAGCTTAAAACAGGGTTAAGTTAGAAAACAATGTCCCAAAGTTTGAACAGCTCATAGAGAAATATTCAATCCATCAATTAAAAAAGAAAAGCTTAAAGCACAACAGAAAAAAACTAGGTAGAAGAAGTCCATGGTTGTTCAAGAGGATCTACAGCTGTGTTCTTAGTTCATTGCAAGCCAAGTAGGGGACACAGCAAAGAGGAAAGACAGAACTAGACGGAACAACTTACAATGAACATCAGATAGACTACATCTCATCTACTACGAAAAAAGCAGTACATGCCATTGCAATATTTTTCTTCAGCAGGGACAGAGAGTTAATTAGAGAAGGGAACTTTCTAGCTGGCAAACAACATGTGGTGCAACTTCAGTGGTTTAGATCAACATGTATTAATGTGTGAAAAGTCCAGTCAAAGCCCAGACCTAAACTCAAATGAAAATCTCTGACAAGTATTGAAAAATACTGTTTTGTAACCCTTACAACAACAAAACCTAGCCCTTCTTGTTTTTTGTCTGTCTAAAGAAATCACAATGAAATTCCAGAATGCCAGAATTTGTTTTCAAAAGATAGCTTTTAAAAAACTAACATGACTGGGACTTCTGTTTTTTTAGGTCAATAATTAGGATTAAACCTTTGTTTACAATACACACACGGATTGGGAAATTCTTTTATGATTTCATTTATGTTCTAGCAAATTTCCTAGTAAATCTGCTAAGCCACAATGTGGAAAATTGGAAATGTATAAAGTCACATTGATATGAATCTAATGAAAGAATGGGCAACCCTTTAAACCTGATGTCAAATTTGACACCTATTTTACTGAAATTTATTTGTGAACCCTGAACTGTGCTGCTCGTTTTGAACATTTACCTCTACATTCAATTTACTTCCCTGTTTTAATTTCAAGCTCTTTTCCAGCCAGCTGGTGCAAACACTTTATCTGTCATTAGCTTCTCTCGGTCCACTTCCTATTTCCCCTCCAGTTTCAAAGATCCTTCTTCTATCCCTCCTAAATCCTTTCCTTAGATCCCTCTCTTTTAAGTAATTCTACATCCATTTGCAAGCTGCCTTAAAAAAAAAAAAAAAAAAAAAGATTGCTTGGAAAAAGCCCCTATTCATCTAATTTCTTTTATGCTTTTATGAATACTAATGGAGCCTCTATAATTTTCAATCTGGTTTCCTTTCCCTTCAAAGCGCTAAGATTAGCTTACTCAAGGTCAGCAAGGACCGGCTGCTTTGCATCAGACGCTGCCTGAAATCCATGTTAATTAGCCACTAACTTAGCTTTTGACATTGTGCACCATAATATCTTAATCAACTTTGCTGGTATTGGATTATCTTGCAGTTGTCAAACAGGTCCATTCCCTGTTAGACTGGGAGAACATAACATCCTCCTCTGCTTGATACTTTGTGTTCTGAAAGCTCGATTTTTGCTCTCCTCTCATTGGAGAAAATAAAGAGCATCAACGTCACAGATATTCATGGCTAGATATTTGACATCCTGTTATACGTTCACAAAAAAAAAACCTTGTAACATGATTCCTCTCATGTGCAATACTACCATTCTAAAATTATAGGCTCGACGTCCAAAAATTCATAAACATCTTGATGATTGCAAATCAAGGTATTTTTACAAATCAGTGTCACCACAAACTGTCCACAAAAAAATCTTATCTGTATGTTTTAAGCAATTATAACGTATGAATATGAACAGCGATGAGCTCTGCTATGTCATTGTTGGTTAGATTACCTAACATTTTATTTAGCCAAAATATCCTAAACAAGAGAAGCTTTTATTCTATCCAAACAAAACGTGATGAAAATCAATTATGAAAACACCTAAAGGACAGAACTGCTTTTGAAAAACAGAAACAGCAAATCAAAAATGTGTATTTATTTAAGTGCTTACTGACTCTAGCCTTGAAATCTCATAGCAGTGAAGAATCATGCGGGAATCAACTGTGTCAATCATTTAGCTTTGAAGCTATTCAGAAAACTAACAATTTCCAGCAGGATAAAATCATTGTGAATGCAAAGGTTGCCTGTAGTACATACAGTACGGATACAGTATGGATGATAGCAAGTTGGTAGCTAAAACGTCAGTTGTGGCTTCTTCTCCCCTAAGCAAGTGGGTCTTCATTGGGTCCTTTATCACGCACCCAGAGTCCAATCAAAGGTACATTAAGTGAAATTTTTATACGAAAAATACTCTTAAGTGTGTCTGTTTGTAGGATTAGTCAGGTACAGAAAATTGATAAATGGGATTAATACAAATGAAGTTAAATTTAAACCACATATTAGAAACAAATAACAAATCACGCTTATACGAAAACATGACACCATAGTCCTGGAAATCCAGTGAAAACATATAAAAATAATTTCATTCTCAATAACTGTGATTTATTTGAATATCTTTAAATCCTCAAATTTTATAAACAAAGGTAAATAGTATATCTGTTTGCTGAGTGATTTTGAAATGCTGGGATAGATATATTATTTGTTTGGAGGTGTTTGATTGTTTCCACCTATTACATTCTGAGGATAGGTTGTTGCAGAGTGTCCACCCACTACCATTAGCAACCCCACCATGCAGGGTCACAGGTGTTTCCCTCACTGAGCATAATCTTAGAGATAATAGCACATAGTGTATTGGAAGAAGAAAAAGGCAGATGAGATAAATCGCCATTTTTGACAGTGTGTTTGCTTCATTGATGATGTTCTCCAGCAGTTCCCATTTCTCACAGAATTATACTGACACCATTGCTGACCTCCTTGGCCCTTTATTTGTGTTGAATAATATCCAAACAGCCCATAACAATGTGAGCGGAGATGTATCTCACAGCAGTGTCTGATCTTTTATTCATAACCTATATCTGTCATTGAGCATCTGCTTCCCAATTCTTAGTCATCAGCACATTAGGATATTAGTTTCTTTCTGCTGTGTCTGCAACAGGAGGAGCATAAAATTATTTTCCTTTCATATTCCTAATCAGGTCATCTTTTGGTAAAGACTCTACAGTGCTGTCCAAAACTAATCATATTATGTGAACTTTTTCTTTAACACAAATATAATAGAAATTATACATGTTTGCAAAAGTATTTACAGACAAATCAGCAAAGTGTCTCTGTCATGATCCTCAAATGTTTTGATTTAGGTTCTATTTTGTTTGTATTCCTTTTTTATTTCCAAAAAGTCTTGCCATACTTAGCTATGTTATTATTTATTGCTTTAAATGTCTTGCCATATATGTTTATCGCTTTGTATTTCCTTTTTTGAATCATTTTGGTCTGATATTCTTGCTTTTAGATTGAGCTGTCTCAGATTAGTGTTATTCTTGTCTGCATGATTTGTAGTTTCTTTGAGACTCAGTTCATTTGCTAATGTTAATTATTAATTTTCCTTCTTCAGTCTAGGTGTCTGCCTCCTCTCCTAGCTGCAACCTGTTAGTAGCCTAATCAGCCACAGGCTTCCAATCACATTCAACTGTTTTTAAACTCTGGGATTTTTGTTGCTCTCCGCTGGATTCTTTTTTTGTTCAAGTCGTTCTTTCCAGTTCAATGCCATTGTCCCGTTCCCCTTTGTGACAGCATTGAGAGTCCTTGTTTTCTCCCTTAATAAATACTCTTAATTTTTCCTTCTGCTTCTGGTTACCTGAACCAAGGAGTTCATGTTTTTGCCATAGTTTGTTTGTTTGTCAGTTAGTTAGCAACATAACCAATAAAGATAATAGACAGATTTTGATGACATTTTCAGGAAACGTTGACAGTGGGATCAGGAACAACTGATTACATTTTGGGGGTGATCCCAATTTGTTAGAAATTCCTATGTTTTTGTTTGTGATTGTCTTTTATTTTTCGCCTATCACTTGCATTGTTTATTTTTTAAATCCATTGAAATGGTAAGTCTGAAACTCCAAAACTTTTATTGTAATAAGTGCACTAGAAGAAGACTTGATCATCCAGCAGAAAAGTCTTCAAACTTTAGTTTATTATTTGGACACAAAAAGAACAGAGCATCCACAAAGTGAGCTAATTCCAAAAACCAGGCTTACAATGACAATCCTGGCTCAATTTTCCTAGATTTGATTACATGACACCTGAAGCCCTGGAGATGATGGAGATGATGATGCAAAGAAGGACTCTTCATAAAAGTAAAAAGATTATGGACAACCCTGAACAACATGGACAACATCCTCTTCATGAGACTATCCTACAGCAACAGAGTATCTTCAATCAGAGGCTTCTTCAGTCACGCTGCAACACAGACCGCTACAGGAAATCATTTATCCCCACAGCCATCGTGCTGTGCATTAATTATGAGCTACAAAAACACTTAATTTCCCTCTGGGATCAATAAAGTATTTTTGAATTTAATTAAATATGCTCTTGGACAAGCCTGTTCAGTGGCAGGCTGGATGTGAGGCTTAATTTAGCTTGATCAAATTATTGGAGGATGCATGTGATGGCAATGAGGGGCTGGTACTCTAGTGCTGTTCTCTCAATCACCACACTCATCCTCCAATATAAAGTGAATACAGCTGGTGCAGCAGCTGCAGTTTTTATTTTGGATGTTAAATTATGTAATGAAATGTAGGTTTTATATTTTAAAATATAATTCTAATTATATTTTACTTTTACAATTTTGAAGAACTTTAGTGTATTTAATATTAACTTGCTGTCAAAAACTTTTTTTAACCCATGTTGCTTCTGACCCCAAACATTATTAATAATTATAAATAATCACTTTTGTCTAAGAAGGAGCCAAAAATTCATCATGCTGTCCCGTTTAAATATGTTAAAATAGCCTTATAGCACATTGCAACAGGTAAAAGAATGCACATGTAAATTAAAATAATTTGTTAATGTGACTTTACCTTGTGACCTGAAACTGTTCTTACTTAGATGTTAAATATTTTTACATTCTTTCTTGAATCATTTTCTAAACACATTTAACCTGTCAAGTATTTTCTGTCTGTTATATTTTGGTTATAATACTTCACAATGGATCCTAGATTATCTTACCCTACCAAACAAGGGAATATGATTTATTTAACATGAATTTAGAAGTTTACAGTTAGAAATACTTCTCAGCGCTCAGTGTCATACTCTAAACCGTCCGTAAGCAACATCACCATTGTGTAAAATTTACATTTTACACAATGCAGCCTGAAAAGCTTTTATATGCATCTGGTGTTCCCCTTATTGGTTATGATGTAATTGTGATCGTCATAGGCTGCATTAATCAGTCTTTCTCAGACTAGGAGAACAACACAGCTTTTTTCCTTCCCTTCCATTCTCATTTATCTAGCATCTATTTAAAGGGGCTGCCTTTAAGGTAGCATTGACAAACATGAGCCTTTCTTGTTAAGCTTTACTTGAATCACTGGGGATTGAATTCACCTGAGCTTCATTGTTGTAAAGAATAACCCTAGAGTGAACTGTTGCGCTAATTCGAGCAAGGATACTTCAAATGAGCCTCTATTTCTCAAGCTTGCTATGTGGAATTCCTCCCTGGTTCAAAGAACTTCGCAATACAAAAACAAAAAAAAGGTTATTCTTTTCCGAGTCTTTGACAAATAACTCAGTTGATACAGACTGACATTTTGTCATTTAATTTAAGCTGACACAACATTAAATACTTTACTATTCTAGACAAAAAAATTAAGTGTGAAAATGCTTACAGTATCCAAATGTTTAAGATGAAAGGTCCCAATAAAAGAACAGTTGGTTTTCTTTTAAGTAACATTAGCATTATACAATAAAAAAAGTAATTCATGACCTTCAAGTGCAAATTTTAAAATTCATTCAAATTGATGGTATTATGGAGATGCATTCTATCTAACTTCAGCATAAGCTTCCACTCAAGAGAAACTGAACAATAAACTAAAACCCTCGCCTTTCATTCGCTAAACCCAATCAAAAAGTAGAAAAAAAGCCAAAAATATGAAGACGATCAACGCTCCTTGTCTTTTTGTTGTCTATGATTTTGACTAATGGGGGAAAAACATCTGAAAAATAAAATAGATTTTTACCCTTCAGTTTTTAAGATGATAATGGCATATTCAAGAGTATTTATTTCTATTCATTTGAATGGATGCTTAACCCAAATAAACAGATCAGAGAATCCACATCTTGCCATCACATCAGCCACATGAATACTGTACATAAAACTTTTTCTCTGCAGTGACGAAAATACAGACTGTGACTCCAATAATTACATTTGAAAAACAAAATTAAACAAGAGCACTTAAAATATGACAGTTCACCAGCTGTGTCCTATTTGGAAAGTCTCAGAACTCCATGTTGTTTTGTTCTGTTGTTCTCATTCTGGAAAATGAGAAATATATCACCTTGGCAGTGATTTTTTTTTTTTTGTAAATGCAACATATCTCACTTCTTCTCACATAAGAAACAGGGAGTGTATGTGATATGTGACGGCCTCAGATATATCATGATGAGGAGAATTGCAATTTGTAAAACATGTGTTAAAGTTGTGAAAATTGGATAGAATTGAAAGTACAGAATCTGTGTGGATTGCCTGAATATGAGTTAATAGTTCTGATTGCAATATGCCCAAATCCTGGATGGACTGATTCTGGTTACCGAATCTCTGGTTGAATTGAGAAACTGAAATTCTTACCTTTACAAAATGAATGAAATCCTGTAAACAATCCAGCCCAATTGAGTTCATCCATATATAAAAAAAACAAAAACAAAACAGAACTATTTCAAGACTGTACATTTAAGTTTTGGGCTGATAAAATCACACCTTATTTTATGGATGACCATATTTTGATATCCAAAAAAAGCACACTTGGTCCAGTCTTGAAGCACTTCAGTCACACTCTGTTCACTTACAGAAGACTTCATTTTAACATACCTAAAGTGTTCATCCAACTTGTTTATTTCAGCCTCAATACTCACCACATCACCTATATTACTGCTGTCTAATGCTGCATGGGTCACTGATAGCAGAAATGCTTCCGTTCATCCAACTGCTGATAGCAAGCAGACAGGCTTACCTGAGAGCATCACTTAGTGTGGATCAGGGGAAATAGAAAATTAGAAGTTCGGTATTAGATCCAATTACACAGCCTGCTGACTAATATCAGCACTATATGCTCCTCTATCATGTCATTTTCTCCAAATCTCCTTGTAGGAATACTGTCAGTTTCACAGCAACTTTGGACTCAAGTTAGTTTTGTTCATTTCTGGGTATGCCAGATGGGTTAGCTTGTAAAGAGAAAGGCTGTGTTTGGAAAAACTAATAACGTTTATCACATAATAGTTTGACCAGCCAGGGGATAGAAATTGATGATCTAACCATGTTTTAGTGCAACAACCCATCAGGACGAACAGGGGGTTATTTTATTTGCATACCATGCCTCAGACAAACGCTGGGGGCCGATTAAAGATTCTATGAAATA
Source organism: Apricaphanius iberus (assembly GCA_028564705.1). Lineage (NCBI taxonomy): Eukaryota > Metazoa > Chordata > Actinopteri > Cyprinodontiformes > Aphaniidae > Apricaphanius > Apricaphanius iberus. Next base: position 320,648 of record JAPXFQ010001286.1, read on the forward strand.
TTTTTGAATACTGCCATCCCAGTGGAATCACTACAGAGATAGCATCTGTTAAGTATTTCCTGGTGCAGGATGAAACATATGCAAGTTTTCTTCCACTATTTGAGAGGTTTTAGGTAGTTTGTTAAAGTGTTTGCCTGTATAATCAGTAGGAGCTTAACAGGAATTTACAGAGACACGAGCGACAAACTAAACAGACTGGGTGAGAAGGGCAGAAATAAAGATTCTGTCAAGAGACACATGGTAATTCTGAGGGGTAATTTTGGATCAAAAGCTTATATGTAAGAAACTTTTGACAGGATAGTTATTTGTCATGAAAAACTAGAAGGACCTGTTAGAGCAAGAGTGTCAAACTCATTTCCATTCAGGACTTTATCAAAGTCAATAATTTCCTTAAATGGACGGTTGTGGTATAAAGTATTGATAAAACTATCTTTAACAAACTGTTAAAATATTAAATATCTGTAAATGACTGTATTCAAGTAGTATGTCATAAAAATTAAATAACACTGAATAGCTTTTGACAATATTGTGATTTAGGACTTTTCAAATAAATATTGATTTGGAATGACAACATAGCATTTAGGTGCATTTTAATAGAACTTATGTGGCATGGTACACAGTGAGGGCCTGGGCAGGATTTGATCCCACAACTCCCAGGTGAAAGTCATGTGCGCTAACCAGTCAGCCAAAGGGAATCCCTGTGGTCAAGCAGCCGGGGCACGTTATCTATCGGAGCCACAGTGACAGGACCTCCACACTGTCACATCTCTCCCCCTCTTATCACAAGCACGTCCTCGTGCTCCCGTGCAGGGTGCCACCAATTTCGAATCCATGGACTTATTACCAGTCTCACATGGATCCTGCCAGCAACGCCAAAATTGTAACTGGCCCAGGTGGGTAACACTTATTTAAAGAACTAAAATATATTTGATCGAGTGGAGAGCAGCTGTGCAATTAAAAGGGGAGCAAGAATGAATTTAGCCAAGATTTATTACAGCAGACAGATAAAACTTGGCAAGGGACCAGTCCAATAAAATACTAAAAAAAAAGGAAGATGTCCATAAAAGTCCCACCGGGCAGCTAAAATCCCATTGGAAAATCTTGGCGAGTGGGTGCCGGTTCTCCAGTGCTGGTGGCTCAGCCTGGCTATGTCGTCACCTCCAGACGACGTGGACCTGAAACAGGTAAAGCAGGCGGCAGTATCTGGCTCGTTTCTAATTCTGTAGATCACCAGAATTCGACGTGGTACTCACATGCCCGGGCAGAATTCCTTACTCTGCCCACTGCGTCGTAGCGTGCCGTCTATCCCTGCCTTGTCAGCCACCCAGCAATTCCTCTGCAACCACACTTTCAGTCTGCTTCATGGTCTCCTGCTTTGATCTTCCTTGACCTCTGAAATAAGGAGTAAGCTCCTCCTTCCTGTCCTGTGCACCGTCTCCCTACCCTCAGTCTTTTAGCAGCCATTGGCTATCTGGTGTAGTCAGTGGTCACTCAAAACAACAACACCTGCAGTCAATGTTAATCAGTCATGGGGAATAACAAGTAAAACATGCAATTAACACAATTCACAACAAAACCAACTGACAAATACACACAAAAATAAGGCCCCGTGACACTTAAAGGTTTAAATACATGATCTTCTAGAGTTTAAAAGGCCACAGAAATGGCTATGGCGGGCCGGATTCGGCTCTGCGTTTGACACCTGTGTGTTAGAGGCTTTAAAGAGACTATATCGTGCTATTTTACAGTTTTCAAATTCTGGGATAGACATATATATGATGGAATGTTATGGTTGGTGTTATATAGTATTAATTTGTACTGAAATGTAACTTGTATCCTGGAGTTAATGTTGGACCAAGAAGTAAAATGGCTCGTTTCTCTATAAACCAAACCAACACAGCTGAGTCCAGTAAGCAGCTCTTTCCAGCCCAGTATATAAAAAAAAGCTGTGGGTGTTGTTTGTACCCATTTACTGAACATTCTGAGATGATACATATCAATTAATTAATCACACAATGCTGTTATAAGATCACAAAAGCAACTTGATAAATGGCTAACCCACATTAGCACTAGCAAGTAGCTACTTACTTCTGCCTAGCAGGTGTCTTTGTTGTTGGAAATGATCCAGCTGCTGTTCTTTGGGAATGTAGAATAAAGTCCTGTAATCCATGCAGCCAAATGGGCGTTTTCCAAGAGACATTTTAGAAAGTAAAATTCGAACCAAAAAAAGTTGTTTTAGCTGCTAAAACTGGTATTAAACATATCTCTTAACTTCTTGAAAACAATTTGGCATTATTATTATTATTGCATTAGGGTCAAAATGGTATCCAAAGCAAAAACATTGGAATTGTTATTTATGTCTTTTACCAAAAACATCAGAAACCAAATTTTATGAAGCCACTAAGGAAACACACCAACTTGAAGTAAAGCTCTGAAGCTTCCTTTGATTGCTGCAGTTTTATTTAAAATCAACTCTAAGAAAGTACTTCTCTTCTTGTTATTGTAGTGGAATGGTGCTGGATGAGGAGAAACCAATAAAGAACTTACGAGTAAGTACAGTATTTTGCCTTCATGCCGAAGGGATACCTACTTTGCTGAGCTCTGATGGCCTGTAATCGCTGTTCAGCGAAGTTGTAAGAGGCTGCAGCTGCAGGGTGGCTCTGCTGCCTGCCTTTCAGCGTGTCCCTAGTTTGTGTGTTTCGTAATGGCTTGTTCGCTCTGATCTTAAGAATGGTCCAGTCGTAAACTGGCAGCTTAGCCAGCAGGCTTTTACTCTGCAGGGATGCAGAGAACAGAAAAACCTACTAACATGCAGTTTGATGGGTACTGGTTGAAAGTAGCTTGTAAACAAAACTGTTTAGGAAATTGGAATGAGAGAAAACTGTTCACAAATACAGAACATTGCTAAAGTATTCTTATCCCCTGAGTTTTTTTTGGTGTAATATTTAATGTCAAATGATACACTTTTATGTATTTTATGATTGTTTAGATGGGCTGCACGGTGGGGCAGCTGGTAGCCCTGTTTCCTTGCAGCAAGAAGGTCCTGTGTGTGAATCCCGGCCTTGTTTTTTTCTGCAGGTTCTCCTTGTGCATGCGTGGGTTTCCTCCTGGTACTCTGGCTTCCTCCCTCTGTCCAAAAACATGACTGTAAAGTTAACTGGTCTTTCTAAATTTTTAAAGTGTTATGTGCATTCGAATTCAACTCCCTTTAGGGAATACTTTTTAGAATAACCAGTGCTGTATAACAAAATGTTTTTGTTTGGTGTACATTTCATGTACACAACAGACACACCCACCCACACACACACACACATTGTAGTTGTTTTGGTAATTCCACTGATTATCAGGTCCAAACTTTAACTGGCCAATTTCATTCTAGGTCTGGCTGTTTTATGATTCTTGTCACAAATCATTGTAATGCTTTGACAAGCTTTCTTTCAGGATCACCACTGTATGTAGTTTCACCAACATTCCCTTAACATTTTGCCTGCCACTCTTTTAGTGTTTTTGGGCTGTATCCTGTTCAGTGCACTGTTATAGGAGCGCTACTTGTTATTATTTCTCTTTAGGTGCGATCATAAAGCTAACCCTGCAGTTAGCGCATCTGATAAAGGCTCACATTTACAGTGTTTTGCAGCATTCGCTTCTCTCAACCTGTGTTATAAAGCTGAGAGGGCAGCTGCTGTGGAGGCAGAGGTGTTCCATAGGGGGCACTGTTGACTCTTATGAAGTAGTCGAGGTACAACAGGTTGCACCACTCTGCTGCTTTCTGCACCGACTGCACACTGAAGATCAACCCAGATGACTGTGGTGATCAAATTAAATAATCATGTTTACTGTTCTGTCTCTGATCAAATTATATATTTATTAAGTGCATATAATTAAAACACCTCTATCTAATGGTCTTTACTTTGATCTCATTTTATTATTTGTCCGACCCTTGTATAAACTGCTTTACATCCGTAATCCCCCCACCACCACCCCGCAAAATACTGTAAAATAATGTACATTTTCCTGGGTACCATTACGTATTAATCCCATCGTGAGATGTTTGGAGTTTCATTTATAATCTAGCAACTTTCTTTTTTCTTGCAACGCTTTGGGGGGAAAAAGGCGCAATCTCCACCTGAAATAAAATGGGTTGTTTGGTGGCACAGTACTTTGCTTATGTGACGGCCGCAGTCCCCTTTGCCAAACCCAGCCTGGAGCTCGCAGCACCCCCTCCCCCTCCAACCTTTTTCCACCCCCCCTCTGTAAGCCCCCCTCAGTTTCTGCACCAGCATCCACAGCCACGGAGTGCGGAGCGAGGCAAAGTGGCGACAGCGCGCACAGGAACCACTTCACCGCCTCATCTCAGCCGATCCGCGCTTCCGATTCACAGCGTGGAAAGTTGCAGGACCGTATGTCTCAGATATCGCAGCTTTTGTAGGTGATGTTTCAACCAAACTCGACGGATTTTTAACTGATTTTAAAAGACAGAAAAATACCTGTGGATGTTAGAAGAACTGTTAGTAAGCGCAATCTGACTCACTGGGATTTTCCCCCCAAATATTATTTTCTGCTGCTGTTTTGCCAGATCATTTTGCAGATTTATGTTAATCTGGATTCAAATGCAAACATCGGATGGAGTGTGTGCAAGAGGAGAAACGGTAAGAGGCGCAGAAACAACCCGATAGTGCATCACTTAGTTAGACTTGGATATATCATTTGACAAGTATAGATTGTCGTTGAGAGGCTAATAAATTTAAGTGAAAAGGTAGTTCGAAGCACCAAACACGAACATTCCACCCCAGTTTAGTTCTTATAAAGTTAAAATAGAATTTTCGCCATATTTTAAATTAGTTTTAGGATGGGTTTTCCAGATTCACTCACCCACTCTGAAATAAATCATTGAATTATCAGGGGCGCTTCCATAAAGTGTTTTAATTGAGGTCTGGGGGCAATCATATGAAAATAATAAAAATGTAATTCTTTGAGCGTGCAAAAATGACAAAATAAATACATATTTATACAATATAACAACAATAGGCACCTAAAAGTGTGTGTTCAATGGGGTCAGGAGCTGTATTAAATATACTTTTGGGTGTATGTTCCTGATTGTGCATCTCTTTGACCGCAGGTTGAGTCACACAGAATACACAGTGTTTTTCCTAAATGGATATCTGCTCAGAGGGGATCATTTGTGTGCAAAGTAGTGCTGCTTCCTGCTGAAAGGGAGTTACCTGTTCAGGTCCCCCCCTCCTGAATAAACCATGGGGCTGCAACAGTGCGTGGGACTCATCATGCTTTTCTTGTTTACAGGTAAGTCCCCTCTCTCTGATTCCAGAGCAAAAAGCTGCCACCAAATAAAAGATGTATCATAATAATTTTCCTAAGAAAGCTGAACAAGATTTATGGAAATGAAAGCTAATGGTCATGAAATAAGAGACACTGTATATACATCAACCTTCCCCCCCCCTCCAAATGATTTCATTCAGCATGGAGCTTTTAATGAAATGCAAATTGTATCTTTTCAGCCAACGGCACATATATAATTTATGAGACATATAATTAGCTGTAAGCTGTTGTGGCAGAATACAAAATGACTTGTAATATTAACATGAATGAAGTGTGACAGTTGTCTCCTGTGCATGTGTGAGTTTAGGTGCTGTGGCAGAGCACTTGAATAGGCTGCAGAAAGTGTGTGTGAAACAAAGAGAGACAGTGCAGATTTGGGATATAACAACAGAATGCAATCACAAATAGAGAAGAGAGGAGGTGCATCCTTTTAAAAAAGTTTTACACAGATTTGTGAGTGTTTGTAATTTTGTGCATTCATTCCCTGATGGTGCATATGGTCTAACTGTTGTGGGCAAGTTTTCACATTTGGAAATGCACAGTAATGTAATAAGAAATGCAAAACTAGGGAAGAGACACATTCCATTGTTTTGTTTTTTTTTGCAGATTATATTAAATGTTTTCCCTTATGGGTACAGATGTGAGGGACAAAAATAATCTCTAATCGCAAATATATATGACTTTTGAAAAAAAAAAAATTTAAAGGTGTGTATAAAAAAGATTTCTTCATGCTTTGTTCATTTTCAATGATTCATGAGGTATTTTTATTATGAGCATGTCATCCCAGGAATCTGGGAATGCAGCTCTTTGGGGTGAATTCAACAGTCTTTTGTATGAACAAATAAAAGCACAGAAAAGCTTTTTTGCTTCTTTTTTAAGACTAATCCCAGTTTGCATTTATATGAAAAAAATATGTCAAAACAATTATTGTTCCAGTGTTATTTGGGTTTTAAAGTGAAAATGTCTTTTCTTGCTTAAAATGGCTTGCAAAAGTTCTCTTACCTCTTGAACTTTATAATGATTTGTCACACAACTACAAATTTCAATTTGTTGTATATAGTTATTTTCTGTGTTAGGTACTCACAAAGTAGTGCAGAACTGTGACGTGAAAGGAAAGTTTTACAGGATTAAATTTTTTTTAGGAAACAAAAAAGGAGAAGCTTGTTCACATTTGTATTTAGCACCTCTGATCTAACATTTTGTCAACTGCATCTGTAAGTCTGTTGGGGTTTGTCTGTGATAGATTTACATATATAGAGACTGAACTAGAGTTAATTATTCACTGCAAAATAGCTTAAGTTTGGTCAGAGTAGATGGAGCTTGGCTGTGCCCATTCATTGTTCACTTTTGTCACTTAGTTGGACGTAGGTCTGTACTTAGACCTGTTTAACACATGAATATGCTAAACCAATCCATTATTACTGGCTGTATGTTTCTAGTTACCGACCAGCAAGCAACAAGACTTCAAACCAGATTAGGAAAAATGGGGTTAATACCGTTTCACTGTATTTTTTTAATTGTTTCAGAGTTGAAATTTAGGTAAGCTTTACATAAACCTTTATTCATCAAGAGGTAAGCTTTTCACAGTCATGAGTACATTGTTACCATGCACAACCTGTTTTTTTGCTCCCTAGAGACAGCCTTCCCACAGTGTGATACTGCCACCACAACGATGCTTACTTGTTGGGATGATGCAATTGGGGTGATAAGATGTGAAAAACATTTAGGGCTAATTTGTAATACAACTCCAAATATTTTGCAGAGCAAAAAAGTTAAAGGCACTCTTTTTAACTATACATTTGTAGTATAAAGTCCATCCATCCATCCATTTTCTGAACCGCTTAGTCCTCCAGGGGTCGCGGGGGGGTTGGTGCCTATCTCCAGCTGTCAACGGGCGAGAGGCGGGGTACACCCTGGACAGGTCGCCAGTCCATCGCAGTTATAGTTTAAAATCAAGAAGAAAAAAAAAAAATCTTTTAACGTTCATAATTTTCAGAAAATGAAACAATAGTTTAGAGACGACACCTTAACTTCATTCTGAATAGTAGATGAGTCATCCTGACTATGTTGTTGATATTTAAGGTTAAAAGCTCTTACAGCAGCTAAAACTGCAGCTAATAAATCCCAAAAACTATTGATAATTAAATTAGTTATCTATGAGTTTTTTTCAAGTTTTAATCTAAAAAAGAAACTGAAAAAAAAAACGGTTAATCAAAAAGGTTTTTCTGACCTTGACTTGCATTTTATCTTTAAATTTATATAAATCCAGTTAAGGATTTCTGTATTATAAAATAACAAAAAAGACATCAGTTGTTCGTAGCTAATATAAGTACAGTACTTAAAAAACTATTAATGTATGTGAAATATGTAACAAAAAGGGAAAACTGCTTCAATGTTTATGAGAAAAGCAATAATGCTGACCTTGCAGAGGCAATGTCAAGCTTCCTGGACTCTGAGGCATTTGAATAGGCCATCAAACTAAGTGAAGTTGAAAAACTCTTCTAAGGACATTGATAGTTGACTGAGAGAACAATAACACTACTTTCTGCAGGCTTTCCTGAGGGGATGACTATATACTATGTGGTTGGGGGTTTTAGCTTGCAGTTTTGGCCTTTTAAATTAAGAACCAACAACGTCCATGTTTTATTGTTGAAATTAGATTTCTGTTCCTAAAGAATAAAATAAAAATGATACATAAAAATCTTATTTGGCTATTTTCAAACCAGAAGTTTAAATGCAACATTATTTAAGTTCTGAATTGAAAAAAGTTATTTTTACCCCCCGCATGGGAAAAAAAAATACATCAACTTGAACTTGTTTGTTTCAACTGATCCGGTGTGGGTGAATTGTAACAAAAAAAGAGTGTACAAAATCTTCTTCAGCAACATAATAGACTAGCAGTTTCCACAAACACTTAATGGCAGTTAACCTCAAAGTTGGAACAAGCAGTTATTAGGTTTAGAGGCAATTAATTTTGTTTCCGTTTGAACAAAACAGAGGTAATCGTTGTGTGATAGAAACATTTTCTTGATGCTTTGAAAGTGTAAATGTGACAGACAAATACAAACTGGAGAAACCCATAATGGAGGAGATACTTTTTCTCCGCACTCCCCTGCTATATAAGTTCTTGTTTGTCAGTGCACTTATACTTTCTGTTGTAGAAGAGAGAATGTTAATGCAGGTCTAAGATGCTTTGACCAACAAAATATCATGCATTTGTTCAAATCCTAGATGTTGTACACACACAAAATGAGGTTAATTTACTCACATAGAACATTCAAAAGGCTGAGCATGCTGAGCTTAGCAGGTAACAGTAGAAAGGAAAACTGAGTGTCAGGAAGGGGAAAACACATTGCATCCTGTCAGTCAACTCCTTGTTTTTTCTTAGTCTCAGAGGATAATATATCTCTCCAGCAACCGGATTGCTTTCACCCAGGGGTTTGCAGGTTGTCTCTTCCAGACAATCACCCTGACAGCCACCTAATCTATACCTGCAAATTCTCACATAAATTCAGGCCACCAGAACCATAGAAAATACCACATATATCTTATCACTGAACATGTTTGGATTCAGACTACATTTACCAGGTGGAGGGTCATTGACAATGGTATTATAGATTTGGCTTTAAAAAGTCATTTAGAAGTTTTCTTTGACTAACCTTTTATCTAAGATAATAATTGGGATACTTACACGTTGCATGACATTAGCTGTGTCCCACTAGTACTGTAGATGTAATTGCAATAAATGTGTTTTATATCAAGCTGCTTTTACTGTTTTCCTGGTGTTAATGAAAGCTTAACTGCTGATTGAGTATAACAAATGATCTGCCAGAAAGGGAAATCGGGTACATTACATCCACTTTGGGAGCAATAACCATAAAAGATGACAGATGTGACGACTAAAGTATAGAAGCTTTTGACCTTCAGCCAGTTCCCACAGAGGGGTGCTGTAACTGAGGTGGTTTCCAGCCAGTGCAAACAGGGGAAAACATCTGCAGTGCCTGACCTGCTCCAGTGAGATTTTAATGTCATGTGACACAGTGAAGATTTCCAGTAGCAGTTCAAATTTCTAAGCAACATACAAAGCTTTGAGACAAAACAGAACATTTCTGCAAGTCCAGTGTTTAATCAATAACCAAGTCTTTTACATTTACTGCTTTACACTTAACTTCACTCCTAAGTGCTATTGATTAACCAGCTCGTTCTAGTTTTACATCAGGCAAAAAAGTGCCATGTTACAGGATAACCAATTTAGCCCAATTGATGTATGACATAGAACAAAGTAATGGCTCCTTGCTTATGCTCATTTTGTATCCTTGTCTAATTTTAAAAATATTTTTCACCAAATAATTCCTTTAAAATCCCAGATTTAGTTTTGCTTTAAGTTTGCTTAAGAAAAACTGAATAACACCAAATAAGTACATAAGTACATTTAGGTTTGTTGTTCTGTTGAAAACTGAACCTCTACTCTTAGTCTCAAGTAGTGTAATGGTTTTCTTCCAGGTTTGCCCTGGATCAGTTTCTCGTTTCCTGCTGTTAATAAACATGCCCACAGCATGATATTTCCATCACAATGGGTCACTGCGGGAATGGTGTATTTATGGTGATGTGTGGTTGGTTTTCCACCATGCCAAGGGTTTTGCCTCTATCCCAGTAAGATATAATTTTGTCTGCAGTGATCAGAGGACCTTCTTTGTCCTCAGCACTGCAAATAGGCCTTATTAAAAATATTATATATTCTATTCAATTACATTCTACTGTAATGCTAGAGAAAGACACTGGAGTTAGTTTTTGTAGGGTATACAAATTGAAATTGACAAAATTGATGAGTTTTCTAATGTCACCAGAAGGTTTCTGTAAATGTTGTTGAAATGAAGTGTGCAAACTAAGATTGCAACACAGTGTATTATCATAGAATGGAGGTCAGAAATGCTAATTAGCATCCTCAAAATTGCCTTTTTTCAAGTAAGAAAGTAATTTGCTTAATCAAACTGTTTTGCTACACTGCAATCCTCTGTGGAAATTCAGCTTACAACAGAGGGCGTATCACACGTTTACTGGAGGTGTTACTGAGGCGTTCAGCATGTCGTCTTCTATTCAGCAGCCAAGGTGAACTGATGCGTGACATTCACTGCTATCTGTGAGAGGGATGTCAGGTGGTTAAGCAAAAATACTGTTTTGTGCAAGTTTTTATCACAGCAAGTATGATTATCATACATCAATATGATAATGAAAAGCACTTTATTACAGGTTTCTCTGTATCCTTGATGCTAGCTCAAATATTTTGCAGCATTTTTGAAGACTTGTTGCTTCATTAGCTGCTGGTTAATGGGTGTAAAGTCTCATCCTGCTGTATCTCACTTATGTTGTCATTAATTGCTTTCTGTCACATGCCCTTTACAAACTTTGTGATTTTTTTATCAACTCTTTAGACAGACCGTTCCGGTATGCTATTCCAGAGTCTTCTTTTTATCATTCAATGCTTGCTGCCTCTGGTCTTTAATGCTACAGCTATCTGCTGAACAGTGAAGGCATATTTGCTCTCAGGTGCTTTTATGCTGGACTTTCAAAGAAGCTGGTCAAATGGCTTTATAAAGATGTCTCTTTTTTTCCATTTGAAAGATAAAACACACAGATGCTGCCCTTACACAACACTTTGTCTGTCTTCTTATCACCTTCTGCTGACAGACTCACTCACGTTGCAGTCTGTCTCTTGGGGCCACCCTAATGTATTTAGGAGTCTTCCAGAATCTCTGAATGTCACTCAGCCTTTCTCCCCTTCTTTTCCATCTTCATTAATCCTCTGAGCTCTAGACATAAGGTGGAATCCCCCATCTACTGTCAGTAGCTTTTGTAGAGTGACAGCATTAGAATTAAGTTTTCGTCTGTAGCTCAACTTTTATTCCACCAAATTAATGTTCCCCTAGAAATTTATTGTTTTAGTTTCTTGGTGCTCTTTTTTAAAATTTGCTCAATATGGGTACCTACACAGCCCTCCAGATATGGAGTAACTACCTGTAGATCTTAGATCATACTGTTTTTGTGCTTTTAAACTGTTGTTTTTTATTTAATCAAGAAGGAAATGCTAGCGTTTTCTCCAGATGAAAGGAGCAGAAGTATAATTCAACATTGCTATCCCTCACCCGTTGCAGTGTAATGCGGTTACGTTGGCTGTAAGAAAACTCATATACGTTTCTCTTGCTTCCAAAAAACTAATTAGGACTGTTTTCTGAACATTTGTGGTTGTGAAAAACATGGGCAGTCATGGTGTGCAAACTAAAGCAGCACGATCTATCACTTTTTTAAACTGCAGTTGGGAAGCCACAAGAAGGGCCCTCTGTTTCTGAGCCGACCGCAGCCGGACTACCTGAACAGACAGTCTAGGCCACACGTGTCAAACTCAAGGCCTGGAGGCCAAATCTGGCCCGCCATAACACTTTGTGTGGCCCTCTAAGCTCTAGAGGAGCATATGACTAGAACCTTTAAGTTCAATTTATGTGCACCCAATATATATTATAAGTCAAATCAAATCAGTGTTTATTTGAATAGTCCTAAATCACATCATTGTCAAACAATGTATTATTATAAGAATTATAAGTATTATTATATATTATATTTTAAGGAGTACCAAATGCAATACAAATATTTATTAATATTTGAACGCTCTGTTAAAGATAGTTTTTTTAAATACTTTCTGCCACAACTGGCCCTTTAAGGACATTTATGATCTTGATATGGCCCTAAATGGAAAAGAGTTTGACACCCCTGGTCTAGGCTAACTACTTAACCAGCTAATATAATTTTTAATATAAATTTTTAACTTTTATTATATAACAATTGAGTAAATCTATTCTGTTTTTCAAAACTAAAATGGAAATATTTGTCAGATTATTATTATAACTGTAATATTCAATTTGTTGTTTTAAATATTTTGCAGCGTAAGGAATATGTTTTTTTAGTTGAAATAAAAGCTCAAATTACCTATTTTTATTTTACGTTTTTGCATTAATTTTGTGCATGTATGACTTATTGAATGAGAAGTTCATTGCGGCCAATGACTAACCACAGCTGATGGTTATATGAGTGACAGTTTTAGGGTTTGCTTCCAAAGGTTATTTTTGAGGGTTTACAAAAATATGTCAGTCAATATTGGTCCTTCTGTCTGTCTATTATTCCCATGAGTGTTCAAAGTAATTCCTCTCTTAGAGCCCTCTCAGTATTCAATTGATCATTGAATCAGTTGAGCACCAATTCGCTTACTCTCTGTCCCACTGTTGTAAACCTTTCTTGATGTGTAGATTTTTTATGATTTGTCTTGTCATTACAATAATTTTGAATTCAGAATCTGACAAACATGAATTTTAAAGTCAGCCCTTCATTTCTCTTTGTCTAATAAATTTTACCAATCTGCTAGACAGCTTATAAGTAAAAATTCAAGAGATACCTAAGCAAGTGTATGTCTTGTTCATTCATGGCCTTTGCAGTACAGAGTTTTAATCAGCTGCATTAAAAAGGTGTAGCTGGTCCTGACGGCAGTGTGTTAAATGTGGGAGGATTTCCACTTGTATTTTGCCCATTTAAACGTGTGTAGGCTTGACCACAGTGGGTTGGAGCTTGAAAGGTTAGAAATCTGAAATAAATTTGACCTAAATTTATTAATAGGTCTCTTGTTATTTAATTGTCTTACTCACATTTCTACTTCTGTTTGCACAGGGAACACATCTAACAGATACATTAGGGATTTTAAGATACTTACATTATATTTACATTAAAGTTTTAGAGTTCAGTTTCTATGTTAATTATTGTGTTTTTGTAAAATATCATATTCAAACCAGTCATCAAGAAGTAATTGCAGTAAATATCATCCTGGTGGTAAATTAACAATTAAAATGGAACCTTGTTCTCTGAGTGCTAAGAGGATCCTGTTATTATTATTTGAATATTTGTTTCACATGTAAACAGGACAGCAAAGAATCTATAGTGATGTTAATTGATATTTAATGTCTTCATTTGTCATTTCAGAAAATAATAATTTTTGACATATATAGGGTATAATGATTGCATTTCTTTTAAGTTATTCATTTAATTGTTGCTATTTGTATAAAGTGTTGTCTAATGTATTTATTTTTGCTGCATTTATTCACAAATGACATTATTGTCATATTTTTTGTCCAAGTTATTAACTTTATCTGACAAATAAAAATTCAGTAATAAGCAAGTTAAGTTTTAACCTTTAACTTAAAAGTTTTTACCAATTTAAAACTTTTATTTTAAAACTTTCTAGCCATATATATATATGTATATATATATATATATATATATATATATATATATATATATATATACTGTATATATCTATTAGTGGTGGGCATAGATAAAAAAAAATCTATTTTAATCTAGACTAATCTAGATTAATATGGTTCATTCAAATTCTGCCGAAGGCACTCAGAATACGATTGCTACCCAAATATTGACTAAAAATAAATCTATAAAAATGGGTTTCTCAAGCCATGTGGTGCATTAGACCAGGGCAGTGTTTTCCTTTCACATAGGCCATACCATACCGTCGCTCCGCAGCGGAATAAATTCCAGCACCACGCCTACAAAATGCAAACCTACCAACCTGTAGGCTACGTAGTTTGCACAGCAACGTAATATACGTAATATAACATCTACATACGTTGGTTCGACTCACCCCTCTACAAAAAAATAAGCTGCACAGACATGTGCTCTGTGCTAAATGTGCTGTACACATGTCTGACAACACAATGCAGCAGCACAGTGAAGCAGTTTCAGCCAATCAATGTAGATAAGTGGAGAATAATCAGTCTACCGAACATAACCTCTGCACCCAGCTCTCTCAACACTTCCTTCCGCCGTCTGTCTCACTCTGCTTCCCCCCATCCTCTGTTGTTCTGTTCCAGTGCCGGTCGCAACAAGGTAAACTGCGTTTGTGTATCGCCAAATTGCCGCTTCTTAAAAATACATTTACCCTTTGGCAAACCCGGTGGCTTTGCTGCATCCATGTCAGCGCGTCATGTTTGATGTGGCAGTTTCATAGTTGGCATACACACAGGTCCAAAGACTCGCTCCCTACAGTGCAGTTCGGCTAGTTATACATCCACACTAAAATATTAAGGTGAAAGTCATCAAAGCTTGTTTTTTAGTTCATTTTAGTAAAAAATATACATTTTCTACCAAAAATCATCAGTGGGGTGCCCTCTTCAGGTTAAACTTTATAATGCTCTTGAATTTGAAAAGAGCATTTCCACTGGCTTCGCCTCATTACAGACATCTGTCATAAATATAATATCTCTCAACAATCTTCATTTTATTTATTCATGTCCTACCCCTTATTCCCAGTTGGGATCAAGTGGTGCTGGAGGATATAATGTATAATTTAAAGTTTGTTTTAGTATTTTGAATTATTATTCTTTTTTTTTTTTTTTTTTTTTTTTTTTTAACGTGTCCTGTCTAGCAGTATGCTACTCAGAATTGGTGTCTGAGTACCAAGTACAAGCCCAACAGTTTTACTTTCCCAAGCAGAGTATTACAGCTTCGCTGTAGTACGCCACTTGATGTATATGTATGAAAAATCTTTATTAGTGATTACTGTGGGTTCAATTTCCTGACGTCATGGACATTAAACTGAGACAAGAAGGGAGAAAGGAAGAAGGTGAAGAAAAGAAACCGGACCAACAGAGGGGCGAACCCCAACAGAGGGGCGAACCGATGACACACGACAGGGAGGTAAATAAAGAACACAAGAAAACATCCCAGTCCTCCACCTCTGCCGGACGGCAGAGAAACAGTAATAAAAAACAAAAACAACAAACTGTACAGAACCAAACCAATAGTTCGGATCTGGTAGAATAAACAAAGAATTACACATTCACTACACACAAGCATTGATTAATGAACATAATACAAATGTTTCTGGTAAGCTCCTGGTAACAACTAACTAATGATGATAACCTCAGCTTAAGATATGTCCGTCCTCACCGATGTCCCCACACCTATGTGAGTGCGAGCATGCAGGTCTGAATAAGGTTTCCCCATGCAAGTGATTGATAGCTGGTGTAAGGAACCGTCAATCCGTCCTACAGGAATCGGCACAGACATGGAGGAGGCAAGAGATGTATGCATCCAGCGTCCCACAGAGTACAGAGTCCACAGGCGGATCAGCGCAGGGTCGATCACCCGCCAAGAGGGGAACAGATGGAAGCCCCAGGGGAGCACCCACCAGCCGCAATGCTGGGGCCCGAGAGATCGCAGTGACGAGCCCACGGGCTCCGCCGGTAACCGGCTATGCCAGGGCGGGCCCGGACCAGGAACCGGAGGCCACGGGGACCATGGGCACCCCACCCCCCAGCAGGGCCCCAACAAGGGACCAGCCGACAAGGGTCCCCCGCCGCCGCCGCAGGCAAGGAGGACCCGCAGCCAACCGACGGACAACACACGCCGCCGCCACCCCAGACCAGTACCCACCACCAACAACCCGGCCCGCCTCTACACATCCACACGCCAGGGAGCCACAGCAAGAGCCACAGCGGATGTACGCCCTCCCCAGGCCGCGCCCAGCCGGCACCTGGACATCCAGATCTTCCAGCTCCAGGGTCCAGATCTCGCCCCACGTGGGGCGCCAAGATCAGGGGCCCAGCCAATGCCGGACAGCCCCACCAGGCGAACAGACCAGCCAGCTGAAGTCCTGGAACCGGCAGGAGGACTGGGCGCCAGGCACGGTCCCCACCGATCCACCGGACGGCACCAAACTATTCTACAAACCCGGCACCCCCATAAGAGGTGCCCCAGTCAATCCAAGGAGGACATCGGCCCGAAACAGCGGCCGCCCGACACACCGTACCACCCAGGACCCGCCCGACATGCACCAGGACCGAGCCAGGCCGCAACCGGGACCCCCAGCCCCATGCATCGAGAGTCATCATCAACCAGCGGGCAGGAGCAACCATCACCGACGGGGAGTGACGGGGAGGGAAGAAGATGCATCAGGCCAGAGAGCAGCCAAACACCCAACCTGACAGGTAGACATAGACAGACAGAGACACTCATACGTACCCTCCCTTTCTTGTGTACACATTCTTACAAATACAGGACATACGAAAAAAAGGACGCTATACCCTCATTCATACCCCCCATACGTACACTATACTCCATACTCCCAGGCCCAGGGACAGACACCCCAGTAGAGAACCCTGCCCCTGCACCCAGGAGACAGACCCCTTTGCCCACCAGGACGGGGACAAGTAGACCGCCAAGGCCCCACACCGGCAAGAGGAGCCCACCAGCCCAGGACCCCGACCAGACGGCGTGATGTTCTATCCGGGCTCCGACCCCTGATGGTCCAACGAACAGGGGTGTGGAAAGACCCCCCAGCCTCTCTCCCCCAGCTCAATGTGGTGTTGTTGCGTGTTGTTCTAATGTGCACTTAAACCAGAGGGGGGGGGGACATGGGAATACTGCCGGGTACCCCCATCTCCCCCCCCGGGCCCTCAGTGTCTAGATGCGTTTAACCAGTGGGTGCCGGCACCACAGGCGAGGCCCCCTCAACGGGGGGGCCTCGCCTGTGGCGCCACACCGCCAGGTCCCTACATGTGCGTTCCCTGTAAATGTTGCAAGTGTAGTGTCTAAATTGCTCAATACAATCGGGACCCGGGCCACCACCGGGTAGCGAAGACGGAAGCTCCATCCCGCACCCCAGTGACGTGCCCACGTCCCAAGGCCTTGTGAATGGTAGAATGAAGGAGCAGGTGGACAGAGGCATGGGGATGGGGAGAAAATAACTGGGGTGACCATTGTCAACCCCAGGGAGCCAGCTCCCCTGCTGACTCCAATAGGCACCCCCGTTCGGCCCGATCCACCAGGGGTGGGAGGCCCCAGCATGTCCAGTCGGGGCCCACGGCAGCGGTACCGCCGAGCCCCATGGGGCCCCCGGCAATCCACCAGCCCCCATGCCAGGGGCATACCTAAATCCTCCCCAACATTCACACTGCTAACAAAACACATGTCACTAGACACCCAGGTTGAGTTTAGCCCCCCCTCACCCTCAACGCCCTCCCCCCCCCCGTCCCAAGCGCACCCCGTTAAAAAGAGCGCCTGTGCTAGATGGTAAAAAGCCTCCCCGCCAATAAGAGACGCCCCAGGCACCGCCAGCATCAGAGGACCCCCGGGCCGAGGCCGGAACCCGGCGCACCACCGACTCGGGTACCCCGGACATGCCGCGCCAGTCCCGTGAGCAGACCGAAGTCCCGGGCAGCCAATCCCCAGGCCGACATCCTCCAGCCTTGCTTCTACCGCCCGAATTATTATTCTAAAAGTACTTTATTTTGCCACCAATTTGTTGAGGGTACAACATTTAATGCAAATTAAGTATTTATGAGCATTATTCCTGTCATGTAGCTAGCTGAAAGAAGGCTAAGGCCCATCTAACTGAGGGGCCTCCACCATCTCAGTCTCATACACAGAAAAAATATGTTTTTTATTGTTTGAAATAATAAACTTTAGTTATTTTTTATTGTTTGTCACATGTAATTGGCTTTGTCCACAGGATCATTATTTAAAAGGGCACGCAATGCTGAGTGCCCTCTCTGGAAAAAACTTAGTTGGAACATGAACTGGTCCGGAGCAGGTTATGTTCAGAGATTAAGTTGAAGAAAGAAAGATAAGAAAGATACCTCAATTTTTGGAACTAACAGTTGACGTTATCTTCAAACTTACCCTTAAACTTATACAGTTATGTCTCATAACCTGCTTTCTGGAATTTACCCCTGGTAGGTCCTTAGTACTCAAATTTGTTTCTTGTTTTAATTTTTTTTTTTACTTTCTTAGGTCCAGCATTTGCTATCAGCATTATTTGCTCTGAATTACTTTACTGGTAATAGGTTTTGCAAGGACTCTGTGAACTAAAGCAGTAAAAGCTTTGCAATACCCACTTGCATCTGCTTGTTTCCACATAACTTCATCATTCTGAAAACACAAAACAAAAACTCATTACAAAGTAAAATGATTCTGGATGGGAACAGATCAATTACCGGAAAGTCTACAATCTGATTGTGAAAGATTTCTATGCTAGAAAGAAAGGAAAGAGAAGATAAAACTATTTATTTCATGCATAAAATGAGCCTTCAGTGAGAATGGACACTTATTAAAAGTGTGAAATTACAACAAAGACTTCAAGGAGTTTTACTGGATATTAGTTTTTTGGAGGTAGCATCTTGTGGTATAATTTTAGAAAAGATTGGCAGGATTTTATTGTTTAGCGTTGACTAAAATGGTATAAAGTCAATTTCCTGATTTGAAAACAATTTTTTTTTCTAACTTTTCTGTACTGGTATTTCTTTTCTCTTTTTAATTCAGAATAAAATAAAGCCTAGATGAATGTCCGTTTTGTCCACTGACTAAACAGAATATTGTGGAAAATTTCTCGGAAAGGTTTAAAAAAAAAAAGAAGCTTTGATTATGCTAATCTTTGAAAGACATTAAGTAAAAAATTAGCAACTGTCTCATTTCCTTGTATGTTGTCATACTTGGCCATTAAAGCTGATTCTGATTTAGTGCATCTTTGGCCAGTCAGTTGATTAATCACGGTAGACTGAAGGTAGAGTTCAATTCAGAAGATAGTGCATTTCTTTGTTGGTCTACACTTTCTAATGCCTCTTCTCTAACAGACTAGTACAACTTCTCCCATTGTAAAAGCAGCCCAATTACCTGACTTGTACGTGTCATTGCTGGGCCCCTTTAATGTAGGTCATTAGGACAATGGTATGGTACAAGTTGGGTGGAGCTACTGGTATCACACAACACATTCATTAATTGAAAATATATTAGTGCGTTTGTCAGAGCCTTCAGGGCTCTGCCCCAAATAAGCAATGGACTGCACCTGTGTGATTGATCGCATCTTGCTCATGTTCTGCATTCACTATTTAGGACCTGGCGTGAGCCTTAGTCGGGGCCGGATCATTTGTGTCCCTACTGAGTTGTTGTATTGTCTCTACCAATGTTGCTGCATGTCATTAGAGCCTGGAGTTTACTTCAACTCCACATCTGCACCTGGGTCCTTCATTCATTCTGCAACATCCCCTGACACCGTTAGTTGATTGGGTTAATCTCCACCCAGTGAAAGTCTAGCTGGTCGTGGAAATGCTCTCCTGGATATTACATTCTATAATATAGTGAGCCGAAACTGCACTTACCCGTACTGTACCACTTAGTGGAAGCAGGACATTTGACCTTGGTGTAAACTGTGAAAGTCTTAGCATCTTCCAATTTATGGGTTGTGCTTTGATAATTACATGGTTGCTCAGAGACATCCTCACTAACATCCTTTAATTTAAAACCCGATTAGAAGCTGTGCAAAGTCAACATTTTTACAGGAATTGAACAGTGGGAAAACTAACCACAATATTGTAATGATAACCCTCACTATGCTGTACAATGGTCAATGTCAGACTGCTCAGCTCATCGCTGTAGCAAAATCCTCTCAGACAGATCTGACCAAAATGTCAGTCCAAAAATACATGAATTTAAGATACAGATCTCAATTTGCCTGTTATTGTAATCAGCTGTTGAAAAGAGGGAGAGGAGGAAGAAAAGTAGACAGGGTTAGAGACACTCAAGGCTGGACAAAAGAGGATGAGAAACAGACGCTGGTTGTATCAATAATCACACTGGACAATCCTCACAGAAAATATTTGTCTGAGTTTACCATTGGTCAGGAGAGATCTTAATCAGCAGTCTCTCACTGAACAACCACAGACCATTTCCTGCACAGTTAAACATTTTAGCAAAGATACACCAGGTTAACACCAAGTTAAATGAACACTGTATTCGGCTAAGAGGAGTGGTCATATTTCCCACCAGACTTATGCCAGAAGCTTGCTGATAACTCCCAAAATTGTGCTTGAGGTTAGTGTACATATTTTAGTCTGCATGTATAATTTTAATTCTCTTTGAATACGGTTTGCTTAAATTCAAAAATGTGCGCCTAATTCTTGAAATTATGAAGTTTGGAAGTTTATCAGTTTAAGGTTAACAATAGATGGCACTAATTCTCCAACTAATGTGTAAAAAAAATCTTCTAGAACAAAAAGAAGATTATGAAAGTAAAAAGCAGCAATTAAAACTTAGGCAAAATTAATTTAATTTTATGTTTATATACATAAACAAATCTAGGACTGTAATTATTGAAGCAGAAGTGTGAGAGATAGTGGTTTCTCAGAATTGGATTTTTTCCCCCCTAACCATTTCTATAGCTTTTGATGGATGTTGTTTTAATATATCTTCTGTAAATGTGTTTGTTATATTTTCTTTTGCTTGTTTAGACTCAACACTTCTGAAAATAAGCAATAAAATTTAATTGTAACATAAATGCACTCCCTTATTGAATTTGTTTTTCCTGTAGATATTAATACCTGTAGAATTTCTGATTTTTGTAGTTTCATCCTTGAAAAACCAGTACAAACACAAAATGACAAAAAATACTGGGGAAAGCTCCAGGCTGCAGGAGTGTAAATATACACATTATAGCCTTGGTTAAAATAAAATAATTTTATACATTTAGATTTAAATAAGGAAATTGATGTCAAAATTCAGCTACCTGCTCTGTATATTCATTGTGGTTGACTTTTTAACCATTTTAATGACACATAGAAATAGAATTTATGCATAGTTATTGCATATTTAAAACTTGTTCTTAAAAAGGAAAGAAGTGAAGTTTAATTTACTCAGCCACTGTGCTTGCAGAATAGCAGTTTTTATATGTAATAAATATGTAAAAACGAATGTCACATGACACCATGCCCCAATCTACTCAAAAGACTGTAACAGATGGTGAGAGAAGATGGAGCTCACCAGCTGTCATATTTCTATTTGGGTTTGTTAACCTGTTTTCCACTGAGAAGCCATTTTCACTGGATCTATCCTCACAGTGCAGTTGTTTTCAAAAGTCGCCTGTGACTCTACCGATGTTTTTTTCATAAATAAGTAACTGAAAATGCTTGTAGGCCAGGTGATATGCTTTTACAATTCATTAATTGTAAGCTTTTTTTTTCTCATCATCTGTCAGGTGTTCTAAGGAAACAACAAAATTATGTAGCATCTTTAAGGACACACTTTAAAATGATCTTGTATCCTGACTTGATGTCGAAATTCACTCTTCCCTTGGTTTGTGGGTGCAGCTTCTTAGTTGAAGCCAAGGTCAGATGTCTCCAATAACCAGCTTCATTTTTTACAGCTTCAGTGGCATAGTATTCCATTAACCTCAAGCAGGGAATCACGACTTCAGAAGACCCTCATTTTTAAGAGTCTACCAAGGCTAAGGTGTTAGTGACCCTTCAGGAGCTGAGTTGTTAGGAGTTAAAAGAGCATACTAGAGCTGGGCAACATAGCCTCAAATCTATATTGCAATATAATCTAAAGCATATGTGGTAACGGTATGTATTGCAATATATTCTTTTTTTCCTTTAGATGTGTCAACATGACTGCTTCTGAGCATTCTCACTTTCCAGATACATTGCCGCAGAACAACTTCAAAAAGGTTCAGAATGCCATTGATAGCCTATGATAATTTCGTCAGAAATCTCCAGTCAGTCCTCATTTAATCTTTGCTCACACTGTAAAAATACATTTAATTCTCACTCTCCTTTACATGTTTTTCAACAAGATGTTTTAATGCTTTCATTATACTCTTCAAGAACAGGGTTGGAGACCTGTTAAATTGCACCTACCCTTTTGTAGACATGGACTTTGACCATTTAGAGATCTCATATTCCTGAAAAGTAACTTTTAGTTAAATGAACTTCAGCTTGAATCAATATCAATCCAAAACTGACTGTCTGGATGAACAAACCTTGAGGTACATCAAAATAGATCAAACACATATAAATATGTGGCACTTTGAGGGATTTCGGTTTGTGTTTGTTCAACTAGTTGAAAGAAATTCATTGTTTGCACAGTTTGAGGTGTGTGGTGATTTAAAAAAATACAAAGTTGAAGGATACTGTGGTGTTGGTGCCCAATCTTTAATGTACTGGCTGCTCAACTGAAATGATGCCAAGACCTTCCACTTCATTTAGACCAGTAGTGAGGGAAATGTGTGAGACGAAGTTGTAGATTTCATACAGCTGTTTCTATGCAGGGGTGAAACACATGAACAGGGAAGAAAAGGAACTACAGATAGTTTTTCAGATGTGACACAGAATCTTGTTTTCTCATTCATTCTCTGCCCCTGATAAAATATGAGACGTGCAATGTAACTCTTCAGGCATAAAATTGGATAAATAGTCTCTACAAAAGGCGAGAGTTCTAGATAATTTTTTTTTGGAAAAGGTACCTGAAGCCAATTTTCTCTCATAAGCATACAGAAGGCTATGAGAGTTGTATTTCACTGAAGTCAGGATTTGGAGGTTCTGGTGAGAAGATAGAAGAAACATTAAGTTTGCCCATCAAATCTCTTAACAAATTTACAGGAAAATGCCTGTATTAATAAATTAGTAAATGTCTACTGCTAAGTTTAGGTGGGGGTGAAAACACTATTTTACACAACTAAATGTGTTGCCACTGAATCGAACCAATTTTTTTTGGCTTAGTTCCTAAAGTTGTTGAAATGAGCAAAAACATGGTTTATAAGCATCAGAAATAAGATTTACATTTATGTATTTGTAAATGTATGATGACCTCTACGAGTATGTGTATCAGTAGAACTCATTTTCTTCATTGCAATGTGCATGTGTGTTTTTCTTTTGATGTTTCACTTCCATGTTCAGGCTTGATGGATAAACCTCCTTCTCTGATCCGTCCCAGAGGTCCCTCCCTTCGATCGATCTGCATTTCTCAGCACCAGTGGCCCTGTAGATGTCACAAAACACCTGCAGCTGCATGGCAAGCTCCTCACCTTTTCTCTTATATATATTCATGGGTGGGCGATTGCTTGCCAGTCCATCCCCTGAAAATCAGCTTTAAGCAGTTGGTTCTGCCATCTCAACCATATTTGCTGTGATGTTGATTTCTGGAACCCAGCAGCTGCTTCTTGTTTCATTTGTCTCCTCCATTGACTCAGGAGATTGGTTGCTGCGGTCAAGGAGCCCAGACTGAAAGGCCGATGACTGAGAGGGGACTGCAGACAATGATGATGGGTCAGAGAAAGAGTCTGGTTGGGTTTCTGAGCTGGGGGCAGAGCTATGATAGGGGTGGACCCAGCCAGGGTTTTTTCTGAGAACAGAAGTCCAGGTCAGGTCAGACTGAATTTCAGCCTGCACTGGGTATAGAGATAGTAAGGTGAAGTATCAGAAGTTCTTTTATGGAGGTGGAGTCGTAACTTAAACTTTATCACTTCACTTCACTGACACACTGATAACCCTTCTTATACTATTCATATCTTTTCATATGTTTAACTTTTATAGTTTTATCATTTTTTTCTACATTTTACAACTCATTCTCTATTTGTTATGTATTATTATAACTGATTGGCCCCTCTAGAAGTCAATCGTCATCTGCACAGACTTGAGTGGGTTAAGCTGTATGTGCTTCTGACTGTATCAGAGAAACAATTCCCTTCTAGGGAAAACGCCCGAAACCCTTTTCGTTTACCTAAGGTCAATTTACCAATTTTTCATTACCCAAATTTTTTATTTAAGTACAAATTAAACTGTCAGAAGGAAAATCTGAGCCTGATTTTCCTCAGTAGATCACATAATCTACCCTCTTTACAGTTACAGACTAAGGGTGTCCTCTTCAATTTGATTTATCCTTCACAACAAAAAACACCTCCTTTATCCTTGGAACGTGTAAAGGTGGGTGAAAGTATAAAACTCTGACCCAATAATCCAGTGGGGATGTTTCACACACTTCCCACCTGTGCACACACCCCTTACTTGATTTAATTTTTAAGGGAATCAGTCTCACCTGATTTTTTTCTGTTCTGCATTAAGTCATGGATTCAGGAACCGATGGATCAACCAGGTTCGGCCAAGTTCCCTCTTTTCTAAAGACCTATTGGAGGTTGGAGGGTTAAATTTTCTCAGGATTTTATGCAGATTATTAATTAAGTGATAGGAAAACAGATCCCAAATTCTAAGAGTTTATTAAGGATTAACTGGGAGACACAGAAAACAGCATCAAACAGCTGGTGTCTGTCCTTTTCTAAACTTTTCTAAACCATACTATGTATAGCTTTATAAAGTGCCGATAACAGACCAATGAGAAGTGCCATGAAAAAGATATGTATGCAGTTTTTGCATGGTTATTTTTACAGATATTGTTTGTCAACTCAGGTGTACTCCTGTGATCTGTCTTTTGTGTGGCTTGTTCCCTGTTCTTGATTTCTGCTTTCTCTGTATCCCCACCCCAATTGCTTTTTATCTTGTTATTTTCTCCTTCACTGAATGTTCAGCACAGTTACTTTTGGTCATAGCAAGACTATTATTGTTACTGTAAAGTACCAGCTCATTTTGTTCTCTCTTAACTCTTTTTTTCCATCTTTTATTATTTTATTACATCAGTGTTGCTCTGTGATATGGTTCCTTACCCTCATTGTGTCTTATAACACATTTACTTTAACCAACCAGTAAATTAAATTGTTTGTCCCTCTTTAAACGGAATAAACAACTGAAACATGAACCCTTTTCACAACATGGCTTAGCAGTGTGGCTACAGATATGAACCTCTCATTTTTGGCAATCTTGATCTTTCACAACTCCTTCACAACACTTGAGAGCACTCCTTCAGCTTCAAATTTTAATCAAAATTTGTCAGGTGATGTTAAAAATAGAAATAAAAGATTGAAAAGCACTCAGAGAAAACAGCCGTCCCCCAAGGACAGTCAGCACCCCCCCATCCCCGAATTGAGATCTAATTCTTACTTTCGGTACTTTTCCAATAGAATGTCTGTTAATGAGACATTTGTCTGTTTATGCCATCGCTGTGTTATTCCAGCAGGGGGGGGGAGATTTGAACATGCAAGATTATTTTGCTGCCCATGTGTTTCAAAGGTATAGAGCTGCTGTGTGAGCTCAGCCATTTGCGTGCACTCCGAGACAAGATAAAAGTCCAAGATAGCACTGCGGTTCGGTGGGTGCAGAGGGGAGATATAATTTTTAAACTATATCTGCATGGCTCAACTGCATGAGCCTTAACATGCGCTAAATTAGTCAGTCTGTAATTTTAGCCAATGGAGGCGGCACGGAACAGAGACCGCTTCCATTCATTGCCCTTGTTAGCTTATCGTGTGGCTCACACCAGACGCAGAGTGCCACGGTCTTCCATAGCCGGCTCGTGCCATGAGGCGTTCGTTTCGTCGTCTGATCTATTATTTTTTGTGTGAGCTGCGAGCGATCTGCGTCAACTCTGGCAGGAAGTCAAACCAAGAAAAATGAGACAATCCGGACAATTTTGACCATAAAGACAGTTTTTCTAAATTAAATACCATGGTTGACGAATGAGATCATATGTTTGGATCTGACAGACTTTAGAGATGATACAAGGTGCCACAGGGGTGAATGTTGAGACCATTATTGTTTCTAATATAACTGATTTTGTTACTGCATCAAAATTTACTCTTTAATTTCTTTTTGCAGATGACAAATCTTTTCATTTTCAATAGAAATATGACATTTTGAAATAAAATTACCTTTTTAATTATTCTTAATGGTTAAAAGCAAACAAATTGTCACTAAATGTAAAAAAATCTAGCTATACGGTATTTGCTGGTATAAAACATAATAATCATCAAATTAAAATTTATATTAATAATGAAGAAATCCTGTGAGTTTGGTCAACATGTTTTTTAGGAGTCATAATTGATGAAAAACTTTGCTGGAAACATCAAATTAGACATGTCTTCAAAATGATTACAAAATCCATTGGAATTTTAAGTTTAAGAAGAAATTTTCATAATTCATGTCTTGTAATATTATACAATAGTTTGATTTATCCTTACCTTTGCGCTAGCGTATGCAACTACAGTGCAGAAACTAGCGATTGTTTTGACAAAAGAAGAGGAAACCGGAGGACACCAGCTTGTTGACATTCCATGGAGTGACAATCCCGGACCCACAAATGCTGTTAGAAGGCTGGGAAGAAGAGAATGTTAGCATGCAGAAGTGGCCTCAGATACTTTTCATCCCAGAGCTCATGAATTCCAGATGTGCTGTATCAATGAGTACCGGGTATACTTGAAAGGTCAGGCAAAAACAACCTTTAAGTTACTTTAATAGGCTCCGTATTAACAAAAACACATGCATGCATACAGTGTTTACAGTGGAGTTGGAGCTTTGTTTGGGTTCCTCAAGCCGTGACCGGGGGTTCAGGTGGGATTTGTGAGCATTCGCACTGGCAATACCGATATGGCTTACTAAAGAAGTGCACAAACGTACTGGTCACAGAAACATGCATAATGATTTTATGAGGTTATTTACTTACCCATGATAAAAAAAAAATAGCTCTGAATAAAAAACAGCTAAGCAGAAGCGCTTGTCAACCACCGAGGAGAAATATGCATCTGGTGTGAACAGGTGTAACAGCAGATAGAGTGTGATTTTCGTGACTGCGCTGCTCCTGAAGCTGGTGTGAACCAGGTGTAAGCATCTGAAACGCCCTTCTACTTCCTGTCAATGGAGCAATGAAATTTATTTTCTGGTCCAGTTTGAAATGCGGCGTGGATGGAACATATTATGTCTGTGAATTTAAAAAAACAAATTTTGATGCAGAGAAAACGCTGATTTTCGACCAGCAGCAAAAGTTACTTTAGGTTTTGTGTAAAAATGTTTAACAGAGTACAACTGCAGAAGTAGAAGGAGAGCGAGGGTCATAGCCTTCAGGCTGAAGAAAGGAGCTGTCATGATGGAGGTTGAACGAGACCCAAGATGCTGACCCAAAAAAACAGGGAACAAGTGCTGTGCAGAAAAATCAAAAGGTTTTATTACAAATAATAAATTGGAGCAAAAACAAAATCAAAGTCCTCACAAAAATCCAAGGGGCATTGAATAACCAAGGCAGGCAGTGATCCTGGGTAGTCAGAGATGTGGTGTTGACAACCGTCTGGCACTGAATGAATGAAAGTTTGGTCCTTAAATACTGAAATGGCTGATGATGATAGAGTCCAGGTGTGCTGACACGCCCCAGGCCCACTGCTCTGCCTGGAGGAAGGGAAGGAGAAGAGACATTACTGCAGGAGTGAATAATAGCAAAGAAACCAAACCATGACAGGAGCATTAAACATGGAGAAAACCTCTATAAATCTGACCATGTGGAAAGTAGCAGCTATGTCGGGGGTAAAGCAGTCGTTGGAGTGAGAACCAGCATGGAGGAGAAGCTCTACAAGCTTTAGGTGAGTGTTTTATGTGCTATAGCTAGTGTTAGCTCCCATTAGCCAAATTAGATCATATATGCGACTTCTGATTTGTAGGCATTTTAAATGCAAATTTTTACAATTAAATAAATCCCAAATCACTTGACAGACACAGCCGAAATGTACATAATTAGTTATAATTTAAACCGAAGTACAAACTATGTGTGATTCAGGACGTAAGACAAAGCGGACCAGAAAATAACTTTTATCGCTCCATTGACTTCCATTCATTATTTTTTCGGCCATGGGACCCACAGGCCGACTGGAAGAGGAGGAGACTTAAGCCTAGTTTATCCTTATCCGACCGGAAATTTGCAGACGTATTGACGGAGATGTTTTCTGTTTATAGTATCCGCTCTTCCACTTCATTCTTTATTGTTTTTTTTCAGCGTTGCTCGACCAGGACAGCAGGGGGTGCTAGGTTTTCATGGCGTCTCTGCCTACTATCAGACAGCACCGCTTCTGTTTTTTTGTGAACGCATTTCTTCCTCAAGGAGCAATGGACGACAGAAAGCACTTTTTGATTAAGCTGTAAAGCTTTTTACTAGAAGTGCGGATTATAGAATATTCTAGAAACACATGGAAACAAAACACAGCCGTTTTTTCCCCCTACACCTCCTTGTGTTCAAAATCGCCAAAAGAACTGATTAGATAAATTATCCTTTCAATATAAAACATATAGTGGCCAAACGCTGCATTAACTACTGATTACAGCGACTATAGGGCCCCATTCTGGTGATGCGATCTCTGGCTGTTACTGAAACTGACCAATCAGATGCATACGCTCTCCGACGACGGAGACGGATAGTTAAAATTTGGGCCTCTACTCCATGCGCCCCTGCGTAGGTGATGGAGAGTCCTTGTGTTGACGGATGATGGCGTTGCGTTCCGTTTTTTGTCTCTTTTTACCTTATAAGTGGAGGGGATAGAGCAGGGTCGATCTAAATCTGGGGGGGACAGATCAACCGCGTTCCCCACCCCATTTGCGCCAATGGGTGGGTGGAAACATGCTTCATTCTGGATCAACCCCATTATTTATTCAGTTGTTCCTGGTCTCATTGCAGACATTTACTGAAAATTAAATAATAATTAATTCATAACTTTTTGAGTTACCTTGCTAACGTACAGACAGATAGACAAAAAAACCTATACCTCCTAGTGGAGTTCAATAAAAGATACAGTGAAGAAACGTTATATCAAAGCTAGTGTATTGAAGCTTAAGAATACTGTTATTTCTACATATTTTGTCCACTTTATTTCCTCATTCACACCTCACTCTTTGTGAGCATCAAAAAACGTATACACAGCAGATACATTTTTAAGCTGAAGCTTGCAAAGCGCCTTTCTCTGCCAGATGTTTTAAACACTAGTGGATCATGGTTGGCTAGGCAACATCAACATTGTGCAACATCACTACAGTGAGACGCTCTGATTGCTTGACGTGCTGTGTCAAGAGCGTTAAGCATGGAGGACAAACTGCCATAATTGACAATAAATAAATAAATGTGGATATAAATACATAAATAAATAAATACAATTGAAAATAAACAAACAAAACATATTTAATTTAATATATATTTATTATTTCTTTATTTCCAGATCACATTTATTTACACATTCCTAGGTCAAATTTATTTACACATTTCTAGATCACTGACCAGCATTAGTGTGACACCGAGATTCCAGCAGCCGGGTAACTCAACTCTGTCACAGATACACAGTAGCTAGCTGATGCTAATGCTCCACCATCCTCAACCACTTCAGTGTAAATAGAGAGACCTGGAGCTGGCCAATAGGGCTACAGGTCAGTGTTAGAAACATCCCCCTTATTAGAATACACTTCTAGAAATGTGTAAATACATGTGATCTAGAAATGTGGAAATATATAAATGTGGAAATAAATGAATTATTTAATAAATATGGAAATAAATACATAAATAAATGTGGTAATAAATAAATAAATGGGGATATAGATAAATAAATGTAGTGATAATTAAATAAATATGAAATTTAATTTAGTAGATGTGTAAATAAATTAACTGCAAATAAATAAACAAAAGTGGAAATGAGTGAATAAATGTGTAAATAAACATTTCAATAAATAAATGTGGACATAAAAAATTAAAAATAAATGAATGTGAGCATATATAATTAAATAAATGTGTACATAAATAATTCAATGAATTTTGGAAATAAACATAGCAATAAGTAATAAATGTGTTAAATAAATAAATGTGGAAATATGTTAGTATATGTAGTTCTTTCCCACATATATTTATTTAGTTAGTTCTTTAATCATTTTTAAATATTGTATTGAAGAATTTAATTATTCATTACACATTTATTTCCTCACTTATTTATGTATTTATTTATATACACATTTATTTATTTATTTATTGTCAATTATGGCAGAGTTGGTCCTCCATAGTTCAGAGCGTCAAAAGTTCAGCAAGCGGAACTTCTGTGTTGCAGGCCTTTGGCACTTGAAACGCAGGAAAAATTGACAGACCCAAAGCTCACAAAGCGCCGCAGAGACTGTGACGCTCCTCTGACAGCCTAAACCATAGACTTAACATGAAATCTTGCCGCTGCTGACGCAGCCGTTTGGGGTGGTGTGAACACACCTTTATACATGTGTACATCATGCTTCTTAATAGAGCAACATACAACATATTAATACAACATAGGTGACAGGATAAAAAAAAACAGATTACATCAGCTTTTGAAATTGCTTACTATATTTTAAAAGACTTTGTGAAAAGGGCTCTGACAGAGGAAATAAATGGGAAGATTTCAGTAATGTTTTGAAATTTTTTCCCCATGATAAATGCCTCCTATTTTAGACCTCATCTAAAACTTGTCTCTCAATTACCGGGTCACACACAGCATATTTTATTATGTATTTGTGCCTCTTCTTCAACCTGGTACATCGATAAGCACATCAAGGACACTGACAGTTGGGTAGTGTATGAAGGAAGGACATTTCTTTACATAGCAGAGCTAATAATCATACTAACGATGATAGCGATTCTATACTGATGTAGGTAATGGGTGAAAATATGAAATGAAACATGATATGAAGTTGTCTAGTTATTTCAGATTCCTCCCAGTGTCAAAAAACATAATTTAATTAATTGAAGATTATAAACTTACCTTTCTGAGTTTGTATTTGAAGGAAGGGATATTTGTTCCTTGTGTCTGTTTTTGCCCTGTGACAGACTGGTGACATGTCCTCTTTTTTTATGATGGTTGTTATGCTATAACAGGCTTCAGCTTTTAGAAACCTAAATCGGATAAATTGAGTAAGGGATCTGGAAACATGGATGACTGAATCTTTTGTCAATAAATCAATCAATCAGTCAACCAACCAAACAACTAATCAATCAATCAATCAATCAATCAATCAACCAATCACAACTTTATTTATAAATTGCTTTTCCAACTACCAAGCTTTTTAAAGTGCTTTACAGGTTAAAATGACCCCACAAACCCCACCCTTCCCAAACCCAAAATAAAATCATCATCACAACTATAGCTCATGACCCCCACCCCACCACCCACCCACCCCAATCCAACTTATCTCCCACACACACACATAAAAGCAACAGCAAACAAAAGCAACAAGGGGTTGAGTACAGATGAGCCAGGAAACACCATTGTGGGAGCCATCTGCATCAGCAGCAGCAGATCAGCAGCAGCAGCCAAGACACTGACCGAGGGCACCCAGAGAAGGGAGGGATGGTACCACCACCTCTATCCAGGCACCACCCGAAGAGCACCCAAGCAGCCACAGCCAACCACCGCCCCCAATGCAAAGGGCTC
Source organism: Apricaphanius iberus (assembly GCA_028564705.1). Classification (NCBI taxonomy): domain Eukaryota; kingdom Metazoa; phylum Chordata; class Actinopteri; order Cyprinodontiformes; family Aphaniidae; genus Apricaphanius; species Apricaphanius iberus. Next base: position 352,167 of record JAPXFQ010001286.1, read on the forward strand.
CCACAGAGAAAACACTGGAAGGATGATTAAACTAAAAGAAGTTAAAATATTAATATAAACAGTAGAAACTGAAAATGTTAAGACTGATAGCATCCCAAATTATAAAATATAAGAGAATAATAAGATATGATCAGATAAAAGTGTAACGCAGATAAATAACAAATAATAATAATCAGTTAAAAACGTAAAAACAATTTCAATCAAATAAAACATGCAGAGCAATTAAACAGATATTAATAAATAATAATTAGTTAAAAGCTCGGCTAAAAAGGTAAGTCTTAAGCCTAAAAACATGAACGTTCTCTGCGGCCCTGAGGTCCTCTGGCAGCCTGTTCCAGAGGTGAGGGCCATAATAATTGAAGGACGCCTCACCATGAGTTTGTGTCCTGACTTTAGAGATGATAAGGAGACGGCTGCCAGAGGAGCGCAGAGACAGCGAGGGTTCATATGGTTAAAACATTTCTGATAGATAAGAAGGCCCACGATCATTGAGACACTTAAAAACCATTAGGAAAGGCAATTTTATTTGTACAGCACACTTTCAACACAAGGCAATTCAAGGTGCTTTACATGATTCAGTGATAATGATACCACATGATTACAAAAAAAAACATAAGTTTAACAGTAATCAATCAGTAAGAAAAGATAATCTAAGGAACAAATTTATGTAATTGATACACAATCACTTAAAAAAAGAAATAAAAAAGTAAGAATAGAAATTAAACCACAACAATAAAAAATAATTTAAGTAAAAAATGTATGCAATTAAAACAGATTAAAACAGATAAGACACAATCGGGTAAACAAAAAAAAATGTGATCAGAAAGCGCAATTTAAGATTCAAATGTAGCTCTGAATAGTAGAGTTTTAATCTTTGATTTAAAAGAGCCTAGGGATTCAGCGTTTTTGCATTCGTCTGGAAGTTTATTCCACATTTGTGGAGCATAGAAGCTGAAAGCTGCCTCTCCCTGTTTAGTTCTGATTCTGGGGACGATTAGTAGGCTAGAGTTGGAGGGCCTGAGTGGTCTGCTGGGTTGATATAGTGACATCATATCTTCAATGTACTTCGGTGCTAAACCGTTCAATGATTTATAAACAAGTAGAAGTATTTTAAAGTCTTTTAAATCAGGGAGCCAGTGTAGGGACTTTAGAACTGGGGTGATGTGTTCTACTTTCCTGGTTCTAGTGAGAACACGAGCAGCAGCGTTCTGGATTAGCTGCAGCTGTTTGTTTGATTTTTTAGGTAGACCTGTTAGGACGCTGTTGCAGTAATCGATCCGACTAAAGATAAACGCATGGATCATGTGATTGATTCAGTTTTTTGAAATAAGATATCTTATCTGCATTATTTTTAAGTAGGGCTGGGTGATATAGAAAAAAAGCTTATCGATAAAAAAACAGTCATATTGATCGATATCGATAATTGTCGATAAAAAAAATCACATAATGTAAAAACTATATTTTAAGTGCCTAGTCATTTTGTTATTCTTCATTGAACTAATTTTAACTAAGAATTAAATTCATTAAATTTTCAAACACTTCTTTTTATCATATATATATATATATATATATATATATATATATGTGTGTATATATATATATTTTTTTTAAAATAATGTTAGTAATTTAAATTAAAGGCTTATTTTTATTCTTTTTAATCTTTTAAACATTTATGACACTTTATAATATTAATGGATGAAACCCTTAAAGTAGTTTGTCAATAAAGATTAGTCAAATTCTCTTCAGCTGTAGGCTAAAGCTAACTAGCTACTCACCAGTGATGATGGGCTCCAACACTGCAGCTCAGTCACTGAGAGCTGAAGCCAGCAGGTCTATCCAACCCCTGTTATGTTTTTTTAAGCATTTTTTCGCTTCTGAGGACTGGGAACAGAACCGAGGGGAGATTTTAAAAGCTACAGATGTTAGCAACGCGACGTGACCTGGTTACGTTTCCTATGTCTCTGTAAGAGATTCGTAGCGAGCTGGAGAGGGGAGTCCTGCTTAAAACAGCTGACCGTAGTTTATATTTCGTTCATTATTGCTACGTTTAGTGTTTTAGTGCATCGAGGATCGGTTCAAAACGGGACGTAACCTTTACCGGAGCCACTGAAACATTTATCCGGGACAACGTCCTCCGCTGCTTCTTTGTTGTTACGTCTGAGCGCGGCGAAGCTACGGTTAAATTCTGTTTCAGCTCAAATCATTTCATCCTTTTTGTGGTTTGAAAGGAGAGGGGGTGGCTGACAGAGCTGCGTGGGTCATTGTTAATGATTCATTTGGAATAAGTAATGATTGTTGTATTAAGCTGCCTGATATGCTATAATGAAAAAACGAGGGGGAACTTTTTTTTCTATCGAAATTTTTTATTGACCCCCTTTTTTTTCTATCGCATCACACGTCTATCGTCGATATATATTGCTATCGAATTATCGCCCAGCCCTATTTTTAAGTGGGAATGATAATGTTGGTGGGTTGGTTGCTGCTTTACAGATTGATCTTCTAATTTCTAGAATCTTTTCAATGAAGAAGTTGGAAAATTCAGTACAGGCCCTAGTGGAGTGTAGCTCAGGAGCTGCTGTCACTGGAGGATTGGTTTGTCTTTCAACTGTTGCGAATAAGGTCCGAGCGGTATTAATGTTTTTGTTAATGATTTCAGAGAAGAATGATTCCCTTGCAGTTTTCAAGGTTAAGTTATATTTGTTCAAACTGTTTTTGTAGATCTCATCATGAACCTGAACTTGAGTTTTCCTTCATTTTCTTTCGACCTGATGGCACTCCCTTTTTCCGCTGCGTACTAGAGGATTGCTGGTCCATGGAGACTTGTTTCTACCTGAGACTACTTTTACTTTAATTGGAGCCATGGCATTAATGATGTCTGAGACTTTACAGAAAAAGTTATCTACCAGGTTATTAACAGAGTGTGTGTTGGGTAGTGGGGGTGGTGGGTCTCGGGGGGGTGAGGTAGAGCAGTAAATTTGTTTAAAGATTTCAGCAGAGCTGTCAACACGGGGTCGTTTTCTTACTATGGTGTCATTTTGATTGGATAGTTTAGCCGGGATAATGCTTTCAAAGAAGATGCAGAAGTGGTCAGATAACGCAACATCCAATACGGATATGTTAGAGATTTTTAGTCCTTTGCTAATGATTTAATGATCAAGTCTAAGGTGTGGCCTTGTTTGTGTGTCGGCTGTTTGACATGTTGAGATAGACCAAAGTTATGGAGAGTATCACTTTGTATTTTAGTCTGTCTATCCTGGGGGTTGTCAGTATGAATGTTCAGATCCCCAAAAATAATTACTTTGTCATATTCAATACATATTAAAGAAAGAAGGTCATTGAGATCATTAAGAAAGTTTGAGCTCGCTTTGGGTGGTTTGTACATATTTATGACTAAGACTTTGTTTGGTTCTTTTATCTCTGTAGCAAGGTATTCGTAGGAGTGAAAAGTACCCAGAAGTATCTTTTTAAAGTTCAGTGTATTTTTAAAAATAGTTCCCAGACCATTAGAAGAACCTTGAAATAGATTTAAATGATTTTAAGACCGGTGTAATGTGCTCCCGCCTCCTGTTCTTGATCAAAATACCTGCTGCTGAATTTTGTAAAAGCTGTAAACTTGACATAGTCTTTTTCAGAAGACCAGAAAGCAGGGCCTTACAATAATCAATTCTACTGGTGATAAAAGCATGCATTAGTGTCTCCGTATTGGCCCGAGAGAGAATTGGGCGGACTCTGGCAATGTTCTTTAGGTGATAAAAACCTATTCTAATAATATTTTTAATGTGTGGAATAAAAGACAGCTCAGAGTCAAAAATCACGCCCAGATTCTTCACTTGTAAAGAAGGATTAAAAAACAATGATTGTAGTTTTAGTAAACCCTGTTAAGTTTTGTCTTAACAGGCTCCTACAACTTTAAACAATGAAGAATTACAGAAACACATTTGCATATAGCCAATGAACAACCTTTGCTTGTCATCTTTATTAAAATACATTTGTTTTAAAATAATGTGCGCCTGAAACTAACAAACCGGACTCAAATGTTTTCTCTCTAGTATCATTAAAAATGTTGATGTCCTGTACAGTTTTCCTCCTAACAGGGCACTGAACTCTCCAGACTTTAAGTATTACTGGCAGATTACTTTGAGTTGTTTGTCTAAACATACTTGAATATTTATGTCACAAAAGACCTTTAGAGAAACAGTCAGAAAATAAATACAAGCATTTCATGAGCAGAATTGGGTTGTGCCTGGATAATTCAGATAAGCACCTATGCTCAGAGGTTTTTTGTCTTTAAAATGTATTTTGGCACTGAATGACTTAAAATCAATTCAGTAGATGTGATGCACCCTCTTTTTCATGTGCTCCCTATCATTTAAATCTCAGACTCAGTAGGGACAGACCTCTGATTCAACACAAATAAAATTTAACAATTGTAGTGTTAATAAAGAGCATTTTAGAAAAGGTAATTTTTGACCAAGAGGAAATTGCTGTGAACTCCATCATCAGCATAGTATGCTTAAACATACAGTAAATAGCTAATTTTATTTTCTGTTTTTAGTTAAAAGTAGTAGTAATCTGATTCATTGTGTTGGCAACGTAATTAGCTTTATACTGTATATTAACACACATTTCTTATAATAAAACTGCTTAGATTGTAATTAACCTTGTTTTTATTAGCAAACATGACATGTACAGCATGATTATTCATGCAGTTTCTGTATTTTAAAATCAATAACTTGCTCAAAGGTCTGTACAGTAGTACAGTTTTTGTTACTGTCTCTCTGCAAAAAAAACACAAAAAAACTTTGAATTCAAGATGGGTCCTTTCTGTGTAGAATTTGAGTATTTTCTCTGCACATGCTTGGGTTCTCTAAGGATACTCTAGCTTCCCTCCGCCATGCAAAACCATTAGGGTATCTAGCTATCTTAAATCCCCTTAGCTTTAAATATATGTATACGTAGTTGTTTGTCCTTGTATTGATTGACTTGTAGCTTGTCCAATAAGAAGCTTCACCAACTTGTTAATTGTTGTTGGCAGAAAATAGCGTCTCTGTAGCCCATGCTACCTTGCAAGTCTTATGGTGCATTCCATTTACCTTGGAAGTCAAAGCTGGGTTTGAGGTCACAAACAGTCCTGTTAACATAATCGGATAAGTCATGATTCCAGTATGGTGAGGCCAAGGTAGCAATAGTTGGTAGTACGTCTTACAAATATCACTTTAAGTACTTAAGTAAGCACTTTCCATATGCAAACTCTATTCTTATTTTATTAATTTTAAAGTTATTGGCTCTACTTATTTTAGAGGCCTTCTTACATGTCTTGTGTCTTTGTAAAACAAACATGTTTTCACCACAGCTACTATGGTCAGCCATACTGAAATTTAAAGTCGTTTTAAGAAAAAGTCTCAGTGAGAAGTGCGATTAATAAATAAACACTCAGCAGATTCTCCGGTTTATCACATCAGGAAATGGATGCTATTATTGTGAAGATGTACACAGCTACTTCCGCAAATGAGTTAACACTAATTTAAGTCAGAAAACATCCTGTAATGGAGTAATGTGCATTTTTAATGCAGCGGTAACTCTTTATGAAATATACTGACACCATTCAGTGAACCTACATGCATAAATCAACATAAAAATACAGAGCATATATACTCTGCACCTCGCACAGCAAGCTGACATCTCAAACGGACGGTAAGGAAAATTCCCACAGACAACTTATGAACTTTATAATCATATCAACCCAATACGGCAATAATAATATACTCACATCATTCAGACACTCACATGCTGCTGCACAACAATCAGCAGTTTGGCAAGTTAGGAAGGAGAGCTGATGTCTTGAATGCTGAATTATAAACAGGGTGGTATTCTGTCTATGACTTAATTGCGTTTAAAAAAAAGAATCAATTCTAGGAATTAATCGACTAATGTGTTAAATGTTGATAGCCATAACTTTTAGCAGTATTTTTGCAGAAAAGATAGCCATCTTAGCCTTTTCTGGTGATATAGTGAATCGCTCTTGGTGGGTGCAGAGCCCAGAATCCATCTCCGGAATAAAAGACAGAAATAAGGCACTGAAATGTATGTTGCTTTTCAGTCAGGTTACTACAGTTTATGTCAGAACTGGTGCAATTATGACAAAACATATAGGTACCCATCCCTATCACTGAGGGAAGGGAACTAGTACACAATTTAAAATAGACATTCAAGACCTTCTAAACTAAATTTTCTAGTTCTAAAAAATTGCTGAGATATCTTAAGAAGATAAAATTAATGGAGAGAATATAGTCATTAGATTTTTAATAGTTTGTGAAAACAAAAATAATTAGGGAATATGTTACACCCAGAAGACAGGCACTTGTAGTTAGAGTGTGGATCGGGCCACATTTTTCTATCCGAGCCTGGCCCACATCCGACGGAGCAGTGACCGAAACCGAACCGGACAGGCATTAAGATATTTATGTCCAAGTCACACGGTTTGTGAAATCGAGTGTACAGATTCTTACACCTGAAAATAATTTCTACTAGGGATGCACCGATACCGATACTGGTATCGGCCCCAAAACTGCCTAATATACTGGTATTGGTATCGGTTAAACTTAACTGATACCATGAACCGATACTCAAAATGGGGAAAATCTGCAACAAATTCACCAAAAAAGATTAATTTTTTCACTTGAAATTTTATTTTTGTGGTAATTTTTTATTTTACATCTGTTATTTTGTCTCAGTTATGTTTAGTTTGTATAGTCTGGTGCCTTTAATCCCTGTGACTAAGCAGCCAGGGCACATGATCTATCGGAGCCATAGTGATAGGACCTCCACACTGTCACAAATAGTATCGGATCGGTATCGGGGATTTCTATTCTAACTTATTTCAATCTCCTCATATGTACGAACCCTGGGGGGGCAGGGGGAGGGGCTGTGGCTGCTCTCGTAGAGCCTGGATGGAGGTGGAGGTGACCGATGGAGGTGGAGGTGACCGAGCCCGACCCAAACCCTAGCATTCCTTTCTAAATATCTGACCGCACCCGGCCCGACCTGTCGGGCCCTGTCCGGCCCGAGTCGGGCATCCATGCTCTACTTGTAGTGTGTAACAGTGGGCTTTATTCTGCAAGCACAGAGGAATACAGTATTGAGTTGTGGCTTGTTTTCACTGGCTTCCCTTAAAAGATCTGCCATTACACCAAGCTACTTCAGCATAAACTTCGGAAGTCAGTTTCTTATGCCTTTGCCACTACTGCCAACCAAAATAAACAAACATCAGTAATCAAATTAAAATTGTTGGGGGGTGCCTTTTATAGCTGGATAGTCCTGAGGGCCACTCATACCGTATTTAGTAGGCATAGATAATTACTTGCCAAAAACTTAACCTGAAGTTTTTGGCTTTTGTTTAGTGTTTTTTTTTTTATTATATGGGTAAAATGTCCTACATTTTTTACTCACCATACATTTCCAACGTTTCTTGATTGCACACAGCTGTGCGAATACAGTGTAGTTACCGACAAGCTTCTGCAAAGTGGAGAAGGATGTTTGTGCTTCTTATAAAAGAAAGATCGGTCTGATATGTGTTCAGATTTCTTTTTTTTTTTTTACTTTTTAGTTAATTTTATTTGTTTAAATTAAATTTGTTTGTGACTGGAAATCATCACCCATTCTCTGTATGGCACTGTGTAAAATGTGCTGCATAGACATGCACCGATCATTCCGTTACTGCAGGACAGCATGGTTACAGACCATGTTGGGTCTCTAATTTGCAGGGAATATCAGCAACAAAGTTTCACAGAAAGTAACTAAGATTTGTCATAAATGTTGCCAGATTTGTTGCTCGGCTCTTTTTGGGTAAACAAACCCCAAACAAGTCATGAAAGGGGTCTGAAAAGTCGTTGGAAACACTACTGGGCTCCCTTATGTTAGTCGCTGTTGAGCGAAATAAACCATTTTACACCTTCAAGAGGGAGACTCCTAATATGTGGAGAACTGACACTGACATAAAGTTAGGTCTAATTCTCTCAGTTGCAGTTGGTAATGATATAATGAAATAAATTGACACCAATTATTTAGAAGGCCCAATAATTTCAAAATAAAAACATGAAAGGAAAAAGAGATTTTTCATGGGCCCTCTCCCATCTTTTCCCCACTTTTTTACTACCACGCAGACGGGAACCATTCTCCCCATTCAGTACCCAAAGGTGAGTTCAATAGTGTAAATAGATTTTCTGTATAAAGTAGCATGAGATAAAGTGATGTTATTTTTTGGTCACTGCTGTCATAATTTAGTAGCATGTGTGCTAAACCTTTAGAGTGGAGATATGTGGTAAAAACAACAGCTGAAATTTCTGAAGCTCATTCCAGGGAGTCTTTCGATATGTCCATAAAATTTTTGGCTGCTTAGCTTAGCTGATGATGAAATTGTTCATGTTACTGTGTTAAAAGCAACGAAAGGTGATGCTGTAACATTGTTTACCAAATATATGACTTCCTTGTCAATGAATTGCAGGGAAGAGCCACAATACTATGATAGAGGTCTAAGAATATAATGAGTTTCAGGGGATTTTCCACCCTAATTTAATGAAATTGAAGCTCAGATAAACTCAAGTAAGTGGTCCAACCGACCTTAAGGGAAAAAACACAGTTTTACAGACTTTTGGCCATAAATATCATGAAATGGAAATTGATTTTGTACATTATTTTTCAATGAAGAAAGACCCTTGCTTCAGAATAAATGCAGTACCTGGAGGCGATACAGGCAAATTCACAGTTTTCAGATTTTTTTTAAAAATGTTTATTTTCTTTGTCTGCATTAATTGAGCACTCTGTAATTACTATGTCCTAAAAGATTTTGTTTCAATAGAACTGAAACAATCGTAGTTTTCCAATATGTCATGTTTGCACTTACTCATAGGCTGCACTTGTGTAAATGTGAAAAATAGATTAGCTCAATTTACAAGGGGAATTTTTATGTTTAAAGTGTCAGGGAGGAACTGTAGCTGTAATTTTATTCATATGGGCTTAATCGCATAGGGGTAAATTAATTAAATATCGAATTGTAAATCAGTATTAAAACTCATAATGTAAAAAGCTAGGGGTTTTCAGACAACATTGGAATGTAGGGACTTTACTTTGTCATAATCTCTTCAGTTATAGGCTCTTGTCAACTGCCTTTCTAAATTCATAAGATGTAACTCACTGAGGAGAACCAGATTGTGAAGAAAGTCTCCTTTTCCCCCACAGGTTCTCCTTTGCTAATAGGATCAAAAACAGAAGGAATAAAAGGGAGAATAATCAATATATGACAGCATTGAGATGAAATATCTTCTTTCTTCACTTTGAGAGTTTGGAGAATTGGGAATTCAGTCTGCACACACTCATAATCACACTCAAATGCATGTGTGCAGCATCATTAAAGATTTTCAACACATTTTATCAGCACACTGTAAACACACACACACGGGCACACACACATACACACACAGACTCATCTCCTTGGGCAAACAACTTCACAGCCATCCAACTGGGAAAGGATCGCAATCTGTGGGGGGTCTAGAGGCAATTACCATAACTAACAGAAGTCTCAGCGCGCACACAGAAAAATCAGAAGGAAATGAGAATGAATCTACGCAATCAGAGCAGAGAGAGAATGTTAACACTGTTGGCTCTTACTAAGATTGACAGCAAGAGATCACATATTTATCTTGCTCCATCAGCTTCGGTCCCAAGAGACCGTGATGGTACAATATGTACTCCGTTGTCGCATGAGCCCGTCGCTTTGGCTCTTACCACCCCATGCTGAGTTCCCCCCCACTGCATCACCTCAGAGAAAAGTTGTGCAATAAGTTCCGCAATAAGTTGTCGGGAAAAAGCCAATATCCTCCTTTTCTTTTTCTCTGAAGATAGCTCTGTCATTTTATGCCAGTTTCTGTGTGTGAATGCTCCGAGAGCTTAGGTGGAGATGATGACGGGGCTGATGGGAGTCTGGTACTGGTGTTATCTAGCCTGGTCAGAAAAAGAAAGCTATTACTCTGGTGTTTTCTGCTTTTCTGTCCAGCTGGAAAACATAATGTATAACTATGTCAACCATCCAGATGTGTACGTCTGTCAGAAAAGTTTTTCATTTCCGTCTCTTTTGGGCATTAACTGTCAGAGTATAACACTTTCTCACTATCTGTCCATCATTTTTATTGTGTCATTTTTTACCAATTTGGCAAAGAACTTTTGCTCAATATTTGATATAACTTTAAGTTTGTAAAATGTACAAAGACATGTTTAAAAAAAAATCCCTGTTAAATATTCAACCTTGTGCGAAAAGACCAAAAAACGTAAGGAAAAAAAAAAACCTCCACAGGCCGAGAGGTGATTTTTAATTTAGAACTTGATAGATACCATGGAATTGAAGCCTAAGGGGAAACTATTCAAGACCGTTAGGAATGTGTTCCCAAACCAGGACTCAATTCCCTTACCAATTTTCAGCAACACTGCCTCAAGAGAGGTAAACATAAGTGAGAGTTCCGGCCAATAAGAAAATGTATTAGCAGCAGGACTTTCCATCTTCCATAACCTCTATCTTTTGACTATGGATATTAATACATTTTTTGAAATAAGTCAGGTAAGGGTCAGACCAGCTCAGCGATGGTGATAAGTAGATTCGAATGGTCTCTGCACTTTACAAATTTACAGTCTCGGTCAGAAACCTACATGCATTAATAGCGCACATTAATTACGTTCTATTCATGGTGTAATTTAAAAGCCCTTTTTCAGGCTGGGTTGGTGATGAAATTTATCATTTCAACATCTTTTTAAATACAAGCATTGGGTGAGGAAAAAAAACTCAAAGGTTAATATAAATACAAATATTAAGAACAATGTACCATTGCAAGTTGGAGAGAATAAAATACACATTTTCACCTTCAGTGCCTTGATAAAATTTTACCTGGATAGTTCAGCACTCTTCTCGGCGGAAATAATGGAGTTCCTTCCAGTTTTTTGGTTTACTGGCCTAGACCTGACCAAAGTCCACAACTTCCAGTAGTCTTTTTACTATAACTTTACATTAGACTTCTTTCTCGGATGAAACAAATTAGAGTTACAGTAGCAATCGAGGAAGCACTCAGACTAAAAACTTTTCTGCTGTTTAACCAAATTGTGGGAGTCCGTGTATACATTTGAGTCTATATGTAGAATTATAGACATTTCAAAACGAATTATAATTTGTGTACTTCTAGGTTTTTACATTCATTGTCCTGGTAATGTTGGTATAATTATGCCATCCTGAAAAACAAAAATGACTCATGCACCCTTAAAAGCCATTTATAACTGTGTTAAGTTTATACAAACTTCTGGCTGGCACTGTGATTATTGTGCTGTATTTCACTTAGAGGATCAAATATAACCACCTATGTGTGCAAATAAGTGTAAAGATAAATTCAAGCACAGACAGTTTGTATTTTATGTTACTGTGGCAACTTTGTGCTGTTAACTGTTACATCATACATACTGTTTCACATGGATCTTACTTTGTGTTGGAATATACTAGAGGATCAGACAATATTTTATATACTTTATATATATATATATATATATATATATATATATATATATATATATATATATATATATATACAGAAATAAATGATTTTCGTGGCTGTATATGTTTTGCTTGGGTATGTGATATATTGGCCTGGAGAATGAGACACAGATATTGATCTATCTGTGGGCTTCAGGCCAGGCCTGAGCTGAAAATTGCAGCCTAAAAAAACTGTTGTTGGTAAATTTCTTGTCAGTGTTAAATGTGCTGATGGCCAGTTGGTAGGCCTTGTCAGGACTGAAAATTGCGGTCTGTGCTGCGGTGGACCAGATGTCATCATTGGATGAGAAAAATCTGTTTCTGTGTTAAACTCTGTATAGGTATGTGTGTGAGAGTGTGCATGGGTGCTTATAAAAATATGCATTGAACATGTATAACTGCTTATTTATTTTGTTTCACTGTACCAAAAACTCATATAGTAGTTTGGCTCAAAAATATAAAATCTAGACCTCTCATCCTTCTTCTTCCCCTCTTATCTTCACTGCCTATTACTGTACCTATTACTGTATGCAGGTGTTCATAATGTTACTGAATTGTTTTACTCCCTCACCAGTTGATGTAAAAAAACTTTGCTTCAGGAATTCAACCAGAATGTTTTACGCACTTTTTAAAGTCTAAAGTTAACTACATGTTATGTTGACCAGTAGTAGTCAAACTAGTGTAGAAACAATGGGTAAAATGGATAAAGCAGTGCATTTTGAAAGAGACTATATCATGTCATTTTACAGCTTTCAACATCTGGAATAGACATATATATATATGCCCCCCCCCCTCGCATCCCCCCCCCCCCCACCCCGCAACATCCCCCCTCACACACACACACACATACTCCGCTCCTCTCCTATGCAGCTGCCCTGTTTGAGAAAAACAGACTGAGACTTATTTATTTGCACCCATTTACTGACCATTATGAGATGCTACAGATCAATTAATTAACCACACAATGCTGTTATAAGATCACAAAAACAGCTTGATAAATGGCTAACACACATTAGCATCAGCAAGTAGATACTTCTACTTGCTGATGCTACTGCGTCTTTGGGAATGTAGAATAAAGTCCTGTAATTCATGCAGCCAAATGGGCGTTTTCACAGAGAAAGTAAAATTCCAACAAAAAGTTTTTTCAGCTGCTAAAACCAAAGCAGCTATTAGTATTGAGAAGGGAGAGGGGTGTTTGCAATTCTATCAGAGGTAAGCTGCTCTCTCTCTCTGTATATTTACAGTAGGTCAGTAGATCCTATAAATTGCTAGGTGAGGTCTCTGAATCAGAGTAGGGCTGAACGATTTTGGAAAATAATCTTATTGCGATTTTTTTTCTTCAATATTGCGATTGCGATTTAATATGCAATTATTTTTGTGGGGCTTTTGTGATGCATTTTTTAATTAATGCAAGCAAAAATATTGTGTATAATAAACAAATTTTTATACATAATTTATTCTGTTCCATAAGATAGACTTATTTTACGACAAAGGCAAATATTAACAACTTTATCTACTTTTAATTAGTGCTGGGCGATAATTCGATAGCAATATATATCGACGATAGACGTGTGGTGCGATAGAAAAAAAAGGGGGTCGATAAAAAAGTTCGATAGAAAAAAAAAGTTCGCCCTCGTTTTTTCATTATACCCTATCAGGCAGCTTAATACAGCAATCATTACTTATTCCAAACGAATCATTAAAAATGGCCCACACAGCTCTGTCAGCCACCCCCTCTCCTTTCAAACCACAAAAAGGATGAAATTATTTGAGCTGAAACAGAATTTAACCGTAGCTTCGGCGCGCTCAGATGTAACAACAAAGAAGCAGCAGAGGACGTTGTCCCGGATAAATGTTTCAGTGGCTCCGGTAAAGGTTACGTCCCGTTTTGAACCGATCCTCGATGCACTAAAACACTAAACGTAGCAATAATGAACGAAATATAGAACTACGATCAGCTGTTTTAAGCAGGACTTCCCTCTCTAGCTCGCTATGAATCTCTTACAGAGACACAGGAAACGTACTCAGGTCGCATTGCTAACATCTGTGGCTTTTAAAATCTCCCCTCGGTTCTGCTCCCAGTCCTCAGAAGCGAAAAAACACTTAAAAAAACACAACAGGGGTTGGATAGACCTGCTGGCTTCAGCTCTCAGTGACTGAGCTGCATTGTTGGAGCCCATCAACACTGTTGAGTAACTAGTTAGCTTTAGCCTACAGCTGTAGAGAATTTGACTAAACTTTATTGACAAACTACTTTAAGGGTTTCATCCATTAATATTATAAAGTGTCATAAATGTTTAAAAGATTAAAAAGAATTTAAAAAAGCCTTTAATTTAAATTACTAACATTATTTAAAAAAATATATATATATAATGGTTAATAATATTACTTTTCTTTGTATTTACTGATGTTACTCAGGTCTCTTGGTTTGTTTCTGTCTTAAAAACTTACTTATGATAAAAAGAAGTGTTTGAAAATTTAATGAATTTAATTCTTAGTTAAAATTAGTTCAGTGAAGAATAACAAAATGACTGGGCACTTAAAATATAGTTTTTACATTGTGATTTTTTTATCAATAATTATCGATATCAATCAATATGACTGTTTTTTTTATCGATAAGCTTTTTTTCTATATCGCCTAGTGGTGCAACGGATCAAAAAACTCATGGCTCGGATCGTATCACGGTTTTGTGTCACGGATCGGATCACTTTTCGGATCAACAGAAAGAAAAGAAAATGAAGAAATAACTTTCCTCTCCATTTATTATGTAGAACACTTAGTGCAACATTTTCTGGTCAATGCTTATTAAATACAAACATTTGAGTCAAGATGTCAATCCAATGCTTAAATAAAATGTTGAATCATATAAAAAATAAAGTGCAGTATGCATCCTTTAAACAGGTTGTATATAATAAAATAAGCCATGACATCTTTTTAACAAGGGCAGTAAATGAAAAAAAACTGCCTCATAAAATAAAGTGCAGCATAAGGCACGACAAACAACTTAAATGAAAAACATCTTAAAGTGCAAATTAAGGCTTAACACCTACTGTTAAACATGAAAAGTGAATTAAAAACTAGCCTATGTGAACATCATCCAAAAAATAGTGAAAGAAGGAAAAAAAGAAGATCTGATCTTAGAATTCTCGTGCCGCAAAGCCGACATACCGTAATGATTTTGTCCACCACCCTTTTTCCATCTTCACTGTATTTTACAGGGAAGCCAAAATGCTCCCATACATGCGACTTGAACGACGCAGGTGGTTTTTCGAGCTCCTCTCCTCTGCTAGCCATGCCTACCGCAGTACTGTCCTCTTTTTTGAAACCGAATAGGTTGCGCCTCGGCCCTCCACGTAAACACAACTCTTTTTCATCAACCAATCCGCGGACCATGTGCGTGCCGAGGCGTAGAGAGAAATCCGTGCAGATCGCGGATCATTTATGAACCGTTGCACCCCTAATATCGCCCAGCCCTACTTTTAATCATCACACTCGATGGTCATCGGCGTCATTCTGCAATCAAAATTTTCCTCCTTTTGATCCCAGCTAATAATTCCCTCGAGCTGCAATGTTTTCCTCCGTGGGATTATCCAGGAAGTCGGATGCTCAAACCAACAAGCTCTGATTTTTAATTCTCCATCGATCTAATGCACTTTCAGACTCTGGTATGGCTCTGTAGAGCGGTTTGATCTCAGGTCAGTTGTTGCAAAATACTCCGCTGTTTTCGGTGCGGCTTTAACTTTCTGTCGGCATTTTTTATACAGTGCAGGCAAAATGTGGCTAAAATGTGTGTGTGAGATTGAATCCTAGCTTATTCATCATGCTTAACAAAGCATACTTTTGGCTATAAAACCTGTTTTGGCACAAATTATTTTCGTGTGCCGTTTTTTTATGTTCGTAATGAGCGATTCTTTCGGCTGGAAGTTTGTTTACTGGAAATTTAAGCACTGGTGGCGGTCAGTTTAGCCGTGCAACTCTCATATATGGTGGTGTGATGTTTTCAGGTGTTGATAAAGGTTCGTACTGTAGCCTACCTCGTGAGGCAGCAACAATACCAAGACGGGTTCTGCATAATACCTGGCGTTGAGCAGCATCAACGTTTTCATAGCAGATATAATTTCTCACAACTGATGTACTGTTGTACCAAATATTGTGCAGTGTTGGATTCTGTTATGCTTTAGGTCATTTTATAATGGCTTAAAGTGCAGCGTTTCCTTCTCTCCCTGCATTGTTTGAGCTGTTTGCAAGTCACATGACTTTACCAGAAATGTTTACGTCAATTCAAATCGCAGACTTTGTGATTAGGAAATCGTATTTTACCAAATCTCGATTTAATTGCATATGCAATTAATCGTTCAGGCCTAAATCAGAGTTTTGAGTCCAGGTACAGGAATGAATAGAGATCTGAGGCCAAAGAAACAATTCAAACTGTTGTGTTTTTCAAACCATTCTTGAATTATCTGAATCAAAAAATTTGGTCATTAGCAGCATTCTGTGGAACATTAATGCATGCTGAGGATATAATTAAAACCCTTGACTAAGTTTTGTTGAAAGAGGGACAAACCTAGAAACTGCAGCCCTCGAGGACTGCAGATTGAAATTCCTATTGTTGATCAAACCTTCCTGTTATCTCGGCTCCAATACTGTATAGGTATCAAGAGAACTGGTCTACAGCGGTTTGAGTCTTAGTTCACGAAGAGGACAGTTTTAGTCCACATAAATTATTAATTTTCAGTGGCGATATATATATATATATGGAGTACTTCAAGATTCTATTCTTGGTCCCATCTTATTTGTATCGTATATCTTGCATTTGTCTACTTTAAGATAATACCCCTTTGCACCGCTTTGCTAATACAAAAATCTACAATTATTTATTAGTTTTTACTGGTCATCCACCACCTTAATCTGTCAGAGCCTGTAGAACTCTGCCCATGATTATTGTTTAGTATTTGCACCTGTGTCCCTGATTGTCCTCACCTGTTCCTCCTTGTGCTCTCTGTTATTTAAGATCCAGCGAGAGCGTTTTGCCTCATTAAATCATTGATGTGTCTCACTGACGTTTCTCCTTCGTTGTGGGTCCCTGCTGTTGCTGCTTTATGGTCATCCCTTCCACAATAAACCCTCATCTGGACTGTATATTGACATATGCGACTGGGTCAGTCATTCCTCCTGCAGCACACCCTGTAACAATGCCACTAAAGTTGAAATACTTGTATTAGGGTGATCTAAAACCATTAGATTACATTTATGTTTACATCATATAATCTATCTTTTTTTTTCCAAGAACGTCCTGAGGAAAACGTAGTATACAACAGTGCCAAAGTGACAACAGGATAAAAGAGTAAGCTTAACATGGTTAAGGGGAAGTTTTTTAATTTTGGGAAAAATAATTTCAATAATTTTTTATTCTCTCCTCAGTCACCATCAATAGTGTCATTTAAATTTACTTTTAAACAAGCATGTACCAGCAGCAGATTGTCCTATTTTACCATCCTAGCTGGTGATACAGGGAAACACAAATAAAACTCCTACCACTCTAAAGTCAATCTTTAAAGGAGGTATTCATCAAATTATAATACTATTTGAAAAATAATCCTAGCTGTACCAATGCCAAACCAATGCTAAATCTGATGGCTATGGCTTCCTGTTTACCACAATCACTAATACATTGACAAATTCTTACATTGACCAAATAAAATCAAATTATTAGATTAGCTAGAAGTTAAAGTCCTAAGGAAATTCAGATGAAGGGTTTAAAGGGAACATGTATGCTCCAAGTATGTGCAATTATCCATTGTAAATTCATGTAAAGATTTGCTGTTCATCCACAATTAATGTGCTCCGTGTCTATATTTTACCATCACATCTTATAAGTTTAGTGAAAGAATGTAATTCATAAGTTCAGATCTCTAACTTTCTAATAATTATGCAGACGCCTCTTAGTCAGATCTGATGACTTGCATGTCATGAGTTATACCTGTTATTCACGCTGAGATCCACATTTCCACTCTTATTGCATCCACAAGTCTGTTTTCATGATCTCATTATTCTTACCCTGCCACTATCTGTGGCCTTTCCTTCTCTTTAGAATTCAATCACCTTGGGTAACCAAATCTACAAACATGTTCTTTTGCCAAAATGAATCCAAACATAGCAAGGGATAGCCAGTCTACAGCCTGTTCTGTCTTGGTTCAATTAATCAGCTGAAAGATGAAGTAAGTAAGAAACAGTATGTTACCCTGGTTTTGTAACATCTTGCCAATTGTTTCTAGAGTCAAGTTTTGCAACAATATCTTTTTTAAATTTCTTGGACTCATCTAAATGGATTGTGGTGACATTTATCAACTAACAGATTTAAAGCTTTGGACATACAGTTTAATCAGATTACCCCTTTTTTATCAATTAGTAGTCATTAAACTATATTTTAAATGTGTTAATATATGTTAATATAGGCACCCCATTCAAGACAGCAGCAGTAACATCATGATTTGTCTTATTTAGTTATCTTGTCCCAGTTTCCCTGTTGAAGGCATTGTCCTACTGTGCTGCTTTGAGAATGCCCATGGCCAGATCTGAACACAGTAATAGAGGATAGTAATAGAGGATAAACCAGTTCTTAAAAGGTCCATATTGGGGGGTGTGGAGATCTATCCAAATCCAAAGGGTTTAAACAGAGACGTGAAAGCCGCTTTGTTTCGCTGCAGGCATCAAGCTGAGAATGTGGGGCTTGTGTGGGCTCTTGGAAACGGTCTGGGGCATCTTTGGTGCCATCATTTTCTAGCAGGTAATTGGGAGTCTCACAGCCAGTGTGTGAGTGTGAGAGAGTGTAATCTCCATGAATACAGAGAGTTTACAATATTCACTTTCCAAAGAATATGGGACACATGACAATTCTTTTTAAGGCAAGAGGTCTGGTTGAATTCATTTTTAAGGCTAGATTTACTCTTAACAATGCATGCAAAAAAGAGGGAGATTTATTGTCACACTTTTTCTTTTGTGTGTATTGTTGGTGTGGTAATTGTATGGATTCAAGTTGAGCCATTGCTATAAAATGAGACAGCTGAAAAAGATTATTTAAAAAGTAGTTGGAAGGTATTCATCATTAAAGCTCTCGTTCACTGGTGTTTTTATTAATTTGTCAGTGTTCTCTGGTATGAAATAATGCTATCTTAGTTGTTTTTTGTCAAAAATAAATTATTACCAGTTTGTTGCAGTATATGCCAGTTCAGTGTGGGAGTCGGCGTGGAGACTTAGTAACATTACTGATATGCAAGTTTATGTCGTCTGAATGGCTAACTGCAATACTACTCTTACACTGCCTGTGTTTACTAAAATCAGTAACATGAGAAGAAAATGGTGCCGGTATTTATGCTTAGACAGAGTTAACCACCCAGTTTAGGCAACATTACCAAACAAGACTGAACACCAACATGGTACTGGCCGCAGCAGGACTCCACCACTGCAGCTACCTGAGTTACAGTCTTCAGGACGCCACACGCTGCAGGCAGACAGGTATTCGTCGCCATGTTCAACCTCAAGGCAAATCATGTACTGTAAGGTCTGTAGCCTCTAGCAGCTGCAAGAGGCTCGGCTTTCACCTTGCCAAAAACAACATTCCCGTGGGCGGTTCAAAGCTAGGTAGGCGAGGCCATGAATGCTAAGTTAGCATTATGATGTGTGAAAGTTGGGGTTTTTCAAACTCAGGTGTTTTCTGGTCTCTTTTCTTTATGTAACTGATTCAGGGTGTTGTCCGAATTTTTTTTTTTTAAATATAAAGCTGAGAAAAATGCCTTAATTTCTTGGAGGTTTAATTTGAACTTGTTTGTACAAGCAAGGAGGAACAGCATCTCACAGTATTACTGGGATCCACGTAACAGCTGACCTGCTCTCAACAACTAATAAAGCCTTTTTATAGACTTACACAACCTTACTATTGTCTCTACCCTATCAGTAAATATTTCTCCGTGGTGAAGTTTCCAGACTCTCATGTGTCTTTATCTTGATAGGACACGCTCAATCTTAAGACAAGTCAGAAGTTTTCAGTGATCCGAGGGTCGTTTCCATGGCAATACAAGAGTAGGGATCCTGATATCAGTTAATGTGACCTAAACTAATATTATACATTGCCTCACAATCAGACTATGACTATAACATGAAGAAATAGCACACAGTTTTCTCAGTCATAGTTCTTTTATATACATATAGATTATAATATTTATAAAGACTTTAGCCTTATAGCTCATTCTTTTTATTTTTATCTATTTTATTTTTATTTATGTTAAATGTTTTATGTTGCAGGATTGTACCGAGAAAAATTCCTAGTTTGTGAACTTGTTCTCAAACAATGGCAATAAAACCTATTCTGATTCTGATTCTGAATACACAGAAAAGATCATTCTTATTATAAATGTGTCAATATAAAGTTCTCAATATAAATTTTTCCATAACAAGGGATTGGAGTTTGTATAAAATGTTCATATGCACCATGGTTTCAGAACACAGTGTGACTGATTTTAATGAAAGAAAACTCAGTTTTTCAAGATTTTCAGTGAAGGAGAACTTTAATGTAGAATTATACTACCGTTCAAAAGTTTGGGGT
This sequence comes from Apricaphanius iberus, assembly GCA_028564705.1. Taxonomy (NCBI): domain Eukaryota; kingdom Metazoa; phylum Chordata; class Actinopteri; order Cyprinodontiformes; family Aphaniidae; genus Apricaphanius; species Apricaphanius iberus. The sequence goes on from JAPXFQ010001286.1 coordinate 372,336, forward strand.
CACCCAAACAATTTTGTGTTTTCCATGAAAAGCCACACTTATTCACCACCATACGTTGTGAAATGAATAAAAAATAGAGTCAAGACATTGACAAGGTTAGAAATAATGATTTTTATTTGAAATAAGATTGTTTTACATCAAACTTTGCTTTCATCAAAGAATCCTCCATTTGCAGCAATTACAGCATTGCAGACCTTTGGCATTCTAGCTGTTAATTTGTTGAGGTAATCTGGAGAAATTGCCCCCTACGCTTCTAGAAGCAGCTCCCACAATTTGGATTGGTTGGATGGGCACTTCTTGCGTACCATACGGTCAAGCTGCTCCCACAACAGCTCAACGGGGTTCAAATCTGGTGACTACGCTGGCCACTCCATTACTGATAGAATACCAGCTGCCTGCTTATTCTCTAAATAGTTCTTGCACAATTTCGAGGTGTGTTTTGGGTCATTGTCCTGTTGTAGGATGAAATTGGCTCCAATCAAGCGCTGTCCACTGGGTATGGCATGGCGTTGCAAAATGGAGTGATAGCCTTCCTTATTCAGAATCCCTTTTACCCTGTACAAATCTCCCACCTTACCAGCACCAAAGCAACCCCAGACCATCACATTACCTCCACCATGCTTAACAGATGGCGTCAGGCATTCTTCCAGCATCTTTTCAGTTGTTCTGCGTCTCACAAACGTTCTTCTTTGTGATCCAAACACCTCAAACTTGGATTCATCCGTCCACAGCACTTTTTTCCAGTCTTCCTCTGTCCAATGTCTGTGTTCTTTTGCCCATCTTAATCTTTTTCTTTTATTGGCCAGTCTCAGATATGGCTTTTTCTTTGCCACTCTGCCCTGAAGCCCAGAATCCCGCAGCCGCCTCTTCACTGTAGATGTTGACACTGGTGTTTTGCGGGTACTATTTAATGAAGATGCCAGTTGGGGACCTGTGAGGCGTCTGTTTCTCAAACTAGAGACTCTAATGTACTTATCTTCTTGCTCAGTTGTGCAACGCGGCCTCCCACTTCTTTTTCTACTCTGGTTAGAGCCTGTTTGTGCTGTCCTCTGAAGGGAGTAGTACACACCGTTGTAGGAAATCTTCAATTTCTTAGCAATTTCTCGCATGGAATAGCCTTCATTTCTAAGAACAAGAATAGACTGTCGAGTTTCAGATGAAAGTTCTCTTTTTCTGGCCATTTTGAGCGTTTAATTGACCCCACAAATGTGATGCTCCAGAAACTCAATCTGCTCAAAGGAAGGTCAGTTTTGTAGCTTCTGTACCGAGCTAAACTGTTTTCAGATGTGTGAACATGATTGCACAAGGGTTTTCTAATCATCAATTAGCCTTCTGAGCCAATGAGCAAACACATTGTACCATTAGAACACTGGAGTGATAGTTGCTGGAAATGGGCCTCTATACACCTATGTAGATATTGCACCAAAAACCAGACATTTGCAGCTAGAATAGTCATTTACCACATTAGCAATGTATAGCGTGTGTTTCTTTAAAGTTAAGACTAGTTTAAAGTTATCTTCATTGAAAAGTACAGTGCTTTTCCTTCAAAAATAAGGACATTTCAATGTGACCCCAAACTTTTGAACGGTAGTGTATATTATATCTCTATTCTTATCTAAACCCCTTATAGTTTTTAGACCAGCATTTTCTCTTAACTGGATGTTCTTTCATCAGGTAAAATTATTTAAAACAAATGGGGAAGATTTTGAGAGACTATCCCTCATTTTTAGCTACAGACCAAACTGACAGTTTGACAAATGTCAATTTGCATAAATCCCTAAACTTATCAGCATTATTGTCACCAATGTAGTGACTTCATTTGCAAATTTAACCATTATTTTATTAAAACATTATTAGCTTTTTCTGTACCTTAAAACAATAACTGTATTATGTAAGCATCATGTAAATGAAAAATAAATATTAGCTGCTCTAAATGCCAACCTTTTTATCATTGATTTAATCTAGTCAGTTTTGGACACATCTTCGGTTTTCATAGGAGTTGGTTCTGGAGCTGAGAAGGATAGAAAGTGAATGCTGCTTCCAAATTTGTTAGTTCTAGTCCTGGGAATACTTAGTCTAACTGATTTGTTTACTCGGTTCATCCCCCTCTAAATAACTTTAATCAAATTAAATGGGTAGCATTTTCTTTGGAGTGTGAGCTACTGTGTTAACATATCCAATTTTTAAAAAAGTATTTTAAGTGTATCTTTACTGCCTATAATTATGTATATATTGTATAGTTTGAAGCAATAAACTGCAATAAAACGTGTTCACTAATAAGTCTTATGTCAAGTTCTTTTTATAATTCCGTGTTTTTTTTTTTTTTTTTTTTAGAAGAAGTTGCTATTTACAGGTGAGGGATTTTAATTAGAGGTAATCATCTGGTTGAAGCAGAGCTGATTTTACCTTCAAACATATAAGTAGGTAAGAAGGTTATAAAAACTAAAGCATAAGCGTGACATAACACATAAAAAAATTTCATCGTTCACTGTTGGAAGATGATAAACTAATAGCTTGTACATCCAATACTAGCTGTTTTTGATGCTTGAAACATGTTATCGCTACTTGATTTTCCTGGTATGTGCAGCCATACAGGACATTTTGCACATTTTGATCTTTGCATAATGGGATTGGTTTTCCTCTGAAGCTGGAGTGTACCTTACATCTATAAAGTTAATTACTATCGGCTGCACCGTAATACTCTATGAGGCTAGCTTCTTTCATAAACCTATGTAATTAAATTCAGCCACGATGTACTCATTAAATTCAGTTTGCATTTAGTGAAGAGTCTTCTTTGCTTTTCTCGTGTTAAGTCTGTCAAGGCAGGTACCACAATTGCTGCATTCCGATGACACTTGCTGAGCACTTTTCTCTGCCGCAGCACTTGTATTCTTCCAAAGTCGTGTCTGCTCATCAAAGCTGGGGAATTGCTCTATGCTGCTTTTAAATTTATGACTCACTTTGCTGTATTAAACACTTTCATGGTTTTGTAATGGGCCTAGTTGGTTAATCAAGTAGGCTGGAAAGCAGATCAAAAGCCTCTGGTAGACACAGACAGTATTTTTGGCCAACTTCAGTACTTTTTAAAGAACATTTTTTTTTCGTGGGATGTATCGCTCATCTAGTCTGCTGGGGATGCTTTGATTTTGGAGTTAACCAACTTTGGTTTTAAATTTTTTAATAAAAAGTGGTTATTTAAATTATTATTTCTCATACATAAATATCTGAATGGGATTTCATTCTAAAATTAGATTTTTTTGCAAAACCTTTGCATTTTTACTCAGACTTGCATCACTGATAAGTTCAGTTTTAGCAATTGCTTTAAAAAAGTTTTGGCCAAATTATCCCGATTCTGCAAGATAACTGTTTTACTTTTGTGGGAAATAGAAGTTAGAAAGGTAAAAAGAAGAAGCATGGCTATTAATAATAAACCATGTTTTACCCCCTGTCAATCTAATTTTGCACGCTGCCATCACTACTATTACAAATTTTTGGGAAAGATAACTTTATCTTTCTAGCTGTCTGCAGACTGATCTGCTAGTTGATTGAGATACGTTTTACTGCCCTGCATTTATCAGTGGAAAACCTACTACATGTTGCTATGCAATGTAGAATGCAAAACCAAATGGATCAGGCATACACATAAAAATTCACATCATGAATTGTCACACTTTTTCTATTTGCATCAGTTTCTTTCATGTTTTTTTGTCATAGTGACTTCTGCCCATTTGTTTTAGCATTGCAATATTACTCTGGAAAATAATAGGGGCTGAAATAAAAGGAAGGATTGGGGGGCTTATCTAGGTCTGCAGGTATGGTATTACAGTCTTCTCAATGGGAATCAGACCTGTGTTGTGAAGTATAGGCCCCTGCTGTGCTTTAAAGCATTTTGTTTATAATCCCTATGCTCTTTCTCATAGATGGGATCTGGGACGAAATGAAGGGCACACAGTCTGTTGGCAGTATTATACTGACAAGCGGCTACTGAGCAGGAGGCAAAAGTTCCTGTCATACGATTTGTTGGAGTGAGGCTGTAGGAGCCCAGAGTAGTCATGGAAAAAAATCTCTTCAAATCTAACATGATAATTTCTTGTCTCTAAAACATGCATTAAAAAAACAGGACCTTATAAAAGGTTTCACATTCCTAAACATTATTACTGTAAGGAACCCATGTTGGCAGGGCCTCCTTCAAGATAGATTATAAAACTAAGTTGAATGTATTATTATCTGTTTTAATTATTTTCACAAATCAATTTATGTGTCTGGCTTGGATAATCACAACTCAGCCCCAAACTTGCTTGGTTCTCCTACGGTTTCATTTGTATTGTGATATAAGAACATGGATCAGAACCACTGAATATTCAGTGAGGCTTTGTAGGCTAATTATAATTTGTGTGTCTTGATAAACTTGGGGACTTCACATGGTGACTGAATAAAGCAGTGCATAAAATAAATTAATTTCCTGCTTTGAAGCAGCTGCATTTGGTGCACCATTGTTTGATGGGATGAAGGAGGGGATCTGTGTGAGTTGGGGGGGGCATGAAATAAAGAAATCAACTTCTTTATTTCTTTTTTATGATAATTTGGGGTATAGACAGAGCGATGCATCATGTCAGATCCTTTCCTTGTCATGCAGATTTGCAGTGAGTATATTCTAAGCTCTGATAAAATTAATGGAACATTTTATCGGTGCAGGTCATGTTTGTTGTGTTGTGACATTGTAATGAAGAAGAATGTTGAAGGATGTGACGAGGAGGAACATTATAAGGCCTTGGCAGGTTTTGCTAGCTTGTGAATGGGGACTGAGTCCATCATAGGAAAGCTCAAAAACAACAAGTAATGATTAATGAGCATTTCTGTGATTTATTTTTTTACACGTCTGTTGTTTATTCATAGTGAGCTCCTTGGCTATACTAATACTAGTAGCAGGATATATGCATACATACACATGAATAATTAAATGTGTTATATAGTCATTCGGGAACTCAGACAGTTTGCCCATATTTATACACACACACACTGACATTTATTCATAAGAGCCATCTTCAACAATAACAACTAAAGGTACCTCATGAGTTACAATGGATGTGTTTCCCAACATTACCTTGGTTAAGTACTTCACCTGTGCTTTGGTTATTTGCTGATCAGAAGATACATTTACAAATTAGATTTAAAAGCTTTGTTTGAGAGAATATGTATAGAAAACTGCCACTGGGTATTGAGGCTGTGAATATTCTCATTCATCCAGGTCATGGTTATCTCAAGGAAATTTCAATCAAACGCAACTGGACTTGGTAATTTGTCTTGGAAGACGTTTCACCTCTTATCCAAGAGGCTTCATCAGTTCATGCTTGCCGCTGACCAGGCTGGGACTGGTCCAACTAACTGGTGTGGAGACTCAGCTATTTAACCTCTTGAACAAGAATGATTCTTGTTCAAGAGGTTAAATAGCTGAGTCTTGGAAACGTCTTCCAAGACAAATTACGAAGTCCAGTTGCGTTTGATTGAAATTTCCTTGAGAGAGCCACTGGGTATTGAATAATGTAATTGACTATACATCAGAACTTGACATTCATTTCCAAATTTCTAACTTCAGCAATTTCAAATCAGTAATTCCATAATGCATATTTTTGAGCTGTTTTTTTTTTTCACGTTTCAAACAAATAAGGCTATAATAATTCAAGCCACTTTTCTTATTCCAGTTTTGAAGTCTGCATGAAATATCCAAAAGAAACCAGTCAAGTTTTGTGCAAAACCAATAAATGGAATGTAATTTAAAAGGACTATATCATGCAAAATTCAGTTTTTGAAGTTTTCAACCATCTGGTAGTGCAATTTTCTCATAAAAAACCCAGCCAGAGTGTTTTTTGGCTTAATTCATGCATGTCTGAGTAATCTTCCTGAATCCTGCTTTCTGAGCAGCTGCCACTCCCTCTCCTGTAAAACAACTGAGTGGGAACATAGTGACATATTTTACGTCACTATGTTACCACTAGGAAGTGCTAGAGGTGTCTGCACAAATAAATAAAAAAGGGGTGTCTGCACCACCCCTGCAGAGAGAGAGAGAGAGAGCACCCTACCTATGGTTGAATTATAAACACCCTCTTCTCAAAGCTCATAGCTGCTCTGGTTTTACCTGCTGAAACAGCTGTTTTTGTTGGAATTTTACTTTCTCTGTGAAGATGCCTGTTTGTCAGCATGGACTTCTGCATTCCTAAAGAACAGCAGCTGGATCAAAGATGCCTGATGGAAAGAGAATAAAGCAGCAACATGCTAATGCGAATGTATGTCAGCCATTTCTCAAGCTGTTTATGTGATATTATAACAGCATTGTATGGTTAATTAATTGTTATCTAGCATCTAAGAATGTCCAGTAAATGGGTGCAAAGAACACCACAGCTTTTTTTATATACTGGGCTGGAAAGATTGCTTGCTGGACTCAGCTATGTTGGTTTTGGCTCTGTCTAAACCCTGGATATGCTCGTCTCTAGCTTGGTAGATTTAGCAACTGAATTGAGCTTTGTTGACTCTGTTTTTTTACAATAAATAAATAAATAAACCACACGTCTGAGCCCTAAACTTAAACAGCCACATCAAAGTAATAACATCAACAGCTTTTTTCCATCTGAAAAACTTTGCTAAGATCAGAGGAATATTGTCGAAACCAGACTTAGAGAGACTTATCCATGCATTTGTCTCTAGCAGGTTAGACTACTGTGACGGCTTGCTCACTGGCCTCTCTAAACGAGCTGTTAGGCAGCTGCAGTACATCCAGAATGCTGCTGCTCGAGTCCTGACAAGAACCAGGAAATATGATCATATTAGTCCAGTGCTCCGGTCTCTGCACTGGCTTCCTGTTGCTCAGAGAATATAATTTAAAACAGCTCTGCTTGTGTAATAGTCTTTTCATGGTTTGGCACCAAAGTACATCTCTGACATGTTAGAGACATATGAACTATCTTTGGCCCTGAGAACTTCAGGGAGGGGTCTTCGGTGGTTCCCAGAGTCAACAATAAACACGGTGAGGCTGCATTTCAGTTTCAGGCAGCTAAAATCTGGGACAGTCTTCATGAGGATGTGAGACAAACCTCAACTCTAACAATGTTTAATTCCAGGCTGGAAACAGCTCATTTTACCCGTGCATATGACAATTGAAAGTATTTTATCTGCACTCTTGCTTTTTATTGTAATTAATAATTTTTTAGGTTGATTTCTTTTTTTTTTTCTGTTTATCTGTTGTCTTCATTTATGCAACTGTGAAGCACTTTGTATTACCTTGTGTATGAATTGTGCTCTAAAAATAAACTTGCCTTGCCTTTATATAACAGTTTCATTGTGTTACTATTCACTGGCGGACTCCTGTTTGAGATAAGGCTCAGCTGTTTTCTCAGTCAGGGCAGTTCTGCATGGTAGCTGTTTTACTATGTGGTCTAACATTAACTGCAGGCTACAAGTTAAAATTCAGGACAAATTAAGACTGCATAACACCAATGGTAACATTTTGTCATATATATCTCTATCCCAGAAGTGGAAATCTGTAAAGTAGCATGATATAGTCTAGGGATGCACCGATCCGACTTTTTCAGTCCCGATACCGATACCGATGGCTGGATTTTGTGTATCTGTCGATACCCATTACCGATCCGTTACTATTTGTGACAATGTGGAATTCCTGTCACTATGGCTCCGATAGATCATGTGCCCTGGCTGCTTGGCCACAGCGATATCCCTTTGGCTGACTGGTTAATGCACAAGAACTTCACCTGGGAGTTGTGGGATTGAATCCTGCCTGGGTGTACCTTGCCACATATTGTTGAATTAATAAACTGTTTAACTTCTGGTGCCTTTCTTGAAGTGACTAAAGGCACCAGACTTTACAAGCTAAACATAACTGAGACGAAATTTTTTTTTGTGGTAATTCTATATTTTACATCTGTTATTTTAAGTGCAAAATTCATCTTTTTTGGTCAATTTGTTGCAGATTTTCTATATTTTGAGTATCGGTTCATGGTATCGGTTAAGTTTAACCGATACCGATACCAGTACATTAGGCAGTATCGGGGCCGATACCCGATATCAGTATCGGTATCGGTGCATCCCTAATATAGTCCCTTTAATTTCAAACATCTCCAAACATCTTTTATTTCCATAAGATTCTAGCCTCAGTATATAAATGTCTGAAGGACAAGCAATTCACAGCAGTCGGTGGTTGTTGCAAAGCTCAGAGGAAAATTGAGAGAATTAAAATGCATGTCTGAACAATGATGTCTATCAGCCTCACTGCAATAAAAATGGTTAAGACATTGTGTCGAGGGTCTAAATTATGCAGTCTGTCACATTTTACATTTACAAAATAAGGGCTGCATGGTTTTTAGCTCTGTTGCCTTGCAGCAAGAAGATGCTGAGTTCAGATCTTCATCCAGAGCCTTTCTCTGTAAAATGTGCCTGTTTTCATGTGTGTCAGTCAGAGCAAAGGGCTCTTAGCCTTTCGGTTTGTGCCCTGTATGTCTGAGGAACCGGTGATCTATTCAACGTGCATCCTGCCTCCATTCTCCATCCAGTCTGACTGAGTATATGCTATTTTGCTGGTGCAGTGGGCAAAACCTTTAACCTCTAAAGGTGTATAGCATGTCAAATTACTGTTGCAAAGGTTCTACAAAGTTTTGACTTAGAACGGACTGGACAATATGGAAACAGACCATATCGATAAAGGGAATAGTCATACTGTTTGATATCAATCATTTTTTAAAGTCATCCAAAAATGTTTAAAATGTATTAACTTGTCACTGTCTTAAAGAAAGTACTCTTACATCTGATCCTTTTGTTCTTTCTGTGTCTTCTCTGTTTTCTCCAATTCCCAGACGGTCAAGGCAGATGGCCGCTTGCACTGAGCCAGGTTTTGCTCAAGGTTTCCTCCTTTTAAAAGGGAGTTTTTCCTCTCCACTGTCAGTACATGCCTTCTCAGTTTGAGGGATTGCTGAGAGGATTGCTGTAGTTGGAGCCTGTATGTATGCAGAGGCGTCCCAATGTATGGGGCCCTCAGGACCCACTGAGGAACTCCCAATGCCAAAACGCGTCTATATGATTAAAGACAAATGCATGCATACAGCCTCATTTCTTTATTTTCAAATGTTATCTAGTTATTTTCAAATATCACTAGGCCAACACTCTTAAAGACTTTGCACACATAATTACTTGCCCTCAGTACATGCAACATGTAAATAAAAACTATTCATCCAGTATATATGTAAATCACCGTACAACATCATACCAGCAGTAATTACAATTGTAAAAAAGAGCCTCTGATGCAAGATAAAATTCTGTATATTTTCACACATGTCAAAACACAGTAAACTTAAAGGTATTCTGGAGGATCTTATTTTCCGTGTGGATAGCCTGGACTATTGGTCCTCCTAGCTGCCAGTCATTCTGGATAGGTTTCACTTATTGTGCACTCAGATTGGAGACTCTGAGTGGAGAGGCTGGTTCTTTCCTGAAATTCGAAAAATCCTCCACTATAACTTTTTTTTGGAAAGTTTAAACACACATACACTGCACAGTTCATATATTTTCGAAAAGCAAACAAGTTACCCTGCCTCCTAATTCTTTCACAAACCCGAAAATGAACCTTAAGCTGAATATTGATTACATGTAACCTTCCTCAAGGATTGGCAACTACGACAAAACTGACGAGACAGAAAACGTCCTACATTTTTTGGTTTTCCAGAGGCGAGTCTTCCCCTCACCTCAAACGCATATTTAACCTGGTGCTGCAACAGCAGGTATTCAGTTGTGCAGCACAACCATCAACATATCACATATACTTTATAGTGGTTGTGCATATGTGATAAACATATGTGATGAACTTCATAATTACAGTCAAAATAAGAACAAAACTTGATTTTCTAATCTTCCATAACGGACACCTAGAGGGCATATGGTGTTTTCTACATAATTTATGAAGGGTATTATTTAGGAGTTTTTTGACCAATAATCGCTAGTTTAAAAAGTTTAGAGGTTATAAAATTCTTTAACTATCATGTTGTTGGTAAGAAAATAAATTTAAAAAAGCAGGGAATATATGACCCATAAACAGCGGAGTACCGAGGAATACTTATGATACACAGTTAAGTTAAAGCAGTAAAATTAAACATGTTCAGATTAAAAACGTATTTTTTAAAATTCATCTGCAATAACACATTACGTTTTCAGGACTTACATGCATAAGAAATATGATAATATTATGAATAAATTTTAAAAAGCTGCCAAGCTGCTGATATTTTAATCTGTGTTCTAAACGTTCTCAGTGATTTTAGAGACGCATTTCCACGGTAGGCATCCTCTTCTTGGCATTACACCTGTTTATACACGAGGAGCTCAGCCTCTGTGTCAGGTTACTTGGGTGTGGGAGGGGCGAGGTTGACACGGGGCCCCTACAGGGTATTTCAGATGGCCAAATTCATTGTGCCTCCTACCACACAGTAGAGCAGCAGTGACTGATTTTGCCAACTTGATTTGGCACTCTGGTGGCCCTTGTCTTGGGTAGGGGCTCTGAGTAATTGCCTAGTTTGCCTGACTGTATGCGATGCCTCTACATGTACGGGGCACAACCTCATGTCAATGACTTAATGCAATCTGCTGAGATTTCTTAAATAAAAAAACTTTTTAACTCATTTGAATGTTTTTATAATTGTATTGAAATTACTTTTCTTCTGGAGTACCTTGAGATGGCATCTGTTGTGCATTGGTGCTATATAAATAAACTAAACTGAACTGAAATTAAATAAAATTTCAGCAAATATGAGTTCAGTTCATGGTGCATACAAGAATCATTCCTCCATTTGCAGTAAATAAATAAAAAAATTCACCTTTCTTTTGAAAAGGATGAGTAGACACTTTTTTAACCTCTGCAACAGATAACAAATATTTTTCAGGCTTGATGGATTTTTTTTTTTCTTCTTTGAAATAATTTCTCAAAACTTTTTATTTCACTTTTACATGAAGAGAATATAATAATAATAATAATAATAATAATAATAATAATAATAATAATAATAATAATAATAATAATATAAAATGCAAATTGGCAAAATGTGGGGTAACATTTTGAATTAAATCTGGGTTTGCTTATTGTTACATCCTAAATTGAAAATAAGTAGATACAAGTATGTGGTGACATGTAAACATTTCAAACAAAGTAAAAAAAACAGGAAGTTATATTTGAATCGTTCACAGGAGAGAAGATGCCATCTGTGCTCCTGATGTGATTTGCTGTGTTATTAAACTTTTCACTCTATGAGTAAAAAGGTTATGACACTAGCCGATTTTATTTCACACACTGTTTTTTCATGCATATGCTATCAGTTAATGCTTCTGCTTGCTAATTACTTTAACCCCAGACACCAGATGCCACCAGCTGGGTAAAATATAAACACCATTTGGTAGCTCATTTTGCTCATTAGCTGTAGATATTTAGTGTAAGGCAGCAAAAACAAAAGCTGACCTAACATGTTCAGATATGTAGTTTTTTTTGTGTGCAAAATAAAACAAAACCAAAGGGGTCGTAATTCCTTTTCTGTGTGACAGCTGCAGCGGTAATCAAGCTGACTATAACTGGAAAAATAAATAAATAACATTGCGCAGGTGAGAGAAGCTCACCTTAGCCGTGTGAAAGGATCTGCATGCTACTAAGAGTTAATACCAGAGAGCTGCTTGATGACCAAAAGAAAGAAGTGACAGTCAGTGTGTTTACATGCATTAAGAAGAAGCCAAATAATTTCCCTCGTTTAATTAAAGTCCGGCTGTAGTCAAACCGTACTCATAATCGGACTAACAAACCCAGACAATGTGATGAGAACATCAAATTACTCTGCATGTAACTCCACCCCATCGCAGCAGAGTTTTTCCAAGGAAGTGACAAGACCACTAGCATGAAAAACAACAACACCACTACACATCAACACTTCAGCAATGAGTGTAACACACCCAAACGGAAATATACTGCAGCATTACTGTTGCCCATTTCTTCGCTCTCTGTGCATATCCTGCTTTCATTCTGTCTGCTTCACTGTTGCCAGCGTGTGTTTATTATAGGTTTGACTCTGTAGTCCAACCCATAGAATGTAAGGTGACATCAGGAAAATTGGGTCATAAGATATGATGAGCCACGGACAATGTCCACAAAATACTTCCAATTATTGGCAAGCGTTTTCTGGAATAAAACCAAAAGGTGGCTCAATTTACCTGATATCACCTTATATAAAGATCAACAGAGCCTCTAATGGTCAACCATAGGTTTTTGAAAAGCTGAATTGAAGCTTACGTGGCAGTTTCCACCACTGCCATCTTGGATGCATCATGCACCTCATTATGTCTGGAAAATATCAAAAATTTGCAAAGAGGTGGAGCTGAGAGCGTGGTAATAAGTTATCTTTTATTGGGAATGGAATGGAATAGTCCTTTATTGTCCCGCCAGGGGAAATTTATTTCAATACAGCCAGATCAAGAGTAGACAAACAAACAACATCATGTCACAGACAATTACAGGCCAACTGTGGTATTGCAGTTAGCGTCAAATGGCGCACCACATGCAGAATGAAAGAGGATTTATAATAGGTTGGGATGGATTGACTGTGAAAAAGAGCTTTTGTCTTTGTTATGTTTTATCCGCATGTCATGAATATGACCCAGACAATAGAAAAAAACATTCTACTTTCAAGCCGCATACATAAACATTCACAATAAGAACTATTAGGTGGGGTGGTGTGGGATGCAATCAATATCACAGAAAGCAATATTTGCCCATCCATCTTTGACTCAATGTATTATGTAAATACCTTTTTACGATTTAGCTTGAAATTTAACAAATTTATGTAATTGCATGTTACTTAATATATAAACATCATTTCCACTCATAATTTTTGATAAAAATCTACCCAAACAAAATATATAGAAATTACTATACTAATTTTATAGGTGACCTTCTAACAGTTTGTTTTAACTCTATTTCCTCCTGTGTTTTAATACTTTAACCATTACAAAATGGATTTCATTAGCTTTGTTATTTTCTTCAGAGTCAAATTTTTATTTAGATGCATTTGCTTATGAGCCTGTCACTGGAGATTGATTTCTGGGAGTAAGCAGAACACTTAGTTCAGGGGCTTGGGCTGGGGAGTGGGTTGGGGTTGCTGAAGGGGTTTGCAACAAGAAACCCAAACAGAACAGTGTTTTTGGCACGCCATAATTATATTTCAATTATGCAAATTAGTTTGGTTATAGTAGTTAAATGCCTGTTGGAGTGTGTAATTGAAAATGCAAAAGATTGTCTCGCATCAAAATGTCGAGGAAAGCGCTGGCTGGCTGCTAATCTGAATGGCTTCCCTCGTGCCACGAAAGCTGAATCGCTGCCTCAATCTCTGCAGAATAGAATCGTTTTATCTTAATTAACTGTGCAGAATCCATACAGGTTTGCAAGAATGCCAATTCTTATCCTACTTTGCCCTCACATTTTTCCCTGTTTATTCATTGTAAGCACAAAGAAAGATAAAACAAATAAATACGTCCTCTCACTTTGATAAAGATTTCTAGGGATTTCTATATGATATTTACTATAAGAAAGAGATCGAAGGGTTGGATGCAGTTAGTTTATCTGACATCACATATTGTATCTTTATTATTATTATTGACTGCTTGCTGTCATAAGTGAGCTGCACATGTGTTGTGCCATGCATCCCTTCATTTCATTTCCTACCATCTTTCCAGTGCCCTGCAAAGGTATGTATATCCCTTGAACTGTTTCCCATTTTGCAAAACAGAAGTCATGCATTTCAATCTGTTTATGGGATTTTATCTGAAAGACCAACAGATTAGTCATGAATGTAAAGCACAATGAAATTATACGTTTAACATTTTTTACATTAAAAAATAAATCTGTGTGGCATGCATCTGTGTTCACTCGGCTTTAAGTCCATGTGTTATTTAATATTATTATAAATGCAGCTGTCTGTGAAGATTTTAGAAGATTGTCAGTGAACATTTATGATAATAATAATATATTTCTTTTGAAGTGCATTTCAAAACTCTCAAGGTCAGTTTACAAAGAACAGTAATGTAAAACACAATTAAGACAGCAAATATAACAGCACATAACACAACATAAGCAGATGAGATATAGTTAGTGACTACCAAGGGATCGGTTATGTGCAGTAAGCCAACCTAAACAGATACGTTTTGATTTGAAATAGAGGAGAGAGTCAATGTGACGGATATCATGATGGAGAGTGTTCCAAAACTTTGAGGCAGAGTAAATGAAATGCCCCCCGATGTTACTGAGACAAGTATGGGTAACAAACAGGAAAAGGGAGGATGAAGATCTGAGTGAACAGGTGGGAGGGCAATATGAGGGAGATTGGACAGATATGGAGTAGCCGGATTATGAATGGCTTTGAAGGTATATAACAGGATTTTGTAATCAATTCTGAGTTTGACAGGGAGCCAGTGAAGTAAACTCAGGTGTGATATGATAAAACGAGGGTGTTTTGGACAAATTGGAGCTTGTGGAGGGACTTCAGAGGGAGACCAGAAAGGAGTGCATTACAGTATTCGATGCGGCTAGTGACAAGACTATGCGCCAGGATGGCAGCAGAATGAAGACTGAGGGAGGGGAGGAGGCATTTAATGTTCACAGGGTGGGTACCAACAAGAAGTTCAATCTTCTCACTATTGAGCTGGAGGAAGTTGGAAGAAAACCAGGATCCGACTGCAGAAAGACAGCTAGTGAGGAAGGGGAGAGAGAAGAGTTAGGATTAGTTGAAAAGTAGAGTTGGGTATCATCAGCATAACAATGGAAATAAATAATAAATTGATAAAGATATTGCTTTATTGTGGTCCAGTTTAAATGATATTATCTAAAAAAATATTGAAAAAAACTGAAATGCTGCCAGGGTATGTACACCTATGAATAGGACTGTAATAATAATTTATAAAGGCATAACAGGTAGAAATACTTAATCAAGGTATTGTATTGCATTTATTTTTGTATATTGTTTGGCTACTCTTGTTTTTTTTTTACATCTTCTGTATGTTTTAGTTTCAGAAGAAATAAATCAGATTTTACAATAGCAATGGCATGTAAAACCTTTGAATTCCTAGCTCCTGTTGAGGACCTTAGCTGCTTTTTTTGACAGTCTTCCAATTAGAGTAAGATACGATTTTTTGGGAAAAACATGCATGAGCAAAGAGATTGCTGCTTTACAGATTGATAACCCCTGAGACACTGTAGATAATTTCACTGAATAATGAGCAGCTAAATTAAATCATGTTACTTGTTTGATCCTGGTGTCCAAAACTCTGAATGTGTAATTTCACAATTTTTTAATTGATTGCTGTAATTATGGACACAGTGAGCAAGAAAAATTAGGTTTGCCATGTCATATATTCATTAAAAGGAAATTATAATTTTAAGTTCAAGCTTTACCTTTAAGTAGCTATAAAGTGGTACCTACTGCGATTATCACAATTAAGAAAAAAATAGGATAACATATAGTGTGTTTTCCAGCTATTGACATCCCTGTTAAAGAGATTAAAAAAAAATAAATGTACTGTACATTTTGTTTGTTCAGAAGCATAATCTTGCTTATTCATTGGACGGTAAAGTTTCTCATGGTGAAATAATGGATTTTTAAAAAATTAAATCACCAACAAAATTTTAAATACCAATTTCTATAAAGAACAATTAATTCATTCAATTGTTTTTTAAAATATTTTCATTCATTTCAGTGTGAGGGTCCTATCACTGTGGCTCCAATTGATATCCCTTTTGCTGAATGCTTAGTGTGCAGGACTCTCACCCAGGATGATTGAATCCTGCCTGGGCTCTCATTGTGTGCCTTGTCACATTTTATTTTTTATCTGATCTGATCAGAATGTGAAGCCATCTGTTTCTCTATAGGGTAAAATAATCACTATTTGATTCTTGTGGTTTAATTTTTATTCTTATTTTTTTCATTTTTAATCTGTTGTGTTTTAACTGTTTTTAATTCTATATTGCATAAATTTCTGTTTTATCTGTTTTTAATCTATATTGCATAAATTTGTTCCTTACATCATCTTTTCTTATTGATTGATTGTGTCTGTTTTTCTCTAATCATTCTTCTGTAACCATGTATTTGGTATCATTATCACTGAATCATGTAAAGCACCTTGAATTGCCTTGTGTTGAAAGTGTGCTATGTAAATAAAATTGCCTTTCCTTGCCTTACATAACACAAAGTCTATTTTGTATTTGTAAGTCTTATAAATGTGAAAGAACAAATGTGGAGTTCCTTAAACGTTACAAGGTCTTGATCTGGAGCTGTGTCCATTGGTCATATGCGAATAATATATTAGTCACACTCTTATCCATCTGCTTTGTGTCTCAAAACTGATAAAGATACAGTAGTTAAGGTAAACAATGTTCCAGCATTATGTTCCAATGAATTTTACTCTGTAGCATAATTAATTTGTTCTCAAACTACACTATACGGCTATGGATTTTTTGGTGAGGGAAATATAAAATAAAAAAAATCAGCAGCAGGAATACTACAGTTTTCTCACACAATGTTTACAACTGCCTCTTACATTTTGCAGTGACCACTTATGATACCATAAATTCATCCAAGCAACAACAGTGTTAATATGCTCGGCCTGCACTGAAAACTTTTCACTCATATGACATGCAGGTTACTTAAAATTAGATATTAGGCTTGCCATACTTTTTGATTTATTCAGATAATCATCTGACCACCTGGGGACACCTATTGTGCACTGACGTTTCTGTTCTAAATAGTCAGTTTATCGACAAGTAATATTTTTTTTTTTACAAAACTAACAGCTCCTGTCCCGAAACAGCAAAACACTGAATTTCAAAGCGTTGGCTCTGATACAGTTCCACTGTGATCAATAGGAGCACACCAGAAGGGATACATATATGCCAAAGATACAGCAGGGTTTGATGTTCCACAAAACACGGTACAGTTTTTAATGACCAAACGGAAGTGGCGCAGTGTTTAGCACTGCCTTGCAGCAAGAAGGTTGTGGGTTCGTATCCTGGCCCAGGGATGCATGCATGTTCTCCCCGTGCATGTGTGGGTTCCTACTGGGTAGTCTGGCTTCCTCCCACAGTCCTAAAACATGACTGTCAGGTTAATTGATCACTCTAAATTGTCCTTAGGTGTGGGAGTGCATGGTTTTTTGTCCTGTGTGGCCCTGTTATGGACTGGCGACCTGTCCAGGGAAGACCCAGGACTATGTCTACCGGCTGGCCTGGGAACGCCTCGGGATTCCTCCCGAGGAGCTGGCCCAATTGGCTGGGGAAAGGGAAGTCTGGGTCTCTCTGCCTAAGCTACTGCCCCCTCAACCCAACCCCGGATAAGCGGAAGAAGATGGATGGATAGATGCAGCTAACCCAAACTTAGAAACGATAAATATGGTGGATACCTGTTGTGCCCTAGGATACCATTACAGACACGGACGAGATACGGGAAGAATGTTCTACAAGATTCCCAAGGATCCAGAACTCAACACAAATTGGGATCATTGCAATGAAATGCGCATGGTAACTAAAATATGAACTTACCCTCCTGGTGCACAATCCTTTGCAGGAAGATTCCAGAGCTGGATCTTGATAACAAACCTCAGTTGTTTCCATTTATATTAGCTACAAGAAATGCTCCGGAGTAGTAGGAGGGAAAATTGATCAGGAAATTGTATGTCGTGGTATCTCAGGTCTGGTAAAAGGTCCGCTCTGACGGCTTTCAAAGTTTTAAAAAGTATCGTAAGGGCATGGTAAGAGTCTGAGATGTTTAATCTTTCTTAATTTCCTGGTATATACAATAATATCTTCTATTTCTGGAAAAAAATATTTTGATTACATTCATGCCTGCTTGCATGGCACCTACACTCTGAGAGTCATGTGATGTCCAGTGTCTGTATCACTGGATCGATTTGATGTATCTGTACATAATTTTGGTCGTTTTCCATTCAATTTCAAATAGGGAAATTATTTTTTAAGGACTTGTTGTAGATCATGAGGGCTGTTGGCAGGAAAGACTTCTTGTCTATGTTGCAGGGAAACTGAAGAAGCCTCTGACTGAAAGCACTCTGTTGTTGTACGATAGTCTCGTAAAAAGGATGCTCAAGGCTGTCCTAAATTTTCTTGATTATACGAAGAATCCTTTTTTGCATCATCATCTCCAGATTTTCCACAGTCATTCCCAATACAGAACCAGCCGTCTTATCAGGTTTTGAGCCTTTTTAAGTCCCTGGTTCTGATGCTGCTGCCTCAACAGTGGTTGAAGAGATTACATTCTCCAGAACAGACAAGCAGTAGATTTTTAGCATCTTGCTGCAAACCTTGAAGGACCTAAGCTTCAGAGAGTACACTCTGCTCTGTCCCTTCTTGTAGATGGCTTCACTGTTCAGTCTCCAGTCCAGTTTGTTGTCCAGATGAAATCTGTGTAATTTATACTCCTCAACCACCTCAACTTTTTTCTATTCTTCTTCTTGCTTGTCTTTGTCCTGAAAAGCAGCTTTAGATGGTATCTGTTATGATGGCTGTAATAACTGAGCTGAATTTAATTAGAGTATAGGGTGTAAATAACTTTTCGATATACCAGGAGATTTTATGCAGCAATCTGGTGACCCTTATCAAACTGAAAAAGACATCACCACTGGGTCTTTCAGCAGGGTAACGCTTCATAAACATATAAACAAATCCAAACCGAAATGATTGCTCTTCTTCCTAAACCATCTTAAACCGTAGAACTAAATCATATACAAAGCCTGCGATGTGAGCTGATGAGAAGAGAATATAGAGAATGCTCAGTAGCCAACCTCATGAAAGACTTTAGGTGAAGAGCAAGCACTGACCTGTTGGCAACAGAGGGCTGTGTAAAGTATTAACGGAAGGGTCACAATTATTATGGTAGTAGTTTTTTTTTAAAGTGTTTTTTTCTTATACTTTTCCCCACACTGAAATGTCAGTATATCGTTCTGGCCAGTAAATTATTTTGTGTGAAAAGGTTCTGAACTATAGAGCAGTACTGTTAGATGCTTTCAAACATATCTGATTTTATCTGGCTTGGCTTTACAGGACTCTCCAAGGATGAGATTTGAGAGTAACAGGAACTACAAACAATCTAACCTCAGATACAGAAATGAAAACAGAAACAAACATTGCAGAGATTAAACAAAAACAAAAAGACTCATTCAAGCAGACAACTAACAGCACTAGGATTTCACACAGTGTTTGTTCAGCAAACAGTAGCTTACAAATGTATTGGAAA
The DNA here is from genome assembly GCA_028564705.1 of Apricaphanius iberus. NCBI lineage: Eukaryota > Metazoa > Chordata > Actinopteri > Cyprinodontiformes > Aphaniidae > Apricaphanius > Apricaphanius iberus. Next base: position 391,658 of record JAPXFQ010001286.1, read on the forward strand.
GAATGTTAAAATGATGTGGCAGCTCTAGTAGCCCAAACAATAACGTTTGCAGTTGTAAATAAAACCAAAATACCATGAGAGCAATTCCAATTCTGTGCAAAGATTCAAAGAAATACTACTTTAGATTTAAAAACAAAAAGCAAAAAAAACTTTCGTTTTGCTGTTTTGTGAGTATGTTTTTTTTATGAGAACAGCTTGGACTGACAGATCCTCTTCAACAAAAGTACAGAAATGGGTGTTGCTGAACAGTTAGAATTGAAAGGAAATGTGAATAATATACACAATATCAAACACTGTTTGAGTTTGGAAGAGTTCATGCGGTGCTTTGTGAGCGTTGGCTCCGTCAACTTTTCAAGCTTTTCCTGTGTCCCAAGCTTCAAAGTGCATAATGCTAGCAATGCAGAAGTTCAACTTGTTAAATTTTTGATGGTCTTAACTCCCTTGACACAGCACGGCAAACAATCCGAGCGTTTCACTGCAGTGACGTTGTCGCTGCCTAGCCAACCACGATCTGCTAGTGTTTAAAACATCCAGCAGAAAAGGCCCGCCTACGAGCATTGCAAGGTTCAGCTTAAAAATGTATTTTCTGTGTATATGCGTTGAAGTAGTCTCTTTGTGACGCTGACAAATTTGAGGTCTGAACGCACCATTATTCTCTCCTTACATTCCAGTGTGGTCCCCTAGGTCAGCAGAGCAGTATCGAAAACAAGTTCACAATGCTAGATTTCTGGATTTGTGGTCCTCCAGTTTGGAATCGTATTTCGCTTCCAGTAAGGCTGTCGCCAAACCTTGCACACTTGTCATGGCTCAAATGTACTTTTATTTTTTAGCCTTTCCTTCGACTTAATTTCATTTAATCTATTTTGTATTTGTATAGTTTTTTAAAGTAGTATTTCATTCTTTTTATCTACTCATTATTGTTATTTTTATCCGTGTATGCTTGTCATAAACTTGGTATGGTACTTGGTAGGGTATGGCCATCATTAATCTTTTAAAAACACTTTTTATACCACAGGCCAAATGGCCTGTTCGTACTCAAACAAATAAGGAAGTTAGAAGTCAGAATACTGGTGTTTTTAAACATGGAAGTTGATGAGGTGCAGCTACGGGCCTTTGTAACGCTAATGCATTGCAACCTGCTGCAGCACATAGGTGTTGATTTGCCATGATCTTTTCTACTTATCAAAGCCTGAGCGGGCGGTTTGAGCAGAACAGGAGCTCGTGGCCCACCTAGTGGAGTCGGTGCGTCACTGTCTGTTTTAGACACCGTTGTAGTTTCTGCTACAAATGCAAAGAAGTTTGGATCCCGAAATAATTAGAAATGTAATTTTGAGCTTAATTTTATTAGGATATGTCCTCTGACATCAGAAAAAAGCCGAAAAAACAGGTTAACAACACAAAAAACTGATTTTCATCAGACTGGTCTTTATTAGTTCATACAGCACAAAATCTGTCTCTGTATATTCCAGTTGTGTTACTGGTAGCCTATCAACATAAATTGCTAATGTAAGCAATGTAAGCCAGTTTAAAATACTAATTTCTTAATCGTTTTGGGGATTTTAAAATGTGCATTATACTGTTGTCCAGTGACTGTCTTGTCACACCACGTCATGATATAATCTGCTTGAGATATAAATAATCAAGAACAACTTACAACTGCAAGGCTCAAAAATAATTATTAATCCTGCACCAAGATACTGTATACCATTGACATTGTCTGAATTTAGAAAATCTGAAATAGAAAGCTGAATCTGTTGTGAAATCAAAATCAATGCATGAAAGTTTTCACAAATGACAAATGTACAGTGATCATCTTCAAATGAGTTATAATAAAGAAAATCATGGAAAAAAAAGTTTTCTTCTGTCTTGGTAGAAGTCATAACTGAATTGGAGTGGGAAGAGTTATTCAAGCTTGCCATTGATGGCTTTACCATTTTTAGATATGGCTAAATGAAAGATAAATGTGTCTAATTAGCCAGGCGGACAGCAGGTGAAGTGAAATGGTTGGATTTCACAGCAGGCAGCATCTCTGCTGACTGGTTGTAAATATTGACTGTTGGTGATTGGTTGTAGTGAGTGGAGCACAATGGGAACGGCAGCTGACCGTGACAGCTTCCTCTCAACATGCTGTGCAAAGTCAGTGTGGCCATTGTTTGTTTCTTTAGTGTTTGCACACTCTAAAGGTATGTGTTTGCATTTGTCTGCCACTTTGTAAGGTTGCTTGCAGAGAGGGTTTATGATGGAGCCTTTAGTGTTTCATTTAAAACAGCTTTCTTTGTTATTGTTGTCTTACTCACTTCACAATGAACACATCTATCCTATACATACAGTCCAAGAATGTTCATGCTGTGTTGCCTTGCCATATTTGTTGGTTGTGCCTGCTGAGTTGTTTATATGTGGTATCATTGCCAAGTCTTTGTGATGTGCTGCTGATGGGGACCTGGGGGAATCAAGCTCTGGTTTCTCCAGGGTTTACCTAGAGGCTGACGCAAAAACAATATAAGGTGAGAAGGTTCTAGAAGAGTGCTGCATTGAGGTGGTGAGAAGGTAGATATACTGGAGTAAAATGAAAGAATCAAAGTCAGTAATAAACAAACAAAAAGATAAAAAAAAATACTTTTTTTTTTTTACACATACTATAGAAATAAACTGTTATGTGACTAATAAAAGCATGTGCCTTAAGAGGGGAAGTGAAATAGATGTAATTGGGTGTCAGCTGTAAAATTAGTAGAGTGTAAAGCATTATTAGTTTGCAAACCATTTGCTATGAAGATACAGCTGCAATTGCATGCCAACATTTCCATACTGTAAGTCGGCTAAAATGTTTTTATTTATTTTTTTTTTATAGCATAACACTTGGACATTGGTTCTCCAAAAGGTCACTTAAATTTAGCTAATATTCTAGATAAATGCTGAGGAAATGCATGCATTGATCACCAGCTGTCATAAAATTTTGTTTCACACTTCAGTTAGTCTTTTTGAGTTCACAACTGACACCTGAGTTTAGTCAGTGAATTTCATTAACCACAAAAGATTAAGCTGTAATACAGCTTTCTTAACATTTTGTTTTTCCTTTGCTTCCTTTTGTGGAAAGCATAGTCTGCAAACAGGATACAAGTTATTTAACTATACAAATATATCAGTCAGGAGACGAGTGAAATAACTAAATCAAGCAGACTCACATCCCCCTGGTTCTACACTCTCTACACTGGCCCCCTGCAGAATTTAGGATCAGTTTCAAAGTACTTGTGCTGACCTGCAGAGCCCCGCATGGCCAGGCCAAACTACCTGTCACAGCTTTTATCCCCACATACTGTCTCAAGCAACCTCAGATCCACATCTCAAAACCTGCCAGCTGTCCCACACACTATGCTGACAACTAAGGGCGACAGGGACTTTCAGGCCCGGGTTCCCAGACTGTGGAACAGTTTGTCCCTCAAACTGTCTCTCAGTTTCTGCAGAGGTTTCAAAAAACACTTCATCTGGTTTTGTTTATACTTCTATCTTTACAATTCTTTTATGCTTTTATATTTTCCTCATTTATGGTGTTTTCGATTTTAATTATACTTTTTCTATTATGGTTTTATTCTGATGCGTTTTCCTTATGTATAATGTTTTTGGGGTGGAATACTCCATGTTCACAATGTTTACCCAGTTTTTATCTATGTTGTTTACTGCTTTGTGACAGGGCTGCAACAAACGATTATTTGGATAATCCATGAATTGGATGGGGTCTCGACTCAATTAGTCGATTAATTGGATTACCACGGAAAATTTTCAAAAAGTGCAATGGAGACGTTTTTTTCTCTCCTTCCTTCACTTTATTTAACAACAAAATATTATTAGAAAACAGTTCAATAGCTCGCAAAAGAACATGCTATCACCGCAAATGTCTTACAGCTGTTGAAATATTAAATAAAAAATATATGAAAAATGGTTTTAAATGGGTATGATTCATCAAAGTGCTGTAAGGGCAAATTTGCCATATTACCAACAAAAAAAGAGGTATTTATGTTGCTTAAAAGTCACCTGAGCAATTAGAAAAATAATAAATTAACATTAAAATCTAAATCAAAACATCACAACATGCTCCCACCTCAGATATCCCACAGCTGTAGAAATATATAATAATAAAGAATAAAAAATAGTTTTAAAAAACTTTGCTTTATCAATGTTCTTTATGGACAAAATTGGCATAAATCATAAAAACAAGTAGCACAATAGACCTAAACACATTCTCCACCATCATGCGTAACCAAACACATGACAACATAATCATAGCCTAACTTGCAAGTACAGCTGCTAAAATAAACAGCAATAACTTCTGTGCCGTCGATCAGTGTAGTTAATGCAATTTTGGTCACTGTTTGTTTGTCTAGCCATGCATGATGAGCTAGATGTGGAGTAGAAATGAACCAAACTCTTACAGACTTCTTTTGCAGAGGCTATGATTCTTTACTTAAAAAGTAACATAGTTTTCCACAACTTACGTAGACACTGAGCTCTCCCCTTCGTCACTGATGACTCCGACATATTATTACCGTTGTACTCCCTTGTCATGCAAGGTCGGGCTTACAAAAGTTGCAGGTAACAAACATATTTGCATTGTTTAAGATAAAGTACTCCCAAACTTTTGAATTTTGTATTGTCTTATGTCTACCTGCTCCAGCAACGCTCCGCTACAGCCTACAGCCTTTGTGACTAGTTGCTCGCGTTGACTGTTAAATAAAGTTTATGCGGAAATCAAAAAGTTGTGCGACTGGTGACCAAATTAGACGTTGTAATCACACTACACAACGAATCAATGACAAAATTTGTTGCCAATGCTTTTTATCATTGAATTGTAACGATTTTATCGATTCATTGTTGCAGCCCTACTTTGTGATATACCTGGTTTCTGAAAGGTGCTCTGTAAATAAATTGTACTTACTTTTTACTTCACTAATACCATTTTATAGCATTATGTATACCTTATGGCACAGTGGAGGCTGTTACCAATAATTGGAGAACATTAGGGAGTACACTGATATTCGAGAAATGTTTCAGTTAATCAGAAAATTAATAAATAAATAAAATTATGTTTTTGTTAAGCCAGATTCAGTTATGAATTTTTCCAACCACCAGTCAGTTTTAGCCCTTCATATATCTGCCACAAAGCAGAATGCAAAGATGAAGAAGGGTTTTAGTTTTCAACATCAAAGCAATTCAAACTGTTATGAATCGAAATCAACAATAGCATGAAAGCAAAAATAAGAAAACTTTAGACTGTGCTCTTTAGTGTCAAGAAATTAATCCTTCTGTAATTATCTGCACTCAATACTTGGTTGGGCCTCCTTTTGCATTAATTACTGCATCAATTTGATGATCCCCAGGATGATGTGAAAAGTGTCCACCGAAAAATAAATCTCTAGGGTTTTCTTTTTTAACTTGTTACCCAGTCACTCAATCTTGGATTAGCAAAAGATAAGAGATGGAGGGATGGATAGAAGTTCCCTTTCACAGAATCAGCAGAAACAAATGGCTGCTGGTGTTGTTTATGTTTGTCAAATCCATATAAACCTGTATAAGGCAACACTGAATTGATGTTCCATTCCTGTCTTTACTTTTATAAATTCGTTCTTTTTTTATGGCAAGATTCTTGGCTTATAGTATTTATACTGAGAGACTTCAAACGCAGGCTGCTTTGGAATAAAAATAGAAAGACAGTCATCTAACACACGTGCCATGATTCCAGCAGTGGGATAATAAAAGAAGAATAAGTGCTGGTTTAGAGTAGATAGATCTTAAATGCTCATTTGCATGCATCAGCTGTGGCAAACTTCAATACTTCCTGTAAAAATGATGATCACTGGGGCAATGGTGGGGATGATCCTGGTATTAAAGTATACTTTATACAGTACGTATGTCTGAGTGGATACCAATTACAAAAAAGAGGTAAAAGTCTTGGTTACACTTTCTGGTCTCACTTTTACTCTGTAGTTGAAGAAGTTGTTGGGCGTTAAGTTAGAGTGAGAGTGTCAGCTCTGAAACATGCACTGATAATTTTATGTGAGTAGGATCTTGAATAACATTACAGCAACATGGCACTGTGTGTTTAGAATTTCAAAAACCCCTTGAGCTGCCCCAAAACCCTTTTTCGTATCCAAGCCACTGAACAGTGTGTTCTGTCAGCTCAGCAGCAGTTAGGAACATTCACTTCTCTGCATGCCCTACTGATCTCTATGGGGGGGCTGGACAAGATACACGCATAAATCCTATGAAGCAGGTCCATGATATGTTTAGAGGTCCTCTGCTAGGCTACGTTTACACAAACAGCACCACATGCTGCACTTTTGGTGCATATACACACATTCACATGTACGTGCCCCATACATCTCTATTTCTGAGCACAGCATACCCCTCATCCTGAGAACAGCGTGACCCTAGAAGCCATCTCATCTGTGACTGAATGACGAGTATGAAACATCTTGTGCGGCTGAGGGATGAGTTCACAGTAATGCCAAGTTGCGTGTAAATGCCCTGGAGAGATTGCCCAAATATGAACAGAGTCCTTGCAAACATCTCAGGCCAGAATTTTTTAGCTTTTGAGAGACTGCAGTATTTGGTAACAGATGGACAGATTGGCTAGTATGCTAATACAACCTCTTCTCATTCCCAGGGCATCAAATTCTACTCTTTATCAAAGCTGGTAGCCTTTTTATGCTCCTTTGGCCCAAACAAATCTGAGACCCTTCCAATTATACTTGAGATTTAAGGAGCTCATGCTTAGACTTTACATCAATGCAGCTGGATTTCTGTTTGAATTAATACCACTGATGAGAAATAATAATTTAAAATGAAGTAATAAATAATTGTTAGTGTGTAATTAACAGCTACATTGTGCTGCAAAACATATACAACTGCCATTTAGGGCTGTGGCGATTCGTTGAGAAACTCGATTAACTCAATTCCAAAAATTGCTCGAGGAAAAAACTCGAAGCCTCTGTAAATGCCTATGACGCACTATACGCAGAGATCTGACTGTTCCATGCCGTTGTTTTGCGCGATTGAAGATAATAAAGATGCCCATAAACGACAGAGAATGTGTAAAGTTTGGGATCGTTACATTCTAAAAAGGGAAGACAACAAAGTGCAGTGTATTTACTGCAAAGTAGACCTGGTGCACCACAGCAGTACGAGCTCAATGATCAGAAAACATCCACATGCTTTTTCACCAAGCGTCGCTGAAACAAGGTAATGTAACCTAAAGCCTGAATTCATTGATGTTCGCTAATTTTAATACTGTATTTGTAGCGATTTCATGATGCTGTTTGACCAGATATGATGTTTCATGTTCAATATTCACGTTCAATTGCAAGAAAGCTTTGTCCACACGTAGCCGGGTATCTCACAAAACGGAGATATTTTTCTACGGTTTGGCCTGTCATCCACATGTAAACGCAGATTTTCAGCACAAAAAACAAATCTTTTTAAAAAAGTGGAGAGCTGCCTTTTCTCCGTTTTCAGTATTTGCTTGTGGATGGATGAGAACAGTAACGTCACTATCTGGGACAAAAAATGCTCCAACATTTAAAACCAACACACTTAATGCTGCGCTGCGAGTAAGGTAGAACAAATAGTTTCTCACTCTCTCCTGACACAGATACTCCTGTGTGTTTTAGAATGATTGAGTGACCATTAGCAGTGGCATATCCAGGAGATGAATAAAGAGGGGCTAAAAGGGCCGAGGGTGGGTCTGGGACTGTAACATCAATATAAAGCAGAGATGTTGGGGACCCAATCTGAGCTGGTCACATTTTAGACTTAACTGTTAAAAGGACATTTAAAGTTGTTTGTTTTGCTAAGGTTTATGTGACATTGTCATCTCAAACTTTGCTTGCTTTTCAAACAATTTAAGTGATTGGCAAAAAATAAAATAAAAAAATACTAAAACATTACAACTTTTCACAAAAAAGTGGATGGACTGTTTAGTTTATTAACTTATATTATTGCAGTTGACTGTTATTTTGTCAAATTAATGAATACTGTAAATGGGCTTAGTTTTGGTGCCAAATGTTGGAGTTGGAGTTCTCTGTTTATTTAAGAGATAAAAGGCAAATGCTTACGTTATGCATGATTTGTTTTGGTTGTTTAAAAATGTAAAAACAAATATTAGATTAATCGATTAATCTAATCGATAAAGTGCTAGATTAATCGATTTCAAAAAGAATCGATACGTAGATGCAGCCTTACTGCCATTCTGACTCCCCCCCAATAATTTTTATTAACTCTTTATCTTAAGAGCTTTTTTTTTTAAAGATTTTTTAATATTGTTCAAGTGTTTCAGATTTTTGTTTTTAGATGAAAAATGTATGTATTGAGATTCACATTTTTTTAAATTTACATAACATGAAAATAAAGTAAACTGTTTTTTTGTTTTTTACTTTGGACAAACTTATTATCCATTATCCATCAGCTATGTGGCTGATTATGTCTAAGACTGGTAGATCAAAAGCAAAGCTCTTACAATTTCCTTATTTTCAACAGGAACCGAGTTGCTGAAAAGTAATGCAGTCAAACACAAAGTTGTTTTTTTTGTGGTTGCTTATCATCTGAATATTTTAACATCAGGAGGAAACCCAGTTTCCATTATTAGGAGACAAAGGTTCGACTTCTGTCTTTCTGCAGGGATTTTTTTTTGTCACTTGTTTTACTCACATTGAGACAAACATCATATGGATAGTGTTGCCTTTTTGTTTCGGTGTCTTAGTTTGCAATGATGCATAAAAAAGAGAAAATAACCATTATTAGGTTTCTAAACATAAAAGAAGAAACCTCCATCAGCACTTATTGGACTTCATCAGGGCAGCAGCTGAAACAACAGCAACAACTGACTGATAAATACAACAAACAGCCTTTTTGGGATGTATGGAATGTTTCTGCTTCCAAACACCAATTTGTTGTCCTAGTTGTGCATAAGAAGACAAATGTTTTAATCTTAGATTTCTTACTAATTTCAAATGTACAAGTTGCAGCATATGTGACTATTCTGGACCACTTATTTCTATTTTTCTCCTTGTAGATCTCCTACACTTAAGAGAGTTTTCTAAATGTAACATTAATGTTCAGATGCTCCAATGAACAAGCATAGCAATATAATAAAAGTCCAAAATGCAGACATGCTCACTTTATTAACATAAAAAGAAAAAAAGAAAAGGTTTTTGTATATCTGAATCCAAGGTTTATTAAGAAAAGGTTTTTTGCAGTGAAACTATTATTTTAGGTTAGAGCGTTAATAAGTTTAGTCCTTAAAAGAGAACTGCTGCAAGGCCACATCATTAATTCATTCAAAATGCCTTCCCCCACATAGGTTGTCTGCCATTTGAATACCCGGTTCAGCGCATCTTTCTCAAGGATTGCATTGTTTGCTTCCTTCTCTTACATCTATGTTTCCACAGTTTCCTGATTTGCAAATTGATATCTTAATATTGCCCCTCTTTGTCTGTAAATTCAGATTCAAACAACAGTTGGCGTTTGTGGATGCATTTTATGATGTTGAATTTCTAGTGTTTTTAATACAGTAATAACAAACTTTCAGGCAGTCTGATTGGTCACCACAATCCTATTCTGTTGTAGCACAAAAAAACAAGCTGATATTAGTGCTTCATCAGTCTCCTGGCTCATGTTTAGGTCCCTGACTGTCCAAACTAGCATTGTAAAAAGCCTCTTTTGAAAAGAACTGGCCAATCAGATGGTTTATATATTGCATTTTATTATCTCTCAATATGGGACGCTGTGACGAGACTAATCTTTCCATTTATAGATCGACTCATGCACTTTATTTTCCTGAATCTGTGTCAGTGAATTTGAGCTCTGCTCAGGGAGGTTTTTTTTTTTCTTCCCTTCTAGATCAGTACTTCAAGCTGTTAAAATTTCATGACTGTTGTCACTGTGTGACAAAGAGCAACTGTGCTTTTATCTTTGATGACTCTTGCTGGTGAAGTGAGAATATAAAAACAACAAGAGCTTAGTGGTGGCCAAGGGAGCAATAGCAAGCTGCCCTGAGTCGTGAGGCATGATGCCCAATATGATGCCCGTGAACTGCTCAGTGGGCTTTTAAAAGAGTAAAAAGTCAAAACAATACTCTATCTGAGGCTAACTGCATATCATTTAGCTGTGGTTATTAATAACACAATAATAAAAGCTTATTTTTGAAAGTGTGTTTTGGGTTTGATTTGATTTTCCCAATGGATCTTCTGTCTTCCTTGGCCAGCCGCCTGCTCCAGCTCATATTTCAACTCGGGAGCTATGATCCATGTCAGGGGAGAATCTCTATTTTAGCAGGCCCCGTGTCGATACAGTGAATTTTTCCAGGGGCACGCACTCTGTGTCAGATCGATTTAAACTAACATAAACAACCAAGTTCTTTCTGGTATTTAGGAAAGGTCATTAACTTGGGAGAATCATTTTGGATTCCCAGTTTGGGTGGAGATAATAGGAGGCAGCTTAGATATTGATCTGCTCTCATCAACAGAGTGCTTTTCTCTGAGAGCCTACTCTGTTTTTCTGGACACCCAGACGTGTGATATGAATACAAATGCGTGGAAGCACAAACACCCTCATCCTCATGCAAATAAAATAAATTAAGAGAGGAAATAAGTAAACAGAATAATTACAGTGTCAGTGTAAACACGATGTAATTATTGTTTTGATCAAGTCTTATTACTACATCTATTTAAATACAAATATACCTCACAAATTTCTCAAACATGATTAATAAGTTATGATTATAATGAGAATGGTGGAGAAGACCAATTATACCTCAGGCTGATGGCAGCAGCTTGAGCCAAGAAACAGTTTTTGCTCTTGACTGATTTTCAAGGACACCGATCGATGCTGATGTGCCAGACAGTTAAATAAATGTCTCTGTAAATACATTTTGTTATATGTCATGAAAGAGCATCCATAGAAGAGAAGGGGAAAAGCGGTGAGTGTTATTCATACTATAATCTCATATTTTTTGTCTTAAACTTGGACACAGATTCAACACAAACAACATTGTGTGTTCTTAAATATTTTTACAAAAGGGTTTTATTTTCAAGATTAAAAAGAGCTAATATATTAATAAAATACTGCATTGAATCACTGAAAGTATCCTTTCAGCCTAGTTTAGTCAATTAGGAAACCAAGTTTGAGATGATTTAATCTTGTCAAGATGTTGCATTATCCTGCTAGAGGTAGCAGCAGAAAAATTATACCACAGCCACAAGCTTGAACTGCTGGTGCAACACTGGGTGGACATAAGCTTTAATGTTGCTTACACCAAAAGTTTAATTCTATGATCTGAATGTCACCACTACAGTGCTTACGCATTGTACCAGCCAAGGTTTTCTGCTTTTGTCCAATTTTTGTGAACCTGTGTGAATTACAGCCTACTGACAAAAGTTTCACAGATGCTGTCTTCTAAATTTCGAGCATAACAACCATACCAAGTTCAGTGTCCCATAACTCGTCTGTCTTTTCTATTGTAATTCTCGGATTCAACTGGAGCAAGTAGTCCCCATGCCAACTTGAGAGAATACATGTAATTATTTAAATTGAATTGATTAACTGTTTTTTTGCTGTCTGTCCATCCATCCATTCCTCCAGCCATCCATCTATCCATCCATCCATCCATCCATCCATCCATCCATCCTTGCTGTTGTCCCTTTTATGCTTGCAAAGCTCCAAGGGGCTGATGCTGATCTCCAGCAATCATTGAGTGAGAGGCAGCATACACCCTGGACAGTTCACCAGTCCATCACAGTGCTATGTGTTGTCAAGCTATTGAACATTTATATCTTACAAAGTTCCCAATTGGGGTAAATTCACATTATATTTGCATAATATGGTCATTTACATAGACGCTTTAGAAGTTGTTATGCATGTCAAAAACTGTGCTGGTTCACGTTTGTCACCAGTAGTATTTAATGTGAACAGTCTGTTTTTATAATTATCTTAACTGCAGAAATGTGCAGTTTAGTTTTATCAATGTTTTGTTTCACGGTAAACTGTAGCAGATTGTCTTGCTTGACTGGAAAGTAGTTTCTGTCATTAGATTTCAGGCAGCATTCCATTCGAATACAGTGACTGACCTTTCTAGAATTGGCTTAAGATATTGCATTTGGATTTCTGCAGGCTTTACTCTTTCTACTCAATGATTTTTCTTTTATTTAATGTCTTGTTGAAGACAGGATTGAAGGAGGCAATCTTAAACCAATGAGTAGTTGGCTTTTAAAAATGAAATCCACAATATAAAGCACATGTAAACTTGTTGTCTGTAGTATAATGAGTAAAGATCTCATTTTCAAAGCTGAAACGCTTGCTAACCCGGCCTCTCCAGGTGATGAGATGGTATTTGTGATGTGAAGTGTCATGTTTAACTCCTCACCCCTTCACTTCTAAAGTGCATCAAGCTCTCTAAGTCTGTACATGGATATTTTATAAGCTTGTGCACTGAACTTTACATGACATGGCCGATAGCTCCTGACACATATCACCAATAACTTCAATTATTTTGATAACTCAATTGGCATATATATATATATATATATGTTAGGGCAGGGACTCGATAAAAATGTTTAATCCAATTAATTACAGGCTTTGTAATTAATTAATCAAAATTAATCGCATTTTAATCGCACACAAATATTTGACCTGAGAAAACTGAGAATTTTCTTCACATGGATTTTTAGTATGAATAATGACAGAATACATAAGTTTAAGTTATCAGAAAAAAAAAAAACATCCTTCTGTCAGAACACCGATAAGAGAATCATGGAGAAAGCGGAAATGTCTCTCAGATAGAAATAGATAAATTAACACGGTGATGACCAGGAAGCTGCAGCGCACCACCATCATCTCTCCTTGCAGAGCTGTGGAGGAAATCCCTCTTGTGGTATGAGTTCTGAGATTCTCTGGAGGATCGAGTCCAGAGGAAAAAACTGGAAGCAGCGCCAGTGCAGCTGTGTGGGTCACGTAACACGAGAGTGCACGCAGTGACAGAGTAGATGAGACCACACCGTTACCAAAACCTATATGACAGGAAGAAATAGCTGCAGCATAAGTTTTAACTGTAGTGAAAGCTAAATTTCTGTCCATCAGCTGCTGGAGGAACAACAGCATGCAGCTTACCGGACATGAAACAGGGTCTGGGCATTTCTCTGCGCACCAGCGCTGGAAGGCCGCGGTACATAAATAGCTGCGGTACATAAATAGGTATATATATATATATATATATATATATATATATATATATATATATATATATATATATATATATATATATGTGTGTGTGTGTGTATATATATATAAACAAAGGCTTTCAACTGGTGCCGTGTACATGCTAAGCAATAAAAAAGTATCAAGCTGTAATCAATAACTAATTGTTAAGACCATTTGTATCATGGAAATGAAGCTAAACTAAGCAAATAATTGCTAAAGAAAGTAAAATTAACTAGAAACTAGCTTAACACCACCCACACACATTTTCTAGAAAAAAAAAATGTTACAACAAATTACCCTAGATATATACATTGTAGAGGTCAAGAGAGATGTTTATTATTATGTCGAAAAAATATGTTTAGTGTCAAATAATCTGAAATCATATCTGAAATCTCAGGTATTTAGGCTGTCCCAATCCAGTGTGTTGGACTGTTTCATTGATGATCCTGATGAAGGCATACAGCCTAGTAGGTTGTAGACAGTTTTTTTTTTTTTTCTTTTACAGTGTCCTGCCTGGCAGTGTGTTACTCAGCATCGGTGTCTGAGTATCAAATACAAGCACAACAGATTTACTTTCTCAAGCAGAGCATTACATCTTTTGCTATAGTACTCCGCTTGATCAATCTTTATTATTGCTTGCTGTGGGTTTAATTTCTTGAAGTTATGGACACAGAATTGGAAAAACAAGATGGAGGAAAGAAAAAAAAGATGAAGAAAAGAGCCAGGAGAGGTAGGGATGTCAACTGACGATACGAGAGAAGGAAAACAAAAAGATCACAAGAAAACATCCCAGTTCTCCACATCCACTGGATGGCAGACGGGTGAAAAAAAGAAAGAAAAAAAACCCCCCAAAAAACAATAACCATTAGAACAGAACTGAGAACTACACATATATAAATACAACAACAATGTCGCTGTCGTTTCTTAGACGGGGGCAAACTCAGGTGAATTTCTTAGGTGAGTATTATGGAAGAGGATAGTAACAGAAAGGGGAGATTAGGGTGGAGACAGTGGAGAGATACAAGCCCAAATAGAATTCTAAATCAAAATTATCTTGGTGTATGAGTAGGGGTCTCACGATTCTCCAAATCCTCCATTCAATTCGATTCAGTTTTCAATTTTAGGGTCATAGTTGCCATTTTTAGACTACTCTAGTCTATCATCATTGGTTTTATTCATTAAATTTTGTAATGTAAATCTTATTTCAAAATACATATAAGTGATGCATTTTCCATTATTTTGTGTAGCGTATAGCATTAAGCGTTAATGGTAAAATTTAAATAATTTATTTACTATATTATTGCATTTAAAATAAATTGTTACACTTGTAATTATAATAATCTTGTTAAAATAAATTACAGAGATGATTAGTAACAGAGGGTGGCTGCCATCTAGTGACTTTTGTTTATTACAGGCTTTTGTAACTGATTGCAACTTACACTAACTTGGAGTCTGTGTAGGTTTCACAAAGGGAGCCTTTAGAAGCTGAACTTAGTCCAATTGGTCATTCAGCCAGTGCAATTTGGAAACATGTAGACGCAAACCATGTTGATGTCTGCAGTATCAAGTTCTGTCTAACCGACAGCTGTATAGCACAGAGTGAAAGTCCTGTAATCGGGCCATAGTTTAGTTACATTTTTGCCTCTAAATCACAGCCATGTTCTGAACGGGAGTATTGTTAACGTTTAATAACAAAAAATTGATAAATAAAGGAGTTTTGGGGCAGATAATGCCTTATTACAGGCGGCAACACCCTGCCTACACCATCTCATTCTATGGATATATGCTGATCGCGAGTGGATATAAACTCAATGGCTCAAAACTTCTCTAGGTGAGTAAATCAACATAAAAATATCTAAAAAAAATAGGTCCAGGATGAAAAAACAAACAAACTTGAAGCTCTGGCTCGCTCAGAGAAACGAGCTATGTGCAGCTAAAAGTAGTCCTCTTGTTTACAACGAGAATGTTGACGTAACTCACTGGGAACTCAGAATTTCCTCACTGGTGATTTGAGAGTAGAAGGAGCGGCTTTAGCTCCGGTCCCGCTGCTTCTTTCTGTCCTAGTTGTGGTCGAGCTGTAGTTTAGCTAATTGCTATTTGCTAGCGTCAGCTATTACGCACTGTAGTGAGCTGTGTTCATGGGGATGCTCTTAGTGTGATACAGCAGCTAATAATATTACCAGGTGTTGATGTGAGTTGTTGGAGAACTGGTGAGGTGTATTAGGTTTTATTTTCTAAAACCATTAGATTATATTTTACATTCATTGTTGTTCTTTTTTACTTATAACTTTTTAAAGTTTTTTTTTTACTTATTTATCTAATGATGGCGACAGACTTTCTTAGCAGCTAAATAGTTTTGAAACACAAATGTAATTTATGATTGAGTAGCAGCTGTGCAGTTTTTCTTTGCTTTAATGTAGCTGTGATGCAGATGTTGTGAATTATATATCTCCATTTTAGATGAATCAATTAATTGTTAATTGATTAATTATTTAAAAAGCAATTCTTTAAAGTGGATCTTTTTAGTTTGCTTTCAAATGAAACATTTCTCTATTTGGACCGCATATTATTATGTGCTCTTAGTCACTAGCTGTCATTAGGCACACTTTAATTTAAAAAAAGCAAGATATTTGAAGGGAATAAGACAAATTTAAAAAAAATCTACCGGTTGTGATCTCTTGCGTATCATCAAAATATTACGTTTTGATCACTTTTGTCAATCAGCATGAATTTTTGCACTGAGTTTTGGATAAAGTGATTGATTCAAGAGCTTGAAAAGGAAGAAAAAAGACTTGAACTACTTAAATAATTTATTAAGCACTTAAAGCAAGACTTGGGTGAGGGAGATATTTTTACACAATTCAATATGAGTCTGTTTATATGAAAAAAAGTGTCTGTTCATTTAAACCATTTAATACCACTTTTGAAAGGGAGGAAATTCTTAAGAATTCCTTGGGTATGTTATTAATTTCCTCTCATTTCAACATTACACTTTTCATGCTTTTCCAAACACATTCAAGCTAAATTCAACCTAAACAGTCTATTCTTCCCAGTGATTTCAACTTCTGTTATAATGGAGTGTTCAGCTAATTTGTTTAAAAGAGATGCTAAGATAAACTTTCTTTTATTCTTTAATTATAAGCTCTATAATAACAGTTTCTTACTTTAATCATCTTCAGATTTATTCAACTTTAATATATCGTTGCTAACCTTGGCACTGAAGACTGTGTTTCAATCATTTTAAAATGCACAGCATCCTGCTTTATGACTAGTTGTTAAAAAAGAAAAAAATGGAAAAACTTTGAAAAGTCTTCACTCAGGACAAAAGAAATGCAGCAGTGAGGTAATTATCCAGCCAAACCTTTCACAGCTACTGTTGTTCAAAATATCTGGCCAGAAATGGATGAAACTGACAAATAAAACTAGGTCTGAACATTGAGTGAGAATGATAGACAGCACTTCTCTTGGCATTCCAATTTCCATTTCTGCTTATTCCCTTAACTAGAAGGCTCAGTCAAAGATTCAAAACTATCTGTGGCCTTGAGCGTTTCTTGCTGCAGGGAGAGCCTTTGAGTTCATCTCATTTCAGAGTTTCTGAGAAGCCAGCATGTGACAGTCCGTTCTCTCCCTCAGCTCCTGTTGTTGAGTACATTGGACTTCCTCCGGGTCATGGGAGACCAGGCTCCTGTCATCCAGTCTGTTTACCACCTCACTGCTGTCAGAGAGGCACAATACTCTTCCTCTGAAACTGGTGAACATAGTACAATATATATCTGCCTGTGGCACCTCTTTACTCGTATTCCTTAATTCTTAAATAATGCTTTTGGACCACATGTTCAGATATCACAGTAAGACATTCAAAGGCAAAACATATGATGATCAGAAGTTTGACCAGTGGGGTACATGCTTGCTCAAGATCTAAATATCTGTTCGAGACACTTGCCTGAGGCTGCTTGTCAGTTGTCTTCAAGGAGTTCCAAATGTGTTTTCTTTAACAGCCAGAGGCACAGACCGAACGCTGCCTTAAGACACGCAAAATCTCTTTTACTGACAAGGACATTTACTTGTTTGCAGAGCTATGAAAGATGTAGTTGTTGACTTACAGATATCTGTTTTTGCGTTTTTTTCTAACTTAAATGTTTCTGATCACTAAAAATTGGCCTCATTTGCCTCTGTTGGTGCAGTGTTTATGATTCAACAATAAGAAAGAGATTAGACAAAAATGCCAATCTTGTGTGAGTTCCAAAACAAAAACCAACGCTGGGAAAATACTTTATGAACCGATAGACAAAAGTAGAATTTTTGAGAAGGTGTTTGTGATATTGTATCTGTGTGAAACTACTCGAAGTGTATCCAGTCTTTCAGTGTAATCTTGATAGAATTTAGAACTTTAACTTCTACACCTGTTGAGAACATCTTGGTAATAATGAAAATACAGTTTAAAAAAAAACACAAAAAACTAGTCACTCCCTTGGATGTTTTACCCTTATTTTTTCTTTTACAAATCAGTCTTGATCAGCGAGACTTTTTATGTTAAAGTGAAAACGACAAAATGATAATTGAATGAATGTGTTTAACATTAAATCAGTGACTGTATAACTATCAATTTTCTTTAAAGTATCCTAATTCAACAGAGGTCCAGCCAAATGGTTTTAGTTGTCTCATGATGAATGAAATTAAAATCAACTGATTGCAGTAAGTGTCTCGTGTGATTGTAGTATAAAGACATCTCTGGAAGGTCCAGTCCCTAGTTAGTCCCTGACTTCTATTACACCATGAAGACAAACTAACCCTCAATATAGTTATATGTACCAATATCCCATGGACTCTGAGTATAGCACGGTCTTTTTTCTCCATATTAGTCATTCCTGATTATTGCTCAATAAGTGATTAATTCATAAATTAGTCTAGGTATTCATTTAACATACCTTTATCATTAACTGTAGGCCACTGTCTAACATAATTGATCCAGGTATTCATCATGCTGTCACTGTAGAGCACACGTGTTAAACTCCAGGCCCGTGGGCAAAATCCAACCATAGCCATTTACGTTACTTTAGAGCAGCGGTTCTCAACCTACTTTGGTCTTTGGGTCATGGACCCCTTTCTTGTTTTCGATCAATTCTGAGTGACTCCCTCCCCCAATCTTGTGGGGGGAGGGGGTGGGTGTAGAAACAGCAGAAAATGCCTTTGTAATTTCATTGTGGCATTTATTCATTATTTTAGGCAAATATGAGCTTTCAGACAGCTTTCAGCTTTCAGAATTTCCAGAACAAAAAACATGAATCATCACTAGCTCCTTGGCATATGTAGAAAGTTTCAAACAAAATTTAAGTGAACAGGATATATGAAAAATACAGTATTAAAATATATATTTTATAACATACATATTTCTGAAAACTTCTGTAGTTGCCTTCATAAACATGAATAAAACAAATTTTTAAACAGTAGTTTTCCGAAAAATATATGTAACAAAACAGGAGACACTTGCACTTGTCTCCTACTCCTGAGTTTCTGTAACCTGGGTTGAATAATGGCAACAGCTGTAATGATCCCTCTCTCCAGTTAATGTCTGTTTCCCTGTTTGGTCTTCATGTGTGTCCGAGCTCAATAATTATGAGATTATTAAAGTGTGGCCCCAGTTGTCCTCAACATTCAAAGTTTTCTGAGATACTGGATTTGGAATACTCATTAATTGTCAGTTATGATCATGAAAATGAAAAGAAAATGTTTTTTTTAAATATATCTGTGTGTGTGTAATAAATTAATCTAATATACAAGATTGACATTTTTAATGCAATTACTGAAATAATTTTCCTGATATTCCCATTTTATGATCAGTGTTTAAGATCAAGTGTACAATGAATTACACTTGTGGAAGAGAAAAAGAAGGACATGTTACCTTCTCTGGTTTAGGTAGATAAAGGTCTCAGTCACATCTGAGTTAAATAACAATCTATTTCTATAAATGCTATAAATGTCAGATAATCTTTTTAAGAATATATATATTTTGCGGACTCACGGTTGAGAATAACTGCTTTAGATAACCCTGTTGATAGAACCTTTAAGTTATATTTATGCGCACCTGAATACAATTTTATCTGTAAATCAGTGTTTATTTGAACAATCCTGAATCACATAATCATGTAAAGCTGTTAAGTATAATTTAATTTCAGTAAGTACTTGCTGAATGCAGAAACACATTTTGTTTTGTTTTTTCGTCATATTTTAACAATTTGTTATAGATTTATCAAAACTTTCTGTCACAATCAGCCCTTTAAGGATACTCATGAGCTTGATGTGGCCCAGCATGAAAATTAGCTTGACACCTCTGCTGTAGAGGGTCAGTATACAATGATAGCTTAAAGAATGTGGATGACGCCATTACATATTATGCTGCCCCTGGAAAGCTCTTGGGAAATCTGCTTGTTTGACCCGAGCACTCGCTATTCAATTGAATTTACTGGCATATACAGGCAACCGTGGTGAAAAGGCCAGGGCTCATTCTACTGACCAGAGCATTGCTGGAGCATGTATGGGGAAGAATTTTTTTTTAATATATATTTATTTGTGGTTTTACTTGTGTAGAGTCCCTTTAATGAATAATTCCCTGACATTTGTCACCGCAGCAAGGGCGGCCTACACAAATCGCTCACCAAATCACTAAGTGAGATATAAAAAAATGTCTAACACACTGAACATCCCCTAGATCTCAGTTAAATACATCCACAAGAAATGGAAGTAATATGGCACGTGTGTACATTTGCCTATATCAGGCTATGCAAACTAAGTGTTCATGCAAGAAGGAGACCAGTTAGAGAGGTCACCAGAACCCCTATTACTACGCTGAAGGAGGTACAAGCTTTTAGTAGCTGAGAAAGCAGAGACTTTATATCTGATACCTTCAATAGTTTATGGTAGAGAGGTAATGACAGTCAGTGTTGAAGAGAAAAACATATCAAGAGATGGTTAGTTTGTCAAAAGGCATGTGGGAGATTCCATGGTCAATTGAAATAAAGTTTTTTGGTCTGATGAGATCAAAGAGCTTTTTCACCATCAGACGGTGCATATCACCAAAAACACACCATCCCCACTGTGAAGCATGGTGGAGGCAAATCATACTACGTGGGATGCCTCTAGGAAGAAGGCCCTGAAAGGCTTGCAAAGACAGAAGTTAAATTAATGCAGAAAAATAACAGAAAAACCTGGACGTCATTTTTTTTTCCATCTACAAGACAAGAGAAATGTGGCTGACTGGTTAATGTAATTTTCAGTGTTGTGATATTTAGCTTGCAATAGATGTTACTATACAGCACAGTTTTATAGCTTAAGATATATCAATGATATTAAAAACGTTGGAGTAAATCTAGTAAATGTATTTATACGTTACTCTGGCATATAAATGTATTTTACATTGGTAAAAGCAATACTATTTTTACTTGCTTGTTTTTAATTTTTATTCCAACTATTGTCTTGATTATTGTCTTATTGTAAATACTTTCTTGTATTTTAATCGTCAAAGTGATATATGCTGTGTTCCAATTTTAATCATGTAAAGCACCTTGAATTGCATCGTGTTGAAAGTGTGCTATACAAATAAAATTGCCTTGCCTTGCCTACCCTTTGTGCACAAGTTAAATATAAGGCTTTAGCTAAGTCCTTATGTGTAGACTTCTATTTTATTTGACCCTTTCATTGGGTAGTTTTTACATAAGTCAAAAGTTGTGGGAGCAGGTGGTTTCTGTGGACAGGAGTGAACATCTTAAAAATAATCTTGTCGAACATGTGATTGTTTACAGATGGAGGCGAAACGGTCAGAATAAAAAAAAGGTCCCTCTTCTTGGCACCATTACAATCAATTACAAACTAAATTATTAAATTCAAACATGTTTCCATCCAATTCCAAGTACTGGATTGGGATCCTAGTCAAGGGATTTTCAGTTGATCGGACAAAAGAGAACTCAGCTCAATTTACCATCCCTGTTGTTGGTTTACTGTCTTCGATTTTGTCACCTGGAGC
This sequence comes from Apricaphanius iberus, assembly GCA_028564705.1. NCBI lineage: Eukaryota > Metazoa > Chordata > Actinopteri > Cyprinodontiformes > Aphaniidae > Apricaphanius > Apricaphanius iberus. The sequence goes on from JAPXFQ010001286.1 coordinate 412,920, forward strand.
AGAGCAGAACATGTTTAGTAAGTTTTAACATGTAAGTTAACACATTAATAAGTGGAACTGTTTTTAAATATATTACTGGTTGAATTAACAATAAGGCAAATTTAGAGAGAAAGTATGCAAGTGTTAGCCTAACATAGTAAGATTAGCAACAGCCAGACATAAATTTGTTGATGACTGTAGCTGTAGGTCCCTGTGTTGAAGCAATTTAAGCTTAATTCCAGGCACACAAACTTTATTCATAAGCCTCTATAGTTTCATTTAATCAATTGAAAAATCATGTTATATTTATTTGTCAAATCATGCAACATAGATTGTCCACAGTATTTATAGGCAATATAATGTCAGTATCAAAAACCTAAAAAGATACATTTGATGTCTAAAAACACCAAACAAATGTGTTTTATTAGACTAATTTGTGACCAGTCTCTCAAAAGAAAGTTAGTGTTGCTGCCAAAGCCTGCAGTTACTAAAAGGCTCAACAACTGTGTCCCAGTTCACATAAAAATCATCCGTCAGATTTGGATGGCTGCTAGTGACAACTCATAATTATTGTGGGACTTTCTTAGCTTTTTTGACATAAATAGTTTACCATAAATGAAATAACTATGGGCTGTGGAGTTACATTATGTTGCTAATACAATAGCTGTTGGCTTATTTTGTATACCACACGACAATTCAAAAAGGTGACACTGAAACACAAAACAGTGCTGTCCAGTTGGGAGCCCTACTTTTTTGGAATAAATCACAAAATTGATTGGCTTTTCGTTCTCCCTGAGGAATTCTCTCCTTAAAAATTTTAGTATGGTAGACTTATATGTTCATTTTTATGAGAACATTTATAAAAATATGCTTTGCTCATGTAAAACATGTTCTTGAGTTATTAGTCAATGCTACCCTGAAGTCCTGTTGTAAATCTTTATAGAAGGAAAGGTGAAGAAGCCTCAAGTACACTCAGTGGTTGGAGGGTTCTCTGTTATTCTAAGTAGCTTGTGCAACATTATTCTTCTTACAATTAGCTATAGAGGCTCCAGAGCAGAGTGAGCAATCCCTACCACAGAGCGCCTCTTTCTTTGTAACATTGTTTGCTGTTTCTTTTATGTCACTGGCTCTCTGAAAAGAAGGTTGGACACTTTAGAACAAGCTTACCGACTAGCCCTTATATGTATGATACTCCCAACCAAGTTTCAGAACCGAAGAAACATTTTGGATGTGAGGTAAAATGTATTGAAATGTAAATTTAAATGTATTTAGATAACAAGAGAAGTCTAGTTGCTGTTGTTTTTTAACTGTCAAGGCTCCCAGTATATCACCATTTTTTAAACCCTACCATCAAGTCTGGCAACAACAAACATGGAACATTTTAAGTCATGTTAACGTTCTTCCCTGCCCAATTTTTAATTTCAACATACCATACTCTTGACATCTGCATGAGTAAAAACATTAATTGCTACAGTGTCTAACCGATTTAGTATCAGTGTTTGCAACCAGATAAGCAGATGTACCCAATAGGGTGATCGAACATTCTACAAAACGGTTCTACCCTCTAAGTATTTTCTCACAATGGTCATATTCATTTGCAGCCTCAGGATGATAGACAAACTGCATTCCTGATAGGCAATTATATCTGCTCACATGTTTAACTGTGTTGGATAGTACCTAGAAAGAATCACACACAGGGGTCGGAGAGAAATTGCATTTAATTGAGCTCTACAGAGGGAGATCAAATTAAGTTTTTGCAGAGGGAAACCAGGAGAATACTGTGGTTGACCGTGTCTGTCTGTTCTCCTTCTCTCAGCTTCTCAGCTAGTCTCCTGATGTCAAAGCTCTGTTTCATGGTCTCACAGCTCTGTCTCCTGGTCTCAAAGGCTCATCCCCCTGCAGCCTCCCTTTATTTGGTCACAGTTCATTAACATATTAAAAGAACAGGATGTCCTGATAAGGAGCATATGACTGAAATCAAATGACATTTAAAAAGTACATTTGAACTATGTGATAAAGAAAGGCACCCTAAGAAAATAATAATAATACAACACTATTATTTTACCTAAAATTTCCCTAACAGACTGTGTGAAATAACTTGTAGGGCAGATACATGCAGACATTAAAGAAACTTAAAACAAATTATACAAAAGCATAAGTCCAAAATGAGAGGTTATATTTGTCTATTAAACACATATATCTTATTCCATTTTCACTGCCAAACACAGTATTTGTCTTAGCAGTGAAACCAATTGTTTAAAAGGATGAATTTCAGGCAGTTTCCATTTCTGTTAACCATACCTTTTATACCTTTGTCAGAGATCGAGGCTCAATAATGGATGATTTTGAAAAGCACAGTATTTTGATTTGGGCTCCCAAAACAGCATTCTAAGCAGTGAGTAGGCATAAATCTGTCAGAATATTTTGATATAATTTTTATGCCTCCAAAGTGTTTTTAATTTTTTTAATTAGTATTTATTTACATGACCAATGCTAAAAAAAACTAAGATGGTTTTTCCTCTCCCACAGAGGACAATGCTACATAAATGTGCTAAATGCCCATTTGCAAGGTTTGTTTGGCATGTCTCCCTTTCCTTATCTACCTTGCCATGAAACAAATTTGATTATTCCCATTCAGCAGTCTATTTGGCTCAAGCTAAGAAAAAGCAGCTGCCCGCACTTCACAACTTTTGACAAATCAGAGCAGACTGAACTAACTGATAAAGGGTTCCCAGAAAAGGTAATCAGTCTGTAAAGTTATCAAATAAAACATTATCATAACAGTGTTTTTTTTATACCATTAATATCTGGAGTACTACTTTACGTACAAAACCAAAAGGTAATAGTTAAGGCTCTATGAGCACAATCTGTGCAATTTATGCTGTTACCAAAATCAGTAAGGCTTCATTGTGTGTAAACAAGGTTACTATAGCTGGTTTGCTTGCTTCATAAAGGACTCACTTGTTTTTGTATCTCCATTAAGGGACCAACTGAATGTAAGTCATGTGAAGCTTTGCTAATTTATCTGTAAATTATATCAACAAAGAGCTACCTTAATCAGCACATTCAAGGGATAGTTGGAATTTTTAGACATGAAGTTGTATGCCATCCTTACCAGCAGCATAGTGCATACACATTGACCCAAGATTGTGATAACCTCCTGATCAGAGCTCTCACCATTGTAAGATTTTCAAGAAAGTAGTCCCGTCTAGTTTCTGGGGCCATCAAACTGTGCTGTTTTACTTTAGAAAATGATATGCGTCAAGTTTTCACACTTTCGCTGTTTTTTTCAATGCCAATCTTTTCGTCATGCATGCGCAGGAAGGATGCAAACATTTTTTAAACTTGATTGTGAGTTAATTGTTTTAATCCATATATCTTGAGTTTCATTCAATAATTTTCAATTTTTGTTTCACTTCCAATACAGACATTTTCACTACATTTATTTCAGAGAATTACAATTTTCAGTTCCAACTATATCTTTCAATGCCATTTTTTATTTTTTTCCAGTGCCAATATTCCTTTTCAGTTTCCTTTTAATCTGATATCATCCTGATCCCATACACTTACTGCCGATAGTTAATTCAATGCTATCTTCACCCCGATTAGCATGTTCTCAGTGTAAACAAATTATCTTTAAGATAATGCAGAAGTAGGCGGCATCAAATTAGTTAGTAAATGGAACTTACCCGGGATACTAGCATGGCAGCATTCTTTAAAGTAAGTATTTTCTCTTCTCTTTTTGTTTTGAGCTGTAATCGTCCTGGCTGAAGTGTGCACTACACACACAAAAGTCCTTTATTCTCACTTTTGCTTCCACAGAGTAGCTGATGGCAACAAGCCAAAGTTGCCTAACAGCAAGGTCCATGACCGAAAAATTATGAAACATGAAAGGTGATCCTGGCACATTCTTGTTGTAACAACCCAGGAATTTGCAAGTGTGCACTATTGCTTTATATATTTTACTTGACCTCGATTTAGCTTTCTTTCGTCGTCGTCATCCGAGTAAGTTCAATGAAACAGCTGATCGGTTCATGACAAATGCAAATTAATCATGCTTTTAAACACTAATGACTTTCTCAAGAAAAACGGCACAGTTTAATGGCCCCAGAAACTAGGCGGCACTACTTTCCTGAAAAGCTTTGAATGGCAAGAGCTCTGACCAGGAGGTGATCACAGAGTTGGGTCAATGTGTATGCACTATGCTGTTGGTAAGGATGGAATACAACTTCATGTCTAAAAATGTGAACTATCCTTTTAACACTATTGTAAAAAAAAAAAGCTCTAAAATAAAAACGAAAAATGCATAGATCGAAAGACATATGAACTCAAGCAAATTTATGGCATAACATTAGTCAGTCTTCTTTCCATGAGGGGAAAGTAAAACAAAGGTTTTTGTTAACTAACGGTGCATTCACACCATCCCTGTTTAGTCTGCTTGAATCAAACTCTAGTTTGTTTATTAGAAAGGCAATTTCATTTGGGGAGGTGTGAATGGGCACTCCAACTCTGATTTGGACCAAAAAAACAAACTTTAGTCTGCCTAAAAACGTAGGTCTTGGTTCAATTGAAGTGACTCTGCTTCAGTTCAATGGCATGTGTGAATGGCAAGCAGACTCTGCTCCTCCATGTTTCTTTACATTTCACTGTGCTGAAAGTTTCCCCTGCTGCAAAAAGTGCACACAACGCCACCACAGGTGGAAAGCTGAAATTGTTGCTCAAAGCTTCAGATAGTCTAACAAAATTAGGCACTGTGAATGTGAACTGTATCAGCTAAAAACCACAACAATTTTGCATTTTCAGTCCCCAATCAAACTTAGTCTACTGGACTATCAGGTGTGAATGCCGACTAAGTAGAGTGGAGTAGGTCAACTTTATGTTTCATATTTAAAGTTCTCTTTCACTGAAAATCTTGAAAAACTGAGTTTTCTTTTATTAAAAACAGTCTATTTTTGTTCTAAAAGCATGCTGCATATGAACATTTTATGCAAACTCTAATCCCTGAATCAGTTATATAAAGAAAAGAGACCAGAAAATGCCTGAGTTTTAAAAAGTTCAAAAAGCACACGTCATTATGCTCACTTAGCATTCATGGTCTCGCCTACTTAGCTTTGGACCGCCCACGGAATATTGTTTCTGCAAAGCTGAAAGCCAAGCCTTTTGCAGCTATTAGAGGCTACAGACCTTACAGTACTGACTTTGCCTCAAGATTGAACTTAAAGTATCGTCACAACAGTGGAACACCAACTTCCAGTCTTTTACTTTTCACAAAGTGTTTTACTTTTCAAGTATTGTGTTATAAAACGTGCCATGACAATGAAATGTACTACCTCAGCTAACAGCTGATATCTGTGACCACATCCACCCAGAGATGTTTTAACTATCCTCAAAGGTAACTGACGCTTCAAACCATGAATTGTGATAGCAGCGGAATCCGCCGCTCAGACAGCATTCTTTCACACCAGCGAACACAGAAAATTTTTTATATAAACAGCAGTGAAGGAGAACTTTTAGGCCGGACTTAAATGAAATAAAGGGCATGAACATTCATTTCATAATTGGAAGTTACACATTATTATAGCAATTTACATGTTTACTTTTTAATACACACTAAAGTGCACAATCTGTACTTTTGTAACTTTTTTTTCTAATTGTACTTTTTTACCTTTTCTAAATATTCTAATTAAACATCTTTCAGTATCCTGCTGTGTTTGCACACTGCAAACTTGGTCTGCCACTTTGTCTGTAATTAACCTTAATAACTGTACAGTACTCTGTTTTTGTAACTATTGCACATGATTTATTTGTAAAAATTGTGTGTTTCTGTTCTGTGACCTTTTATGTTTTTATATGTTTTTTTTCATGTTATGACCAAATTTCCCCTTGTGGGACAATTAAAGGATCATTCTATTCTATTCCATCATCATTCATTTCATGGTTATTATGTAACTAAAGCAAGCCATCTGTGTCCAGATTCTTAACACATTGTTGAGCTTGTTCTCATTGTACCTTGTCACTAATCATTTTTGTGGTGACAGGATAACAAGTTTTAATATTTACAGATATTGTGACTCTGTCTGTTTTTAGCTAAAAAAAGGTGAACTACTTGATTTGGAGTCAGTTCTTGCTTCAAACAAATGGGTTAAGTATGGTGTCTTGTTCCCAGGTGTTGGTAGAGTGGAGCAAGAAATGCATAGATGGCTCTGCGGCTTGTCTGCTTCAATGCTTAGGTCTATTTCAAAGAGTTTGGCTAAAAAGTAAACCTTTTGTTATTGCCTGTTAGTTCAAATCCAAAATAGAAAGATGAGATGAACAGGTGTCTTGGCCTGGACCTCAGTATTCAGAAAATGTGCTAGATACAATATGGAAAATAGAAATTAGTGCCGATGTAAAAAACAAGCAAAAAAAATATACTAAGGTTAGTTTTTTTTTGGTAAAGTACAAGTATAATCTTCTAGACAACAAACTGCTGATGTTCTTGCTTTGAATAGAGATGTTTTGTTCATGGAGATCTCTGAATCTAGCAATGTAGGGATTGAATACTACAATGGGTATGGAAAGTATTCAGATCCTTTTAAATTTTTGGAATTTGAATGAATGAAATAATTCTTTAATCGAACATTAACCGAAATAATATATAAAAGAGAAATAAAAACACATGTCCACAGGGAACACAAACAAGAAAAAAAAAAAAAATTAATAGGAATCAAGCCTGGAGAGAGGAAACCGCCCCCAAAACTTTCATAGTCAGTTCGAAAAGGAGTAGGAAGAAGCTTATGCTTATGAAATCCTACCCCAATTGACTCTATAAAAATACACACACGCATATATATATATATATATATATATATATATATATATATATATATATATATATATATATATATATAAGTTAAATATAATTAAGTTGCTCTCCATAATAAATGTATAGTACACCACATCACCAAGCAATCTACCACCATAAACAGTACTCAAAACTGTACTAAATCCATATACTGTTGCAGTAGGATTTTTTACAATACTTTAAATTGATTCTGTTCACACGGCCTTTCAAATTGTCATCCATAAAGTTCCACAAATTCACTCCACAGACCACTATGCATAATTGCCTCGTTTTTGTATGTGCTTTTTTGTCCTAAAATTTATTTAGCTCTCCTTTTAACTCATGACCGCCTTTCCTTTCAGAATTTACTTTTCATCTTCAGGTTATTGATTATTTCTTGCTCTGTACATTATTTGACCAGTTTTAAATTTTACAAGATCCATAAATTTAACAATATTTAACTTTAAAAATGATGAGTTTGCATTCTCCAGATATCCCACTTTATGAATTATTCTCATTCCTTTTTTGCAATGTACAATGTGGATTCAAATTGCATTTGTAAAAATTACCTCAAATCTCCACACATTAATTTAAATATGATGCAACCATTGAATAATAAAAGTTTTTAAAATTCTTAAAGTTTTTCATTCTTTGTTTCAGTGTAGCCATTTGCTAAAATCTAAATTTTAATTTCTCATGAATATACACTCACCCCCCTGTCTGACAGAAATAAACAAAAATGTAAAATTGTTTGTAAAATTATTTTAAAAGAAAAAATAATATCAAATGATCCTAAGTATTCAATAGTTGCTCAGTATTAAGTAGAATCCCCCTTTTGAGCTAGTTCAGCCATGAGCCTTCTTGGAAATAAGTTTTTCACACCTTGATTTGGGGATCTTCTGCCATTCTTCCTTGCAGATCCTCTCAATTTCCAGGTCTAAACCATTTTCAGGTCTAGTCAGAGATGCTTTATTGGGTTTATTTCAGGACTCTGGCGGGGCCATTCAAGAATGGTCACAGTTCCAAAGCCACTCCTTTGTTATTTAAACTTTGTACGTGGGGTCATTGTCCTGTTGGAAGGTCAACCTTCAGTCTAGTCTGAGGTCCTGAGCACTCTGGAAGAGGATTTATTCCAGGATATCTCTGTTCTTGGCCACATTCATTTTTCCTTCAATTGCAACCAGTCGTCTTATCCCTGCAGCTGAAAAACACCCCCACAACATGATGCTCCCACCACCATGGTTCACTGTAGAGATTGTTTTGGGTAGGTGATGAGCAGTGCTTAGTTTTCTCCACACATACCACTTAGAATTCAAACCAAAAAGTTCAATCTTTTGTCTCATCAGACCAGAGAATCTTATTTATCATAGTCTGGGAGTCCTTCACATGTTTTTTTTGAAAAGTATTTTAAGTCTAAGCGGTATGTGAGGAGAAAACCGAGCACTGCTCATCCCCTGCCCAATACAATCCCTACAGTGAAACACGGTCAAAAGGAGTCATCTGAGGTGGGCTTGATCCAGAACACACTTGGAAAACTAATATCCCATGGTATCCTTAAAAAACGATGGACAGTGTTAATGTGGACACAGTTTTCTGGGTTTTCCACCTGGACTGTTAACCCCACCGTACCAGAAAGATGGACGGATAAATGCCTGGATACCTAAGGACATGAGTTGCTGAAAGAACTGAAATTATGGTTCATATAAGAATAAAGTTGTAAAAAAAAAAAAAAAAAAAATTATAACAAAATATTTGATTGACCTATGGAAATTAAATATTTCATTATATGCTTCTGTTACTTTTTATTCTTTAAACAGTATTTTCCTCATAAATTACTCAGTAATTAGATTCAGAGTTAAAGATCTTTGGCAGGAAACGATTTTAATGACTGAGGTCATTAAACAGTGAGAGGATGTTCTTCTGATAATAGCTTGTAATTATTCATGCTTTAAATTTGTATAAGTCATGGCACATAAAGCACATTTCATAATTCAACTAATGTTCTTATTATTGGCTTACTGGATGAAATAAAATAGGAATTACAGAGTTTGAAAGAATGGCTTATTATATAAAAGTTTTATCACACAATGGTTACAAATGGTTGTTCTTTCAAAAATGAAACAATATCAGTTTTTATTTTAACTCTTTTCTTTGTCTTCAGCTTAATTAATTTTATAATTTGCATTGTTTGACTTTGTAGAGCATCTGAAGTTCCTGATCTCCAAGGCCCATTGACTTCCTTGCAGAGTAACCTTGCTGGAAATGCCAGAACATTACTCATGCTGCTTTTTTTGCCAACTCACTGCATTATTCGTACCCTCTTAACTGCATCTGATTTTATATATTTGCACAGAAAAAAAGCATCCTGGGTGTATTATGCACAGTATAGCTTAAATGGATTCACTTGGATGTGATTTTCATGTGCTGGAAGTCATTGTTATTTATGACATGGAGTTTCCCTCCGTCTAAGCACACTGCCACATAATCTGTCACTGTCACTGCTTTTATTTGACCAACTTCCAAAGTGTGGTTACTTATGTCAGGGATGGGGCTGGTCGAATTCATTTACCAAGGCAATCTGTGGTCCTAAATGACAACACCAGAGTTCATGTAGTTAAAGTTTAAGCGTTGATTACACCTGTGGGCATGCTTTTATGAATGCTAACTGCTGCTCTGCTCTCCTCAGCACATTTCCCATCCCTTCAAGAGCTCTTGTCTCCTAGTTCATCTCATCTAAAAAGCCACTGGCTCCTTTGCGAGTTCCTGCACTGCTGTTCTCCTTTTTGCTTTTCTGACGCTGTACAATGCACAACACTAAGCCCAAAGGCTTTGGGCTGAATAGAAGTGTCATAAAAACCCATTCACATCCCAAATGGCTCTTCAAGGTGGAAAGTTTTAAAGGTTTTGTTCCCGCTATGCAAAAATGGCAAAGTGCTGCTCATTGCTGCAGCTCACTACCTCCAACAGGAAAAAGACAGAGTGAGTTGGTTAAAGATATTCCTAAAGCTGTCAAAAATAAAAAAATATATAAATTAGGAACTGACGAAACTTCCTCCCAGTTGTGTACAACTAATACCAGAATTGGCATTTTTGCTTTTTTTTGTTATGATTATTCCCACATCTCTGGATTTCTGTAAAAAAAAGAAATGTGTTATTTTCCAACAACAGATGGGGGTGGATTTGAAATGCTTCTCTTTGTAGCAGTTACCTTTCAGACTGAACCGATGCCACTAGTGGTGCACGAAACCAGCTATTGAAGAAATGACAGCTTACAGGCAACTCGTTCTCAGGTTTGTTTAGACCGCATAATTTGCACTTTGTACATATCCATCCCTGCAGAGAAAAAAGGAGGAAATTTAAGCTGTCTTTTGATGTGTCCTTCATGTAGACGTTTTATACACACATCAGCAAAGATGACAAAACAACAGAAATGACCAATGTTTTACAAAACTACACAAAAGGGAGAAAACATGTCCATAGAGTTATCAACTGAACCATGAATTTATTCTTTCTTTCTTTTCAATCTTTATCTTTTATTTTACTGAATTGGTAATCAAAAGGTAAAAGTTTTGCTATTTAAAGGCACACTTTAAAAAAGGGTCAATCACTTCAACATGAAGTCACCCTTCCTGAATTTATACACAGTACCAAATATAATCTATTTTTACCTATCACTTTTTAAAATATTAATGACATATTGATTCATACATTCACTTTTAATTAATATTCAATCTAGACCAAGATGAAGAAAGAATCCTAATTGTGCCATCACACATCAATCAGATGATATCATGTATTGAATATAAACATTACACTGGCCTAAACGCAGGTCTCCCTCCTGGTCCATGGATATCAATTGTGTGAACAAGGGCTTTCATGATTGGTTTGACAGGAGTAGATCCACAGCTTGCATTCCTTCTACATTGGTTGGTAAAACCTAGTTTATACTTCTCCATCAGCAAGTTTGCACACAGACACAGATGTATTGATGGAGTCATTTTTGTTTTATAGTTCTGCGTTGGTTTGCAAGTGTTGCAATAATTCCCTACCCGGACAACAGGGTGCTGACTTTTTCTGGCGGATCTACCTACCATTGGTGGTCATTTCTAGTCAACTAGAGTTTATTCTCTTCAGCTTGTAAATGCATTCCCCCCTGAAGGAGCAATGGTCGACAGAAAGTAAGTTGTAATTGAGCTGGAAAGCTTTTGCAGTATTCAATGATGTGCATTTCTTGTAAAAACGTATCCCAAAAAAAACAGCTGTCTTTTTTATTGTTCTGTACATCTCCTTGTGTTCAAAATCACCAAAACACCATATTAGATCAACTGTCCTTGCATAAAGCATGTAGTACCTGAAAACTGAATTGACTACTAATTACATCGACTATAGAGCACCATTCTGGTAAAATGATATCTGGGTGTTGTTGAGCTGACCAATCACAGGTGTGCGCTCTGTATGCCATTGAGATACCTCGCTTCAACAGATAATGACATTGCATCCATCCATTCCGATGTAGGGGGAGAAGTATAAACTAAACTTTAGATGCACTAGTCTGTGTCTGGTGCAGCTGCACGCTCCAGGGTTTTTATTACTTTCCAAGACGTTGCAGTTCCCAGATAGTGAGATTCTTTGAATACGGTGTCCAGGTCTGAGATGGTGTTCAGATTATCTCATAGGATTCTATTTTTGGTTGGTTCAGTTACCTGAACTCCCTGGCTAAAGTTGAAAATGTCTGCGCATCTGCACCAAGGGATAAGGTGAAAATGTCAGATGGCATTCAGATTTTTCTATCATGTTTTTAAAAATCTACTAAAGACGGAAAATAATGCAACCCCTATTGAACGTAAATTTTACTTAAGTACAATATTTCCCTTTTATTTCTTTTGAATATTGACAGCTGATTTTGATATGATATAAATTTTGCTGTGCAGAAAGAAAATATTATTCATAGTCCCTGGCTTCAACTGTTCAGTGTTCCTGCATCACAAATCCAGCTGCAGAAAAGTTACTGATTGTAATAAAATTTACATTATAAATTATTTACATTTTGTCTGTCTTTCACTATTTTTTTTAACAGCTTAAATAATTATAGAATCTGAAAGCTGCTTCTCCATGCCTGGTTCTAATTCTAGGGATGATGGAATGTTGATGGTAAATGCAAGATGAGAGATTGGCATATAGATTAACATTTTTTCTAAATAGTTTCAAGATTTGCATTTGTGCTTTTTAATTTGGAGAAATGTAATTTTGTTTTTGAGTTTGTAAATTTGTGTTTTGAAATGTAATTGTAAATGTGTTTTTAGAAACATAATTTTATTTTTCAAATTGTTAGTGTTTTTTAAATGTAATTTAGTTTTTGAATTTATTAAGGTGTCTTTTATGTAATTTCGTTTTTCATATTGTAAATTAGTTTTTTGAAATGTAATGATATAATAATGTAATTTAAATGTAAATGTGTTTTGCACTTTTCAGGCACCACGTGAAGGTGTAGCCAATTTTTAGAATCACTTTTTAATGAAAATTTTTTTTAATGTTATACTGCACAGTTTTGTGTATAGTTGAAAGCAGATATTTACATATGCCATATCTTGTAGGCCATCTTTCTCACACCTTTTCAGCTCTCTCCCACTTTTATTTGAAAGTAAATCAGGGCTTTGTGATGGTCTCTCCTTACACTTCCATCCATCCATTTTCTTTACCGCTTAATCCTTAATGGGTTGCGGGGGGGCTGGTGCCTATCTCCAGCTGTCAACGGGCGAGAGGCGGGGTACACCCTGGACAGGTCGCCAGTCCATCACAGGGCAGGACAAACAGGACAAACAACCATGCACACACTCACACCTAAGGACAATTAGGAGAGATCAATTAACCTGACAGTCATGTTTTTGGACTGTGGGAGGAAGCCGGAGTACCCGGAGGGAACCCACGCATGCACGGTCTCCTTACACTTAATTTGTTAAATTTGTTAATTTGTTGTCGTGAAGGCACTTTGTAGCTATTGTGGCTGCCTTCCTCTTAACACTTAGCATGTGGCCAGATATTTAGAGAGAAAAACTCATAGTTGTCTTGCTGACAGATTCTCTTGGGGATCTCCTTCAGAGTTACTATGAACTTGTCTGTCAGTTCTTTTTGTTTTTGGATGATAGATTGAACAATGTTCTATTAATTATTCAGAGCTTTAAATATTGATTTATAATTTAACTCTGCATCAAATCTCGCTAAAGGATCCCCCTTCACCTATCTGATGGGTTCCTTAGTCTTTATGATGCTGTTTATTCTTAATGTTCTCAAACAACCATCATTCACAAAACAGCTGAATGTATACTAAAGTTTGTTATAGATTCGGTTTACCAATTTGGCAACTCCTGAATGTAGTTGGAGGCACTAAAGTTTTTTTGGGGGTACGGGATTAAACAGGGATACATGATACTTAAAAATGGAAAAGATACACAATCATTCTTCTACCTCAAAATTATGTGATGCTTTGTATTGATCAATAACTTGAAATCCCAGTAAAACACCTTAAGTTTGTGTTTGTAACAAAATGTTAAAAAGTTAAAGAGGTATGAATACTTTTGCAAAATGTGGTATGGGTGCATGTGCTTATTGGAAAGGTGAGACAAGAGGCTGATGCTTGGGTCTGAGAGATGAAAAAGCCTGCTCTAAAATTCTTTATGTTTAAACTTAGATTTTGCTGGCAGAAATGACCTAAAAGCTATTTTGGAGCTCAAAGAGCTATAAGATTAACCCGGGTTGAAAACAACTCAAGCTCTGAAGGAACATGAGTCCCTGACTTATTGCTGATATCTGTAAGAAATGAAGCCCTGCTCCATCCATCTCGGTCAGGTCACAATACTTCATTTTTCCTCATTTCTCTGAAAGGGGAAAATATGATTCCCTTATCGATTGCTGCATAAATGTGTTGCCTAGTGATGAAAGATGAGGTGTGCTTTGCTTTTATGTGATCCGATTAACCCCCAGCTGGGATCGGGCTCTCTGCTCTGCCCTGGCTCTCCTGCAGTGTCAGGGTCCGTGTGATGGGCACTTAGAGTGATTAGTGTTGGTTTGCGTTTTATTTGTCTTGAGATATCATTCAAGACATTTTATTAACCAAGGGATTATTTTCCTGTCAAGTAGACGTCAGTGAATTTAAGGCAGACCTTTGCTACATCATAAATATGTGATTAAAAGCTGCAAACATTTTTTTGTTTGTTTTATCACCAAGACGTTTATGTACTTAATCCACTAATGTTTGACTTGTCTTGTCTTTCTGCAGTTACTTTGTTATTTTGGAAATGGCCAGATGGGGGAGATCATGTTTGAACATGTATCACTTGTTTTTACACACCTGTGTGATTGTACACAAGTAAACAGAAACTTTTACAATGGAAATATAAGACAGGTGTTTTTGTGCATAAACAAATTACTCAGAGAGCAACATACCTGATTCAGTTGTTGAGGCTACACCTAGACTTCATTTACACACACGCCAATGCCCACAAAGTATAGCTCTAACCCCGATTTAGTAAATGTATAGTCCCTTGCATGAAATACAAAAAACAAAAACAAATTATTGCTCAATTAAAGCCTGCAAAGTGTGATTTCCATCTTTATACAGTCCACTTTACTCTAAAACCTGTAGAGAAAATCCAATTTAATTATTTGTGGAGGCTTAATAGGTTTTTCACTGAGCATTTACGAAGAAACACCATGCTTAAGATGAAGGAACACAACAGGGTATAAAATCGTGTAAAATTGTAAAGAGACGTTTTGATTTCAAATTGTAAGATATTTAAAAACTTATTAAAAAAAAATCCTATAGCAGTAAATGATATTCAGGGAGCAAACCAATAATGTTTCCACCAGGGTGAATGTCACTAAAAACAAATGCATAATTCAAGACAGAAGCTCTGAAGTGAGCCATGCTTTCAGCCTTTTATAAGAAACTTTCTCTTGTAATGAAAATGACTGCAGTTTTTCTGTAAACTAAAGCTTGTATAGATTTCAATGTGAGTGGGTTCTGAAAGAAAAAAAAATCCTTAGAAAACTTATCTTTATTGCTTGTGGTTAATTTTTTTGGTTTAAATACATCCATCCTTTTAAATAAAGTCACTGAAAGAGGACGTTCCATTTCTGAGCTGGGTCAGACATTTCACTGCAGTTGGAGACATTCTGTCTCCTTTTCCTTTTAATGTGCATGCAAGACCTTATCAAACCCCATCTTTGATAAAGCTCTTGAAGTCCTTGAATACGCCAATGGTAATTTCTCTATGGGAGCTGCAGCTGACATTTATATCCAGTCCTCTAAGAGCCCAAAATACTCTTTCCATTCTATTGTTCGGTGGCTGAAAACGAGAAATTTGCCTCGTGCTCTGACCGACAGTAGGTCCGCTGATGATGACTTAGATCCCCTAAGCAGTTTCTCAGCAGACTGAGGTTCAAGACTGAGTAAATGTTTAAAAGTTAGGAAATGCCATGTAAAGATCAAACTTTAATGTTTTACCTTGTGAATGTTCAAAAAAACTGTGATCAAAAGCACTTTAAATGTCAGGGATGGAAGAGACAAAACAAGGACTTACAGCCCTAAAGCACACAATCAGCAGAGCAAAAAGGCTTCAGCTTTTTATGATGCTAAAGTGATTGGCATAACAACACAAGGAAACATAAGAATGTGTGGGTTTTTTATAATTTGAATGACTTTGATTTCCTTCTGAAAGACCTTGTTTTTTCTTTCATTCAGAAATCACTAATAGCTGCTCACACAGGACGTTGAGCTCCTTTTGTAGGTCCTGTACAGAGACTTAGAAATTATGACTCATATACAATGCTTTGTTTTACAAGAAGTAAGGAATAGACTATTTTATTGCACTTCTAAGAAGTAGTTTAATTTTTATATGAAATGAATGTCGTGGAACCACATTAGCGTGGTTATGCAGTTACATCACAAAAACAAATAAATAAAAACTTGATTCGACATTTGAGTATTTGCATGTCCTTGTGCAGTGAGATTTGTTCAGATGCAGTATCTTTTATTACCATTATACTTAGTATTCTTATTAAATTATGTGATTTTAAATTTGCAATTAAAATAAAGTGTGCTGAGGAGTATTGGAAATGTTTGCGGTGTAGCCTAAACCTTGGATCCAATATTAACCAAACAACACAAGAAATTGGAAATTTGACTTCAGGAAAAATAAAAACACAATAAAGATATTTCAACCATTTAGCTGAACATAATTCATGTTCAATGTATGTATGAACAATTCACAACAAATAGTATCTCGAGGCACTTAGTCAAATAAATAAATAAAACAAATAAATAAAAACCTGATTTCAGTCGAACCATATACTCTAAAAAGATTCAAAGCCTGTTGAATATATTCCAATTTGATACTAGTAATCAAACAATGCACTAAAATGTACTGCATCATTCAAATTGTTCAAAAAAAACATTTATATAAGAAAACCCATCTGATTGAACCAGGTCACTGACTTGTAGCAGTCACTCCTGCTGAACAAGCATGCAGCAACAAGGGATTGCCGTTTGTATTGTGACGTCCACCAAAAAATGTAACATGACAATCTAGATGTTTTATTTAAAAAAAATGCTGACAGTTTGGGTGGTATGAATGTGTTGAATATGTCTGATGTTGCAAAACTAGGGATAGGACTTACTGGTGTAAAATGTATTAAAAGAATACAATTCTGATCAGAAATATAAAAAGAGTTTACGTCAGATCTCATTGTGAACTTGTATTAATTATTTTCTTACATTTGTTGAGTGTTAGTGAAAGTGAATATTATATTATATTATTGAACCAAACATATACAGACGTGGACAAAATTGTTGGTACCCTTCATTAAATCAAAGAAAAACTCATAATGGTCACAGAAATAACTTTAATCTGACAAAAGTAATAATAAATAAAAATTATATAAATGTTGACCAATGAAAGTCAGACATTGCTTTTCATCCATGCTTCAACGGAATTATTTAAAAAATAAATACATGAAACAGGCCTGGACAAAAATGATGGTACCCACAACTTAATATTTGGTTGCACAACCTTTTGAGGCAATCACTGCAATCAAATGATTCCTGTAACTGTCAATGAGACTTCTGCACCTCTCAGCAGGTATTTTGGCCCACTCCTCATGAGCAAACTGTTCTAGTTGTTTCCGGTTTGAAGGGCGCCTTTTCCAGACAGCACGTTTCAGCTCCTTCCAAAGATGCTCAATAGGATTGAGATCAGGGCTCATAGAAGGCCAGTGTTTTCCTCTTAGCCCTTCTTGGGTGTTTTTAGCTGTGTGTTTTGGGTCATTTTCCTGTTGTAAGACCCGTGACCTGCGACTGAGACCATGCTTTCTGACACTGGCCAGCACATTTCTCTCTAGAATCCCCTGATAGTCTTGAGATTTCATTGTACCCTGCACAGATTCAAGACACCCTGTGTCAGATGCAGCAAATCAGCCCCAGAACATAACCGAGCCTCCCCCATGTTTCACAGTAGGGACCGTGTTCTTTTCTAGATATGCTTCATTTTTCCGTCTGTGAACATAGAGCTGATGTGCCTTGGCAAAAAGTTAAATTTTTCTCTCATCTGTCCACAGGACATTCTCCCAGAAGCTTTGTGGCTCGTCAGCATGTAGTTTGGCATACTCCAGTCTGTTTTTTTTAATGATTTGTCCTCTGGCTCAAACAGCGAAGGATGTTCCGATCTGACACTGATTTTCCTTGAGCATAAAGTTCAGCTTGGATCTATTTTGAAGTCTTTCTAGGCTCTTTTGTTACCATTTGGATTATCCGTCTCTTTGATCTGTCATCAATTTTCCTCCTGCACGTCCAGGGAGGTTGGCTACAGTCCCATGGATCGTACATTACTGAATGACATGTGCAGCTGTAGTCACAGAAACATCTAGCTGCTTGGAGATGGTCTTATAGCCTTTACAGTTAACATGCTTGTCTATGATTTTCTTTCTCATCTCCTGAGACAACTCTTTCCTTTGCTTCCTCTGGTTTATATTGAGTGTGGTACACACCACGTCACCAAACAACACAGTGACTACCTGGAGTCCTATATATAGGCCCACTGAGTGATTACAGGATTGTAGACACCTAGGATGCTGATTAGTGGACATACCTTGGATTAACATGTCCCTTTGGTCACATTATTTTCATTCTTTTCTAGGGTTACCATCATTTTTGTCCAGGCCTGTTTCATGCATTTATTTTTTAAATAATTCTGTTGAAGCATGGATGAAAAGCAATGTCTGACTTTCATTGGTAAACATTTATATAATTTTTATTTATTATTACTTTTGTCAGATTAAAGTTATTTCTGTGACCATTATGAGTTTTTCTTTGATTTAATGAAGGGTACCAACAATTTTGTCCACGTCTGTATATATAAACATGACAAGTTAATTTATATTGCCAGAGTCACTTCTGCTCAATCAAAAATGTCGCATCCACAAGGCTAAAACACTACATTTGTTCCTAACATCTAATAAAGCTATATTTAGGATCAAAATTATTCATACTACTAGGTTTGTAATCATGTTTTAATTTTTTTAAAAACATGTTGTTGTTTTTTCTGACTGAAGTTCTTATTAACATTTTGGAGTGCCAGATTAGAGTCCGAACTCTAAAAATTAATCTGAAAGTTAATCTGTAGAGGTACCTAAAGACTTATATTTACTTTTTAAAACTATTTGTTAAATTATCGTTTGATACATGCCTGTCTCATTTTCAGTCAGAAACCATTTTTTGATTGAAAGAACAGATGTTTTATCTAATTTAGATTTTTACATAATTAACTAATAATATCTTTAGATCTAATTCTGCCATGATACATCCAAATGTTGTAATTTATCACTCACATACTAGCCTATTGAGTATACCCCACCTTTTTATTTCAGGGTTGATCTAAGGCTTGTTATTGTGGAAACACTGTTTGTTCATGAGGGGTAAAGTGTTATTCACACAAGTTATTGTTGTCAAGATACAGTCTGTTATGCTGGCAGTGTCCTCCCAATGACGAGTACAGAGCACTTTCAACACAGCAGAAGAGAAACAGTCTCTCTGAGCTTCTTTAGTGTCCTCAGACCATCTCTTCAATGTCTGTGTAACAGCTGGTTCTCCGTGTATAAATGGTTTATACACAGGCTGGAGATGAACCAGGTTGCTATCTTAGCCTTCTCAGTTGAGGGAAAGGTGATGAGTTGTATGCCTGCCTGTTGTTGATATACAATAAGTCCAGGGTTTTTTTGTCTCTTGTGTGACAGAACAGCTTTACACAAACTGTCTCTGGATGTACATTTGGAAGAGATCTAGATATAAACTTTCAGCCCTGTCATTCAAACTCCTTGTACTTGTTCAGACAAAGAAGAGTCAATAGCGGGTTGAAGTTGCATGTTATGAAGCAGTATAACCAATTGTACATGCTCAAAAAATATTTTCTTCTTCATAAGGTGCTCCTTGTGGTAATCTTCTTACCACTCGAAGTCCTACCTTGAACAGAATAGTCAGAATCTTAACCTCTCCATTACATTATTACTTCTACTTACACTTTTACCTTAAAAAATCCACCCAAAGCTTGTCAAAAACAAGTCAGATTTAAACTTAATGTGTTTGATCAGGGTGATACTTGCTGCAAAATTCACACATACTGGATAATAACATTAGGTAAGAGGAGACGGAGAAAGAGAGGAAAGGCAGGGTGAGGAGATTATTTTCTTTGGATGAAGTTTCTACTTTGGTTTCCATGGATAAAAGAAGGTGATTTTAAGACGTAGTTTGATATGAAGCCACAAGTCTCTCTTGGAAACCTAATTTTTTTTTTTTTAGAACAATTTAAGGGTTTATTTTAAAACATGATTCCCTAGTGGCAAATCATTTGCAAATGTCAATTTGTTTGAAATAACTTTTAATCATAAGCCGTGAATTTTAAAGCTCTGCAGCTCAGATAAGAAAATAAAATACATCCTGAATCTGAATCTAACATCTGTCTAGCGAATAGAGGATGATGTGATGAGACTGCTCAGCCAACATCCTTTAGGGCTGACAGTACCTAAAAAAAAATCCCCTGCAAGACTTTACAGTTGGGATTTACCACAGGGGTTAAGTTATCCGTACAAATCATTCCCTCTTTTCATTTGGAGCAACAGTTCTGCAGGCATGATTTACAAGTATAGTAGCTGCATAGATGAAATCCAAGGGCAACATCAGGGCTGCAAATCACTCCGGTGTCTTTCTGCTTGCATCGTCTCACCAATGTCACTACAAGGAACATATTCTTAATCCAAAATTACAAATTACAGAGTTTTAATGCTGAAATATTTAGTTTTCATCCATGTCATACTAAGGAGAATCTAGGAGAGTGTGTCATATCTCCCACAGGAGAGGATAGACAGCAAAATCCTTCCCTTCTGCAGCATGATCCAGCATCAGCTAAGCACTTTGCTGCTTCTTGAAATCAGTCTTGGTCATATCCATTATATAGATTAGGGTGACGTCAGGTAAATTTATATATATATATATAATTTGTATTTGTTTGCTTTGTTTTTATTGTTATTTAACATTTGCTGTTGCTGCAAATGAAAATTGAGAGGAGAGGGATCCATAATTAGGTTTGGCTGTTTTCTCCCATTTTTAATCAGGTCAGTCAACACAATTTATCTTTGGAAAAGGCATTATTTGGAACAATTCTCAATTATTTGAGGGAAATGAGTATGACTGATTATGTTTTTTCTTGCCACTGATGCTTTGGTTTATTTCCTAATATGGTAATAAAAACCTAAACAGATTTTGCTAACCCGTATATAAACAGCTTCAGCTGAAAGATAGGGTTGCTCATCTGGGGGGAGCTAGGAGTACAGCTTCACCTAGAGCTCTCCATTGAAAGAAGACAGTTTTTTGGGGTTTTGAGCATCTCATCAGCCTTCTTTCCAGAACTTTTTGGAGAGACTATATATTCTATTTGAACTTGGAATACCTCGAGTTCCTGCAGAATGAACTGCAGAGTTTTGGCCCAGCACTCCGTGGTCCAGTTTCATGTAAGCGGAAGACGCTGGTTGGAAGGCATTGCTAACCCTGTACATAAATATGACATTTTGCTTTGGGGGGATTCTAGTTTGCCTTTAGTGTACTGTAAGTTAAAAACTCAAATTAAACATGGTGGACATGTTTTTATTTTGTTTGTTTTTTTAAATACTGTTCTTGAAGCAGACATGAACCAATTACCTTTGTTACCAATTACAAATTAGATTGAATTAAAAGTTACATTTTTAAAACATCCAATATTTTCTGTCAAATTAGTCTTTATAGTCATTTCAATGAGGGTTTAGAGAAAATAATAAAGAGACCAAATATATTTGTTTTGGCTGTATCTAGCATAGAGTAGAGCTGCATGCTCTTACCCCCTTTTGCGGCTTACTGTGCAGTATTATTTGTTTAGAATTTCCTTTGGCTACAAAACCAGATAAATGCAGCTTTTTTGAAAAATTCTCATGAAACACCTAATCATAATGTTGAAAAAAAGGAAAGGAGCCTCCCCCTGAACTAATTTTTAAGATAATTCTGTTTTAAAATTACCACTGGCAAGCTATGAGCTCCTTTTCTTTAGGTCTCATTCACTCGATATTTAACTAATTAATTAATTCCTTTTGGAAAAAAAATATGTGGAATAAATGCTCTTTGGCCCCTGTTTCAGGAGGTTGCAGTGTATGAAAGGAATGGGTTTAGAAAGTTAATAAATGTAACTCATCATTATAACAATATGCAAACATCTCATCTCAGTTTGGCAAACAGAAATGCGACTATTATGCTGCCTTTGATCAAATCATTAACTTAACTTACTTTGTGGCTATGTTCCAGGACATATTCCAACAGTTTCTTCCTCAGCTCCTCCTAGGTAAAAAAAAATGCAACGCTGATGTGCTATGTCCATAAAAAAGCCAAGTCTGACCCTGTTTTGCCAGGCTGTGGAGTTGCTAACAGATAGCTTTGTTGCTAACTGCCAAAAAATGGGGGTTTGAGAAAATGTTAATGCGCAGTATACATAAGCAGCTCAGAGTGACTTGTATTTCACAATGAACATTTATTATGGTTTCTCCGTGAAGTAAACAACTCAGTGAAGAGAAAAATTTGTGTTATATTTTACCTCATACCCACACATGCCTAATCAAAATGCCTCATTGGTATTCAAGCCACTATTTTGTCTTTAAAGATTATTTGCATATTACCTGACTCATTGATTCTTTAATAGTTCTATTTATTTAAAGATGCAGTTGGACCTTTTTTTAGTTACTTGGTTTGTCGGTCTGCAGTTGTTTTAGAGGTGCTGCTGTTATGACTTGTTTTGTCCATCTGGCCAGCCAGTCATTGCCTTCTGGCCCTGGCCTGTCACAAATCACTACCGCTCTATGTCTCCACACAACATGCAAGGTCCAAGACAGAAAATCAATGGATCCTAATGGGCTTCTCCACCAGTCCAAATATCAGAAGTTTCATGTTTGAGAGTACAGAGACAGAGGTTGGTGAGGAAGATTTACAGAGTAACGTGTTGGAGCCAGTTCCTAAGGTCCTAATGGTACAGGCTTCATTTATATTGCTTGTGTCTGTCGTTTCCTAAATAGGTTGATGTAAATTAAAACAAACAAAATGATAGGACTTTAGACAAGCATCACTCAAAAGACCTTCCAACAATGTAAAAGTTGCAAATGGACTGAACATTGCTTTTCTAGTCACACATTTACTCATTCCCACTCACAAACATGCACATGTCCTATATATTCACATCTATAGGAAGGAAAGTTGGGGTGGAGTAATTAAACCTACTACCCTTCAATTACAAGCCAACTACTCTGCTCACAAGCCACAACCCCCCCCCCCCCCCCAGTATTAGTAAAAAAAATTATTTTTAGTTTCAGAAGATTGTTGTACATTTACATAAGTATTTATGCCCATTTTCATAATCAAGGGAATAATCTTTATCATCATTTCAGTAAGTAAACCCTTGTAATTGCTGAGCAACTTTAATAAAAAAAAAAAAACTAAAAGGTTACATTAAACCAAGCATTTTCAGTTATATACATAATTTTGTGCTGTTTTTGTTTTTCTTGCCTTCCCTCACCTCAGAAATGACCTCTCTTAATTGAATACTATTTTCTTCTTTTTTTTCTTTTAAATAAGTGCAAGGAAAAGTGGGCCTTTGTCGCACATCACAAATCAAAAGTCACAAATTACTCTCAAAAAGATTTTTGAAACTGCATCACAAAAAAATGTAATTATAAATTTAGAACATGTTTAAATCCCGTAATTTAATAGTCACTACTTGGGAGAGGTGTCAGTATGTGCGGGGGGTGCTGGGAAACGTTTTAAATAACAAGACATATTTTAATATAAAATACCAGCCTTGTGGGGTATGCAAACAAGGTTCACATAATACTAAATAATCAAATTATGTTAAAACAAGCTTCTCTACTATTTTGTATGGTCTTTTTGGGAAATGTAGATTAAAAATAATGAATGTAGGACAGCGAAACAAAAAAAAAAATAGGGACATTATAAATATCAAATTACTAGGGAACTTGTTCATAAACATACATTTATTCATTTTACACAGATTTACTTTTTTTATAACAAAATAAATAGTAAAAATAGAACTTTAAAACGTCCTTTATTAGATTAATTTGATAGAAAGGGGGCATGAAGTGTAATTTGCCTGTCATAAGAGAATCCACTGTGACTCTAAGGGCCTGATTTATCAATGGTTTGGACTTGTTAAAAACCACTGAAAACTGCACAGCATCGCAAAAACAGGCTCTAGCTGATTTACTAACATGGTGCAGACAGCATTGTGCCTGTTAAACCTCGAGCAAGACGCAAGCAATCCATTTAGTGCTTTTCCCAGGCTGAATATGGAATATGAGCGTTTCTGTCAGAAGACACAAAATACTGGGAGGAGAACGGGATCCTGGATTTGCCTTTTTGGAATCCTGACTTGAATCCGATAGAGAATCTGTGAAGGGAACTACAGATTATGGTGATATGAAAGAGGTTGTTAACCTAATGGGTCATCTCTTCTCCTTTTCCATTCTTTTACTGTTGTCTGAGAAATCCCAACCTAATATTGTATTAGCCACAATTGTTGAACAAAAAATAGTTAGTAGATATTTAGATAAAAATAGCTGATAAAAACAAACAAAAAGATATTAATTTAATATGAAATGTGTTTGGATAATTATGATTGATTTTCCTACTGGTCGGTCAAGGTGAAATTAATCTAATTCTAGACTATAGAAATGTATCTCTCCAAATAACCTTATTTGTTTAACTTGTCAATGACTGCTGGTTAACAGCGTATTTTAAACCTTTTTCTATGTTTCACTGCCTATGCAAATTGTTGTTAGTCATACAATACTGAGATATGATTGCTATTTTAACAAACACTAACTAAGCCACGACCTTGAGAAGGGTCAAAATATGTTTTTTATGGACTCTTTAGAAGAAATGTGCTTCTTGAAGACACACACAACATATAGTACATTATACATACGAAACTAAAGTTCTACAAAATGGAATGGCACCAAAAACAAAATTGAGTTACTGCAACAACAAAAAAAAGACTGAAGAAACTGACAATCTGGAGGATGATAAAAGAACAAAAAAGTGTTTTGAAATGAGCATAACATATTCTTGTAAACAGAAGCAGTGACTCGTAAAAGTGATATAATGTGGAAAATGTTTTTTAACAAGATGTTTACATTAACAACTGGAATGGACTGAAGATATGATTGCTTCAGATTGTGGGCAGTACATGATCTGAAATTTCACCATCCTGCTTATAGTTAACTTTCAATATTTTTCCCATATTGGGCTTTAACCTAATTGTTAAACAAGAGTTTGTTTTTTTTAAGAAACTAATCCAGTCCAGGTTGTGTTTTCATGAACAGAATTCCGTTTTTAAAACCGATGGATGTTTTAAAGAATCTCTGCTTAGGTAGAATTGTTTAGGTATAATCATTCCTAAGTAATTGGATTTTGCGCCAGAGGTATTTATCTGCTGTTAAACTCGTAAAAAAACAAACTATGTTAGACCTTTAGTATAGTGCCAATAAGAAGCTTAGGAGCAGATACAGCCTTATTGACAGCTAATGGTTAGTCAGTCTTGTTATTCTCTCATTGCTCAAGAGTTATCTATGTCATATCTGCCACTCCATCACTTTATTTAAGTACCAATTATTCGGTCTGGTAATTGATTTAAAAGTATTAAAGGCTTCTTCATGCCGATGCGATTGAGTGTTATCAACTAGTCCATCCTGTTCTTCTTTCAAATAAAAGTGTCAAACATTAAAAGTTAAATAAAATCAGTTTATTTTTATGGGGCCAATTCACAACATATGTTACATCAAGGCACTTTGCAAGAAAAATAAGTTCAGTACAATTATACAAGCATTCCAATCAGTTAAAAGTTTTATATGTAAGGATTCCCAGCAGATTTTGTCGCGTCATGTATGTGAGGTTGTGCCCGAAACATGCAGAGTCCAACCACAGCAATCCCTCAGTAATTTATCATACTGTGCAAGCATGTAGCAAGAATGGAGAGGAAATACTCCCCTTTAACAGGAAAAAACTCATTACAAGCGGCCATCTGGGTTTGAGAAGACAGAGAGGAGACAGAAAGACAATAATAAACCGATGTAAGAGTACTTTCTATATCTAAAAAAGCAAAAGGTTGACAACAGGACACGGAATATGTTCAGTCACTAGGGTTGCCAACTGTCCCATATTAGCCAGGACATCCCGTATAATTATCAAAATTGGAATATTCCGTATGGGACATCTCCTGTCCCTTATATTGAGTGCTGCTTAGGGTTGCCAACCATCCCTTATAATACAGAATGGTCCTTTATTTGACAACTAAATGTGGTGTCCCATTTTGAATAACTTTTGTTCCATATTTTTATAAATGTCCAATATGTCAGTGGCACATAGCCTACAGAAGCCTAATCCTAACTACGTATATAACAATAAAATATAGGAAATCAGTGCACATACAACACATTGGCACCCCCCCACAGAACTTTGAATAGGTTTCCGGCTGTTGAAATGTTATCTTTTAGCAAAATGGCCTATACATTTTAAGTGAATATTGCTTTACATTTCTTATTAGTGTTCTTTGATTGCTGTTCAGACAGGCCATACAAGCCAATTTAATTAACAGTGCAACATCCCATAAAGTCATCACTACTGAGGGAAGGGGGAGTAGTGGGCTGACTCTTTGTAAGTTCAGCAACTGTACTAAAAAGAAAACCTATGATTGTTTCTTTTACATATATTTAATAAGTCAGTGTCAAACAAAGACATACAGTACATTCATATATTACACATACTTAACCAGCTGAAGTCACAAGTGGGATCTTAAAGCATGAGTTGTCTAAGCCCACAGGTCTTACTAACAGAAGTACAATGTTTTCACGGTTGTTGAAACTTGTGGAAAAGTGATTTTTATTTTCTTTTTCTTTCAGTGGTCAACAGCAAGGTTAGCCTGGACGGTCTGCAGAAGTACGGCCCCACGCCTATGTATTTGCCAGTCAGTTATCAGATCCTCAATGCTGAGTCAGCATTCTTCTTACTGGAGGCAAACCAGGACATAATGAGGAATTCCAGCCTCCAAGCTCGAACAGAGTCCTTCTTTATTCATCAGGCTCGGCATATGCCCTTTGTCAATGCTAGCTACGGGCCTCTGTCTGTCCAGCAGTCTGTTCCCCTGGAGATGCTACAAATACTGCCTGGACCATTTAATGCACCATCCTTCACTTTATCAACCGCGCCAACATCTTCACCTCTGTTTACATTCAACTGGAAGATCCACACATACATCATCAGTGAGCAGATTCATCCCAGCTGGCCAAAGGTCCAGGTGTTGTTCTACATTGCAGGGAGGGACTGGGATGATTACAGCACCATCCACAAGCTACCCTGCGTCCGGATGTTTGCTTTTCATGAGACCCAAGAGGTACGGGGCACATGCAGACTAAAAGGTGAGCTAGGGATTTGTGTTGCTGAGCTGGAACCTCTGGCCAGCTGGTTCAGCCCGCCAACTGTGAGGCCCGGCAGGCAGCGGGTCTCCGAGCAGGCTCAGGGCACTCCTGTGGAGCTCTACTACATAATTCAAACCACGGACAGTGGAGACTGTAGCTCAGAGGACTCGAGAAAGAGCGTCCCAGTTCACACAGAACAGCAGAGGCCTTTGGGCTATTTTGCAGGGCATACACCTATGCAGCGCATTGGTAGCATCAGACTGTTGCAGCCATTATCTGAGCTGAAACTGGACGATAACTTTGTGGTGATGGCCCCCTCTAAACCCATAAGGCAGAGAGAGACAGTCTCAACTTTTCTAGCCCTCTCCACGCTTTCATCTGTGCAGATTTTCACCCTCAGGTAAGTTAGCCTCCAAGACAAACTGTTTTGTTAGATCAAACTTTAATCACACCTTTTTGGTTCCTGTTATATACTCTCTTGTGCTGGTCATATACACAAATTTTCTAAATAGCAAGTTGAGAGCCTTTTTTGTCTGATTTTACTCAGGAGAGGTGCAAGAAAGTATGACACATTGTGTTTTCTGTGCACCAGATTACTATTCAAAGTGACTTTAATTGCTCCATGTTGTTTGATGCAAATTAAGGTATAAGGAACATGCATTTCCGCTTGGCTATTCTCCTTCCTGCAATCTACATCATGGCAGATGAATCAGTTAGCAGCGTCAAAGCAAAGCTGCAACAGAGGGCTTTGGCAATTTGTCAACCCTGGGTGAGCAGGAAATCTGCCAAAAAGCCTCATTGGTTTTTGTCTCACTCCAATGATGATGAACTCCCATGAAGTATTAGTGCTCCCACTGTGTGTTTGTCACATTTATCAGTGTGAGTGCAAATGGAAAATTTAAAGGCGGTATTCCGCCTTTAGTGCCTCTTTGTAACAGCGTTGCACCCTATTCATTTTTAAAACTTTTTTATCCCCACTGGGAGAGCAGCATCTTAAAATTCATCAGAAATATCTCATTAGTAACTAAAAGCTCTGACCTCAAAATGTTTTAAAATCAATGCATTTTACACTGCATAATGTTATCTTGCCAAACTTATATTTCCTATCATGCTTGATAATCTAATGTTTGCTGTGTGTTTACCTTGAATGATAAAAGTAGGGGTATAGCTAGGTTTCACCTGATCCTGCACTTCTCAGGTATATTTCATAGCTCATGATATTTTCATGATGATTGTGTATATTCTTTGTAGCACCAGAGAGGATTCATAGATAAATCTTTTTTGATTTTATGTTGCTAAATAGTGATGTCCTTACTCCTCCTCTCGTGGCATGTATTTGCACACTTTCAGCCAATGTTTGCTTTTGCTGTAGTGTGGCTGTGTTTGTGGACAGCTTAGTTTAAGTAGCTTGGTGTGCTTCTCTCAGCTGCTCAGGCATCATTAACTATTTATGGATTACTCCCTTCCTTCCCCACTATATTTACTCCATGTCTTATCCTTTTTCATGTACTTGTTTAACTTATATTAAAAAATATTGGAATCTCTTTTATAGCCTTTATTCATAACAGCGCTGCAGTCAGATAGTATCAGTAGCATTTTTACTCAAAATTGAACTTCCTTATCAGTTTTTTTTTCTTTTACTAAAGAATTACATGTTGCATACAATATTTCAGCCTTATGTTCCTTCACTTCATAGTGCAGAATTTCAACTCTGATGCAAGAACTACAAAATGTATTAATTAAACATCTAGATTAATTTAATGCAATGATACAGTTTGCAGGGTTTCACATGGTGTACATAAAGTTGGTACAGAGTACCACCAAAATGTGTTCAAACCAGGGGCGCAGATAGGATTTTTAAACTGAGGGAAACAAAGTGTGCATTTTGTCTATGTTCCAGCTGACTCGTGCAATGAAGCAATTGTTTCGTCTGGTCTATTTTATTTATTTATTTTTTTGCACAAGCTGCAAGTAATCCACATAAATTCTGGCAGGAAGTCAAACTAAGAAACACAAGACAATCTAATCAATTGTGACAATAAAGACAATTTTTCAAAATAAAATACAGAGGTTGACAAATGCAATCATATTTGTGGATCTAACAGACGATAGAGATGATACAAGGTGCCATAAAGTCCCCTATTAGGGTCATTATTCTTTCTAATATAAATGATTTTGCTACAGTATCTAAGTCTATGTACACTTCCATTCCTTTTTGCAGACAAGACAAATGTTTTCATTTCAAACAAAAATATGACCACTCTTATGAATGAAATAAATTAAACTATTTTAATTATAAATGGTTTAAAGCAAACAAACTGTCACTAAATATAAAAAAAGATAACTATATGGTATTTCCTGGAAATAAAATATATAACAGTGAAGAAATTAAAATTCATATTAATAATCAAGAAATCCTGCAAGTATCGTCACCGTGTTTTTTAGGAGTCCCGATTGATGAAAATCTTTACAGGAAACATCGAATCAGACATGTCTGCAAAAAGATTATAAAATCGATTGGAATTTTAAGTAATTAAGCAATTAATTTTTAAGCAAAAAAGGTCTTTAAGAATAATTACCTATTCTAAGCCAGACACACTTCTCACTTAATATTTTTTTTACATTCTATTTGAGACAAATTTGTCTTCTAATGTCACAAATTATTTTCATAAAAATGCTCAATTTCACAGCTACTCTACTAGAAAAGCTTCAAATTAGCATCTACCGCTATATAAAACATAACAAGAACAATTCTCAATCAGATTTCATACTGCAAAGTTTTGGAATGCAAATATTCACCTTGATGAACCCTCTGTATATTTTTCTATTTAAGTCCATTCAGGCTTCTACCACAGAAAAATCTGAGGACGTACATTTTCAGCAACAAACACATAATACATTTAAGACAAAGCATAATATATATATATACAGAGAAATGCATCCCCACAGCATATGATATTGCCCCAATGTCAACTCATTCAAATCGTACAATACCATGGAGAAATTAAGATTAAAAAAAATTAAGAGGATCTGCAGGGTGGCAGCAGATCTGCAGGGTGGCAGCAATATTTTCAGCAACAAACACATAATACATTTAAGACAAAGCATAATATATATATATATATATATATATATATATATATATAGAGAGAGAGAGAGAGAGAGAGAGAGAGAGAGAGGTTGGCACATCTAGAGACAGACATTTTTGTGTTGCACCAGATTTTCAATAGGATTAAGCTTTACACTTTGACCGTTTCATGCTGATAAATTAGTATGCTTTAATCTAAACCACTTCATAAAAGCTTTGGTTATATTTCTTAAATGTTGTGCAGGCTCTATAATATGTTTAGTGGCAGGAATGACTGGTATTTCACCCCATTCTTCCTTCCAATAGCTCCGATAAGATTCTTTGTTCCCATCATTGAAATGCATCCCCACAGCATATGATATTGCCCCAATGTCAACTCATTAAAATCGTACAATACCATGGAGAAATTAAGATTTAAAAAAATTAAGAGGATCTGCAGGGTGGCAGAAAGGAAATGGAGGAACAATAAAATTACAATAAATCATCAGATATACATCTCAAATCAACGTTGTAAGAACATTCAGAAATGCAAATTTTTCTGAATTATGTCAGAACATAAAAATAATCCCAAAATTCTGTTTTCCACCACTGACTACATTCTTAATCATACTTCTAATGCATTTCAGAAAACCCCCTCATACACTCTGTGTGAAGAGTTTGCAGACCACTTCAGAGGGAAGGTAGACACCATCAGATGTAATTTAATGTATTTTATTTTCTGAAACTAAGATAGTTTCAGACAAATCTGAGTGTCTCCCTTTACCAGAGGAAACACTGGACAGTTTTGTCCTGGTAGATGCTGGGACCCTCGATAAAGTTTTCTCCTCAGTGAGGCCCAACACAAGTGTTTTGGACCCGATTCCCACCCGGTTTTTAAAAAAATTTTAAGGATCACTTAGAGATAAGGTTTTGACCATGATGAATTGCTCCCTTCAGACAGGGGGTTTTCCTGCCGCCTTTGAAGGGGCAGTGGTGAGGCCCCTGCCGAAAAGGAGCAATTTAGATTTAAATGATTTAAACAACTTACGAGCAGTATCTAATTTACCATTTTTAAGCAAAGTTTTAGAAAAACTTGTTTTAATTCAATTTAATGATTTTATTAACGACCATAATGTCCTAGAAAAATTTCAGTCTGGTGATAACTGCTCATCTAAGGTCCACAAGATCACATGTGGTGTGCTCCAGGGTTCAGGTTTAGGCACAGTGCTTTTTAACCTGTATATGCTCAATCTTGGCAGTGTCATCAGAAGACATGGTGTTAATTTTCACAGTTATGCTGATGATACACAGTTGTAGATCTCCATGTCTCCTGATGACATACGGCCAATGGATGCATTTTTTAACTGCATTTTAGACATTAAATCCTGGATGGCAGAAAACCTTCTCCAGCTCAACCAGGACAAAACTGAAGTTTTAGTTATTGGTCCTGAGGCTCAGAGATATAAACTTTTACCAAAACTAGAATCACTGTCTTTAAATCTTTCTTTACAAGTGAAGAACTTGGGCGTAAGTTTTTTCTCTGAGCTGCCTTTTATCTCTCACATTAAAAACATTACTAAAGTAGGTTTCTTTCACCTATAGAACATTGCCAGAGTCTGCCCCATTCTCTCTCAGGCCAATATATAGATGCTAATGCATGATTTTATCATCAGTAGAATCGATTACTGTAATGCCCTGTTTTCTGTTCTTCCAAAAAAGACAAACCTCAAATTTACAGCTTATACAAAATTCAGCAGCACATGTCATGATGAAGACCAGGAGGCAGGAGCAAGTTTTTACAGTCACTGCATTGGCTCCCCGTAGGTTTTAGGATTGATTTTAAGGTTTTTTTAATGTTTTTTAAGTGTCTTAATGGTCTTGGGCCTTCTTATCTTTTAGAAATGCTTCTATCATATGAACCTTTGGGGTCTCTGTGCTCCTCTGGCAGCCCTCCTTATCGTTCCCAAAGGCACACAGACTCATGGTGAGGCGTCTTTCCAGTATTATGGCCCTAACCTCCGGAACAGGCTGCCGGAGGATCTCAGGGCTGCAGAGAACGTTCATGTTTTTAAGAGCAGGCTCAAGACTCACCTTTTTACCAGAGCTTTTAACGGATTATTATTTATTAATATCTGTTTAATTGCTCTGCATGTTTTATTTGATTTCATCTTTAGTTTAGCTTTTAGATGACAACTATTTATTATTATTTTTTATCTGCTTTGCATTTTTATTCGATCATATCTTATCAGTGTTTTACACTTTATCATTTAAAATGCTATCAGTCTTAAAAATGTTATCAGTATTTTTCTACTTAATCTCTTAATCGCTTTAATCTTAATTATCTACTGTTTATTTTAAAGTTTATTTTAATGTTTATTTCAACTTTTTATTTTAATCATCCTTCCATTGATTCCCCTGTGGGGGCCTTCTGCCTCGGAAGAGGTGGTCGGCTGTGGCTGCCTGGGTGCTCTCTAGGTTGTGCTTGGGTGAAGGCGGATGTATCGGCTATCGTCGTTGCTTTGTTTACTGTTGCTTTTATGTGTGTGCGTGCATGGGAGACGGGTTGTGATGATGATTTTATTTTGGGTTGGGGGGGTCATTTTAATCTGTAAAGCACTTTGAAAAGCTTTGCAGTTTGAAAAGCGCTTTATGAATACATAAAGTTTTAATGTTTGACCATGTGGATGATACATTAAAGGAGATTTTGGTGTGTTCTGAATAAAGTATTTTGCTAAATAAGTTTCCTCATTCCCTTATATAGATTGTGGCAACAATTAAACAACAAATTCCATGGTTTTCTTTCATCATTGCAATTTTCTTAAAGTTTTTTTTATAAATGCTTGTGAAGTAAAAAACTTAAAGTGTTTTGTCAATATATTCTCCTACCTGAGCTTTGATTCTTTGCAGCTCTTCCAGAGTTACCACAGGCATGTTGACTGATTAAGGCCATCCTTGCCTGGAATGCCAGTTCAGATGGACAGCCATATATTGGTGGATTTGGAGTTATGCAATACTTGTTAAAATTTTATTGAAGGCAATGGGTTGGACTGGATTTTGTGCAGACATATTAGAGGAAGGGGGGGTTAATATTCTTTCCACAATTTTCATAGGTTTATTTTTAAAACTAGAGATGCATAAAATATCAGGATCATCAACAGTACTGTCCAGTACTGTCCATCTTTTAACATGTCTGTGTTGGTACGATAAGTTAAACCTGCCGATATTAAAAACCCATTTTGATTTCAATGTTGTTACTGTTTGTGTATGTGTTTTTAGAAGGAGGAGGACTATGTGGCATTTGTTTGGTCATGTGACAGTGATAATGATGCAGCACAGGAGTCTTTAAGTGAAGAAGATAAGCAACTTACCCAGTGTGATCACTTTTACGTAGTGTGGAAAGTGTAGAGAAGTCATAACCATTCCAACCAAATCCATTAAGATTTGTTAGTGGGTTTTAAAGTTCAAGGGATGCAAATTATTTATTGCATGTTCATCACGATGTATACATTTTCTGAGAATGCAATTAAGATCATTTTCCTTATCATGGTACCTAAATGGTGGAGAGGCTTTTAAAGAAAGATACTTTTCATCATCCTTGCCTACAGCCACTCTAGCAAACCTTCTTTAATGTTTCTCTCCTAGACAAATTGCATAAATAAAGAAATATGTCAATGTACTCTAATAGGTTTAATTTCCTGCCACTGACAGGACAAGAACAGCAGAGACACAAAATTGAAAAATGCAAGAAGACTTAATGGTCATTGCAATTAATTCAGAGTCAGTGCATCAATTTTCAAATAACAGTGAGAAAAGTCCAACAAAACAAACGGAGCATGATTATTGTGATTTATTTTATGGCTTTTTTATTGACTTTCACATATATCCACTGTTACCTTGTCTCCATTATTCTTCTAATGTAGACTGACGTTTTGAAATAGATCAGGTTACAAAACAATCTACTTAAAAAAAATTTAAAACATGACATTTATGGGATTTTTTTCCATAAAAAAACTAAAAACACTCAGGCCTGCAATGCAATGACATGGGAATGGAATGTTATCTTATAAAGCATGAAAGTGGCTCATGACTACAAGGTGCTATGTTTTGAGGCCATAACTCTTTGCTGTAATGTGATGACTTCATCACTGTAATGGTATTTGCTTTTTAAAATAGTGTATTTTTCTCTGGTATTTACATTAATTCTGAAGATAAATAACATTTAATTTAATGGAAAAATATTTCTTGAAATATTTTTATTACTCTCTGTTAACATTTACTTCTGTCTTTATTGTGGTGTACACCAGTTTTCTATTGTAAAATATCACAAATTATGATCCCTCATCCAACACGCAGAAAGGTGACCGATGTTCTGCTGGTTTTTTTTTTTGTCCTATAACCACAGAAGGCTATGAATAAACAGTAGAAAATTACCTGAAACAATCTATCCTTAAAGTACATACAAAACATAACAGTAGCAGAAATGAACTGACACATGAACTGATAATCTTCTCTACCAGCAGCTCCTTTTTTATGCTGTTTTCTGAATTCTAAATTCAATCTTACCTTTTGAGGTTATAAATCACTTTATTTATTTCCCTGTTGGCATTGTGTTTTGATCAGTCAACTAAATATAGATTATTTCTTTAAACTTTATGTTAATGTGATAAGCCTGTGAATATTCTCATTCATCCAGGTCATGGTTATCTCAAGGAAATTTCAATCAAACGCAACTGGATTTGGTCATTTGTCTTGGAAGACGTTTCACCTCTTATCCATTAATGTGATATAATGAATTATTGAGCGGTTTATTATTCCCAAATTAAAACTAAGATTTTTACGCAGTTCTGTACTTATATCCAGGATCCGGAATGACATTTTTGACTCACCCCCCAAGTAGGCTGGTACATGAAAAATAATTACCAGCCAAGCATATTTTTTACCGGCCGAAATTTTAAATGATTTTTATACAGATATTGATTCATGGTAGGGCTGGGAGGTATAATGGAAACCTGTTACCTATGTCATTTTGCCCGTGTTGGTAAATTTGGAATAAAAAAAATAAAAAAAATTAAAGATGTGTTGTAGTTTAGCGGTGCTTATGCCCCTTTAAGATTTTTTTAAAAAGTGACTAGTGACTAATGCAGGGACTTTTTATGGTGTTAGTGGATACTTTGAGCCTCTAACGTCCTGCACCTATTATTGTTACTGCTTTATCTCAGCAACGGAGCTGCACTCAAACCAGAGAACTCCCAGTCCAGGATGCTAGCTTGGCCAGCTCAGGTGCTGCGGAGTCGGAGTAGATATTTACCCCGCTGAGTCCAGAATGTTGATAGACATTGGCTGATCCTATCTGTGCTCAGATGAAAAAGAAAAATACTTTGTCTAAAATAAATGACTGCGCACTAAAATTACCAGTTTCACTCAGCCCTAGTCACGTCCTCCTGAAAATTTTTACCCAAAGATAACCACTACATGGATAATGGGAAATTACATATGGTATGGCATTCACCTTTCACTTAAGCTTGTGTACATTGTATGCAGACAGCAGAGGAGCATCACAGAAATCCTTAGAAACAAAGATTTATATATATACATAACTCATTTGGTTCAAACATATACTCGACATGTGGCAGATAGCACTCCAAATTTTACTTGCCCAACTGAAAATTTGCTCTGATGTGGCGAGTGTTAATTTGGGACTCTGCTCATATCAATGGTTTTATGGACTTTTGTAATACTCCACTTGATGTATATGTATTAAAAAATCTTTATTAGTGATTACTGAGGGTTCAATTTCCTGAAGTCATGGTCACGAAACCGAGACAAGAAGGAAAAAAGGAAGAAGGTGAAGAAAAGAAACCGCACCAGCAGAGGCGTGAACTGACGACACAAGACAGGGAGGCAAACAAAGAACACAAGAAAACATCTCAGTCCTCCGCCTCTGCCAGATGGCAGAGAAGCGGTAAAACAAAACAAACAAAAACAGCGAACTGAACAGAACCACACCAATAGTTCAGATCAAGTAATAAAAACTAAGAATTACACATTCACTACACACAAGCATGGATTAATGAACACAATACTAATGTTTCTGGTAAGCTCCTGGTAAAAGCTAACTAATGACGATAACCTCAGCTCAAGATATGTCCTTCCACACCAATGTCCCCACACCTATGTGTGTGTGCGAGCATGCAGGTCTGAATAAGGTTTCCCATGCAAGTGATTGATAGCTGGTGTAAGGAACCGTCCTACAGTCAATCCGTCCTACAGGAATCGACACAGACATGAAGGAGGCAGGAGACGCATGCATCCAGAGTCCCACAGAGCACAGGAGCCGCAGGCGGACCAGCGCAGGGCCGATCACCCACCAAGAGAGGAACAGATGGAAACCCCAGGGGAACACCAAGCAGCCGCACTGCTGGGGTCCGAGAGATCGCAGAGACGAGCCCCGGGCTCCCTACCGATCCACCGGACGGCACCAACCTACTTTACAACCCCGGCACCCCCATAAGAGGTGCCCCAGTCAATCCAAGGAGGATGTCGGCACGAAACAGCGGTCGCCCGACACACCGGCCCACCCAGGCATGCACCAGGACCGAGCCGGGCCGCAACCGGGACCCCCGGCCCCAGGCATCGAGAGCTATCATCGACCAGCGGCCAGGAGCATCCATCACCTACGGGGAGTGATGGAGGGGAAGAAGATGCACCAGGCCAGAGGGCAGCCAAACACCCAACCTGACAAGTAGACATAGACAGACAGAGACACTCTTACGTACCCTCCGTCCCATGCGCACACATTCTTACATATACAGGACACACGAAAAAAGGACGCTGTACACTCATTCATACACCCCATACAGAGGGGTGGGACATGGGAATACTAACACTTTTTACTTTTTTAATTTAATATTTAAATCATGGCTTTCTTCCAGTAGTCTTAAAACCAAGTACACTGAATTTCTAAATCTACATTTGTCCCTCTAGACAATGTACACCAACACACACATACAGTACATTCGTCTGTGGAATTGCCCTGAACCAGCTAAAAGTCATGCTGTGTTTGTCATGTTAAATGCTCCCTGTGGAATCAGTAATTTCCTGCCTCATTAGGTATGGGGAAAGTGGTGTAACAGGTTGCTAAAAGATTCTCAAGCTACTCCTTATTCAACATGCAAATTAAAACACTATTTCCTCAACAGCAAATAAACAGGCTTTTTAAAAGATAAATTACCCTAGCTGTATTGTAATTTTGACTAAACAATCCAACATATTTCCACTAAACCCCTCAGGGGGCAGAATTGCTGATGAATGCAAATAAATTTATAAATTGTTGGAGTGTAAAGGTAGAACTACAAGTTTTTTCATGTGGTGTCAGTCTAAAATAAGTTGTTTTGTTATTTGTGGATTTGGCAATAAGAGAGGCAGAAAGGTTTATTTTAGCTGAAGAAAGATAGGTCATATTTGGATATCATGCAAATATGATAGGTAGTGCTCGGCTCATTCAGATTCTGAACAGGGTTCAGGTTTACAGGTCCTGCACATTGCCTGTTTGTTTTTGGGCCATTGTTGGCTGGAATATGAACAGAAAAGTTGTTAGAATAAAGATGTTTTCTGTAGTGTATTAGATTTATCTGGCCACTCTCGTCTCTGATCCAGTTCTTTGTTAAAGGTCACCTGAGATATGTTTGTCTCCTTTCCTTTTTCATTCCCTGGTTATCTGTACTTTTTCTTATATTTTATCTGCTGCTCCGTCTTGCTGTCTCTCCCTGCGTTGGTTTATGTAACCTTTCCTTCTCTGTATATGCTTACATAAAAAAAGAAAAGAAAAAACCATCAATACTATACAAAAACGCAATATAACATGGTCAGGTATTTCAGAGGTCCTGTTTGAAGTGCAGGTTGCAGGTTTAGTTTCTAATAGTTTCTAATGTGGATATAAATGTTTTACAAATATGTTAATTATTATTTGAAATATTTATTGAGGTTATTTTAAATTTCACTCAGCATAACCGCAAATATGTGAATTTACAAGTTTCATAGTCTTGACCTGTGACGTAAGGGGTGTGTGTTCATTAGCTTTGGACTGTGATCATTTTTCTTAAAAATGGTGAATTACTGTGTTTGCTGTACAAACATCAGCCTGTCAAGACATCGGGCCCACAGATTCCAAAGAAAAAGAAACCCAAAACCCGACACCATCTTCCATGTCTGGCTAGGTGCATTTTATGTAGCTGAACTGCTGTGTGCTTATGCTTTGGCTATGGAAATCCCTTGAAATGTATTGCACTCACTTCAGACCAGAGAATTAAAATACCAGCTTTGTGACAAAGCTCATACCGAAGCAAAGACCAGATTACACCAGCCAGCATGCTGCATTGTTTACAGCAGAGCTCTCAAGCCTCATGAAATGAGACTTAGACACTCTAATTTTCGTATCTTCACACTCACACACGCGACACATGACATTCCTCACGCTGAAAATGGATTTAGTGCGTTCAAAACCCATACTTAGGCCATGAGCAGATTGATCCATTCACTGCACTGTCTGTCAGAGTGCAGGCTAAGTCTTTGGTGCACCTGCTTTACCCTTTATTTACAGTCTGGTAGCCAAACAGCAAGTTGGGATTACAGGATATCCCTCCGCCTCCCCTTCCCCTCCAGCAACGCACGCTTTAACGGGAAGAACATAAGGAAGGGCTCAAAAGTATGGTTTAGGGCTGGAATTTGGACCTGAAATAAATGATCATGTAATAACTACATTTCCCATGATAGTACACTGATCAGTTATTAATAGGGAACAACTTTGTAGGGTCACACCAATTTCCATTCTGCTGAAAGTCCTCAATCAGTAGCTACGGTAGCAGTGTAGCTGAATCTTTCTAATGATCGAGCGGACTCCCTTCTCCCACCTCACTTCCGGCCTGGCATTCTAAAAAAAAAAAATGATTCTAAAAGAGAAAATAATGTAAATATTACTACATTTTTATTTAGAAACTGTTCCTTATATTTCTGTAAATTAGGCTTTAAGGGGGGCTCTAATCTGCAACCCACACTTTAAGACTGGTAATAATAGCAGTAAGGCTTCCAGAAGACTTTCTTCTGGAGGTCTCCCTCGGATTTTGTAATTTTTTTTCCCATATAGCCATCATTATACAGCTTTAGCCTGAGGAGTGCTGAAAGAGGGAGGAGGGTGAAGGAGTGAGAGCTGCGTAATCTAGAGAATATGCATCGTTGTTGATTCATCAATTAGCCAACTAATAATGAGTAATTATTAGACGGCAGTAAGTTGGGCTCGTTTCCAGTGAGAGTTGGACTCCGCTAAAGTTACCCTTTGTCACCAATCCTGTTCATAACATTTATGGACAGGATTTCTAGGCGCAGCCAAGGTGTTGAGGGGATCCGTTTTGGTGGCCTCAGGATTGGATCTCTGCTTTTTGCAGATGATGTGGTCTTGTTGGCTTTATCTAAACGTGATTTACAGCTTTCGCTGGAGCGGTTTGCAGCCAAGTGTGAAGCAGCTGGGATGAGGATGAGCGCCTCGAAATCCGAAAACATGGTCTTGAGCTGGAAAAGGGTAGGGTGCCTTCTTCGGGTCAGGGATGTGATCCTTTCTCAAGCGGAGGGGTTTAAATATCTGGGGGTCTTGTTCACGAATGAAGCAAAAATGGAACAGGAGATCGATTGATGGATTGGTAAGGCATCTGCAGTTATGCGGGCGCTGTACTGGTCTGTCATGGTGAACAGAGAGCTGAGCTGAAAGGCAAAGCTCTCGATTCACCTGTCGATCTACATTCCTACCCTCATCTATGGTCATGAACTCTGGGTGGTGTTCGAAAGAACGAGATTACAGATACAGGCGGCTGAAATGAGTTTCCTCCACAGGGTGGCTGGGTTCTCCCTTAGAGATAGAGTGAGAAGCTCGGTCATCCGGTCGGAGGCTCAGAGTGGAGCTGGAGGGACTGTGTCTCCCGGCTTGCCTGGGAAAGCCTCGGGATTCCACCCGAGGAGCTGGCCCAAGTGGCCAGGGAGGGGGAAGTCTGGGTATCTTTGCTTAAGCTACTGCCCCCGCGACCTGACCCCGGAGAAGTGGAAGAAAATGGATGGATGGATGGATGGATGGATAATTGTTACTTATTAATGTAGGGGATTTATCAATAAAAAATTGATAAAGTTAAGTTATGGTCTAACTGGTTATGTTGGGAATATTAAATTAATAATTTGTAAATTAATAATTTAATTATTCCTTCAAATCATCTAATCGGGGCAATACTAGCCTCTTAGCTAGAAACAATATCTTATCCCTATTTAAAAGAAGATTATCACTCAATGATCTTACTTATAATTATTAATTATCAGAGATTATACCAGGAAGACCTCCTGAAGGAAAATAATTCTTTCCAATAATTCACACACACACACTCAGAATAAACGAAACCAGAGATTTGATTCAATTTAACTAATTTATTCTAACTACACCAAGACAAAGAAAAATACTAACACACTCAGAATGCTAAGGCTAGCGACTAAGCTAAAGGTTAACGCTACGTAACAAGATGGCGACCAGTGATGACGTCACTTAGGCATGTCACGGGCCACTTCCTTCTGACGTCCGTACACAACTACTCGTGTGCACGCGTGGAAGCAGTGCACAGACCTGAACGCGCAGCTTGCCGAAGGGGTTTTTTATGACTCTTTATGACCAGGCGAGGTACCGCGTGGTTTTTCTTTAATAAAGAAAGACCTCGTGGCTCTTATCAGTGGGGTAGGTTTCTGCTAACAAAGACTCGGGTTTAGGAACATTGGAGAATAAGAATTCGAGTGTCCTTTCAGCTTGCGCGTCTCTGGGAAGCACCCCGTGTGCGTGTTGACACAACGCCTAAATGTACTATCAAATTAACGGGGGAAAAACCCAAAACCTTCCACCAACAGATAACTCTGCTTATATACATATATTTATATATAAATACAGAAACTTACAATCAAACAACAAGGCTCACAACTTTACCCGTGAATAGAAACACACCACAGAAAATTCACACAGCTCTTAGAGCGCACCGATCAGTAAAACTTGAAAAACATGCATGCATGCATGCATGTAGAAATACAAAGGATTTTTGGACGGTTTGATACAAAAAGGGGAAAGTCAAAACACGTGTTGGAAAAGGGGATCTCTTCTTTCCAGTTCCAGAAGAAACCTTTGACCCACCAGAGCGATTTGGAAGAGGGGGGATCTCCTTTTAGTCTGAGGATAGAACCAGGGAGGAATTAACAAAGTTTGGTGGGGGTATTTACACAGGATGCAGGGTGTTTTGCCCCCTTTTCTTTGTATCGGTCCCCAATCACGCTACAGAGACCTATGTGGTCTTGATGGATCGGCGCTCCTGCCAATCTGCGTGACAGATTTTCCAGCGCTCAACTGGGGAGGGGAAAGAGAGAGGCGGACAGTCCTCCCATTGGTTTATTGGAATGCTAGCGTCATATTTCTAGGGCCCTTTTTTTTTTTTTAACGTGTCCTGTCTAGCAGTATGCTACTCAGAATTGGTGTCTGAGTACCAAGTACAAGCCCAACCGTTTTACTTTCCCAAGCAGAGTATTGCAGCTTCGCTGTAGTACGCCACTTGATGTATATGTATGAAAAATCTTTATTAGTGATTACTGTGTGTTCAATTTCCTGACGTCATGGACAGTAAACTGAGACAAGAAGGGAGAAAGGAAGAAGGTGAAGAAAAGAAACCGGACCAGCAGAGGCGCGAACCGACGACACAAGACAGGGAGGCAAACAAAGAACACAAGAAAACATCCCAGTCCTCCACCTCTACCGGACGGCAGAGAAACAGTAATACAAAACAAAAACAACAAACTGTACAGAACCAAACCAATAGTTTGGATCTAGTAGAATAAACTAAGAATTACACATTCACTACACACAAGCATTGATTAATGAACATAATACAAATGTTTCTGGTAAGCTCCTGTGAACAACTAACTAATGATGATAACCTCAGCTTAAGATATGTCCGTCCTCAACAATGTCCCCACACCTATGTGTGTGCGAGCATGCAGGTCGGAATAAGGTTTCCCCACGCAAGTGATTCATAGCTGGTGTAAGGAACCGTCAATCCGTCCTACAGGAATCGGCACAGAGGAGGAGGCAAGAGATGTATGCATCCAGGGTCCCACAGAGTACAGAGGCCACAGGCGGATCAGCGCAGGGTTGATCACCCGCCAAGAGAGGAACAGATGGAAGCCCCAGGGGAACACCCACCAGCCGCAATGCTGGGGCCCGAGAGATCGCAGTGACGAGCCAGGGCGGGCCCGGATCAGGAACCGGAGGCCACGGGGACCAGGGGCACCCCGCCCCCCAGCGGGGCCCCAACCAGTGACCAGCCGACAAGGGCCCCCCGCCGCCGCCGCAGGCAAGGAGGATCCGCAGCCAACCGACGGACAACACACGCCGCCGCCACCCCGGGCGCCACTCTAGGGCCCTTTTGATATCGTATACATGGCTCAGACCCCAACATTAATAATGAGAAGAATTTCATGTATTGAGTGAATACCATTGTTTTTAAACAAGAAATCAAAGAAAACTCTAAACCTATGGTATGTGCTGCAGAAGTTAACAATTAATATTACAAATTTTGTATTTTTAAGGTAACATTTGTATAAATATAATGCATAACACTCACCAAAGTTGCTGATTATTTATAGACAATATCCATCATCCTCTATTTTCCTGGCTGAGACAAGCTGGTTAAATTAAGGGTTTGGTTGTCACGATCCCCATCTTCTCTGAAAAAGTCAGTCTTTAAAATGGATTTTTAATCATTTCTGATACCAATTTTTTCCCTTACCCCGTTGTGAATATTTTTTTTAAAATTCTTAAAAAAATATTGTGGATGTATAGTTCAATATGTTCTTTGATGGCAACAGATGGTGGTGATAACTTTGCTCTGACTGTCCAATCAGAGCATGGTGGCCCATAATAAGGAAGCAAACTTGAAAGAAGATTGGTTAAAAAAAAACAACTAACAAAAAACATTTGTTTGTACTATATTTATTGTAGGCCTGCTGCATATTCTGAATGACCTGAGCAGATTAGACTGTCTGTAGCAACACATAGAGACAGAAATCTGATTGGACAAAATATCATTATACCACTGACATGTACAGGAAGCTGAGCACAAAAGATAATAGACTTTTGGAAGTAAATTGCATTGAACGAATATAGTTTAAGTTGAACAGGTTAGTCTTTCTAATTGCGATAGGCCAGCAGAGAACCTAACCCTGATAGAAAAGCCTTCATTATAAATGTGTGTGTCAAATCTAACTTTGACAAAAATCTACACATATTTATTGTAGAATACGTTTTGTCCGAAGTTCTTTAATAAATCAATTTGGTTCATTTTAAAACAGCAAACTTCCTCCAAATTTTACTTTCAGCCTCTAGTCATGCTGTTTAGCATAACTTGAAAAATATTTCCAGATATTTTTCATAGGTTCTGTTTCTCATTCAGTCAGTCAGATTTATGGGGGAAAAAAACCTTGAAAACCCCATGTAATGTATTATATAGAAAAGTATTGAACTGAAGTATAAAAATTAACATATAACTAAGTTATATATATCATAAGCTTTATATATATATATATATATATATATATATATATATATATATATATATATATATATATAGATAAGATAGATAGAGAGAGAGAGAGAGAGAGAAGAGAGAGAGAGAGAGAGAGAGAGAGAGAGAGAGAGAGAGAGAGAGAGAGCAGAAGAGTTCATACTTCACCTGGACTTTAAAAAAGTCCATCCATCCATCCATTTTCTTGACCGCTTAATCCTTAATGGGTCACGGGGGTGCTGGTGCCTATCTCTAGCTGTCAACGGGCGAGAGGCGGGGTACACCCTGGACAGGTCGCCAGTCCATCACAGGGCAGGACAAACAGGACAAACAACCATGCACACACTCACACCTAAAAAAAGTCTAAAGTATAAAAAAACTCTGGTTTGTGTTGAAACTCATTTCATCGTCATTGTTTGTTGTCAATCACACACATTTTAATGAAAAAGATGCAAATTTTTGCACATTTTGCAGCGTCTGTTTCCATAGTGTCCTGTTTTTATTTCTCACGTTCTCCCCACCACCCTTGCTCTTTTTACTTTTAAACACCACTTTCTGAGGGCTCTGATGTTATACATCAAGGTGCACTTGAAAAAATCAATACAAAGAAACTTTCTGCCAGTGAAGGCAGAGGCTGCCCAATATGACAATACATTTTCGTAAAAACTTTATATCCTTGACATCAGCTGTTGTGTATGCCACCTAGTATACAATTACACTAAACTAGTTAAACATTTTCCTCTATTCGAACTTGTGCCCAACTAGTTCAGAAAAACCCTTACTAGTAACCATTTTTGCTTATTAGTTGCATTTTTACAATACTACTAAGATTCAGCTTGTAATAGAACATGTAGCCCATACATCAGCCCAGCTCACCTGGAATCGTCCAGATTCTCCTGATTGCCCACTTCGGCCTGCACTGTAGTTTTATTTGTATTCCGCATTTTCAGAAACAAGGTAAATAAAAGGGCTTTGAATGATTAGTGAGGTGTGCTGAGAAGGTCACGGGATATTTTATATTCAGTTCCCATGGGTTTTGTGCTCTTGGAAGAAAAGCTTATGATCACCTTCCTTTTTGTCTGGGGGTGCTGTAGGAGTATGATGCTCCAGCAATGCTGATGCCTTTTTTGTATACCCAAAGAACCAGATGTAGCTTTATCTTAGCACAAAATCAAACTTCCTCTCAATGTGATTCGAAGTGTCCATGCTGGTAACTGATTCTGTATGTGGATTAAACATAGTCATAACCTGTCTGTTGAAGGAACCTTAGGGTTTCATATTTCTTTTTTTGCAGGTAATATTGTTTTGTTTACCTCTCTGAGCTATGACCTTCATTTGTGACTAGACA
Source organism: Apricaphanius iberus (assembly GCA_028564705.1). NCBI lineage: Eukaryota > Metazoa > Chordata > Actinopteri > Cyprinodontiformes > Aphaniidae > Apricaphanius > Apricaphanius iberus. The sequence goes on from JAPXFQ010001286.1 coordinate 457,808, forward strand.
GAGATGAGAGTAAATCAGAGGGTTTAAGTGGTCTAAGTGGTCAACAATTACTAAAACACAAACACTTTAAAACCTTCGAAAGCCTTCACTGAATCATTTACACTGTTGTAGTCCCAAAAAGTGTACCAACACTTAAAACCCTTATACTAAGAATGAAATGTCATTAATGTCCATGTGTGCGTAAACACAAGTGAGCCAAACATTTTGGAAAGATGGTGCATGTATCCCTATCATTCAGAATTAAATTGTAAGTTAGAGATTCCATGCAGGGAATATTGTTACTAACACAAATGTTGCGCAACTTAAGTCTGATTAAAATTACAAATTTTCCCCCCTCAAAACAGTTAAAGAATCAGTCATTACATCCATCCATTACCTATGCTGCTTATCTTTGGAAGGTCATGGGGAGCCTGTGCCTATATCCAGCATTTATCTGGCAATAGGCGGGATACACCTTTGACACCCTTGAAACATAGAGACAGGAGAAACAAACTTTCATGCCCACACTCAAACCCAAGGACATTTTAGAGAGACCAATTACCTTAGAGTTGTGGGAAGAAGCTGGAGTACCCAGAGGGAACCCACACATGCACAGGGAGAACATATGAACTCCCTACAAAAATATCCCAGGCTAGGATTTGAACCAATCTTCTTGCTGCAAGGCAACAGTGCTACCAACTGCACCACTGTGTACCCCAAGACATCGTATTATGACCCAATTTTCTCTTAAGCGTTGTGAAGAAACTTGCAGAAACTAGTGTGTGCATTTGAGATTAAAATTAGTAGATTTCTTAAACCTAACATTGAATGAAGCAGTTAATTTTAGCAAACTCCAGCTCCCAATTTTATAGTAATCCTCACCTTAGTGACACTAATAACATACTGTATGTGGTGAACATATGTTTGCTCATTTGTAGTGCGTTTCCTAAAAGCGATGTATTTGGTGAGATTTACATAGGTTGTATGCGTCCAGAAAACACAAATACTTTGGTTTTAGTCATAATGGGGCATGAATTGTTTGTTTTAAACAGGTTGGCTTTTTTCAGGCACAATGACAACAAAAATTGCAATAACAAAGACCTGGAGGAAGGACCAGAAAATAAGTGACTGACAAGCTGACAGAAAGCACTTTCAGGAGAATCATTAGACCCATGTAACATTCAGCGTGTTGTTTTGACCACTGCCTTTCACTGGCCTTTAAGCTGTATAGTGTTGGTCTGTGTGGCTTCAGCTGGGTAGTGGGTCAGCCATTGATCTAAAGATATAAGCTGGTACTTTGGAGCCAAGCCTTTATCATCCTACAGGGCTACGAGCACTGTGGGTGGATAAGCCTCAAGCTGCTCATGGGGGATCACAGCTGTGTGTTTGTGTGTGTCAGTGCTTACCAATGGCTGTGATCTGTTTGTATCTGCATACAGATTCATATGATCTCTTTAAGTCAATTTTTTCTTACTCAAAGCACCCCCGGGTAGAATGACTGAAGGACAAAAGAGTAAAGAAGTGGGGATTGAATGTCAGGTTTAAAATGAAATAAGAATTTCCATCATTTAAATTCTAACAAACCAAACATTAATTGTTACAAGACAGAAAAAGTTATAGATAACATCTAAAAGGCAAGTGGAAACATGAGACTAAAGCTCAAGAGATGAAACTCTAAAGCATGAATATAGACTTGGAGGTTTTTAGTAGGTGAAAACAAGTTGACAATAGTTGTCCTTTTCAATTTTTTCAATTAAAACAGACAGCGGATCATCTATAATTTAAATAACTGACAATAGTTTTTAAGCTATAAATTTAGGTATCTGAAAGATTATGGTCTGTTCCTAGGTGATTTGAGTTTCTGTTTGCTATCTTGCCATCTATGCTTGCATATAAAGACGTACATGCTCTTTAGTTTTAAAAATGAGGAAATAAAGTAGGTTTTTGAAATAAGTAGGCACTTTTAGCTCTACCAAAATGACATTTGGGGTCCTTGACATGGCTGTCCCTGGTTCGAGTCTTGTCTCAGGCGACCTTTGCCGCATGTCTTCCCCCAATTCCCTCCACTTTCAAAAATCTGTCTACTGTTGAATGAAAGCCTCTGTACCCACCTCCCCCCAAAAAACAATTTTATACACACACACACACACACACACACACAGTAAATAAATATTATATATATATATGTGTATATATATATAGGCATTTGGAGATTGTATCCTAGTTACTTGGTTGATTTTTTTTATTAGGAATACATCTGACATCAGATTACATATGTTGCATTAATAAAATATGAGACTGTTCTTGAATGACCTTCAACCTTTTGAATTATTTGTATGGATGTGTTACTGTGTACATACACATGTGTCGGCCTGTGTCTAAAATAGGTATTTATGCGAGCTGAATAGTAGAGCATGCTATTTTTTCACTTGGAATCTTCAAGATGGTGAGAAGAGTAGAAAGAGAAGAAGGTGAGGAGAGTAGAAACCTGCTGCACACAGTGTCCAAGAACAGCATCAGGCAGGTAGCATTGGCTTCTAGAAGCTGCAGCATCCCCAGACCGAGAGATACCAAGCAACATCACCGAGTAATAATGCGCAAAACACTATGAAGGCTGGGAACAAATTAAATGACAAGCAGTCCCTTGGCCAGAGTTGCATAGTGAGAGACGCAGGTAACTACTCCCCATTACCTAACATTTTTGCTACATGCCCTAGTGAAAGTCAAGCCCACAACCCAGTTACCTCATTGGGTCTATAACTAAGGCGATGGAATCGAGCAGAAATCCCCATTACACAGTGGCCTCTCTTATGTTTCAAAAACTCATGATCAAGCCTAGAAAAAACTACAAGTAAGTGATATACACATTATTTATTTGAATCACAGAACACCATTGTCTTATAGTAGAGAAATAAGTGCAATCTGCAAAATGCTCAGTTTTTGGCTGGTCAAAAGAGCTCAAAACACTCCGACTCCAACCCAAAGGAAGACTGAGAACATGCAGCCGCACAGAGCTCAAAGAGCGGGGTCTCCACGGTGCTAGAGAGCTGGAGTCAGCGAGATCAACCTGGAAGGCTTTAGAGTTGGTGTCTCAGGAAGATATCGGAGTGCTAGTTAAGCAGTTAAATATATTATTTTAACTTTAAGTCATTTCTTCAATAAACATTCAAAAGTATATTGCTGAATTTTCTGAATATCAGGTTCTCAGGTGATTCCTCTCCTATAGGAGCAGATACTGGTTCAAACATGTATGGTTGAACTACTTTTCTTGTTTGTTTGATTGAATATTTTTGTATGTGTTGAATTAAGATTTTCTTTGTATGGTTGAACTACTTTTTTTTATTATTTTTGTTTTGCATGGTTGATTTTTTTTTTTTTTTTGATTGAGCTACCTTTTTTTGTATGGTTAAACTACTGCAGCCATGTCCGTAACTTTCAAACGTAGTGGTAACAGTCAATGAGTGGGGCGTGAGCAAAGATTGTAGAAGCGCTGGAACTCATAGAACTATTTTAAATAGTGGAAAAATAGTCATAATATGTCTCCTTTGAATTAAAGTTCGGATCCACAACATTTTGCTCATGTTGATAAGCAAATTATCCCTCTATTGTTCAGAAGAATACATTTGAATTCAAAAATGTTTTATTGATTCCAGAGGAAAAATAACTGTTGTTGTATTGTATACCATTTCATTCCTCAAGGAGTCGTTGTAGATCATGGTGGCTGTGTGCAGGTTGGATCTACTGCAGCAATCTCTATGGTAGTGAAACTGTTGAAGCCTTTCACTAAAAACACTGTTTTTCTGGATAGACACATTTAATGGATGTTCAGGGTTTTTCAATATTAATAAGAAACAGTCCGTGTTACATACAGAAAAAAATGTTAGTTAGTTTGCCTTAGCAAATGACTAAAAGATGAATAGGTTAAACAGTATACGTGTAATTGTGATTGTAGAGTTAAAAACTGAAGTTCCATGGATCTTTCGTGTGTGTCCTTTAAAATAAAAAGAGCAACACCTAACATAAAAAGTCTATGCTATTTTGTTTCTCTGAACTTGACCATCAGTTGCGTCTGCAAAGTTAATTCATGTTCGAATGTTAACCATGCACTTTTTGGACAAAAAAGACTTAGTGTGGTATTGATGTGGTATTGATCCACCCTAAGAAGATGCTGTTTCTGTAATCATCCTTCTAAAGATAAATGAATGGATGAGTTTATCAAGGTCCCATTGCGACATTAGTCTGTTAACCCTAGAACTGTTATTCAGGTAGAAGGCTGACCTTGTTATTGCTAAGTCTGAGTCCATTATTACTCCTAGATTCTGGGCCTGATTAGTAGTTTATAGCTGTATTGACAGAAGCAGTGTGCAGACTTTATTAGTGTTTTTTTTTATTTTTGGTGCTTTAAGTTTGATGAATATTTTAACACATAATAATGTGTCAAAGGTACTACATTGTTTTGGATTGAAACCCCAGCAACGGTTTAGATGTACATTTCCTTAAGGCTTACTGAGACTGGATATATGTTGTCTACTGCCTTGCTGTTTTATCATTGTTTTAAAGCCCTTTAGACATGGATGACAGTAGAATGTTGCTACGACTGTAGTTTGCTGATTGCTGTCCTATGGGAATGGTCACTGGAGGATATGTGGCGGTTCCATTTGAGTTTTCTCCTTGCACCTTGATTGTATGGCACAGAGGACCTCCTTTCATTATCCTTATCTTGCTTTTTGTGACATACAAATTGGCACAAATACACAAAGCAGGTTGCTGACACAAACAAGCTGCATATCTTTTTTTTCTGTTTTTTTCTTCTGCTTTAGTAGCTGCTTACAAATTCATGGGACTTGTGAAAGGCACTGCAGTGCATTTACAGACACTCTCCTCATACAGATTGATTTTCCATGTCTATATTATGTTGATGGTTTATGCATCTCACTCTAAAAGGTCTGTGAGAAAGTTAGAAACAGGATATACAGTTAGAATATATTTGAAGAAGCCTAAAACAGACATTATGTTTTATCATTCAGGGGTCAGAACTGATCAAGCCATAGTAAATATGTTCTATTATTTTAAATTGGGTATAGTGTAAGGAATTGGGTGTTTTATGCTGTACTTTAATCAGTGTTTTGTACATGATTTTCAACTGTTTTTTAATTGCTCAACAAGCCTGTTTCACACCTCAGTCAACAAAGTTTACACCTACATTTTTCTGGCCTTCTTATGCTTGTTTATTCACCCAAATATTCATTAGAATTTAGCATCTGTTTTCCTCATAAACAGAGGGTGAATTTATAGGACACTTTAAATACACATTGAGAAAGTCAAATTTAAGTTGTTTTTGTAGGTTTAAATGATTCTGTGATCATTTACAGGTGTAAGTGGAAAGGTAAGTTTCTGATTTGAGTGTAACTCTTGGTGAGATAGACGTCTAATTTTGCAGATTGGCACCAAACCCCTTTAAAACAAAGCTAAAACATGTAACATGTTTTTTTTTTCATACTGTGTCGCAGCCTGCTAAAGCAAGTATTCTGCTAATTAATGTGTCAAAAAAATCATTGCCATGTCTTAGCTATTTCTTTCCTGCTGGTTTGTGTCAAGGGCTTGAAAGAGATGTGAAGTGATGAGCAACAGGAAGCAAAAAAGAAGTAAAACACCGGCTGACAGATTGGCCATCTGAGATGTCAGCATGCTTCTTATATTTCTTTATTTTGCTCAGTGACAGAGTCTTTCAAGCGTAGCATGTCTTCTTGATGCAAAAAAGTGCAATTTGTATTTCTTTTTTAAGTGCTGCTTACAAATACTTAACAAGCTTGAGAGTTTGCATCAATGTTTATGACTAAACAGTTTCCCCAAAAGTATGATTATAGGCTATAGTTTTGACTTTATGGTTAAATATTTTCTGCCTAGTACTGTACTGATCAGCCAAATTGAAGTAAAGTGCAATTCTGACATTTTTAACAAACAAACAAACAAACAAACAGTCTTATTAATTTTTGATCTATTTTTTAAAAAATAGTTGTGGTTTTGAAATAAAAAAGTTTGAACAATTAAATGGGAGAGAATCCAAATACTAAAGCAGGTAGGTGTAAAAAAAAAACAGAAAAAAAACAAAACAGAACGTAATTCAGAAATTGACAGCAAGAAAGTAACAAAAAAAATCACTTCAAAATAGATATACAGTGAAAAAACAATGAATTGAAACAATATACAGTAACTTAAAATGATTATCCATTCAGTCATTCCGCATTTGGTCATTTTACAACCACAAACTTTACTATTTTGAGAGTTTGTGAGACAGACCAACACCAAGCAATGGATATTTAGTATATAAGCATTTATAGTTAAAATATATATATCCAGCCAATACAAATCCAAGTGGTATGGCATGGATTTATATCCATTGTCTTTAGTTGAATTTTTTTAAACACCTTTCATTGCATAATTTAGAGGGAATTTCAATGTTTTTTTGTTTTTTTTTCAATTCAATTTTATTTATATAGCGCCAGTTCACAACAAATGTAATCTCATGGCACTTTACAACAAAAGTCATCTCAATACAATTATACAAACATTCCAATCAGTTAAGTTTTCTATGTAAGGAATCCCAGCAGATTGCGTTGAGTCATCGGCATGAAGGTTGTGCCCGGATCATGCAGACTCCCACCAACGCAATTCCTCAGCAGACCCTCATACTGAGCAAGCATGTAGACAGTGGAGAGGAAAAACTTCCCTTTAACAGGAAGAAACCTCTGGCAGAACCCCGGCTCAGTACAAGAGAATGACTCTACCAGTTTTGCACATAAGTGCAGAGTCTGCTCATTTAGTGGCATAATCGTCTTTCTAACACTCAAGCAGGCTTTGATCTAATCAAATCCATAGTTGTTCTTTTTGCATGTAGACCAAAGTGTTAAACATTGGTCTAACCTAATCATAGCTTCCTGTTTTTCATGTTTTGTATGGCCCCTTCATGGCTAGTAACTACAAACCGGAGTCTTGAAAGAAAGGCTTTCTTCTTGCTGCTTATCCATAGAAGCCAGATTTTTGCATACAGAACTAATAGTTGCTCTGTTGCTTAATTTTCCCACCTCAGCTTTATATCTCTGTAGCTCTTTTGGAGTTACCATGGGCCTCTTGGCTGCATCTCTGATTAATGCTTACCTTGTAATTTCAGTTTATGTTGACGGCATGAATGTTGTTGCATTTATACATTTTTTCAATTTTTTTGGTGGTTGATGATTGAATAGCTATGGACTGGTATGATAAAAGGCAAGGCAAGGCAAGTTTATTTGTAGAGCACAATTCATACACAAGGCAATTCAAAGTGCTTCACAATTGCATAAATTAAGAATAAAACAGAAAAAACAAACAAAAAACAAAATAAACTTAAAAAATGATTACAATAAAAGCAAGAGTGCAGATAACATAATTTCAATTGTCATATGCACGGGTAAAAAGAACTGTTTTCAGCCTGCATTTAAACATTGTTAGAGTTGAGGCTTGTCTCACATCCTCATGAAGACTGTTCCAGATTTTAGCTGCCTGAAACTGAGGCTACGTCCACACTAAGACGGATAAGGTTATACAGGGAGTTAGACACCTAATGTTATCCACTCAACACGAGCACTTACGGCCCCGTTTAAGGTCCGTTTAAGGTCCCATGATTGCGCAATCCAATGCCGACCTACACACAGATTGACGCGTATAATCTATGTCACTGTCGGCGCATTCTGGATCGCCTCCTGTGTCGCCTTCTCATCCGCAAGTAGGTTAGGGTTAACTTTGCAAATGTCTGAATTTGCAAATTAAGCAGTAGCATAGCGAGAATCGTCTCCATCTTTGCTGTTGTCATTATCTTGTGTCGCGTTGTTTTCGTCATAAACTTAGGACGCAGCATTTGATTGACGTCGCTGCTCTGATTTTGCCGGGGACCGGATAAGTTTTGTCTAGACGTGCTCATTTAGCCGTTGAGACAAATCAAATCAAATCAAACTTTATTTATAAAGCGCTTTTCAAACAAAGAAAGTTACTCAAAGTGCTTTTGTCGTGGTCAATCAACCACCCCCGCGTTCAGGAGTTCGTTGGAGCTTCAAATCTTCAGTAGAGAAAAACCTGGCTGAGACTTAATTCAGTTTTCACCTCTGCAGAGCGTGGAGAAGGCCTGTCCTCATCAGTCTGAGTCCCAGGCGTTCTGCCTCTCTTTTGCAGACAGGCTTGCTTTATTCAATCCACATGATGGCTCACAGCACATACACACCAATACATTTGCTGATTTATTTCCCCACACACACATTGAGTTACTGGTTGCGAGATAACAGGGTACCTGGCGGGGCCTGGTCCGCAGCTTCTCCCTAAAAACAATAACTCCATATTTGGTAGAGCCTGGTACTGCACATCTCTGAAAAACAACCCTCTATTACATCTGCAGGCCCATCTGCAAGCCTTGGTTACTTTCAGCAAGCATAAAACATTTAATCACATTAAAAATCCTCAATACTTTACAGATTTAAAATAACCCCACAACCCCCCCCTTCAAAAAAATAAAATCATCAGTGCAAATACAACCCCCTCCCAACCCAACCCATCAGCCATACTCACTCACACACACACTTAGAAGCTACAAAAAGCGGGCTGAGTACAGATGAGCCAGGAAATGGCATCATGGGAGCCATCTGCATCAGCAGCAGCAGATCAACAGCAGCAGCCAAGGCTCCGACCCAGGGCGCCCAGAGGAGGGAGGGCTGGTACCCCCACCTCCACCCAAGCGCTACCTGGGGGGCACCCAGGCAGCCACAGCCGACCACCGCCCCTGATGCAGGGGGCCCCCAGAGAGGAAACACTGGCAAGAAAGATTAAAATACATTAAAATATAAAGTTAATAAAATATAAAGTATATAAAGTATAAAACAATAAGTGTAAAACAAATAATAAAAATGCAAAGCAGATTAATAAATGAACAGTTAAAAGCTGAACTAAAAATTAAATCAGGTAAAACATGCTGAGCGATTAAAAATATATTAATAAATAATAATTAGTTAAAGGCTAAGCTAAAAAGGTTAGTCTTGAGTCTGCTCTTAAAAACATTAATGTACTCTGCGGCCCCGAGGTCCTCTGGCAGCCTGTTCCAGAGGTGAGGGCCATAATAATGGAAAGACGCCTCACCATGAGTCTGTGTCCTGACTTTGGGGATGATAAGGAGACGGCTGCCAGAGGAGCGCAGAGACCGCTAGGGTTCATACGGTAAAAGCATTTCTGACAGATACGAAGGCCCAAGACCATTAAGACACTTAAAGACCATTAAAAGAACCTTAAAATCGATCCTAAAACATACGGGGAGCCAATGCAGTGATTCTAAGACCGGTGTAATGTGCTCCCGCCTCCTAGTCTTCATCAGGACACGAGCTGCTGAAGTCTGTAGAAGCTGTAAACCTGAGGTAGTCTTTTTGGGAAGACCAGAAAGCAGGGCATAACAATAATCAATTCTACTGGTGATAAAAGCATGCATTAGCGTCTCCGTATTGGCCCGAGAGAGAATGGGGCGGACTCTGGCGATGTTCTTTAGGTGATAAAAACCTATTTTGGTGATGTTTTTAATGTGAGGGATAAAAGTCAGCTCAGAGTAAAAAATCACACCCAGGTTCTTCACTTGTAAAGAAGAATTAAAAGACAATTATTGTAGTTTTGGTAAAAGTTTTTCTCTCTGAGCCTCAGGACCGATAACTAAAACCTCAGTTTTGTCCTGGTTGAGCTGGAGAAAGTTTTCTGCCATCCAGGATTTAATGCCTAAAATGCAGTTAAAAAGTGCATCCATTGGCCGTGTGTCATCAGCAGACATGGAGATGTACAACTGTGTATCATCAGCATAACTGTGAAAGTTAACTCCATGTCTCCTGATAATACTGCCAAGAGGGAGCATATACAGGTTAAAAAGCACTGGGCCTAAAACTGAACCCTGGGGAACACCACAAGTGATCTTATGGACCTTAGAGGAACAGGTATCTAAACTTACTGTAAAAGTCCTGTCTGTGAGGTAGGATGTGAACCAGTTGTGAACAGCACCAGAGAGGCCGATCTGTTTTAAACGAGTTAAAAGAATAGTGTGGTCTACTGTATCAAAGGCAGCGCTTAGATCCAGAAGAACCAACACTGTCACCTTTTTAGCATCATAGTTTAATCTAAAATCATTTAAAATCTTTAAAAGCGCCGTCTCTGTGCTGTGGTTCATCCTAAAACCAGACTGAAATTTCTCTAGGACATTATGAGTGTTAATAAAATCATTAAGTTGAATAAAAACAAGTTTTTCTAAAACTTTGCTTAAAAATGGTAAGTTAGATACTGGTCGGTAGTTGTTTAAATCATTAAAATCTAAATTGCTCTTCTTCAGCAGGGGCCTAACTACCGCCGCTTTAAAGGCAGCAGGAAAAAACCCCCGTCTGAAGGGAGCAATTCATAAAGTTTAAAATCTCATCTTTAAAAGAACCATAAAATTGCTTAAAAAACCTGGTGGGAATCGGGTCCAAAGCGCTTGTGGTGGGCCTCACTGAGGAGAAAACTTTATCAAGGGTCCCAGCTTCTACCAGGACAAAACTGTCCAGTGTTTCCTCTGGTGAAGGCAGACACTCTGATTTGTCTAAAACCATGTTTGTTTGAGAGGATAAAATATTACATCTGATAGTGTCTACCTTCCCTCTGAAGTGGTCTGCATACTCCTCACAGAGACTGAGGGGGTTTTCTGAAAAGTATTAGAATTATGATGTAAAATGTTGTCAATGGTGGAAAACAGAATTTTGGGATTATTTTTATGTTCTGAGATTATTCTGGAAAAGTATGTATTTCTGGAATTTCTTAAAGCGTTATTATATAATCTGAGATATTCTATGTATATCTGATGATTTATTGTGATTTTATTTTTCCTCCATTTCCTTTCTGCCACCCTGCAGCTCCTCTTTAATTTTCTAATAGCTGCATTTCTCCACGGTACTGTACGTTTTGAATGAGGGTTTATAACTTTAATTGGAGCCAGCAGGTTGAGAGCAGATTTAAGCCTACTGTTAAAATCATTAAGGATAAAATCACAGGGGGCAGGAAAAGGTATAGGAGGAAATTTTTTAAAAACTTCAAGAAAACCTGCAGCCACTTCAGGGGTTAGATGACGCTTCCTGACAGTTCTCACAGAGGTCCCTGATTGGATAAAACTGGTGATATTAAAAAACACACAGTAGTGGTCAGAGACAGCCAAGTCAACAACAGAGGACACACTGGTGGACAGGCCATATGTGATGACCAGGTCCAGGATGTGTCCTCTGTTGTGAGTCGGCTGCATGACATGTTGGCTAAAATCCATAGTTTAAAATATTTAAAAAATCTGTTGATAAAGGATCTAAAAGGTTATCTATATGTAGATTAAAATCACCAGCTAAAATTATCTTCTCATAAGAGTTGTGTAAAATTGATAAAAGCTCTGAAAATTCTGGAATAAAAAGTGCATTCCTTTTCGGAGGCCTATAAACTGTGACACATAAAATCTGAGGAGTGCTAAAAACAGAGGCAGTGTATTCAAACGTGGTAAAATTATTAAATAAAACAGGTTTGGCGGAAAGAGTTGATGAATTAATAAAAGCAGTTCCGCCTCCCCTCTGGCTACTCCTCGTTGAATAAGAAAAGTTATAATTAGGTGGAGAGGCCTCTGTGAGAACAGCAGGGGCATCTGCACTCAGCCATGTCTCTGTTAAAAATAAACACTGAAGGTTCTTATCTAAAATCAAGTCATTTATTATAAAAGTTTTATTCAGCAGAGAGCAAACATTTAAAAGAGCCATATTAATAGTGGTTGGTGATGGAGTGACTGTATGACTTACTGTAGGTGGGATTTTTAGTAACTGTTTATGATTATTTGGGTTGCATTTTCTTAGTTTATGATTATTTCTTCGCTCTCTGCTGACAATAACAGGTATGAATGAAGTAGGGTAAGGTCCATGTCCGATATGTGAGTTACTGTTAAAATCAGGATTGAGTTCATAGGAACAAGGACCAGCTGCACATCAGGATGTTGTGGATGGGGCAGAGAGGACAGGAGCAGCTGGAGCCGGTGCAGGGGACAGGGGTGGGCGAGGGTATGCCAGGCTTAATGCCAGCATGCGGGTACCTTGTCTGTTTAAATGTAGTCCATCTGCCCCCAATAATTGACTCCTACCCCAGAAAATGTTAAAATTGTCTATAAAACCAATGTTGTGCATCACGGTAACATAGGAAAGCCAAGTGTTGAGAGAGAGTAACCTGCTGAAGCGATTTATTCCTCTGCTTATGGTGGGAGTGGGGCCAGAAATAAAAACAGATAGGGGCTTGTCTTTTAAAAGATTAAAAAGATGAATAAAATCCTGCTTTAAAAGCTCAGACTGCTGTTTACGGATGTCATTGGTTCCAGCATGAATTATAACTTTACTCACAGAAGGGAAACGTTGGATGGAGTCCAGAATCTGTTCAGATATATCCTTTACTGTAGCTCCAGGAAAACAAAGGGTGACAGCTCCTCTCATCCTAACATGCCGGATAATAGAATCTCCAATGATGAGAGTGCTGGGTGGATGGTGTGCTGGCTGCTGGGCAGAAGACCTCTCGTTATCCAGGACCTGCTGGATGTTGGGCAGCTTGGCTTCCAAAGGACTGCAGCGGTGTTTAGAGGGCGCCGAGGGCTCGTTCCGTGGATTCGGGGTGTAGTGAAGCACTCCTCGGCGGGTCCCGGCTGTAGTCCTGGGTCTGGCGCGACGTGGGTGGATACCGGAGTCTGACTGCTGCTCTGGCTGCTGGGAGGGGATGGGCGGCGGTCCTGCGGAGCTGCTGGTCTTCGGCGCGGTCGGAGGGACGGTCAGAGGAGGGAAGTCGTCCCCCAGGGCACCGAAGCGGTTCGACAGAGGACGGCCGGGTGGAGGAGAACGGTGAAAGCCGCTCCGGGCGCCCCCACTGCGACCAGGCCCGACCGTCGACCACGCACCCTGGGGCACCGGAGTGGAGCTGAGGGGGGCTTTTGCCTTAGCCCCCTGCTGGATCCAGCACTCCTCCTCTGCTGTAGATGTTGTACCTCCGCCGGAGTTCGTCTGTCCGAGTCCGCCTGGAGACCCAGCGATGGATTCCCCCTCCGCAGCTTCACCGGGCTGGCAGGGGATTGTGTCGGCCAGCTGGGCGCTGGTGGCAGCAGCGAAAGTTCGGCCAAAGATGATGTCCACGTCGCGCTCGTGGTCCTGGATCAGGTGTAAATTGGTGAGCCTCTGCTCCAGTTCCTGGATTTTCTTGGTTAGCCTGGCACAACCATCACACCCGGAGCTACAGGTGAGTGGAGGCATGGCGGAAGTAACAGCGATCCGTGCTCTGATTAAAAACGCGTCCGATAAAAGATATGTCGCTAAAAGTTTAAAACGGTTAAAACTAGTCAAAAGAAATGATTAAAAAACGAAAAACAAACAGTTAAAAAAGAATTTAAAACTAGTTAAAACCGTGTCAACGAGCCGGAGTTAGCAGGAGGCAGCAGGACGCCGACGCATGCGCAATGCAACCTCTAACTGATTTCCTCTAGATACGGGTTTCAAGAGTTAGACGGTTTACAAGAGTTAGACGGCTCTGTTACCCGGCTAATACTTATCCGGCCACAGACCACAAACAAAGTGCTGACGATAGGGGGGTGTAAACTAAATACTTATACGTTTAAGGTGTTATCCGGCTTAGTGTGGACATGGCCTGAAATGCAGCCTCACCGTGTTTACTGTTGACTCTGGGAACCACCAGGAGACCCCTCCCTGAAGTTATCAGGGCCCAAGATGGTTCATATGTCTCTAACATGTCGGAGATGTACTTTGGTGCCAAATCATGAAAAGACTTGTACACAAGCAGAGCTGTTTTAAATTCTATTCTCTGAGTGACAGGAAGCCAGTGCAGAGGCCGGAGCACTGGACTAATATGGTCGTATTTCCTGGTTCTTGTCAGGACTCGAGCAGCAGCGTTCTGGATGTACTGCAGCTGCCTAACAGCTCGTTTAGAGAGGCCAGTGAGCAGGCCGTTACAGTAGTCTAGCCTTTTGGAGACAAATGCATGGATAAGTCTCTCTAAGTCTGGTTTCGACACTATTCCTCTGATCTTAGTAATGTTTTTCAGATGGTAAAAAGCTGTTGATGTTATTGCTTTGACGTGGCTGTTTAAGTTCAGGTCCGAGTCCATGATTACCCCTAGATTTCTAACCTGATTTTTTGGTTGAAGACAAAGAGACTCAAGATGACTGATAACAATTTCTCTTTGTGTCTGTGGGCCAAAAACAATTATCTTAGTTTTGTCTGAGTTTAACTGGAGAAAGTTGTTTTGCATCCAGGCTGATCTGTTCAATACAGTGACACAGTGTATCTATAGGCCCATGTTCACACGGCGTCAGTGACACGTAGATCTGAGTGTCATCTGCGTAGTTATGGTAAGACATTATATTGCTGTTAATTAGCTGACCCATTGGAAGCATGTACAAGTTAATTAAAGTGGTCCCGTCCTGTCCTCGAGCTAGGACTTTAACCAGTTTAGAGCAGTACCAGTGATTCCCACCCATCAATTGTCGCTCCGTCCTGTCCCGATCCAAAAAAAAATACTCCTGTCACGTCCCGAATACGTGACAGCCCCCTGCCCAAAAAATCTTGTCCCGAAAAAATCCAGATAGAAAGACTCCCGTCCCGACCCGAATCCCGTAGATTAGTAATTTACCTCCTATGGCGCTCGCTCCCCCCGCCCCCCTTTAAACCATAGCCTAGCACAGTATCAAAGATCATCTATTTAGCTTTATCTGCCATCTTTAACCATATCCTGCATTCTCGTTTGGCCATCTTACCTCGTCATGAATGGACTCGTCTGACTACCAAACTATTAATGCTGTGTTCGAGAGCCCATCCAAACCAATGGGACGTGGGACTACTCCTACCTGAAATGTACTAGCTCCCACTTCTAAGCGTTCGAGGCAATTGAAGTGGAATGTAAACAGAAAACATGGACGACCGCCGCGCTAAACAGATAGTCGCTTTGTTTATAAAGAGGCATGCAAACAGATAATAACGACATTCACACCATAATATGAAAAACAAGTTGTGTTAAAATTACAGTGTCTAAAACAACACTACAAGCAGAGAAGTACAGTTTATAGCCTATTCGTTCAAGTTTTACCTCTCACGACGTGAGACTCCGTGGGCACCGCCATTATCCTCCGACTATATTTTGGTGAAGTCGGGGTACGTCGAACTACCCCGAGTTCGCAGGTAGGAGGTTCCACTTCGACAGGCATTCCAGTGCACTTTTCCTATTTGGAGGTAGAATAAGTCCCATGTCCCACTGGGTTGAATGGGCTCTCGAATGCAGCATAAGATACACGCATTAGCAGTCGGATATCATATGCTTATCAGTTTATCCAGGTGGTGTAGCAACAACGTAGCAGTTTCAGTTTTGGTGCGTGCAGTGTAGCAGACCTGATGGAATTCAACTAAAGGTAGATATAAAAATAAAAAAAAATTCTAATTTCCGTTTTCCCGTCCGATCCCGTGGATTATTTCCTGTCCCGTCCCGATCACGTTACCAAAATTGAAATTGACTCCCGTCCCGCGGGAATCCTGCATGAATCCCGTGACCCGTGGGAATCCCGAAAAATTGTCACCCTCTACTGTGAAGTAAGATCCCATGGTCCACTGTGTCAAAGGCAGCGCTCAGGTCCAGCAGAACTAAAACGAAGACTTTGCCTGCGTTGGTGTTCATGCGGATATCCTTTGTCACCTTGATCAGAGCTGTCTCAGTGCTGTGGTGGGGCCTAAAGCCTGACTGGAAAGTATCAAACACATTGTTACACAGGAGAAAGCATGATATATTGTTTTATTTATAATCCACCCAATTCATCACAATATTATTTTTATGGCAATTCAATTGTGGGTTTCAGGGTACATGGATTGAAAACAAATGAACACAATATATTCTGTTTTACAAAAAAAATTAAAAACATGTATGCTCTCACTTCCATTTCACATATA
The DNA here is from genome assembly GCA_028564705.1 of Apricaphanius iberus. Classification (NCBI taxonomy): domain Eukaryota; kingdom Metazoa; phylum Chordata; class Actinopteri; order Cyprinodontiformes; family Aphaniidae; genus Apricaphanius; species Apricaphanius iberus. Next base: position 473,821 of record JAPXFQ010001286.1, read on the forward strand.
TCTAAATTTTTATGTTGAAATTATTATTAAATAAAATAAAAGTTTGTGGTTATAACTTGATAAAATATAGAAAACTCCAAGGGGTTTAAACACTTAGGGGGGCACTATCTTCTGATACAAGTTTCACTGACAGGGCATAGCAAAATCCAGCAAACTGCAAAATAACCGATCATGCCATGTTTTTACCTTTAACATTTTTGCTCCTGATAAGGTCAATTCATGTCAAAATGATCTGTGGACTCCTCTTCGTCTTTCATCATTTGTCTTTTGGCAAACAGCGTTTGACTGCTGCTAGGAAGAACAGACCTAGCACTGTCACTCCACAGTGCTTGGTGCAGACAGACTATGTTGTGGCTCAAGGGAGCTTACACAAATACAGACACACACACACACCTACACGTATAAAACACACAAACAGAGAGAATATCCCAAAGGGAATTCTCTTTATAAAGGGATCAGTGTAAACATCCACCGGCAGTTGAGGTGTTGGTGGCCCCGTGAAGTGAGAGCCACGCTGAAGGCATGGTGCTGGTTGATAAGAACTGCTAACATATAGGAAAGAGAAGAGTAAGTCAGGTGCAGCACTGCAAAGCCTCTTTGGAATGCAAATTTTGATCAGCTTTAACATTTTGTTTAAATTGGTGATTTATTCTTAGTTAAATGTATAGAGATGTATGCACTTTTATTTTGGAAATGTTGCTCAATTTAAACAAATGTAACTTTCTACCACTGAGTAGCATAGGCAAGAACAATTCATTTTCCACAATAAAAAACATTGAAAGAACACCAGATACCCAATATTATGTTTTCTACAGCATACATAAAATGCCTCCAATAAAGAGCAATACCAGCATGTATATGGAAGATATATGCTTATTATGATTATGTTTTCAAGTGCACAAAACACTTTTAACTTTGTTCATATTCATGTTATTTTGGAGACGGCTGTGTCAGATGTTTGTCACACACTAGCAAATTAGGTGACTTGCACTACTTTGTAAAATATTTTTTTGAAGAAATAAATTGTATGCATGGTTTGTCTCCCTATGATATCTGAGTGATTGTTTGCAAATAATAAACCACAGATGATTCTGATAAGTCTTTGCTGATAGTAGAGTAATTCTGTACTTCCCCTCTCCTGAATAAATAAAGCAGTTTTCCCCCCACTTGCAACAAAAACAATTTAAGAGGTTTTAATAATACCAGGCAAGTAAACCATAGTTAGGAATAAATAATTGTTTTTAGGAATGACATTATTATAACTGTAGAAATTAAAGTTGACTATTTTAGCACCAACAGGAATAACTGTTGGTTATCCATTTTGAGTAAAGTGGTTGGATGGTGTTATACATATAAAATCCATGATATGAGAAACTGTTGTATAGTTTAGGTAATCATGACTTGTTATTCCCATAGTGGCCCATCTCTGTGGGAAAAAAAATGTACACTGACTATCATCCAGTCAAAAGAAGTACATAATAACAGGAATATGTTACAGTTTTTTTCCAATTTTTTTCCAAACCACAATCTGACCTGCTGGTGGTGGTGAGAGGGCCCGGTGGCACCTGTGTGTGTAGAACCTCGCTTCTATCACCGTGATCTAGGGCAGCTATGGCTAAAATGTAGCTTACTACCATCAGCGTGGGAATATGTACCTGAATGGGTGAATGACTTTATGTAGTAGTGTAAAGCGCTTTGTGGTCCTCTGACTAAAAAGGAGCTATACAAATGCAGGCCATTTACTATTGTAATTAGTGTCTGTGTAGCAAATATGTTTTATTTTTTGCACATAACAGTAGTACTTAAAACTTATACTGAATAACTATCTTGCACGCTATATTACTTTGTATCTTTAGTTTTGATTATGCTGGTTGATTTCTGGTTGGTGGGACCCGAGGCAACAAACCTAAGTTAATTGCCATCATCACTTGCAATCATTCAAGATACCTGACTTTGCCTCCTGCAAGAAACTTTGAATCCAAAAACTACAATTTATGTCTGCAAAATATATGGTAAAAAGAAAGAGAGGGTGAAAGATAGGGTGGCAGGAAATCTCAAACAGCTGTGGAAACATAATCAGTTGTGAGATTAGTTTGTTTGATTCTCATCTCTCCTGACAATTACAGCTTGGCATGAAATCATTTAAATTGCCGGAGAAAGTGGCAGCTTATTTACACAACAAAGTGGAAGTACACCTCTCACGTTCGTAAGCACTGACAAGAGTACAGCGGCGAGAAAGTCACAGCACTCACTCTGTGAGCAAATATTTGTTTTGTGGAATTGAAATTTAACTTTCAAAGCAGCTGTGTAAAAGTATGAATTTTTGTATCATTTTCTGCATTACAGTTTTTCATTATATATTCAATAAAGGTCAGTTTGAAGGTAGAAGACAGTGATGCAGGAGTGATGTATTGTGAATTTTATTTTCTATTTCATATTTACATTACAATGAAAAAAGAAAGAAACAACCCAACTCTTCGCTGTTAGATGTGTGTGCGTTTGTTTGTTGTGTGTGTGAGAGATACACTGTCCACATGTTTGTTGTCAGCTTGTGTGTAAAGCTTGCATTTTATTTAAATTACATCCTATCTTCCAATTCAGTAATGTGAGGCACGTCCGCTGAAATGAACACCATGAACAGTGCATGATGAAACTGTTTTGCAAGGATAATGTTGTCTTGCACGGTTGTTTACACAAAAAGATGTCATTAAGTTTATTTTAATATCGTCTGGGATGTGTGACATGTTTTCCCGCTCAGTATTTTTTTCCTAAATAGTTTCTTTAAACTTTTTAAGCAATGAAAATTTATTTCTGAGGGGTTAAGACACTATAACTTATTTTAGGGAGTCCGTTTTTATTCTGATGCTTGAGCCAAAATGATTTTGGGTTTTAACATTGTTGCAAAAGCCTCACCTATATCCCTGGCCAATGTTACCAATGATATGTTAAAATAGCTCCTAGTAAGAAATAAACTATCATTATATCTATGGAAACATTTTTAACAGTAGTTGATGAACTAGAATTTGTATAGTTACTGAATTAATAAGTTATGAATTAAATATCCTAAGAAGAACTCCTTAGCCACATTTTGTCATTCAATCTATTATTACATCAAAACTGCCTGTTAGAATCCTCAGTACAGACATAATTGTGCAGAACTCCAGTTTGGGAATGGTAAATTGACTGGTCTTTTATAGCGCTTTTCTAGTCACTCTGACTACTCTACACTGGAGCCACATTCATCAATTTGTACTCCAAATGCACACACATACATGCGCCAATACAGAGCTCTGTAGGTTTAGTGCCTTGCCCAGGCAACAATGACATGTGATAGGCAGAAGATGCATTGAAACCCACAACCCTCAGATTAAAAGCCAACTACTCTATCCAGCGAGCCACAGTCTCAACTAATCACTGTACGAACCTGCTAATCAATACCATATAAATATATTTACTATCATATCATATTCAGAAAAGTTTTCCATGGGTATTCTGTATTATGGATCTATATTGCATTACAATGCTGTATTACTTTCTAAGCTCTTTCAGTTATTTCTAAGGCTAGGTCCTGAAGCAGGCAAACAAGTCAAATTGTAGCAAACAAAATAGACACAAAAGAGAATTATACAAAGACAAAAAAGTCTGATTTTTCCTACTAAATTGCAAATCATAAATTTGTGTAATTAAATTTTGTAGGTCTTTACTTGAAGTGTCGTTAAATGTGGAGAGGGTTGTATATAGTTTGACTGGGCTGGGGGTTAGTAATGTGGTTTCTTTTGGAATAAATTAAGTATGCCTGAAGGCAATTGATGGTGAGGTAGATCATTTCTTAGACTGCTCAGGTGTGAACAGATCCCTGTGTAGGTATGAAGCTTGCTAGAGTAAATCTTTTTTTTAACAATGGCTCTTTTATGGAACTACTCAGCATTTCTTAATGAATTAGAAAATTATTGAGTAGTGTATTAAGTTTGTGAAAACGAAAAGAAAGTGAAAATAATTCAATTGATTATTTACACACATGCTGATGTTTTCAAGCATTTATTCCATTGTTTTTTATATTTTGCTAACAGCTTTTAAAAGCACAACTTTTAAGATTAGAATATTACATCAGACCAATAAATTAAAGAAAACTATGTCCGATTCCTGTTTAAAGGTTGTTCAAAATGTATCTTTAACCTGACAAACCAGGCTCATTGGAAAACATTCTTCTGTATTGAATACAACTATTCTTAAAATAAATGCTACATAACCCCATTTGAACTTCACTTCTTGCACCAGTGTTGAACTCTGAGCAGGCTTCACTTTATGCAAGAGATAGGAAAAGCATTAAACTTATCAAGACCTTTTACTGAAGACATGTACTAAGAGATCAGAAATGCATTCAAATTTCCAAAAATACTCATGTTCATTTTTTTTCTTTTTACAGTTTTACATCAGGGGATATACTTTGTTTTTTTGTGCCTGTGCTCCATTGTAGAATTTAAAGATACATTTCAAATGGTGGGGTGATAAGGGAAATACATAATTTGTTGTCAACAACAGTAATAAATATTAACTTTAAAGATTGTATTGTTGTTTTATACCAAAGGTAATAAAGTGTAACTTTGAAAAAAAAAGCTTTCTGAGAAAAACTTTGTTCTATAAATCCCCACATGATCAATTTAGATTGTTTTAATTCCATTGCTTGTACCATTCTATGTAAGATAAACTTAAAAAGATAGAAAACATCACAATGGGAGATTATGTGTTTCCTTTCTGTTCATGCCTATTCACTCAACTTCCATTGAAATTCTAGCACAACACCAGACTGCACACACACAGCAAACCTCACTGATGACTTGTCCCTGTCTTCTGTTTGATGTGAGGTGTGCTGAGAGTTACTATTCAAGTAAGCGCACTGGTGCGAATAATGAAGTTCATACTGGTTTTATACAATGGTTGACAGTCCATCTTTTGCAGAATAGACTTGAATTGATATAAGAGCAATTATACCTCCCATTACCCAATAGTCTGCCCTGTAATATGTGCTTCCATTGTCCCTGCAGAAAAGGTAAAATGATATCGGGATGGAATTTATTTATTTGTGGTAGTGTGCAATTTCTCTGACAGAGCAAATTATCTGATATGTACAAAATTTATCATGTCACAATAATTTCAGGTTTTAACTGGACATTGTTGGTAGCTGTCATCTTTCTTCTCACTTTTGCTACTCCTACCATAAACTTGCTACCAGAGCAACACAAAAGTGTCACAATTCTGCCAAATACAAGCACTCTTAGACCAGTACCTAGCCAGCTATCAGTTTCATCACATACAGTGATTGCCTCCAATCTTTGCAAGGCTGGAAGACATACTGTATCTGCTTTTCAATTCCTGATAATCTGACCACACATTGGCAGCTTCAATACCTCTGTGAGTACTGGAATAAGAAGGAAAAAAAATGCAATTACTCTTTTCTTAACTACTTTAATTCCTAGTGTAGTTTATGCCAACCACATAGTTAGTCTATTAGCATTTTTGTTTGCATGTGTCGAACCTGGCACAACAATGTCCGCATACAATTTATGATCTAATTAGAGGGTATAATAAATAGTCAGCCATTTGTAAAGGCTGTGATTAAAATGCTTTAGAGTATACAAAGATTAATTGTTTAAATAATGGTTTTAGATGGGTATCATTTTTAATACACAACAATAACAATGATTATGTTGTTGCTCTGCTTGTTTTTCTTTTCTGATAGCAGAGAAAATCATGTAGATGACACATTCTCCCTAATTTTCTTTAAACATACATACATACATACATACATACATACATACATACATACATACATACATACATACACATTTTTGTTTTGCTAATAGTAGTGAGGACATTTGTTGACCTCCATTCATTTTAATGACTATAGTATACCTAACACAGACACTTTTCCTAACCCTAACCATTATCGATCTTTCCCTACCCTTAACCTTTACTAAAACTTAATTCACAACATATCTCTAAAAAAACAACCAGTAGTGCTCAGCAACATTGTCCAAAAGTGAGGACCAGGTATAATGTCCTCACTTTGTTTTGTAAAATCTATGAAGAGAACTAAGGATTAGGGAGATGGCAAGGAGATGTTCCAAGATCAGGCTTAAAGCTTATCACAAAATATAGATAATCAAAATAGCAGTTAAAACATTTAGCAGTTGTAAGAAAATTGATTTATGTTCAGTAACCAGTCATGACCAGGATGATTGGCAAGAAAAGGCAATTTTATTTGTATAGGACACTTTCAACAACAAGGTAATTCAAGGTGCTTAGCATGATTCGGTGGTAACGAAACAAACAAAACATATGACTGATCTAATAATCAGCCAATCCCAGTCACCTACTGATTTCTCAGGACAGGATAAATAAGCAGGAATAGGATTTAGCAAGTTTGACAAGGGCCACAATGTGATGGCATGTCAACTGGGTCAGAACCGCTTAGAAAATGCTTTTCTGGTTTGCTTTTTCTAGTTTGCAGTGGTTAAAATTTTTTTAAAAATAAATGCTTTTAGAGATAATTAGAGTGGTGAACCAATGACATGGTCACTGGTCACCAAGGCTCATTGATGTAGGTGGAGAGTAACAGTTGGCATTTGTGACACAACATAGCAGACAAGCTTTAGTAGCTTAAACTGTTAAATAAGTTAATGGTTGTTCTGATACTGATATAAAAGTGTCAGAATAAATACTGTATCTCAGTTAGTTTTGTATGGTACTGCACAGACCATTTGTCCACTACCCAACAGTCTCAAAAGTGGGTCTCTGAACTTCAGATCTGGACCACATTTAAGAAGGTGGGATCCATTATATTTGACTTCACATGAATGGCTTGGTGTGTGTTTTGCCTGGAGTTTATGACACCAGGATACATTACAGAAAGAATGGTATAGGCAAAGGGATGTTCAGCTAATGCTTCCCTGGTAAACACTTACTATCAAGCATGTTGATATTAATTTGACTCATACAGACTAGCTGGATACTGGATGATTTTAAAGTATTGGCTTTGTCTCTAAATATCCAAATTTTTGATCTAATGTGGCATTTTGTGGAATATACCAAGCAAAAAGGTCTAATAAATGGAGGCCCCACGTTGCATCTTAAAATTATGTAACTGCTTGCACAACTGTTTCAGACACCACAGCACCTCTTCAGGTCGACTCCGTGCCTCGACCAGTTAGGGTTTTATAGACAACAAAATAAGACACTTCGACATAATGAACATTCAGCAAATGGTCATACTGTTATGATAATTTGCTGTTTTGTCATTCTACTGGTAACAGAAAGGTGTTAAATTGAATGTACCTTATTAACCCCTTTTTTAACATACTGGAGATTTTAGACATGGTACTCGTCCTTGAGTAAATCTTGAATGAAGTATACACTTTAAATTAAGGTGAATTAATAAATAATCAGAACACCACTAAGACATTTCTTTTTTAAATTTTATTAAATTCAGTTTGGTGAAAATGCACAGAAAAAAGCACTTTGTAGACACAAGCAAAAATATCCAATATTGTGCATCAGATCAATTTGTATGTAAACCATTAAAGAGAAAAACTACAAAGTGTCAGTTTCATAAAGTGGAAAGGAAGAATATTTAACTAATCAAAGTCAGGTACATTTATCATGATATAAACAATAGTTATCATGTAAGACATCTAAATAATTCTAAGTTTCTGTCAAATTGCTGCAGTTTGCAACTTGTTTTCAGTCGTGATACAGTATAATCTAGAAAGCAAATTCTGCCAGTCAAATGTGAAAAGTTGCCCTACAAAACCATTTATAAAGTCCATCCATCCATCCATCTTCTTAACCGCTTATCCAATTCAGGGTCACGGGGCAGCTGGAGCCTATCCCAGCAATTATCAGGCGTTAGGCAGGGTACACTCTGAACAGGACGCCAGTCTGTTGCAGGGCCAACACAGAGAGACAGACAACCATTCACACCTAGGGACAATTTAGAGTGATCAATTCACCTATCATGCATGTTTTTGGACTGTGGGAGGAAGCCGAGTACCCGGAGAGAACCCACGCATACACGGGGAGAACATGCAAACTCCATGCAGAAAGACCCTGGGCCGGGATACGAACCCACGACCTTCTTGCTGCAAGGCAACAGTGCTAACCACTGCGCCACCGTGCAGCCCATTTATAAAGTTTGTTTCTAAATTACCTTTTTACTTTGAGTAGTTGCTTTGCTAAAATCAGTGATCTTTGAACATGAAAGATCATGGAGCCTTTTGTAGCAAAATTGGAATTTAGGGGCTTCCAGATACTGTACAAATTGTGACAAATTCCAGAACCAACAGCAGCATCAGAGTTAATCTGCATAACCCGTTCTACATCAGGTTTACCAACTTGCAATAATCTGCCATGCTATATCCTGAGATTATACTGCTTGGCCTCTTCTGCATCCCTCCAAATATTGGATCAGTCCTGGATCATCCATTCAACCCCACTGAGCAAATGCAAAGTCTAATTTTTATCCCTGGATCCAACCTTGTGTCAAGTAGGTTTTACTGGAGGCACTGACTCTATGTGTTTGTATCCTGCATTTAACTGGCTAGGCTTCCTTTCAAACAGCAGCTATAGGGATCAGGCTTCTTTCTGATACAGCATGACCTGATTCCTTCAAATGTAATCTACAGCAGAGCAGCAGTGGTAGTTGGTTCCTGATATCCAGTATTAAAGCCAATTGGAAGTTTTTACCACTCTACTTGGCAGTCATTCCTGCTAAATAAGAAAAATAAGAACGAAAAACCATCATGACATAGTTTACAAATGAGTTTTCATCTAAAATCCTGTGCTTGATCCACAAATCCAGGGACTCAACTGAGGATTGAAATATCCCAACATGTCGGTGCACCAGACTAGTAATGTTCTTGAATTTTACATTTGGAATATTACATTCTAATTAGAGTCAAGCTGTGATGTACTGGAGGTGACTTGCTTTATGCCGCATTGGATATTTCACTGTCACACCCCTTGGTGTCATCATTCCCCTAGCTTTGCTTTAAGTACAAAGTCAGTAGACACAGTTCTCTGTAATATTCAGACCAACATATAACCCTTTTTTTTATTCAGAGCGACTGTAATCATAATGATTTTGGCTCAAATATATTATGCCTCAGATCAAATTTAATATTTATGAGACACCATACAAAACACTTGATTTTACCAAAAAATCTGTTAAAATACTACCCACTGCTGTAGTTTTCTATAGATTTACATAGTAGCTTTTCACAAAATTATTGTTTTTAAAAGAGTGCAGTGAAAAAAACTTGCTATTTCAGCTTTGTTTATGTGAAGATAACTGAAGAGCAGACCACTTACTATCAGTTAATATTATGGCAATCAAATGACTATGATAGATTTCAGCATATATTATTGCGGCCTTATGTGTGTCAGCTAGCACTGAGCTCCAAGGATCCCCAAAACATATAGGCATTGCTATGCTGTGACAAGGACATTGATCTGAATTTTGACTGGTTGAGATTGTTTACACTACTGTTTGAATTTTTCAATATTGTTGGTAATGTCCTTCAAATTCCAGCCATTAACATAAGTAACTGCCATATTCTGCATCACCTTCATATAGTTAAATGATTTGCTAGTAGTGTGGGACTATATTATAATCTGAGCCCATACAACCTTAGCATTGAGTCTATTAGGGGTGTGGCAGTACACCTGTTTGTATTCAAATAACTTGTTGCTGTTGCGGGGACATTTTCCACAAATGCATTGAGCAGACTTTTGGACTGTTGGAAGCCATTTTCCCCAGATGGACTGAGTAGACTGAATTACACAGTATGCTTAGCTGCAGCCCAAAAGCTCTACCATTGGTATGTTCTATTTTGAAAAGCTCTACTCCCTCCTTTATGGTTTTGACCTTGCTTCAATGCAAAAGCTTAGCACATTTATTTTAAACATGTGTCTGGGCAGTAGGGGGGTCACGATTCTCCAAATCATCAATTTGATTTGATTTTCGATTTTAGGGTCACGATTCAATTTCTTCATTTTCTTTCCTTTTACAGTACAGAGCCGTATGTCATTTTTAGACTAGTCTATAATCATTGGTTTTATCCATTAAATTTTGTACAGTAAATCTTGTTTTAAAAGACAAAACTGTGGCAATTGTTACTATTCTTGTGTAATGTATCACATAAGGCATTAATGGTCAAATTGAAATAATTTATTTACAATAAAAGTGTAACAGTCCTGTTTAAATAACAAATGATTAGTAACAGAGAGTGGCTGCCATCTAGTGACTCTTTATAGTTACTGCAGAATGACGACTGGAGACACAGTGCTGCAGATAGCTCATTGGACCAAGTAAAATGTAGCCAACAGTGGTCCTCTTGTTTACAATGCAAATGTGAACTTAACTCGCCGGGAACTCAAAATTTCCTCACTGGTGATTTGAGAGTAGAAGGGGCGGCTTTTGCTTTGGTTCAGCTGCTTCTTTTGTCCTAGACGTGGTCGAGCTATTGCTTAGTCAATAGATACTTGCTGGCCTCAGCTAATGTGCTCCGAAGACATGTGCTCTGATCCCAGGGGATGTGATACAAGCTTTTAAAATGTACCAGGTGGTGTTGTGAGTTGTATGAGAACTGGTGAGAGATACTTGTTAGGGAAAATGCAATGTGTGTTTCCTTGTTTAGAGGGAATCTGAGTAAATGGAACTGCTAACTGTTGCTACAGAGTCTGAGTGGGACGCACAGTAAACATAGAGGTAATCACGATCCTCTTTTGGATTTCGATGTGCAAGGTTGTAACGTAATTTCAATCCACCTATTTCTCTCTCTCTCTCTCTCTCTCTCTCTCTCTCTCTCTCTCTCTCTCTCTCTCTCTCTCTCTCTTTCCCTCATTCTACCTTCTATCTTGCTCTCTCAGGTTTGGTCTGCGTTAGCTGGTCTGTTAGGTGAAAAGCTAACTCCATTGCTGTCTGTCTCTTAGTTCAAGCTGTGGCCTTCCACATGGATAGCATATTCTTGGACTTGACACAGTTTTGGCCGAAGCTAGTTTATGACCCTTTGTGTCATTAACAGTGTTGGTCAAGGACAAGAAATAGTAATTAATTACTCATTACTGATGCTTCCCCAAAAAATGAATCCCACTACTTTACTGATTACTTATTTTCAAAGGTAATTAGTTAATTTATTACTTAATTACGTTTAAAAAACATTAAACACAACCTGATTATGCTATAAGTACATTCTATCATCTAAAATTCAATCATATGAAAGTCTATTCTTAATTTTTTGTAATTGGTTTTAATTATTTTCCTTTATGAACATTTTATCAAGAAAAACAACTGTAAATGAATGAGTGCAACAGCCACTGTATAGCCAGATCTTATTACAGTGTCCAAATCAGTTTCCTTCCTACGCAGAGTGTGCAGCGGACACTAATATTTTTGTCGTTTTTACAGAATCATACTGAAAGTAGTCCCGATACTTCCAACCATCAAACGCTGAATACTTGCGCTCTATTCTACGCTCCATTGTTGTCTGTTGTTTTCTATTGCGGATGTCGCACGCTTATATGTTAATACCTGCTAACCTTGTGACCTCAAAATTAGGGAGACATTTAAAAGGGGCGGTGTTTAAAAAAATAAAAATACTTGCATTTTAAATTATTCCTACAGCAATAACGTAAATTTACTAATTAAACAGTCCCTACACTTTTTTGTGAAAAAGCTTTTGTGAAAAGTTGCAATTTTTTTATTTGTGATTGTATTTAATTTTTCGCCAATTACTTAAATAGTTTGAAACACAATCGGGGCTAGAGGCTACATTATCACATTAACCCTAGTAAAATAAAAAGACTAAATGTAATTTTAACAGATGAAAACTCTAAAGTAAAAAGTATTTTTCCTTGCTTTGATTTCAGGGCATTATTGAGTCTGTTGAATTTGACACTGTAACTTCTTAAAAAGAATGACTAGTGTGCTTTCGGGCTCAAATAGCTGGGGGAATAATGCTGTGATCTGCTGTTATCATAGGACTGCCGAAATAAAAGGATACAAGATGTGAGGTTGGCTAAAATATTTTTTAATCCTTAATAACTAGGTAGATTTAAAAAAGTAATTGAAACTACAGCTTCTGTCAGTCACATCAAGACTGTTCTGAAAACTTGTGGTTGGCTGCTGTGGAGTGCATCACTAATTAAAGCTGATTGTTTTTCTCATGGAACATATAGGCTACGAATCACGTAGCTGACCTATTTTGGATTCAAAATGGTGAATTTCGCCAACCGGTGAAGGATTTTCATATTATGAATGAAAAAACTGTAGCTTACTTCACAGCATATGTCACTGTCGTGAGATGCGGTCTGCGCAACTAACTAACGTAGTAACGCAGCCTGCTTGCGCAGAATTAACAGCAGTTTAATTACTTTTTTGCCACTGTAATCCCTCACTTTACCCGTAACTCGACAGAAGTAACTGGATTACAGTATCTGGTGTATCTGGCAAACGTATTTAATGCATCTGGTGTAGCACGCTCTGGTTGCTACTCTCTCATTTCTGTGGAATTAAGGACCCTGAGGCTATTTTGGAATCAAGACATAGGAGCATCACTTAATGGCTGGATGCCCTTCAGTAATCTGGATCCTTTTGTATTTTTTCTTTTTTTGTTATATGATCTTGGACAGGTTGTACTGTAAACTTAACTTTGTTGTACCTCTGTTTCAACGACAATAAAGGCAATCTAATCCAATCTAATTTTCATTATTATTTTCTAACATTAGTAAGTATTTTTTTGCATGATTGTAGATGGGATTTATACATATTTTGTGAATAAATCTCACTAAAACGTGAAGTTGTTCTGGATAGCAGCATACGTTTTAACTAATCCTCAGATGAGATTTAAGTTTCTGGTAATATAAAGTTAAAATGTTTCTTCTAAACTGCTAAATTGTTTTTTAAAACCGAAGGGTAAAAAAATGATTATGACCGGATATTTTTAATCCTGTAGACCAAACTGATGTACAATGAAAAAGCGCAACATGTTTTATATTTACATTTTGTATATTCTCATTGTTTAAATAGCTGTACTTACTAACAATAAGCTGTTTCAAAAGACAACACAGCCATCATCAATCATTGAGTCTTTTGGTCACGCTTATGTTCTCAGCCTGTGCCGGCAGTGTGCCTCAATCAGGTGTTTTTCACATAAACATAGACATCATTTTAACTGGGGATTCAGGGGATTTATTTATCTGATTCAAATATCACTGTGGAGAAACAAAATTTTGTCCACAGTTCCTGATTTTTAACTTAATATTCGGTTCCTTAATCGTAAATTCAGCACTCTCTCTGGCAGCGCTGGATGGATAAACTGCAAGAATATTATGCTATCAGGTGAGGAAATATTATATGGTGCTCTTTCCATTAAAACAATAAATCATCATGATCCTTTATAGCAAAAATGATCCTCTTTGGGAGTCTTAAACAAAACATTAAAACAATTATATTTGCTCACTCCCAAGTTCGAACCCCTCGCATTAATAAAATCTCCTCCAGGACCCACAAAATTAATTTTATGCATTTGTCCACCTGAAAAAGTAGATTAGCCAAAGGTACCCTTTCTATTGCTTAACTATAAACTGTAAATTAAAGTTTGAAGTTTCTCCTCACAGAGCGGGCAATAACGGCAAAGGTTCCAAAGGTAACGGTTTTAATTGTTGCACATATTCTTCTTGGGCAATTATATATTTGCCTTTATTGTTCTTTGTGCTATATGTGGAGTTTAATGCCTGCTCTTTCAAAAACAAATCATGTTATCCTCTGGTTTTCAACTATCTTTGACTGAATAATGCTGCATTCAGACCGCAGACTTTGTCAGCGTCAGCAACGTCAAGATTACATGTTAAGTCTATGGTGGAGGCCATTAGAGGAACGTCACGGTCTCTGTGGCGCTTTGTGAGCTTGTGCTCCATCAGCTTTTCAAGCTTTTCCAGCAACGCTAGCAACCCAGAAGTTCAGCGAGTTGAACTTTTGACGGTCCTTACAATGTTGACGTAGCACAGCAACCAATCAGAGCGACTCACTATAGTGACCTTCCCCGATGTCGACGCTTCCTAGCCAACCACGATCCGCACGTTTTTAAAACATCCAGCACAGAAAGGCCCGCCTACCAATTTTGCAAACTTTAGTTTAAAAATGTATCTTCTGTGTATATGTGTCGAACTAGTCCCTTTATGAGCGTTGCCTGGTGCTGACAAAGCGTGTGGCCGGAACACAGCATGAAGATGTGATTTTAATCTCCTTTTCATACACTCCAGCGCTTATTGTAATGAAACCTCAAACAGAGTAATACTTAAGCTATGAATAGTTAATAATCATTATCCCGGGCAATCTTCAAACCACACTCAAGTTTATGGTTATGGTCCCCTGCACTTTTAAAAACAAATTCACACACTTGCTAAAAAGATTACATCATGGCTGAATAAGGGGGGGTATGGGAGCGATATCCGTGCTGATGATGTGCAGGGTTGTGTACTAAGCATATGATGAAAGAGTCCATAAAAAACAGAGAAAATAGTTGGAGAGAACTTGTTTTCATTCCAATTGAAGCCCCGCTCCTCAAGTTTTCTCGTCGCCCAAAAACTGTGAACTGACTGGCAATCTGGTCTTCAGCTCTAAAGGCCAGAAGCTCTTGGACCCCTGCATCACACCATGCCATCAATATTACCCTAATATTACAACATTGTGTGTTGCATGAAAAAGCCATGTGACACTACTTTACTCTTTTTTCAGTTGTTTCTTAGACATTCACAGAACATCCACGTGACTGAAATGTACTTAATTTTTGTGATTATTATCACTACATTTTATATTCTTCCCATGCAACCACATGCGTAACATTATCGTGTTACTGTTAAATTTGTTTGTACCAAAACGTTAGTTTCAGCAAGCTTAATCATCATGATCTTCTTCATCACAAGTGCACTGCGGTACTGTAAATTATTTCCATTGGGCTTTTTTTCACTTTCAAAAATAAAATTCATATTTGTGGCTTCTCAGAAAGCCCAAGTAGCCAACCCATAGCCCTGCCCCTGTCTATAAATACATTTAAGGGAATTCTTACAATAGAGAAACATATTTATTAGGTTTCCAGTCCTTTCCATTGTTTCTCATTAAAGTATTATATAACGGTAGCATGCCGCACTGAACACCTGACAGCAACCAGTTCTATTTCTAATGTTTGTAGAAGAAGTCTGCATTTATAGATGCTGGATTTTCTTTGACATCTAGCCATGAAAGTGAAAGGAAACCCTAATTTTTACACAAAATAATATTTGCACATCTTCGATTTTGCCATGTATTTACTGAATAACAGCATGGTTACATTCGTTGCATGCTTTCTTTTAGCCTTGCAGTGAGATTCAAATAGCTAACTTTGTAAAGTTAAATCATTCATTTGTTCAAGATAAAAAGTTGAAAGACGTTTTGTTTCCTTATTCTGGTGATGTGAAATATTTTTGTTTGAATACAAATACATCAGGACCTTTGATGTTCTTTAGGACCTTAGAGCGAGCTTACAAGTTATTTTCTGACAGGAACATGAGGAAATGATCAGAACGAAGGTGCATAAAAGATGTGTAAACCTTACATAGCTTTTTAAACTATTTTTTTTTTCTTGACAGGATCACAAAGTGATATATTTGAGTTTAATGAAATGCTTTCCCTTAGGTTTTCCAGACAATAGAAGTTGCTCTTGACCCATCATGAATTTGTTAATGTCGTTAGATGACATGTCACATCTCCCAACTGTTTCCCCTTTGAAGTCAACTATTCTCCCTCTGACATTTGCTTTATATTCTTTCTTTTTTAAGGATGCCAAGGATTTCCAGAGCTTGGGCCCAGGCTCCACATGTCAGACATTTGACTGCTCTCCCTTCTAATTAAAAAAAAAGATATATGAGAGGGATGTTGCATCTTATCATAGATGAGGCAACAACACATTGTATTCTTTTAAGGCATCACAAGATTGCCTGTAATACCTGGAAAGATCAATACTTTTCTCTTCTACTAGTTCCAAAGTAAACTAACGAAACATTTTGTTGTAAAGTACAGTAGCTTGCATGCCAACCTGACTGTAATTGTATCTCTTGTTTGGTGACAGTCAGCATCATTCAAATTTCAAAGCACTCAAATCCATCCACTTCAGGTATGACTGAGTAGCACTTAGTAGCTATCCCTTTAATTACACATGTCCCTTTACTGAAGAACATTTAAACTGTTATCAATTAGATATGCTCAAAATACACCCATATTCTATGTTGTCTGGATAATACAGATATGGATCTTATTGAGACATGAGGAGCCCATCAATAGCAATGTGACGTCAGCATTTCACAAGGTTAAAGCATGGAGCTACACGTACCTCACATATATATTTTAAGTTTTCCCACAAAAAGGGAGTTCTTTAATTTTCATCATAGGTACTGTGAGAGACAGAATGTAAAAAAATCCAGGAAACCTTGGTTGACAATGACAGAGGTCAATGTTTCCTGTAGGTCTTTACCAGGTTTACACACACTGTATCCGGTACATTGCCCCGTTCTTCCATGCAGATCTTCGCTACAGCTGGTATGGTTTTGATTATTGGACTCTCTGTTTGAAGGTGTGGACAGGTGTCTTTTATACATATGACTTCAAACAGGTCCGCTTAATATAGGTAATGAATGGAGAAGAGAAAAGCGTCGTAAGAGTTTTATGTTTGACAAATTACACGGTTTCTGAAACCACTACTTATTTGCATGTTCTCCTCCTAATATGTGCGCCTTTTGAGAGATACACCCTTATTAATTATTTATCAAGGGCAAATGCAGTAAAGAGATTGTGCCTATCTTGCTCGGCGTTTACCGCGGTCCTCCCTTTGCCTGCTTAGTAGATGACCTACTGTTTAATTTTCAGCCAACTGTGAGATGTCTTAACAAGCACAAACATTTAAGAGATATCTGGGCCTCTGTCTATCACAGTTGAAGTATAGCTATGATCAAAACGTTAGACCTCACATATTTTTAAGTGGAACAACTTGCACATTTGGTGGCTGCCAATTGCTTATTTTGCCCCACTGTAGCTTTACTTAGCAGAAACTTTTTTTCTGGCCCACTCCAGATAAAATTTGAATTAATATTACAGGATGAGAGGTTGCAAAAATGCCAGTTTCTTTCTTGTTTTTTTTATATGAAGTCTAAGAACAATGTTTTTATTAAAATTGAACAAAGCACAGGAGATTTTTGTTATGAAAGAGGATTTCACAATGCATTTTTTAGCTGCACATTTGTACACAGGTACAATAGTTAGATTCATAGATTAAACAGTTGAGATGGATTGTTAATTAACAAAACAGTATTTTAAAATTGGACAAAAAAAAGGTAAGATTTTGTTAGAGGAATTTGCCCCATTCTGCTTTCTCTGTTTCTTTATATGGGGAAAGGGAT
Organism: Apricaphanius iberus; assembly: GCA_028564705.1. Taxonomy (NCBI): domain Eukaryota; kingdom Metazoa; phylum Chordata; class Actinopteri; order Cyprinodontiformes; family Aphaniidae; genus Apricaphanius; species Apricaphanius iberus. Next base: position 491,308 of record JAPXFQ010001286.1, read on the forward strand.
AGATGGGCAAATGCATTGTGTTCAACTCATTTGAGCCAGTGTGTTCCACTAACAGTTCCACAAAGTCAAATGGATGAACAGCTATTACTGATAATGATCATCATATCCCTCTCATTTAACAAAATGCTTAAATTAATGGCTAACATCTACTTCCAGCCTCATCTGTGAGCCTCCACCCTGTTGTTCTCCATCTTCAATCTCTCCTTCATCTTCAACCTATCCTCCTCCAGTTACTGCTCTTGTTCCTGCTTATGTCTCTACTGTTACTAGACAAAATATATTAATGCATGGTATATGCAAAGTGTGACAATGATTCAACAATAATATCAGGTTTTCTGTCTAATAAAGTAGGAATCAAATTCCAAGTATGTGCTGTAAAATATTTCTCTAAAAGAAAGAAAAAAAAAATATATATATATATATAATCATTTGTCAGGTAGTAGCCTGGCCACCTAGTTTATTCTCATTTTTGGATGATTGTGTTTAAAAGTGAGGGTATAAATATAAATATTGGTTTTAAAATGTTTGTTTCCAGACATCAAATACTAGAAATATGGTTATTTTGTTATTCACCTTCAAAAGAAAACCCTTCTATCCTAGAAATCAAAGCTTTAAGTGTTATCGGAAGGATCGGGGCAAATATTTTTTCCAATGAGACTTTCAACTTAGCTGTGGTGCTTCAGAATTACTACTACTACTACTACTACTACTACTACTAATAATAATAATAATAATGATAATAATAATAATAATAATAATAATAATAATAATGATAATAATTAGGGATGCAATGATACCATATTTTCAGACCAATACTGATTCTTGGATTTGAGTACTTGCTGGTACCAAACCAATACCAATACCAATACTTCTACCACACAAGAAAATGCTATGAGTTTCCAGCTCATACCAGGTTTAATTTTCTTCTGTGCTTGTTACAACAAATGATGGTTAAGTAGATTGAAAAATTATATTAATAAAAATGACCACAAAATGAAACTTTAAAGTGAACAATAAATATTTTCTAAGAAATTATTGCAGAGTTTCCACATTTTAAGTATCTGTTGATGGTATCGGTTAACTTTAACCAATACTGATACAGTACATAAGAACAGTATCGGCACAGATACCTAATACCAGTATCTGTATTGGTTCATCCCTAATAATAATAATGAATAACGGTAAATATAAAAATACAAATCACTTTTGCATAGGCTAATGCTGCGCATCAAAGGGTTAAAAAACGCTAAGCACTATTAAATTCTAATAGGAAATATTTGAAATTCAGATGCCACACCAAAGAGTGTCAATGTCGTAATTAACAATACAGGAAAATACAGAAAAAAATTGAAACAAGTGTTTTTTTGTTTTTGTTTGTTTGTTTGTTTAAATTATAATTAATTTAGATTATTTTGATAATTTTCCATGCCATTAAATTGTATAATACACAAAGTTTAATGCAGCATCAGGATGAAGAAAGATAATATGTTTTATTTGTAAGATTTCACATCGGGATCTGTAAACATAGTCATACATGTTGGTTATTGACACACAGTTTAAAGCTAAAGATTTAAGTATACATTTCTGTAAAAATACAAAGGCTTTTTTTTTTAGGGTACTACGTTAGAAAATGGCCTTTTACTGTCATTGTGCCACAAACTATTTCCTTAATAGTCAATACTTGTGTTTTATACCTGGCGAGATTGTAAAAATTGAAAACATATACATATGTTTGTTTATAACTGATCATATTTACTACAAAGATATATGGTTTTATTAAACAGTCTAAGAGTGTTAGTATTCTAAAAAAAAATCACCATAATTTTCAAAGTAATGCAAACAATGTTTTGGCATGTTGTTACTGTTAAATGTAAGGTATAAAAGTGGCTTGCAGCAAGGTCATGAGTTCAAATCCCTGCTCAAGGTCTTTCTGCATGGAGTTAGCATATTCTCCCTGTGCATTCGTGGCTTCTCTTCGGATACTCCAGCTTCCTCCCACACTCCAAACGCATGACTGTCATTTTCTTATATCATAAACATTGTACCTTTTAACTGGTGTATTGTATCTATTCTCACACATATAAACCATTCAGACTAGAATGGTTGTGATGGACATATTATCTCTACTTTACTTTTCTTTTGCTCTTTAAGTGAAAAAAATGCAGTGCTCTATGTTTGGCCCAAGTGTAGGATCACTTGATTGCTTTTTATGAATAAATTACAGTAATTAATAAAGCACAGAGCACCGATGGAGCTTTGTGTGAAAAGTGAAATACTTTGAAAAAGGTAGACAGCCATTCAGATGGAGATTGAATTGAGATGTGCTGAAAGTGAGACAAAGGAGTGACACATGGAGAGCCCCATCTGTGTGCATAGAGATGAGGATTTCCTGGTGAACACTTCTTATCAGATAGTATTAATCTTGTTTTGTGTTTTCTGCTTCGCTCTGCACCAGCTCTCCTTACTTGCTCTGATAACGGCTGGAGCAGAATCAAATTCATTAATTGAATTAACTCCCTCTTCATCACCTCATCTGCCAGTGGTCCACTCACCCCTAAAAACACTCCACCAACCAGCTAATTGACTCAGAGCATCTCCTCGTTCGTCTGCTCCCCTTCACCTTCCTAATTTACTGGTACAGGTCCCAGTAGGGGTTCATGTGTCAGTGGCTACTATTAATTTAATTTTCCCAAAGGTAATGGAGATGATTTTGATGAGGAGCAAAGAGAGAGAGGGAGAAGACAACAAAAACCTGTTTGTTATTCTCAACAGCTCTGGTGTTTATTTCATAACAGGATTTGGTCGCAGGTGTTTTCAAATTAAGGAATGTGGGCCGGCAAAACAAGCTCACTGTAATTTGGCTTACTCTGGCTCCAGTTAAACAGTTTAAAGGAAACAACCCGCCTATTTAAAATGATTGAAAAACACTTAATTATGAATCTATTGGTCACATTTATATTTTAGGGAAATGATATTCTGTTTTGTTATTTATCTACAGTACAGCTTCTTTCAGCGTTGTTTTTCATTTCCTTGATAAGTGGTGCCAGAAGTATTCATTTGAAAACACTTTTAACTAACTGATTGTGCACAACTAATTATAGACCTGTCAACAGTTTATCTCCTTTAACTGTGGATCTTTGCAACTCCTCCACAGTTACCATGAGCCCCATGGCTGCTTTGCTAAGATTGGATCTCCTTGCCCAGCCTTTCAGTTTATATCAAACAGGTCTTGGTAGGTTTGCAGCTCTGCCACAATCCGTTCATATTCAGATCCCCTCATTGATATGGACATATTTACAATTTGGGATTTTGTTTCAAAATCTAACCCTGCTTTAAAATTTTCCACAACTTTATTCCTGAGTTGTCTGCTAGCTTTCTAAAAAGCATTTGATTGTTCATAGAACAGTGATATTTTTTATTAGAATACATTACTATATCACCTTAAAAGTGGCCAGCATTCAAAAACATGCCACACTTTCCTTATTTTTATTTGTAAAAAAAGATCTGGAGGCCACCTCTCATTTTCCTTCCTTCTCACTTCTGATTTGTGTTGGTTTATCACAAAAAATCATAATAAAGCGGTTTCATTGGTTCTTTTGGCAAGGCAACGCATTGTGAGTACAAGTTTTTTGCTAACTGGACTGGAATCAAGGGATTATATTTTCTCTTCTTATTCCTTGGTTACAATAATGTTTTATGGATGAATTACAAATATAGAAATAAAGAACCCCCTTTTGATTTTCATGTGTCATGGAAATTATTTGTATTGCTTTTCGAGTTTGCTAATCCATGTTTTTTTCCCTAGAAAATTACATTGTAATATGCGCTTTTCTTGAATATAAGGATTAATTTGTGTTATCAAGACACCTTTGCTTTTTCATGTCCATGTTGTTTAGATGAAACACAACATTGTGTTTTTAATGTATTTTCACAAAAATGTTGCTGGGGTGGAATTAATGTTTTTTGTTTTGGGATACACAGCAAGTTACAGTGCTGCAATAACCCCTGATTTTTTTTATTTTATTCTAGCCACTTATCCAATAAAATCTTTTATCAAAATCTTGACCTTCTTAAAATGTTTCCCCATCATCTGTCCCTTTTCATCTGCCGCGATGGAATACCTGTCTTATCTGATTCACTCTGCCGGTTTATCTTTCTGCCCACACACCTCTTGCTTCAAGATATTCTTTCACCCTTTCACTGACTACTAAGACCTTTACACTTTCCCACAAAAAGAAAAAAAAAAGACCAACAAAGAATGTTTTCTCTGACAAGCACAGAAACCAACAGCTCTTTTTATTTCCCAACAAGATATCTACCCGATAATATCCTTGTCACGACACAGTCAATATCTAATCAAAGTGCTGATGATTTTAATTTTTAGATTTTTATTGCAATGTTTTAAGATTACTAATCGTCATTTTCTTTATTCAACATGTTAATTAGCTTTTAAAAATTATTAATGGATTGTACATGTCAATTAATTGCAGTGAGCCCTGATACTTTGTTATAGCAAGGACAACAGCGTAAGATAATATCTTCTAAGACTGTGAATATAGAGGCAGCGTAAATGCAATACAGTTGTAACTGTAGTGTAGTGTAGTCTTGGTCAGCAGTTTCAGCAATTATTCACAAGATGTCATCGCTAGATTACATGCCTGTCGCACAGCTGCCATTTCAAACATCCTATAAAAATCTAAGGCTTGACAGCCATGAATTTTAGTATTGATATCCACTGTGTCCAGAGGATGATACCTAGATCTCTTTTAGAGTTGCAATTAACTTAACTTGTGGCGTAGGGGTTAAATACACTGACAATTATTTGATATATTCAAAGCAAATGCACAGTTATCATTGCTATCCCCTGTCAGATGAAATATGATTCCTGGAGTTTTTATTTAGCAAATTAATCAAGTGGTCATTGACAAACCATAAATCATGCTGTTTTTAATTAGTTAAATTTCAGGTTATGTGATGATGCATAAGTATTTGTAAAGATTTCCAATACAAGCTACTGTCTGGAGAAATATTCTGATCAATCTGATCAGTTGCTTTGTAACTTTGACATCCTGACTGCTCTGTAGCTGTGCAGCCTCATATCCTACAAACAGCAATGCTATGTGTAGTTTGAAACCTTTCTATAAGGACCAGCATTAAGTTCTTCGGCAATATGAGCCATAATGTTAGATTGGATCAAATGGGGGGAACCTTTTGTCCCTAAGTACAGCTATGGACCTTGGCCCACACTCATTTGGTTGTTCACTTGTGTTTCTTCATTTGAAAACTTTGGGTCAATCACTGCCTGACCACTCCAGACTGGGAACACCACACAAGACAAACCATTCAACAGATTATTCGACCTAGTTGCCTAGCAAATACAATTTAGCCCCTTTTGAATGTACTTAAACCCTTGTAGAGGGCTTGCTAATTTGTCATGCTTTTACAAAATAAACACTGAAAACAAATTATTATGTTGCTAACCAAAATATCCTCTCTCCACCCTAACAAATGCCATGATGAAGAAACGATTAGCATCTGTCGGTTCTCAATTACTGCTTAGATCCATCTTAATTTTTATTATATACTGTATGCATATATGTAGCTATTCTGGTAGTTAAATCAACTTTCTGTTTTCTTTTTTTGTACCTTAGTTGGATTAAGGAAGATTCATAATTTCTTAATGAGCTTTGGATCTATATCCTGGCACTTGTGGTCTCAGCATCATTAATCTGTAACAATGATTTTAGTTTTGTGCAAGAAATTGCCTTACAATATTGAAATCTATTATTGCAGCAATGTTGCCCAAGTTGCTTAACATAATATTTTATAATAATAATTAATATAATAATAATTTTAAATACAATAATAAACAACAATAGTATAACATTCACAGGAGAGTTTGGCGTGAAGGTTATTTTTCCTATACAGGTCTTGTTTCTGTAAGTCAATCAGGTAAATAATGGGGAGTTGAAAATGGCTTCTTTTGACAAGCCTAAATACTCATTTTAAAGATTCGGGTTTTCACAGAATTAGTAAGGCAGCTTTATGTGCTGATGCAAATGAAAGTGTTCAATTACTTTCCTTTATTGTTGCCTCTCGTAACCCTAATTATTGCCTTCCCTTACCAAAAATCACATTAGCCAAGCAATCTCATTCATGATTTACCCTTAGTTAATTTAGACTCACTGCTTCATATGGTGTGGCACATACTGGAATGTTTATGTGATGCTCTGCATGAGTAATAGGAAGGGAGGGATACCTTAGAGAGAAGCCAATCATGCATTTCAAAACACCTTCATTAATTCTCACCATGGGTCAATCAATCTCCTATATCTTCAAGTAACTGATTAAATGGGAACTTTTTTTGAAATGCCAGGCATAATCACAAGGCATTAATTGAGCTATAGCGCTGCTATGAAATAGAGTATGTTAACATAGCTTAATATCGCTGACATGTTGTTACTTTCCTCCAGTAGAGCAGGAAATAAAGTAATATGGTACAAGTTGAAACTTAGATTTTTGTTGGTGGTTGGCTAGGCTAAGCTGCTCGGTGTAGCATTACAGTTAGGGTTTCTACATATTTCTTAAATCAAGGAAATTGTCTAGATTCATAATTAAAGTGTGCTCCACTTTTTAGATCAGTATAATATTGGATTCCTTCCCTACATGGAGTTGTATTGAACGTAGCAGGATTGTGTCCTCATATTGTATGAATTATATGAATCTAAGATTATTTATTTTGTGGCTAGTGATTGCACAAGATATTTGTGATTTAAACCAATCAGAGACAGATGATGGCAGTCTAGTGGAGATTTAGGAAGAAATAACAACTTTTTTGCCCTCACTCTTGCTAGGGGAGCTAAAAGTATTGTAATGGTATCTAAGGGGGGTGTTACCTAATTACTATATTTCCCAGGAGTCTTTGCTTTATTTTGTCTCTGAAATCATGAGTGAGCTGTGTCTGTGCTGACAAGACGTGCCTGCTTTGTGTTCATTAAGGGTTGCTTTGCTGCTAACTTTGGTTTCATTATTGAATTCCGAGCCCACAGCTGTTACAGTATCATCAATTCTTCGTGACCCACCTATATCTCTAGAAGCTGACTATATAAACTTTTTTTTTCTCTAAGACATTTAGTGTTGCCATGTTTAGTAAGTTATTTTACATTTCTGTTACAAAACATATGTAAATATGTTTTCTTTATAAATGAGTTGTATGAGTTTTGAACAAACCTCTAGCAAATTTAGACTGCATTAAAATGTTATGCGTTGGTTAAAGATTATTAATATTCCTACTGGATACATAGCTTTTGAAAGCAGCGCTCAACTGAGGGCACGGTCACACCTACGTTCTACGCGGAACCGAACAGCAGGGGGTAACCTGTGTCACGGTTAAATTTCAGTGTGACCGCAGGCCCCTGCACGGATCCTCTGGCCTAAGCGTGGATCCTTGGCCCGACTCTGTAGGTTGTTCTGAGCGCGGTTGCTTCAGCTTGATTGCTTAATCCCACCCAAATGAAGAAGACGTAATGAAAGTATGAATGTGCGCCGCCCACGTGGAATCCCTGCCTACCGCGGACGTATTTATACAGCGTCTGCAACCCTGAAAGCATAAGAAAAAAACAGAAGAAGAAGATGGCTTCAAGCAAAGGCTGCATCCTTAGTGCTCTGGCATTTTCAGATCTATGTCTTTGTTCCTCCACGAGCACAGCGTAAATCTGGCTGATTATAAAAAGCAAAGGCAGAAACTGCGCGTTGCTGTTATCATTCTCCATGTCGAAAATTGGAATGCCAATGTTTTTCTCTCTTCTTGTATCGGGTGTGCGATCACATCAACCAAAAACAGCTATTGGCACCACCCACCGGACTGCAGTGAAGCAGACGCTTTTGAATTGCGTCAATAATATGTAAATGGTTCCCACTACTCGGCCACAGAGTGGCGCGTTTCCTACATGGCTGGTGTAACCGCAGGCCGTCTGTTCCTAGACCTTTCGAGCCCGGTTGCATTTAACCCGGTTTCCCTAGTGTGACCGCAGCCTGAGACTGCTTTGGTAAAATTTCCACAATGATCTGTTATTGGTTGCTGATGAAGGCTTGGACTTTTGTAATGCTCCTTTGATCAGTCTGGACAGATCCTCAGTCTTTCATCTGTAAGTTATTCAAAACCCTGCAGCCAGACTTCTCACCAATACTCACAAATATGCTCACTTCCCCCTTTATTGGCTTCCAGTGGATTTTAGAAATGGTTTCAAAGTTGTGGTTTTCACATAAAGTGTTCTTAATGGCCAGGCTCCTATATACTTGTTTCAGATTATAACTAAACCCTGTCCTGCATATGGTCTTTGATCAAAAGCTCAGGATTTGGTGTTCCTCATACTCATTTAAATCTAGGGGAGACATGGCCTTTCGGCTTCTGAATGATGGGACAGCTTGCCCCTGGAGCTTTGCTTTGTTGACTCTGTAGGGGATAAAACTAAAAAATTGAAAGCCATTTTATTCAGCCAGACTTTTATGTCATGATTCTGTGATATTTCTTATGGTGTTTTGTTATTTTTCTATATAAATTGTATTATTTATTATGGTTAACTCTTTGTAACGTTTGTGTCTTTGATAACCGCATTATAAATTACATTTACTTTCTCGCTATTTTATATACATTAATAATAAATGTCTCAAAGCAGGAATCAACAATGGTGTGGTTTTTAAGATAAATGAATGTGAAAAAAAATAGACTTAATTTTAAAGCCACAAATCAAAGCCCCCGTGTGTAAGAATTACCTCTAACTAGTGGTGCACTCAGTGAATGCAAGCAACTGAGCAATGCTCTCTGGCTTCTTGCCGTTATAACACATCATTACTACTACGGAAGCCGCAAAGTAAATTGTCCGAGTTAAACGGAAGATAAGGTATTTGCTGGACTAACCTGTCATGTGTCAAACTTAACGCTAACATAAACTTCATTGTTCATGTAATTAATTTATATGTCCAGCAGAAAGCCTGCAACCTCCGCGTCCGTCTTCAAGTTTGTGTCCCTCATGAATAGTCTCCATCTGGTAAATGCTCCACCGATGTAGATTCTTGTTTATTGTTATTCCCTTTTCTTTTCTGTGGTACGGTTTCCTCCCTTTCACGGTGCAAAGAGTATGGATGGTCCTCCATTGAAATAGAAAACTATGATCAATGGTTCTCTATGCTCGTTGCTAGTTTCTTCTCTTCACCCCTCCCCCTCCCCCCAACGTCACTCGTTAAAGCAAAAAAGTTTAACCCCTTTTGGCTAACGTATTCAAAGATGGTGATGCAACATGACAGCCTCAGATGGGTGGCGGTGCAACCTCTGCATCTATAAACAACATATTCTAAGACACGAGAACGCTTTCATGATAATGCCATTGTGATTATTTGAATTTGTTACACACTGGGCCTTTATAATAATACAGTTCAAAAACTGATTTAAAATTCTGTACAAAGAAAACACACTAATATACATTTAATTAGGCCTACTCTTTTTGCATTATAAAAATTAGCTATACATATTTGATCACTGAAGACACTTTAGCCAAATCTTGTGTTTAAACCATCCTTGCTAATCGTGCAGTTTTATTATAAAAGAATTGGTACTGTAGTAATAATGTAACTGTGTTATCTATATTTAACCTGTAAAAAAGAATGTAGTAGCCTATCAGTTTGTTTGTTAGCTGGCACTCAAGCACTTTAGATATTAGGCATGGGTTGTAATACCTACTTGAGTTCATGTCTTTGGTTGCTGCTCTTGGCTACAGGAAATGAAACATTTTGCAGCCTTAGAAATCCATACGCCATTGGAATTGTTTTTGATTGGTTTGTTTTTGATAAATGGCATTTGGCAAATAGCAAAAATGTAAATAGATATTGCAGTGTATTGTAGATTTTCCATGGTGATAAGTGTGTTTCTATTAAAGTTGTTCGTCCATTGAGTGAATGATAATACTAGCAGGATGTATCTCCTGATGAAATTGGGGGAATTCAATATGAACTAATTTATGCACAGAGAGATCCGATTTCATCAATGTTTTTTGCCACATTATTGGAGTATTTGCAATCATCACTTGAGAAATTGTTGCCTGTTTGTCAGTGTGAAATCTGGTCCTTTATTTCTAGTAATGTAAGCACTTTGAATAAGGTGACAACCTAAAAACAGGAGACAAATAAGCAATCAGTTGCCTGCTCTTTGTTAATATCCTCAGTTTCCAAACTAGTGCCCTTTACTCTCCTTGTCAAGAGCAGCACCCACCACCACAAGGACGATTATTACTGTTGCAGAGATTGGATAAGATCAAAGGTGACCGGTTGAACCAAGAAAATGTAATGACTGTACTCCTCTATGCACTGTTGCATGGGCTGTCATATCATTACTCGTGTGTTTGTGTGTGTGTGTGTATTTTAGATAAAATAAAAATAGGCATAAAAAGTTTTTTTTTTTTTCGAATTACGCTTCTAATGTATGTTATCAATTTGAATAATTATGGATATGCAATATTGGTTCATCTTTTTCCTGCAATTAACATGTTAAAGGAACATCATTGAAAAGAGATTAAAATAAAGGCCACTGTGGCATCAAAACATAAAAAAAGAAAAAAGAAAGTAGTTAGCGGGCGGTTGTACGCTGCAAATACTTATGGGTATTGCTTTGTGTTAATCATAGAAGTTCTATGTTGTACATTATAGTTTGTGTTTCTAAATGTAGCTCCTCTCCTTAGTTATTATTTGAGTTATGTTGTTGTCAGTGTATAGTGGTTATTGTCTGTGCACTATCATAAAGACAGTGGTGCGCAGGAGTGGGGTGTATGCCTTGACCCTCATGATCATCTGATGCAAGAAAGCAAGGAGTGCTGATTTTGTCTTTTGCCCACATAAGTGACTTTGGATGTTCATGGGGTTTGAGGAACTTCTGGTAAAAGAAAAAAAACAGTCACATTTGTACTTTATAATTTCACGCAACAAAAAAAAATAAAAGCCATAGCACTTCATTAAACATAAAAGGAAGCAGGTCATGTTTTTTTCACCAGTTATATATCCGCCCACATACTGTGACCATGAATAATAGAAGTGATAGCAAGATAAAAAAAGGGGTAGGGCAGGTGGTGGAGATAGCCTACTAAAATACTTCACAAATGCCAGGTGCAGGAACACAATTATCTTTCTGCCAGTTCCTCGCTCTAAGCTTTAAGGTATAGTGGAGTATAAAAAAAGACTTGTTTCTCACAAAAAAATATTCCTAATTGGTTTATGTTTGCTAATCCTGAATCCTATTTTACACAGCTAATGAGTAATCATTTTCTCTTGTTATGTTTCATCACTGTAAAAAGAAAAAAATCTGGTTTATAGGCTTAGTCACGCTTTGGCATGCTAAAGGAGGAGCCTTTGAGAGCTCTCTTGTCTGTTAGAATCTGCTGGAGCCATTTTTCCAGTTTCAGGGGCTAAGGTAAGGTTGTTGACTTTAATGGGTTAGACCATCAAGACAGATTTAAAGTTTACCCTCCACAATTTTTTTCTGCAGACTTTTTTTTCATTTACTGACTTCTTGGTCTTACTGCTAGAAGAAATTGGCATCACAAGTTAACTTCATTTTGAACCCGAAGTTCTACTGTTATAACTAACCAGTAAATTATACCAATTTTTTTTTAAAATAAAATATACTAAGAGAAAATCTAAACATTTGCCCATTTCAGAAGAAATCTGAGGAACTTACACACTTACTGCCCATGTTTGTATCTGTTGTAAAGAACCTTGGTGACAAGTAAGTTAAGTTAAACAAAGGGCAGCTAGCTTGATGTGATGAGCTGTGGCAACACGCTGAAAAAGTCAGTTCTAAAACACACTATGATCACCACAAAGAATAATATTATTAGGTAAATAATTAATAGGTCTATTAATTATTTTGCAATGGAAGATGTCCAACCAAAATTTTACAATGACCCTCTTTAATTGACTTTACTGATGTGACTACTACCACTGGTCATTTATGAGCCAGAGACAGTTTAAACAAAAGTTTTTCTTCATGACTATATGCAGTGTTGGGCATCTTACACTAAAAAGGTAATTAGTTATATTAAACAACTTACTTTTTCCAAAAGGTAATTTAGTTAGTAACTAAGTTACCACACTTTCAAAGTAATTACTCTGCAACTCACTGCACCTTCTCTCCTTGCCCTCCCCGCTACAATAGAAAGCAGTCAACTTTGATAAGTTTACAGCCTTCGATCTTCTCTTCAGGGTGTTTTTAATCCATAACAACTTAACCACAAGACCCCCAAAGCATAAAAACGGATTTAATTTGAAGTCAGCTAGCATACAGAAACATTAAAATTAAAGATTAAACGATTGATAGATAGATAGATAGATAGATAGATAGATAGATAGATAGATAGATAGATAGATAGATAGATAGATAGATAGATAGATAGATAGATAGATAGATAGATTTATCTTCTGGGATGTTTGGAGATTTATCGAAAACCAAAACCCTAACTAAAACCACCGCCTTCAGGAGCAAGCTTTTGGCAGCGATCTATCAGCGCTCTTCTAGGTGAGATGTTAGAGGGACTCTCAGGTTTATTGATACTAATGTCCGTTGAATATCCAACTTCAAAATAACTTCACCTCGGTCTTACAGAATGCAGACAGCGAGAACACTCAGATATTTCCTCACCCATTCATCACCGACACCTGCTCTCTCCTTGCAGCTGAAGTGTTTCTGTCAGAAAGCCTGACACTGGGGCACGTCATTCAGCCACACTGTAGCAACGTGACACTTTACATCTCCAGTAATGGTAACGCCGATGCAACAATAGGAAAAGTTTTTAATTAGATTACTCTGTTACCTACAATAACACAGTTAGTAACGGCGTTATGTTTAAATGGCGTTACTCCCAACACTGACTAAAAGACAAAACTTTTTTCAGGCTACACTGTCAGAAATAGGGGTTACGGAAGGGGTACAATACTGTGCCCTGAGATACAAAAACGAGATGAACACACTCTAAGGCAGGGATGTCCAAAGTGCGGCCCGGTGGCCAAATACGGCCCTTGACCTGATTTTGTACGGCCCTTGATTGGTACTTTCTGCAATTGGCACCACAACACAAATGATTGATGCAGATGGAGACTGCCTTTTATAAGGGCATAATTAATATAAACAAATCAAAAGGATTATAAAAAAGATCCATGCCATAATAAAAAAATAAATCTTTTAACAATTATATTTTTTGCTTTCTTTTTGATTTCATTGCATAAACAACTAAGGCAAAAGCAGACATGGACACAACCAGTCATAGCTAAAAATAACACAAACTTTCAAAGAAATAGGGACACAAACCCTGTTTTTTTCAGATGAGAATGCAGCAGTTAAAGATTATAGATTTCACAAAAAATACATCTATAATTTGCTAGATTTATATAAATGGATTTGTTAGTTTTATAGTTTTATTTAAAAAAAATATTTAATTTTTACATTTTATTTAATCAAACAAATCATTTTACATGGATCTCTCTTAGGGATGCACTGATACCGATACTGGTATCGGTTATCGACCCTGATGCCGTCTAATCTACATGTATTGGTATCGGTTAACTGATACAATGGGCCATGGGGCGACTGTGGCTCAGTAGGTTGAGTAGTTGTCTTGCAATCAGATGGTCGTAGGTTCAATTCCAGCCCCTGGGCAAGGCACTTAACCCCAAATTGCCTACCAAATGTGTGTGCGTTTGTGAGTCCAAATGGGTGAATGTGGCTCCAGTGTAAAGCACTTTGAATGGTCAACATGACTGGGAAATTCAGTCCATTTACCATGAACCGATACTGAAAATGTGATAAATCTACAATACATTCACAATAACTGGTTCATTTTTCACTTTAAATTTTAGTTTTATGGTTTTTTAATTTTTTACATCTGTTAATTTGAATTAATTATGTTTATCTAGTAAAGTCTACAATACATTCACAATAACTGGTTTATTTTTCACTTTCAATTTTAGTTTTATGGTGATTTTATATTTTACATCTGTTAATTTGAATTAGTTATGTTTAGCTAGTAAAGTTTGGTGCCTTTAGTCTCTTCAAAAAACATATAAAGGTGGAAGGTATAAAGTTCATTAATTTAGCATAGTATCAGATCTGCATCGGGGATCGACAGATACACAAATCCCAGGCATCGGTATCGGTACTGTAAAAGTCAGATCAGTGCACCCCTAATCTCGCTGTGCTTTAAATAGGGTGAAATTATTTTTTTTATTAATTTGGCAAGAGAAATGATTATATGCGTGCATTAATATTTCGATAAATTTAATAAATATTTAGATAAACTGCAAAACTGCTTAGTGCAAGATGAACTTATCCCAAAAAAGATTTTTTTTTGTGGGCAACTGTTGGCAGAATCGGGGTCAGGTTATTTGTCGATCACATCAGGTCAATAATGATTGGTTGTCAAGGTAGCAATGATAAAAGGTACAGACTATAGGGCTAAAAATAGGTACCTAGACTTAAGGGTACAAAATGGTACCTTTGAGGGTACCACCTTAAAAAGATATTCTATCCCTAAAAATGAAATTCTGGTCCTTAATTTCTGAGTGCGTATTGTTCAAATGCAGCCTTTCAGAGATGGCAGCAAGGAGAAAATTGTCTGTTGGATCTATATTTTAAGCTATCAAAACTGTTTTGAACAATTAAATTGATTTAAGCTAACAAAACTGATTTAAGCTAACAAAACTCTAATTTTGATGACATGTGCCTCTTTAGGAAAGTTTGTAGAGCATATGCCATAAACAAAGTTCCCTATATGATGGCCAACTTTCCTGTCATCTTATATCTACAGTACAGACCAAAAGTTTGGACACACCTTCTCATTCAATGAGTTTCCTTTCTTTTCATGACTATTGCCATTGTAGATTCACACTGAAGGCATCAAAACTATGATTCAACACATATGGAACGATGTAGTGAAAAAAGTGTGAAATAACCTGGCCTCCAAAGTCACCAGACCTGAACCCAATCAAGATGATTTGGGGTGAGCTGAACCGCAGAGTGAAGGCAAAAGGGCCAACAAGTACTAAGCATTTCTGGGAACTCCTTTAAGACTGTTGGAAAACCATTTCGGGGGACTACCTCTTGAAGCTTAAGAGAATGCAAAGCAGTAATCAGAGCAAAGGGTGGCTACTTTGAGGAATCTAAAATATAACACATGTATTCAGTTATTTCACCCTTTTTGTTTAAGTACATACAGTAATTCCATATATTATGTGTTCATTCATAGTTTTGATGCCCTTAATTAAGAATCTACAATGTATTCATGAAAACAAAGGAAACTCATTTAATGAGAAGGTGTGTCCAAACATTTGGTCTGTACTGTACATATTAGAATATTTAATGTGCTTACAATGCTCTATGAAAACACCATACAGCAACGTCATTGGCTAATGTACCAAAAACTTTCAGGGCTTTTACTGTAGTTGTCTAAAAGTGAGGAATGGAGTAGTGGTTCAAAAATACAGTCGTGAAATACTACAGTGAACTTGTTTCTGATGACACTTCTTGTAATCATCCAACTAACTCACTGTCTTCTTTTTCACCATTGAATAATTTGTGTGTTTCAGAGTCAAGATGAAGGATGGAGCGGTGTTCCTGGGAGCTAGAGCCAGTAACCCAGTTATGTGGACGGTCAGTCAGGATGTCAGAAGTGAGGGTCACAAGGTTGTGACGCTGCACTGCCATAGGAAGGAGAGGAGTTTCAATCAAAGGTATATAGGCCTCTTTTTTCAGTTAATTGTTCAAATTATTATAAACAACCCATGTCATTTGTTATGCATTTGTCACTGAGTGATTGCTTAAAGCAAAGCTAGACATGACTCAGCATTTGAGAGATATTTTTCTTTGGCACCAAAAAGCGTTCAGGTTTTCAGCCAAGTGTAGCTGCTGAAATGAATTGTTCAACAAAGTGTCAGCTTTGCTTCGGCTTAATGGATGCAGGTAATATGTTCAGTTTTCTCTATGTCAACAAATATTCTGAAATGTGCAGAACCTTACTACCTCTTTTCAATTAGTTTTACACAAGTGCATAACGATTTCAACATTTATGAACATACCTTTACCTGGAAGCCATCAAGCAACCTATAGATCTGCTGTTTTTCAAGAAATCCAGAGCTATGGTCTAGTCTTATGCATCCCTCTTTTTAACTTTTTCACTGAAAACCACTATTGAACTGTAGTACATTTCAAATATATTTTTATTCATTGTACTGTGCAGCTATAAATAGTATTTACTTGCTATGAAAACATGTTGCAGCTACAGACTTACAGTATATAATACAACAATTTCTGCAGCCATAGTCTTTTGCAAGTGTCTGATGTAATTTCTTCTTTGTGAAAAATGGCTTCTCTAATCGTATGGAATGATACACCTTCTTATTTGAAAATGTCTGATTATCTTTATATTGAGTTATTTATTACTTTGATTTTAAAATAGAAACTGTTTAGGTCTTGGTTATTAATTTCTTTAGTGGTTGTACAATTTTAATAATCAAACCACGTGTATTGGGCTTGTGTTGTGCTCATCCTATTCACTTATACAATCTACCTTAATATAAGATAAAAGACCAGTAAATTTCCTACTTGAGAAGCACCATTGTGGAAATCTTACTCATCATTAATATGTTTTAAAAAGTCAATAAGAAAATGTTTTATTTCATTTTGTACTTTAAATGGTACTAATGCAACTTTGTTTTCGAGTACATTGTCCAAGTGAGAAATAGCTTAAATTATAAAAGGTCAATCATTTAGGGGATGCGACATGATGTCAAATAATTTAAGAGATGCATTAAACTAATAAACATGCGTAGAAAACCCCTGGGGTTCTGTCAGGTAGACAAACATGATACATAATAATGTTAAGATCACTGACACTTGAATCTCTCAGTGTCATTTTGAGGATTTAAATCAGCTTATACTCATAGCTGTGAACATTTGGTTGGTGATTGATGTTTACAAGTTTCCAACTATCAAAAGAAAGTGTTCAAAGAATTTGACATTCAGCAAGGCCACATAAACGACTTAAGTAAAAGAAAGTAGCAGCCCACAGGAAGTGACACACCCTAATTGAGTTGTTATTTCCTCTGGCATGTCAAGGAAATGACAGTGATGAATGACAAGTCATCTATCATTTACATGTATCTTTCCTGCAGGCCCACTAAGAAGAAACATGGAATTATATAGAACTGGTTAAACCAAGGTCATATCTGTATACTGTGGTATTTTGCTTTGTAATTTTCAGCTCAGCGAAGGGCTGATCCATCGCAAGGGCAGAAGCTGTAGTTAGACAGCATGTGGACAGTTTAAAAAATACAGTTTATTTAATCTTTGAGTATGTCCCTCATTTTTATCATACATACAATCCATTATTGTTGAACAAGATTCATTTTAAACATGGAACAAGAGGAACTTTTAGAAGTATAGGTTTTACAAGGCCACCTTCAACCCATCGGAAAGTCATGTAGTGGTATGTTTTTTCTTTGTATTTTGCTAGCACGGTTTCTGTGTTCTCTCTGTAATGTTTCTTTGTTTTGTTATTCATCTAAGTTTTTTCCCTCTGTCTTTTTACACCCTCAGTCACTCAGTGCACCAATACAGTAACCACCCATTCCAGTAAATGTACGTTCCAGTCTGTGGTCAATATATCCCAGCAATCAGTTTTAATGGATTTTCTTGGTAATAATGAACATTTCATTTTACACGATTAACCTTTGTTTTGCTTAAATTAAAGTATATGACACCCAGTCTTTCACCTTCATACACGTAAAACATGACAAGAATATTGAACCAAGTCATATTTACTCAATCTTTAGTCAATCATTTTTACAGCTCTTATTTTTTAAGGAAATGGATTGATTTACAGTTTCTGTAGTGATGCAATGCACATTAAACTATTACACTACAACCTCCTTAAAATTTTAGCGGGTGTAACATCTGGCAGCACAACTTGACCTCCTTTAGCTGATGTGGTCATTAATTGTGTTGCTGTAATAAATTATCACATAGATTAATTTTATAAAACAAGAGATGCAGGGTGATCTATTTGCAATTTAAGGCTGGCCTTTCAGTCTTCCACAGTCTACAGCTTTTATATTGGGAGCAAACCAGATTAGCCTAAAACAATCCTCTCATGCCAAGGAAATGTGTGCAAACTCGATACAAGAAGACCTCAGGCTTAAAAAAGAATGTCAAAGATCCTGTACAGTAGCAAAGTTATAAGCATAATTTAGGCCTGAACTGTAAATTAAGTGCGATTACCATTTATATTGTTAAAAGTGAAACAGAAATATTATTTGTGTGCAATGTGGCAGTTACAGCAAGTTTTTTCCCCTTTCCTTCTCTTCTTTTTCTTTATTGGATCAAACCACTGATTTTTGGCACATACTTCATTTTTCCGCATTTTTCTGTGGTGCAGCATATATGGACAGTAAAAACTCTAGCCTTGTTATCTTATCATCTAAAAAAAAATCTATTTGGAGGTAGACCTGATCCCTATCTAGCTGGAGCCCATTCAAGCACTTGTTTAATGCACCAAATGAAACGTTTTTTGTTGCTGTTGCTTTTTACATCCAGTACATGTGGAAGTTCCAGGCACTTATCAAAAATGTCAATTTAACATGAAAAATAAGAACAATATACAGTATTTTAGGCATCTGCTATGTACCTACCTAATATAGGCTTACAAAGTCTACCCCAAGGGTAGACTTTGGAACAGGCTTCAAAATGTTGCTTCTCTTCAGTTTCTCAGTAAAAACCACATCACTTGAAACTGAATCACTAACAAACAGGGGAGAATAAATATTTGGATATTTATCAAACCCATCAAAAGTTTAACAATTTTGCCATTGATGTGAAGATAGCAACACATCATAAGTTTGTTAATCCTACCCTTGCGATCAAATATAGTGATATTAAGTTTTCACAGGAGAGGTCTTTTATGTAAGAGATTGGAGATCAGGCAGAACAGAGACATGGAGAGATACTCAAAAATATAAAACCGTTATAAGAGAAAATGTTTTACCTTGGGATCGCAGAATGTGTTAAAGGTTTGGATTTCAACAACACATGAAGCGGACTGCCAATAAACATTGGCTTAAGGGAAAATCTGTGAACTCCACCTGCATCTGATGCTGAGCCCAAAAGGGCATTGATGGAGAGACTTTAAAATGACACTCCCTGATTTACTGGGCTGAAAAATTCTGCAAACCAGAATAAGAGAAACATATCTCTAATTAAAAGTTCAAATTTTAAACAAAAGTTTTGTATGATCACTCCCTGGTGGACAAACCATTAAGCATTGTTGCTTTAACCTCTTTTGCAAAATAAGAGAACAGGTTATTAGTATATCAGTAAAATACATCTACTATGTAAAAAGCAGTTAAGAACCTTTTTTTTATTATGAAGCCATGTTTTAAGTAAATTAATAATGACCCTGCTTATGGTTTTCACGGTAAAAGAGGATGGATTGCAAGACTGTAGGGATTGACCATCTTTTATCAAACATAAAACAGAAAGTGGGTGTATGGACACTTAAACATAAATATATAGAAGTGAGCATTTGTATCAGATAGAATAGCCACAAACCCATGGTAGATCCTAAATCGTGATTACAGATTTATATCAGTGTGAAACGGAACATTTATTTTACAAGCAAAACTTTTGAGGTGATATTTCAAATGTCATCAATATTCTTGTTAACCTCATAAGTAACAAGCATGTTGTACTTGATAATTTATGATCTTTCATTCACTTTAAGATTGAGCAGGGGACTTCATGAATGTTCTCTCTTCTATGTTGTCATTATAGTACTTGGGGTAGGAATTTGAGCATATGTTACATGTTATAGGTCACTCATTTTGACTGGACAAAGAAAACTAGACAAAATAGTGTGTTAATTAAGTCTTTATTTTTAAAGCTGACACCGGGGTTACAACATATTTTTTCACAAGAATGGCTATTGCACTTAAAAGAATGTTCCTGTGTGAATCTGGATTGTGGTGGGGATTCATTGATAGCAGATTATAAGGAACATGAAATACTAAAGGATAACACCTTCAGCATGTATCAAGATATAACTTTTGTGTATTGCAGGGCCTAGTGTAAAAATGCACAAGGAACAGTCGCAAAAAAGCAAAGGTCATCAAAATTAACGGTTGCACTAATTGATCTGCAACATAATTTCACTCATGTCACATTTAAATATCAGTTTTAACTATTGTCGAATTTTAGCAACGGTAGGTGTGGCACATACCTTCAGAGAGGAAGGGGACTGTTAGGACAACATATTACTATAGTATTTATTTATTTGCTTTTATAGTCATGTTTCTGCTAGCATTTTCAAAGGTGCGTTTTCCTCCTTTCACACATCTTTATGCAGTTACGTGACGGGCCTACTTGTTTTCAGCCGTTAGTAAAAAATGTATCACCAGATTTTTCTATTCTATTATTTAATATAGGTATATTATTTCAGTTTTAGCTTTGGTTGCTATGAAGTTGGTAGTTTTCTGAATGCCATGTGCTCATTGTTTTCATGTCTCTTGTTGTCGATGTGGACATTAACACTCCTCCTCACTGACACGGGTAAAATGGAGTTTCTACTTTTTACACAATAAATATCTTGATTTATGAAGATGTGGAGATTTTTCCTGTTAATTTGTCTCATTTTACCTTTTGGAGTTTGTAGATTACCTACACTGATTTTAAATGTATATTTTTAAAACCAGTCTATATTAGACATACAGATTAATGTACCAACTTTGTTATAAATTGTGTGGTGAGAAGGATCTTTCCAAGTTCAGAGCAGTATAGAATTACTTGCTTGGCGTGTTGGTTCCATTTTTTTAACCAAGTTTGACCGTGTGCACACCCAGTTTTAAGAAATAGCTACATTAAAAAAATGAAAATAACCTGTCAAGTTTTGAGCGATTCTTTTCTAATCAGCTAAAACTTGTTTTAAGATTTAAGATTCTCTTCTGAACTTTAGGAACACATTTATTTGGCAAAGGGTTTCGACTTAAAAGTTGAAAAAGGTTCAAGGTTCAAGCAGCCATGATCATGTCAAATTTGTCATGGTGACTGCTAAAGTCTCAATGTGGAATCGGATGAAATAGCAATGGTTGCACAGCAGTAAGTGCAAAAATATACAGAAATCAGTGTGCACATCTTAAATTAACTATAAAATAAGACAATTAATAAATAAAATCATTTCAAGGTACTTTACATGATTTGGTGATAGAGAAAATAAACAGCATATGATTAAAAACAGAAATTTTCAGAAAAGCATAAAATAAGTTTATGTTTATATATATATAATAACAGGCTTTTTTATAGAACGTTACTCAAAGGCAGCTCTAAACAGTATAGTTTTAATCTTTTATTTAAAAGAGCTTACGTCTCCGTAAAGTTTCTCTTCTTATTTTTCTTTTGTTGTTGCCATATTTCCCTCTTCTTCATGTGTATCAATATTCATGTCCTGCTTTGCATTGACCTTTTACAGCCAGATTTGGCCGTGTTCAGGGCGGGATATGAGCCAAATTCCCGTGCGCAAACTTCCAAGAAGACTGTGATTTATAAAGGGAAATTGCTTACAATTGTGCGTAGGCATGGTTTTATAAATCAGAAATCTTTTTGGCGTACGCAAACTTTTTGTTTTGGTCGTACCTACACTTTTAGTAGGGATTCTACGCAATGTTTTATAAATGAGACCCCTGATCATTAGTTTCTAGTTGTATTAACTGAAGCTGTGTGCTTCTCTTGATCATTCCTCCTTAGATCCAAAAAGAATTGCTTTAGTTTTATTTCTGTTCAGCTGGAAAAAGTCATGGTACATCCAGGTATTGATTTGCTTGATGCATTTAATACATCTTGAGACTGGAGATAACCACGTCTCATATATTTCTGAGGATAAGTGGTGGTGGTTAAAAAAGAGAAAGGCAAATGGCTTTGGCTTTGTACATGAAAAACAAATTCTGGGTGTCATTAGTTTTTTTGCCCTACATAGCCTAACATAAGTCATAGTTGCAAATATATTTCACCTGCAGGAATAGATTTTAAGACTCCCTTTTTATTTTTATTTTTTTTCATAATTAAAGCATTCAGTGCAGATTCATGTAAAACCTTAAGTTTATGTTTTTCTTCCTATATTTTAAGTTTAAACAGGAAGTTTGTTTTTTTCAACCTGGACCTTATCCATAGCATGCAGTATGTTTGCCCACTCATCCAGACAAGTTTGGAGCCACTGCAGTCATCACAATAAGGTTTGTGAAAAGCAGGGAAACATTTAAAACATGCAGGGCATTGATTTGAAGTTGGGACTTTTTTTACTGAATATTTCTTAATTGTAATAATATTGTATTAATATTATAATACTAATATAGATTAATATTACATTTGTACTTAATATTGCTTTTGGCAAAAAGAGCTCTGTTAAAGTAAAAAAACAACAACTTTTAAGTGGCATATTAATGTTTATGGATTTTGAATGTAGGGTTGAATGAGGTATGCTGTTTGCACTGTATATTTTTCCAATGTTTACTTTGTAAAACCTTTTAGATAATACACTTTTTTCAGCTTTTGCTCTTCTAAGAATTTCTTCATTCTCCAATCAATTTGCTTTTTTTTGCTTTTCCGAGGTAACAAGCATTCCTCTCCTAACATCCTTTCTGTGGTTTCTCTTTCTTTGTTTTACTTCCTTATTCCTGATTTTAGAAAAATGGAGAACGCAGAAGTCAATCAGGCACAAATTAAACCAATGAGACGAGCCTTATTTCCTACAAAGTATGCTGCATTTAATTGTAAAGGTAACATCTACATTTCTGATGTCTAGTAAGAGGGGAAAACGAGAAAATAGCAATAGAAATCTTGGTATTTTTAGACAAGATTTTTTCAATTCTTTGCACGCAAAATGCATAATGAATTTGATGACCTTTTAGCTAATGCAAAGGGTTAAGTTTGGAAACAGTTACAAAACAATATTAGATGGCCTTAATTATATATCCAAAACTGGTTAAAAGAATGCACCTAAAAAGCCTACAGAAGAAGGTTACGTACTGAAAGAAAAGTTTCAACATGTGCACATTTTAACATACTTTCACATACTGAGTAATGGCTCTGTGGCTTCTTTGATCCTTTACCGTTTTATCCTTTTTGTGATGATGATATCGGGAGAGACACTCATTTTACAGTAATCTTGGCTTAGAAATCAAAAGAACAGGTCATTTTTAATGGCTTGACTCAGTATGCTACTTTAAGCATTTTCACTTCACTTCTATATTGGGCTTCTTTTTTCAACTTTATTGACACTTTCTTTCTTTTATGTCTCATGCCACCTTTTAACAAATCGACATTTAGATAATGCATCACTTAATCTTCAATATGAAGGCTTTATAGAACTGCATCAGGTTCCAGGATATTCAACAAGGTTGAGACTGGAGTTCAGATAAATCCAAAGCACATATAGTAGGTTTTTGTAAGAAGTAATGATATAAATTATTATGTACTGTATTATTAGCTTATTTACAATTTTTTCCATTGGCATAAAAAGCACTTTTTAAAGGGGACATATTATGCTTTGTTGTTGATTTAAAGTAAGAAGTAGCTATTTTTGGATACTTTAAAGATGTGAAATTGCATTCACGGTGCATATGTGAACATACTGAGATGTTTTGGTGGGGGGAGTTTCGCTATAAAAATTTGTCCTAATTGTGTGCATGTACCTAAGCACGTGTACTGTCTGTAACAAAAACCTGAACAAACAAACAAGTGAACAAAGAGAACCCTCCAGCAAATGTTCACCTTCAAAGTCTAAGGGATTGAGAAACATGCCACCACAGTCAGTCTGCTGCTCCTGGAGATAACTCCTGCTGTGAGCATGTGGGAATAAGGTTTACTCTAAAAGACTGACAAGGAAGAATTTTATTAACCACACCAAGATGCAAGCCTCTTAACCAAAGAATTCCAAGCTTCTGTATATAACCCCAAAACTTCACCTCTGACTGACAAAGCAAAAAAAAATAAAAATTCTGTAGGTAAATTGGAGGATTTGACATATGTACTGGTGTTTATTATAAATATGCTTATTGTAGCATTTCTAATTAGATATTTATTATTGGAAGTTGCATAAAAGTACCCAAAGTAATGTCTTTTTTGCCTGGATTTGTTTGATGTGTAAGCACTGGTTTGAAAATAGGTTAGATTGTGATTGTTTTCTGACAGTTAATTGAATCATGTATTAGGCATCTGTGAAATCAAGGCTTGTCACTCTGTGTTTGCCCCAGCCATCTGCTGCGGGGAGTGACATGAGTCGCCGAGGGTCTTTTTCCATAAAACAAAGGAAGCAATGTTGGAGTGGGGGGTAGGGGTTGGAAGACTTATTTTAGAATGAAATTATTAGCATACGCTATTCCGAGAGAAGTGGAAAATCTCAATTCTCATATAAATAGCTCATAAAGATTCTAGCTTGAAAAGACTGCTTTAGAGAAGTATTATCTCTCTATGCAAGATGTCCTTCCAGTGTGCTCTACCATGTACCATTTTTCATTGTTATAAGAAATTACCTGCTGACTTAAATTGCAGACCTTACCTTCAGTATTATTGAATTCCAACTAAAACAAATCATAGCTGCAGGGATCCTATGATGTTACACTACTATCTTTATTGATGACAAATAAGGTAATTACAAAAACATGTTTTTTTCCTTTTGACCCAGACTACTGCAAAACCTTTTTTCTAATATATATATATATATATATATATATATATATATATATATATATATATATATATATATATATATATAGTTCACCTTTGCTTTTATTTCACTTCATGTGGTCAACACTACAACCTCTATATTTTATTGTTGGTGAGATTCATAAGTTAAGTCTTTTTTTCAAAGTGCAATCTGCTCATTTTAAGGAATAAGAATTTAAGAATACATCCGTCTTACTAGATAATGAATGCTATTGGTTTTGGCAAATTAAGACACAACAGTTTTGTGTTCCAACAAATTCAATAAAAGTTTTACACAACCTGTTCTTAAGAATTTGTAATCAATGTAGAATGTCCTAGTCCAGATTTGACTTATCCATGCATGGTGCCTTAATGGTTATTATGCAGGTTGCACCCTGAACAGGTGTTCAATCCATCACATGGCAACATAAAAGCACAAAAGACAGCAAAAGACAGGGTTGCTTTCACACAAAAAGCCACAAAAACACACATTCTTAAGCGCAATATAGTGAGACTGTCCAGGGATAACTTGTGCGTGTAACTACTGCACCACTGTGCAGCCCAAGAGGTGACTACAAATTCTAAAATGCACTCAAAACTCATGAAACAAAAGTTATATAACCCTTTTGTGTAGCATCAATAGAAAACACCAAATCATTTGCTAACTTTAGTGTTCTTAGCAGCTATACGTTAGTCACGGTATTCTCAAATCTTAAAATTTGTATCTTTTCTGTCACTTCGTTTTTTTTTGTTTTTTTTTTAGAGACCACCCAAAATAATACCAGAATAGCATTTTGAAATAGCAGCCTTCTTTAATCTATCTTATCATCGGCCAGGATTACATTATTCGTCAGTGCGACAGGGTAATTGTCACAACCATAGATAGAACAATATGTTGAGCTTAAAACTCTCTTTTTGATATCCAGGGCTTATAATAATAGCTTACTCTTACTTCTTATTGAGGTCACAAAGTAACAGTAACCTAGATAGACAAGGAACTTTTTGGTGTTATAATAAATATAGTAAATATTGTGAGCGGCACAGTCCCCCTCAGTCCTGACTGTACGATGTGTATGAGAATCAAATTTATTTGCAACTTCAAATACCTTCACTTTGATAGAATCCTCTGTTTTTTCCGAATAAAACATATGAAATATATCGCACATGATCTCAGTCTGGAACCGCAATGACCCTGAAACTGTCTGCTTTTTAACCCAATGTTATTGGTTGCTCCTGTGATATGGTAATTATGGCTGGAGGGTTTGTAAGGGTTACAATAATCTTCTCTCATTACTTCTTGTCTCTACCTCTCCACCACAGCTTCTACTTCTTTTTTTCACCCTTAATATGAAATGAAACATAATTATCATCTTACTTCTTTTGAATGAAAACTGTCAAAGATAAATGAGGTTAATTTCTACTTTTTTAGTAAATAGCAAAAGGAACATCCATCCATCTATTATTTATTTCCTTCCATCAGGTTGGTAGTGGGGTGTGTATGTGTGTGTGTGTGTGTGGGGGGGTCTCCAGTCTGTCGAAGAGTGACATAGGAACCTCTTATAGTAACTATAGTGAGTACATTTGCTTTGTGAAAGTGTTAAATAAAATGAAATTACGTGCATCAATGCAATTTTGGTATTATTGTTTCAAGAAATGTTTGGAAAACAGTGTTTTGCTAATTTTATGGAGAGTCCATGATAATGGATTTGCTCCTTTCCATGAAGTCATTAGGAATTGGAGCCATTGACAGGACAATGATGAGTGAAGATTGAACGAGAGGGGAGTTCAATAATCAGTCCTTTCCAGTTCATTGGGATAGGTCACAGGGCCTTGTGCTTGTACCAAGCTTGGCTCACATGTTGATTAAACCCATACAATCAATGGCCAGACCTAGCAAGAGCTTGTAGAACTGCATTTACGACTGGAGCTAAATCAAATGTCCCGTCAGCACAATCTGATTCCAGTGGAGGAACTCTCCCTATGTTTCCCAGACCCATGGATGTTAATGGCCTTCCTGCTGTGCCTATCTGTGCTTTTACAAGTATACTATGCATTTATTTATATTTGAATTTATCATTGGCACTGCATCTTTCCTTGGAGACCTTAATAGAAATATATATATATATTTAATCTGTTCATCTAACAGTAGCTTTAAAATGGGCCATTTAACTGCAGCAGGCAATGCAGAAAGATTAGAAGGTTTGTGTGTTTTGGAAAGACTTGGAAAATTACAGAGTCAGTGACAGGCAGAAATGAGATGCAGAATTGCAGGTGCAAGTGTTTGAGTTTACATAGTTCATGCATGTCCTTGAATATAATCGTTTTAAAGTCACTGTAGTTTAGATGATAGATAGGGGATAAGAAGCAATTACCTTTCTAGGTGGTCTAATTGTATGAAAACTACTATTTTCAGCTTATTCCAGGTAAATGCAGCATACAATTTTGAATAAAAAATATTTAAATTAATCTTTATCCTTCCAAGAAATTATTTGTATGTACTCATAGGGCTCTCCCTCTCTCTCTCTCTCTCTCTCTCTCTCTCTCTATTTCTCTCTCTCTCTCTGTTGCTGCTTTATTAATATTTAGGAAAGCAGTCAACACTAGGCGTCAAGTTGATTGATAGATGTGTCTTCAGTATAATATTGGTCATGTGTAATTTAAGTAACATGAGTGGTACATGATCCCCACTTATTCACTGTCTTCTCATATCTTTAACACAAATAGCCCATGAAGGGGAGAAACAGTAAAGTTGGATTGCTAAACCTTTAAAGTAGTCTACAGTCATTATGGAAAAAAATGCAAGTCCATCTTATTAAATTGGCAGTATCAATAAAAATGTATTTTTATTTTTAAAAAACCTTAAAAAAATGCAGTGTAAACCATACAGAATTACTACGCATTTAGTTATATATCAAGTGCTTTTTATTTATTTTGATGACTATGGCGTACAGCCATACAGCCAATAAAAAGACAAAATTCAGTTTTAGTTGTACAAATATTATAAATTATGCACTTAATACTTGGTAACACTCTTATTCATTGGAGGAATTATTGCACCAGCGCAGCATGTCATCAACATTTGGCTTTCATTGCTTTGCAGAAGCCCAAGTTGTTTTAAAAGTGGCCTTTGGCACATTTGCTTTCTTGTGTCAGATGTCGGTTGTCTTCCTATTGATTGTATCAACATTTTCTCACAGGTTTAGGTCAGATGAGTTTACTGGTCAGCCGATCCACATCTTTATAAAGTCTGCCAATATGAAGCTAGGTGTGCCCTAAAAGTTGTAGAAAAAGTAAAACTTTTTATAAATGCTGTTTTTGCCCTCAGTGATAGTAAAAATTGTTCTTCTTTTGCAGGCTCTATGAATTATTAAAGTCAAAATTCAAGAGAACAAAAACTCCAACTACTTCAACACTTTCATTATTGAACAAAGATTAAACTAAAATGAAAAAGCTCACCACACTCTTGCTGCTTACACTTCATTAAAATTGTAAAAACAAAAAAGGCAGCCAAATGCTGTTGGTAAAACTACTTGTTTAACTGATCATCCCCAGAGTGAGCACCTACCTATAAGCAACTAACATCTCTGCAGTTGATATTGCGCTGTCAGACCATTTCTGCATCTTCTTTGAAAGCATGATCCCGGCCAAACTATGTAATTTAAACGAGACCATAGTAAAAAAACAAAACAAAAAAAAAAACACTTCCTTGTTGACAGCTCAGCTGAAATCTTTAAACAAATTTACTGCTCTACCCCCCCATTCCCCAACACAGACTCAAGTTGACAAGCTGGTAGATATCTTTTTCTCTAAAGTTTTAGACATCATTGATACCACTGCTCCAATTAAAGTTAAGGTAGTCTCAATAGAAAGAAGTCTCCATGGACCAGCGATCCTCTGGTATTTAGTGAAAAAAGGGAGTGTCGCCAGGCCGAGAGAAAATGGATGAAAACTCGACTTCAGGTTCAGTATGAGATCTACAAAAACAGGCTGAACAAATATAAGTTAACTTTGAAAACTGCAAGGGAATCATTCTTCTCTGAAATCATTAACAGAAATATTAATAACGATCAGACTTTATTTGCAACAGTTGAAAGACTAGCCAATCCTCTAGTGACAGCATAAATGTATTTATTTTAGTGATGATCTTTTTTAATTGTCATATTTTTTATAATGCATTTGGTTTCGTTACCACTGAATCATGTAAAGCACTTTACATTTTCTTGTGTTGAAAGTGTGCTATATAAATAAAATTGCCTTGCCTTAGGGTTAGGGTTAGGGTTAGGGTTCCCAGCTGCTTTAACAGAGGGTTGCCTCTGTTAAAGCAGCTGGGATGATTTGTTTTGTGTAATTACTGTGAGCAATCTGTTATATTTTTACAACACCTGAGGCAAGATTCTAAAATATTAAGGACAATATTATGTCCTAAAAAATGTGTCCTTTCTTTACACCATTAACGAAGTAGCTCACTTGACCATTGTACAGCCCAGACAGTGAGCTTTGAACGGAACCAGTGATTTTGATGGCCTGGACTTAGCATGTTCTCAATGTGCATACATGGGTTCTCTCTGTGTACTCCGGCTTCCTCCCACAGCCCTAAAACATGACTTTTAGGTTTATGGGTCTATGTGTGTGCGTGCAGAGTTGTTTGTCCTGTGTGTGTCTAAGATGGACTGGTGACCTGTCCAGGGTTTACCCTACCTCTTGCCAAGTGACTTCTCGAGAAAGTCACTAACCCGCTCTGTGACACTGCAAAGATGGATGGATGGATGGAGCCTTTTTTAAACTCTTTACAACTGCCTAACAGTGTCAAAAATCATTTTTGTGTTTTATGTAGGCTTCCACTGACCAGTTTATAAAAAAATGTAGTTGTCATGCTGAAATACCAAGTTTTTTTTGTGCACTGAGGCCTAGACTTTACCATGAAACTTTTTGAGCTCTTACTGTCCTTAATCATGCAGACTCCCTCATCAGTTTAAACCTAGCAAAGTAGCACTTGCATTACTGGCAAACACTGGATTATGTGAGTGCAGTTTTTCTGTGCTGACTTAATCATGATTCACTTGAGGAACACCAGACTACAGAAATTAGCTCTGGGTCGGGGGCTATAGTTGTGATGATGATTTTATTTTGGGTTTGGGTAGGGTGGGGTTTGTGGGGTCATTTTAACCTGTAAAGCACTTTTAGAAGCTTTGTAGTTGGAAAAGTGGTTTATAAATAAAGTTTGCTTGATTGACTGATCATAGTAACACCTTTGTTAACTTTGCAGATGATACTACAGTGATAGGGCTTATTTCTGATGGAGATGCGTCTGCATACAGAGAAGAAGTGGAGCAGCTGACTACATGGTGTTCAAACAAAAATCTACTCCTCAATGTTTCTAAAACCAAGGAACTTATAATAGACTTTAGGAGAAAAAAAATAGAGACTCCTCCATTGCTCATGTGGGGTGTGTGGAGAGGGATTTTTGCTTCTTGGGTGTCCATATAGAGGACAGCCTTTCCTGGAGCATAAATACCTTAGAGCTACTGAAAAGGCCCCAGCAGAGACTGTACTTTCTGAGGACACTCAGGAAGAATAACATCACCCAAAGACTGCTGGTAACTTTTTACCATGCCACCAGTATAAGCACCTTAACCTACTGTATAGGCATCTGGTACACCAGCTGCACAGTGTCACAGAGAAAAACGCTCCAACTGGTAATTACCACTGCTCAAAAGATTGTTGGCTGCCCCCTCCCACACTGAAACACCTGCACACCTCCCATTGTCTCAAAAAAGCACTAAACATTTTCAAGGACACCTCACAACCTGGTCATTTTCTGTTTGAACTGTTGCCCTCAGGTAAACGGTATAGGGGATGGAAAACCAGAACAAACAGATTTAGGCACAGCTATTATTCCAATGCAATAACTACTTTACACTCTGCAAGGAAAAATGCCCATTTAATTTGGTGAATTAAGCTTGCTTGTGTGTTCTGGTCTTGAGTGATGTTTTTAGGAATATATTTTAAGGTATCCTTATTTATTCTTGTTTTTTATCAATTAGTGGATGTATAGTTTTGTGTTGTCTTTAGGTATTCTTATAACTTTTGTTTTAGCAATTTCAGGGTGTTGAATGTTTTTTTCTGATGAATGGAAGATGCATTTATCACAAACACTTTCTTATATCTTTGTACTCAGTACAATGACATTAAAGATCTATCTATCTATTTTAAATATTAATGTGTTTACTTTAAATAAATAATAACATAAATTATAACCATTGTTTTATATAATATCCATTTGCACTGATTTTGTGAATGAAAACAATACAACTGTATTTGCCAGAATTGGGCTTGGGAACAATGTAGAAACTGAAGTCCATCTAAAAGAGAATATACAATGTCTATAATGAGTGGTACTGTAAACTTTATCATCAAATTTAACAAAACAAATAAGTTACATAACAGTATATAACACTATCTTTAGTGAATCTATATAAAGAGCTTATACACATGCACATCTTATTTTTTTTTTATTACCCTGCTCAGTAGCAGTTGTATTGAATCTGAATATGGTATTTTTTTAAGAACCACACAGTATTTTGGTATGGTAATATTCTCCTTACTATATATATTGTGTATATTATTTAGTTTTAGATTTTTTCTATATCTAAATGCTTCAATTGCCTTTTACTTAGCTGATTTTACGCCTGAATTTCGCCTCTGTGGAACACTAAGGATGTTTCTTTTCTATTTATTTTTAGAATTGTTTTACCTAAGATAAATAAATATTGAAATTATAATTTATTTGACAAAGATGTCAATGACATACATTCACCTTGTTTTAGGAGAATGATTTATACACCATCCTTCACCTCCAGGACCCACTCTGCTTTTTATCAACCAATCTTCTTATTTATCTTGTTTATAAACACAAAGTATGAATTAGATATTTACTCTGAATTCTGCAATATCGCTGACTCTTCATTAAAATATACAGTGGGGGAAAAAAAGCATTTGGCAGCCACTGATTGTGCAGGTTGTTCAAATTGAAAAGATGAGTGAGGTCTTTAATTTTATAGGTACACTTCAACTGTGAGATATAAAATGTGAAAAAAAGCTAGAAAATGGCATTGTTTGATTTTGAAAGAATTTGTATAATGGTGCAGAAAATAAATATGTAGTCAATAAAACAGTTAGCCCCAATACTTCGTATTTACTGTAGGTCTTCACCAGGTTTTCACACACTGTACCTGGCATTTTGGCTCATTCTTCAATGCAGATCTTTTCTCGAGCTGTGATGTTCTGGGGCTGTCACTGGTAATATCAACACTGAATATGGACTTTCATTTTCCTCCAGGGTTTCTATTTTGTATTGCAGTCTGAAGACTGGCTAAGCCACTCCAGGACACTATAAATGCTTTTTAAGTAGCCACTCCTTCGATGCCCAGGCAATGTATTTGGGATCATTGTCATGCTGAAAGATGTAGCCTTGTTTCATCTTTAGTGGTCTTACTGATTGAAGTAAGGTCTTGGCCAAACGTCTTATGATACATGGCCCCATTAATCATTTCTTTAATAGGGATCAATCATCCTGCCTCCTTTGCAAAAACCAAAAGCAGCCCCAAAGTGTAACCCAACGACGTGACATCTTGCATTAAGCCCCAAGTTGAGGGATATTGTCATCTTATATTTATTCTATTTTCTAGTCTTGTGCTTTACTACAAGCTAGTTCCAGGTGTCATTGGACAACTCTCTGGTCCTGGCCATGACAGAGGTTGGATTATTACTGTTTGAAAGTATGGACAGATGTATTTTATACATATATCAGGTTCCATTAAACAAGTTCCATAAATATAAGTAACAAGTGGAGCATAGAGAAGCTTCTTAAAGTAGTAACAGATCTGTGAGGGCCATAATTCATTCCTGTTAAAATGTACTAAATACATATATACTTTGCACAATCATACAAATAATAAAAAAATCATGCAATGTGATTTTCAAAAATGTTCTTTTAGACTCTGTCTCTTACTGTTGAAGTGTACCTATGATGAAAATCACATACCTCTCTTGTCTTTTTAAGTGGGACAACTTAAACAAATTTTTGGCTGTCAGATACTTATTTGTCCCACTGTAACTAATCTGTGTCAAATGTATCTTTGATTAAGCATCTAGTTATGATAACTAAAGGCTTTGATTGCCTGTATTACTTATATCATAGCAAATGCACTGGTAACCAAAGCAAGATTAACTTTTTTGTGCTGTTGTAATGGCATTACAATGAATTAAACAAAACTAAAATGTCACCTGTCTTTTTTTATTTCAAATTAAGAATATAAATATTCTTGTATGCTTCTCTTCCTCCCTAGAAACAGACTTGTGTTGTATACCTAAGTTATCAGTTACCAAAGCCAGCAGTGATGGGGGTGTCTACAATCAGGCTGATGATTGGCCATGGAGCCTGGTAGTGTTTGATAAGGCAGGCATATTGGCCTTGGGACCCTGGGCTCAGAACCCTCTGATCCTCTTCATCTTCTAATAAATCATATGCTGAATCCCTGGCTCCTGTTTAATGCATTTGAGCTCTCTTTGAGGTGCTACTAGAAGTCATCCTAGGATTTCCTTCACCGAGTCCCACACGAACTACTAAACCTGCTTTACAGAGAGAAAATAATAGATCTTGCCCTGAAGTTGGTACCTGTCTCTGAAACCCACCTCAAACTGTTTTTCCTAGATTTTGGAGACACATTTTATGGGTGCATAACTACAAAGCATAGATTTACACATCTAACAGAAATTACAGTAATTTATTTTGGAATGTATGGACGTTTGGATTTTTGAGGTATAAAAACATGTGGACACTAAAGTAAAACATTTTTCTAGCTTTGTTTTCAAGACTTATAATTTGGCATTAAAAATTAGGCCATATTAGCAGGAAAATGTGAAGCTCTTTTTTTATTATTTACGGAAATGTAAAGTTTAAACAAAAAAGTTTTATTATTAAATACGAATGAATTTGAACTGATATACTACATCCATCCATCCATCCATCCATTTTCTGAACCGCTTAATCCTTAAGAGGTCGCGGGACGGCTGGTGCCTATCTCCAGCTGTCAACGGGCGAGACACGGGATACACCCTGGACAGGTCACCAGTCCATCGCAGTGATATACTACATTAATTTAAAATAAAGAAAATCAGTTGAGCATGAATACTGCCAAATTGTTGTTTGTACCGTCACAAAGTCTCTCGTCTATCAACCAAAGGAGGAAATTGACTCTTTTTTCTTAACAGATAAACAAAAGAACAGAAGTAAACTTTAGAGTCAAAGAAGGTCAGGGTGAGGTCAGAATTTTTATTAACCCTGGCTTAATAACTCAATTCAATTATTTTGATTGGTGGTTGATTTAGCTGTTTTATGTGTTTGTTCTTTCCTTCGCTTAAGGTCATGGTCAGGCATGCAGGTCTGAATTCTCATTTATTGACACATTTACTGGCGGTATCAAAATAAACAGGAGATTTGTGGCCAGAAATTATGCAGTCTCTGTTACAAGGTAAACTGGGTTTTTCAACTGACAACAATTTATTATACTCTTATCTTTTACATATTCTTTTTTGCTATTTTTGATGAACTCATATAAAACACATAATAAAACTTGTGCTATGGTTTTACAATGTAAAAAAAAACTTAACTACAACAGTTATTCATAATCTTAAAGAAATAGGACATGACTTGCAGTAGTGTTTGGCAAAGATTGTTCACATCCTTTCAACTCTGTGCCTCAGAAATGGGTAAGTAAACCAAGAACCAGGCTGTCCTCATTTTCAATATATGCATTATTCTTATACAGCAAACATGCAATTTAGAGGACACTATTTAAATGCTGGATTAGTGCTGCCCATTCTGAATACATGCATGGTATTGCCCAACATTCCTTAAAAATGCTTTTGTAAGCAACAAGCTTCTATTGAATGCGGTATGAATTTTACATTTAAGTGGTTATTTTTTTCCACTAAAGAACATTATTTCTACTTTCAAATTATGCAAAAATACTTTTCAAAGTAAAATATTTTGTAAACTGGGGATGGAGAATGTAGGAAATTCAGGGACATATATTATAGTTTATTCTCATTTGGCGCCTGCTAAACATATCTCTCTAAGATAACAGTTTTTGTAGTAGATTTCCATCTGCTGATAGAAAGATGAAAGTTATATATTTTCTGAGAGAGCATTCGTAACAACATTTTAATTAAGCATATAATTTGCATAAAACAAGCTGTCTGCTTAAAACCACACAGTGAAACACTACACCACAGTCTGATCATCACAGTTAGGTTCAAATGCTTCTTGTTTTGAAGCTAAATATATTTACTGAAGTTTTCTGGGGGTGTAAAGGAGGTGAGACAATTGTCTTCAAGAGCAGGAACTTGATTTAATGGTAGATTTCCTTTGTACTCACATTGTTATGGCACATTGGGGGATAGAGTGACTCAAAACAAGAAAAAAAACAGAGAGAATATCTGAAAGGGGGGCAGAGAAGTGAGTTGAGATGACAGAACTACAAAAGAAAACTCAGCAAGTGTGAAGACTCTTACTGTGATGATTCGCAACACACAAAGTCTAAAATAGTGCACATCATGAGATTTAATAGTACCAAGTAGCAAATGAGAGTCAAATAATGAAAATGACAGCTTAATCTTATTCCTGTCAGCATTGTGTGTGGATGTAAGTGAAAAGAAAAAGATGTAGTGTCATTTCTGGTGGAGAGTTTAGACTCCAAGGGAAAGATTAGCCAGTCTCTCCAAGCTGATCCCTATTGTCCATGGTAAGAGGATGAGTACCGTAGCCCTTGCAGTATTTTTCTAACTCGCGTAGAGCTCACAGAAATCAATGAGGGGATTGTGTTTGTTTGTTTTTTTTTACATTGTTTTATTATGTTGCATCAAAGTCACTGTTTTGCTCACAGTTGCTAATCTAGTCTTTGAGAACAGATTAGTGACAAAGTAAAACATTTGATAACATGGGGTGTCAGTAGAGCAGACAGTGTGTGGTCTCTATTGGATTTTACAGTCAAGGAATTCCCAAATCTTTAGCTAGTAAGAAAGAATATTAAAAACAATTTTTACTTCCATGTAACATTTAATATGTTATCTGAGACTAAAGATGAAACTTATATAAGGAAACCTTATATAAGTGTCAACATTTCTTACTACAGACATTGTAAAAATAAAAGTGAGTTTGTCCTTCTGTATTTGACAGAACATTTGCAGAGCAACAGCTGGGGGGATTTTTGAAATTCAAATTTAAGTATCATTTTAGAGTTCAGCTTATTTTATATGCACAGTTAAAAATATATTTGGCATCAGTGTTTCATTTAATAAATGTTATCATAGGTATTTCACTGGCAAACATGTTTTGCTTGTTCCTTTCACAGCTTTATCATATGATGTATGCTTGCAGCATATGGTTATTTACCAGATAAATTCACAAGCATTTTTTTCCATGTCAAATCCCAAGTGAAGTCTTAAGACTTTCACCTCAAGTCCAAGTCAAGTCTCTATCGACTGAAATTAACATTCTCACACTAAATGTATACCATCTAAAGTATTTAAAACAGAAATGCTGTAGAATAAAAAAATATCCCTGGGCCTAATTAAACACAAAATAACATCTTATTAATAAACATGTTAAAATATAACTTTTCATCCTCTGAAATGATAAATAGGTATTTATTCTCTAGAAGTGCAAATAAAAAAGCATAAAATAGTCACTCCAGGTGCTGTGGAGATATCTTTTAAAACTGTTAGGTCCTATTTTTTAAGCCGCTCAATTTTCTCTATTATCTATAAAGTTTTTTGTTTTTTTTTAAGTATTAGGACTATTACTACTTGCATTGGAACTACTGAACAAGGTCTTGAACCTCTGGCTAAACATTGAATGAATCTGCCATTTTTATTTCTTGCTGTGAGAATCTCTATTAAACTAAGAAATAGCTGAACAGAGGGAAT
The DNA here is from genome assembly GCA_028564705.1 of Apricaphanius iberus. Lineage (NCBI taxonomy): Eukaryota > Metazoa > Chordata > Actinopteri > Cyprinodontiformes > Aphaniidae > Apricaphanius > Apricaphanius iberus. The sequence continues at coordinate 528,077 of JAPXFQ010001286.1, forward strand.
GAAGGTTCTGTGACCAAGAGGGGGGCGGGGTATGCAGCACTTCAGGATATAAAGAGATTGCACCAAAACGAGTTATCTCTAGACTCCTCAGAACAGGGGTGGAAGAGGAGCCTGTAGAGGTACAATAATATGATTAATTCCACTATCGGAACATCAGGGTAATTTGACCAGATCTTTTTCTGATTGGGTAACCTCTTTGCTCGCTCCTCTCAGCCGCCGTATCTCCATACATAACTGACCCTCTTAAAAAATCACCTACAGACACCTGCAAACCACAAAGTTTCAGCAGCAAGTGGAGTCACTAATCAGCGTAAAAGGGGCACACAGCCCAGAAATGAACAACTGCCTCAACTTTGTAGCAGTGGGGCTTGTTGCTGTATTTCTGTTTGATCTGACTCGATTGGGCCATTTCTTAGTACCTACCGCTATTCAAGTACTCCATTGGTCCCTGAAATGGCCTTTAAAACAGCCCTGTCGGCCCAGCACGTTGCAGTGGAGACATGTGGGTATGGAACGTTCCGATTAAATTACCTTGAAGTTCTGATAGTGGAAACATACCTAATGAGGAAATCAGATCTAAGAATTGCAGTCCCACTGTGTGTAGACCATGACTGAATGATTTTGATGTAAAAAGGAGGATTTTAAAAGCATGTCATGTTCATGTTCAGTTTAATAAATTAAACTCACTAGCAGTGTATATGGCAATATGGACACATCAGTCAGATCTGTGGTCTCTGGCTTGCTTATTGAAAATGCTTGATTGATAACATTAATTATAAAACAGACAAACCTAGAAGCTTTAGCTTTTACCGAGTCATTTTTTTTTTTAAATTACAGAAAATATATCTGTACTGGGAAAAACGTTGCCATAATTATCCATTATTTGTACACACTAAGGTAATGTAGAGCGTAAAACAATTATTTGCTCAAATAATCTACTTTTACCAGCTCATATTTACTACCAGTTATCTTAGCAAAGCCGATGCAGAAAACTGCTGAACACAATCACACTGCCCATAAATAAATGCTACAGGGCAATCTCATGGAAGTTTAAAAATAAATACTTTTCTGACTTCATGTAAGAATTATCTGACCTGCTGAGTTTTATTTATTTATTTCTTCAGAAAGATAGTTGTACAATTAGTTATTGATAATGCAGTGTTATTAATGTGAGTATTATAAGGGTAAGTATAGTTTTCATGCTTTCATGCTTTTTGCATTAAAATATTTTAATGTAGCCCTTCTGTGCCAAGGTATATAAAAGATTACCATTTCCAACTGATTTACACACATACATTAGTGTCTCATTTTCCTAATTATGGGTGTCTACAACAAAAAATGTCAATGTTGAAATCCATCCATCCATTTTCTGAACCACTTAATCCTCAAGGGGTCGCAGGGGGGCTGGTACACCCTGGACAGGTCGCCAGTCCATCACAGTTCCACATAAAGACAAACAGGACAAACAACCAAGTGCGCACACACTCACACCTAAGGCCAATTTAGAGTGATCAATTAACCTAACAGTCAGTTTTTGGGTGTGGGAGGATGCCGGAGTACCTGGAGGGAACCCTTGCATGCGCAGGGAGAACATGCAAACTCCATGCAGAAAGACCATGTTTCATAAATAGACCATTTTACATAAATAAAATCAGAATCTTTACATTTTATTGTATTGGGGCATTTTTCGCTTCTAACCATTTTCCTTAATTCAGCCTCTTACCCCAAACCTCAATTTGAATAAAAATACACAGAGCTCAAAAACTTCTAAAAAGCCGAGGTTGTTCACATTTTATATGACTTTGGTTTTTCTTGCACATAAAGTAGCTAAATGTGAGTTATCTTTGGAAGATTACCTTGGGAATGTAAATCTGTATAGACATCATTTGACTGCAAAAAACCCAGTGTAATCCACAGAAGCAGAAAGAAACCACATATCTACATTTTACTCATTGTTTACCATGGACAATTGTTTACCAGTTCATCAAAATTCACCAAGTATATAGCGATATTTTAAGCATGGGTATTTTAGATGCTGTCTTTACTTGCACACAATGATAATTATCCTTAAGTTCTAAGAGGCATTTGTTTTTAATTAAGACATTCACTGGCTTTGACACAACAGATGCCAAATGCAGTTCTGGTTCTAAAAAAGTATAAAGAAAAAGTATTGTATTTTATGAAACTCTCACCTTAATAAGACGTGCAAATGAGGGTGAAATTGAGATTTTAAGAGTTAATTGTTTTTATGGTTTCATTTGTGGGTTTCAGTTTCTTTTATTACACTCTGACTCCTAAAAGATTAAACAGATTGTATTTAAAAAAAACTGGTTTGTGCTTCTTTTTTTTAAACAGACTTGAAAATGTAAAGATTTCTCAATTTATAATATACTTTAAATAAACATTTTAACCTTTCTTACTCCTAAAGCTAAAATGATTTTAGAATTTAAAAGAAATCTAATTTCCTGTATACTTATGCAGTATTTTCTTGCTTGTTGTTTTAGGCTCTGATGGCTTTTTGTTTGTTTTGTTTTTTTGTTTGTTTTGTGGCAGTGTCAACACTCCAATTTGATTGGTTGATGCCTAGAGCCACATCTGTTTGATGCAAGAAGCCCAAATCGTCTAATTTCACACACTGTTTGAGAGAAATATTTATATAAAAAATGTTGCAATGAGAGGAGAAAGGAAAATAGACAAGCAGGCATTTGAGATGAGTTGAGAGGGGGTTTAGAGTGGAGGGGTGAGAAGGAAAGGAAGGGGGGAAGGTAAAAGCAGGTCAGGGAAAGAATGGGTAACATGAGGGTCAGCAACAGAAAAAGAGACGACAATGGTTATTTTAGAAAAAATATGGAAAAAAAGAGAAAGACCCTAACATAATTTGAAGGAGAACAGCAGTATCTCTCAATTTTCTTTTTTCTACATCTGGCATCGTCTTCTTTTGCACTTGACAGGCTTGCCAGAAACAAAGTAATCTGAACTGACATAGACAGGGTTAGCTTGGACGGTTTGATATATCCAGAGGGAAATCTCCTTCATACATAAATTGGCTACTTAATGTTTCACCTGCCTCTTGACATGTTTTCATTTTGTGGTCTCTTTCATTATTTTTTGCCTCCTATTTTAATGCACACCACTCCAAAAAATATATCTATTTCTGATGTAACCCTATGGACAAACCAAGAGATGGGTATTATAGAGCAAGTCTTCAAGAAGTATGATATTTTTTTTAATAATAGCCACAGTGCTGCATTGAGTTGTCTTTAGTGAGTAATTAACTGTGATTCCTTGCACATTTCTGTGCTATTATTTTTTTTTATTTAATTGTGTAGCCAATTTGTTTACCTTTTTCATGAACTCCTCCCTGTTCATCAACTCTTTCTGACCCAAACAGAGCTGCCATTGAACCTACTGCCTTGAAAACATGGATTAAAAAAATTATTTTGACACCTTTTTTTTCTGAACGTCTGCATAATATGTCTGCTGTTCACCTGTAGGGTACATGGAGTGTCAAAAAGCGAGTCCTTCTACTTTTAATAACTTCTCATTAGCATCATCGTTCGAGGAGACAGTTATAAGACCTGAAGTACTGAAACTCATTAGAGAAAAGCATGAACTCCTCAATGACTCTCGCGTGCACACAGGGACACATAATGATTCCTGCTATACTAGATCCTAATTTATAAATCATAGTGCTTTAATGACCATCAACTATAGTTGGCTAAATGACCTCATTAAACTTGGCCCTGCTGAACTGTTAGAGAAAGGGTGACCTTTATAGCTGCCATATTGTAAAAGGAAGATGGAGCTGCTGTTCATGCCAGGTTTTATTCATTGGAGATACTAGTGGATTTCCCTTAAGGTCTTTATACCAATTAGATTTCAACTGTGTGTCTATTTGAAGTGGCATTTAGACTGGATTACAGTAACTATGGGTAAATACTTTCCCCTTCATTCTGCACCCAGCCACTGCCATTCCATCCCATCTTGCTTCAATTTTGTTTCAGTAAACAAACCCTTTCATACCCATCTTCTTAATCTTTTTAGTACAAGTTTAATCATCTTAGTAATTTAATATTTAAATGAATCATTAAGATCCATACCATAATACCAATTCCCTTTTTTCTTGAAAAAAAATGACGGAATTATCATGTTTAGTTAACACTGGGAATGAAGTCATACCAACTCACTGATTGTTGCCAAAGATAGCACTCATGAGTACACGATTGCATTTTGTGCCTGACTCCTTTTTGAAAGATGTAATATTTATATTTTGTTTACATGAGTAAAATTTAGCAGATTACTGTCTTTTTGCTGTTTATGAAATCTCCTTGGAATAAAACCACATTGCTTTTATCTTTGAAGAAAAATATATTCTGAGGTTCATGTAACAAATGCAACACAAACATGTCCAACAGAAAGAGGCTTTGTGTTTTCATTTGCTGACTACAGAGTCTTCCTGATTAGTTTTTCAGACAGTTCTCACAAACAGCTTGAGGGGTGGGTTTTTAAATAAAGTGACAGAATGTCAAACTCTGCATTTTACACCTGTATTTCAATTTGAAAAAGACATGTGGCTAATTCGGGCAACATCAACACAGGAGGTACCCCTTTATGTCTGAACAGATGGGCAGCAGGAGTTGCTCATCCGGCCTGTCATCACACCTCCTTTTTGTTTGAATGACTGCTGGTCTCACGCGTCAGGATTCAATTATGGCCAAGACAGCTGTGTCTACTGCGTGTCTGAACAATTTCTCCATCTGCTTATGTTGTATTTGCTCCAGCCAGCAGGTCCATCTCATCTTTCTTGAAATCCTTCTCCACACAGGTGTCTTGGTCTACTTTTGATCCAGTATGCAGTGTAAACACACAATACGCTGTGGATGATGGGTTACGATTACAAACATCTTACCCAAAACGCCCTAGAAAAATAAAACTTAACCTACAGATAGCTCTGCTAAAGAAATGGCTCTTCATAAAAAGCCTAATCATGTGAAAAAGACAGATCCTACCTACGTATATATGGAAAGCCAAAGTGTTCAAAATTAAATAAATAAATACAACATTATAAAATAAATATCAGCATCAATTAATATTAAGTAAATATTTAATGTGAAAATGAAATAGTCAAAAAAGGAATTCTGTTAAAATGCAATGCCCAATATTTATATAATATATTTTAATTTTAGAATATATATTAGTATTATTTTATATATATTTAATACAATATTTATTCCACTGCCATTTTTTCATACTATAATTTATTTTGAGTTATTTTATTTAATATTATCAGTTTTTATTCAAAAATCTCTCTTTTTTTTTTTTTTACAAAGTTAGGTTTTATTTCATAATACGTTTTTTTTCATAATGGTGTATTTATTTCAAAATGCCATTTAACATAATGTCTTAGCCAGCCAATCAGAATTAGCTGTTGGGACCTGGATGCTGATTGGTTGGTGCTTAAACATGATGTTCCTGCAGGAGGAAAATGGTGAGGACCGGCTAAAGTCGTTTAATACTGTAATTTTATTTAATGCCTTTAGGATTTTATGTATGGCTTTATAATTCTTATAATTCTAGGTGTAAAGCTGCTCAGGGCGCCATGCCCGTGATTAGACTGGGGAAAGAGACTCAGGTCGGCTGTTTGGTACGATCATTAAAACATTTCAGAAATAATACAGAATACGTTTAAATTATCTCCGTTTAATTTACTGTAGCTAACAACCAACCAGGGCTTCCTCTCCCGTCTCCTCCTCGTTGTGCTGAACAAAACAAAAAAGATAACAGTAGAACTCCAGTGCTACTATCATACAGCTGAGAGCTGAACCTGGGATCATTTCAGATTATATCATCCAGATGAATCAAGATGGGTCTCTGAAACGGTTCATGATAAGTTATTCCTCTCAATATGACCTGTTAGAGCAACCAGAGTTGAACAAAGTTCCTGCAGCTCCGACCCTTTACTTAGCATGCTGCTAGCTGCTCACAGAGCCACAACAACGGCTATCCAGGAAGACTAATCTTAGTTCCAGCCAATCAGCGTGCAGGTCTCAACCGCTGATTCTGATTGGCTGACGGACAACTTCAGTTCTTAAATGGCTTTTTAAAATAAATACCATTATGAAAAACCTCATTATGAAACAAAACCTGACTTTTGGAAAAAGAGAGATTGGAATAAAAACTGATGGAATTAAATAAAAATGTCTTGAAATAATTTATATTATCATGAAGTAAATTGCAGTGAAATAAATATTTAATGAAATATATATAATATATTATAATTATAATCTAAAATAAAATAAATATGAAAAATATTTCAAAAAAATTGGCGTTGCATTTGAAATTATTTCAGTTTTTAATCATTTCATTGTCACATTATATTTTTATTCATTATTCATGCTGATTTTTATAATGTATATATTTATTTTGTTTCTATTGGTCTCTTTGTGTCATCTCCCTCCGCGTTTCTTTCCGTCGCAATCAAGGAAGTGGTATCTTTTTCCTGCATCTGGGATTTCTACTTCAAGAGTAAGACCGTTTCAATTTATTTACAGCCTGGGTGGAGTGAATCAGAATTCTTTGTATTTCTGCATGCATGCATGCATGTTTTCAAGTTTTACTGATCTGTGCGCTCTAAGCGCTCTGTGAATTTTCTGTGATGTTTTTCTATTCACGGGTAAAGTTGTGAGCCTTGTTGTTTGTGTAAGTTTCATGACTGTGGTAGTGTTCGTCCTTTAGTGATAAGCAAAGTTATCTGATGGTAGGAAATCCCTTTGTTTATTTCGTGTCTCTAATAGTAAGTGTTTAGTGACATAGGCATTCTGTTGCGCACACACAGATTTCCTCTCAGAAAAGCGCGGTGCAGAGGGTAGACTTTAAAGTTCTTATTCTCCCATGTTTCTGAACCAGAGTCTTTGTTAGCAGAAAGCTACCCCACTTATAAGAGCCACAAGGTCTTTCTTTGTTAAAGAAAAACTGTGCAGCGCCTCACCCAGCAATAAAACCATAAACTTCTCCCCCTTACTCAAGCCTCACGTTCACGTCCGTTTACCGCCTCCACACGCGCACGCGTACGAATGTCAGGAGGAGGCGCCCCATGATGTGCCCAAGTGATGTCAGCACTGGTCTCCATCTTGCTATGTAGCGTTAGCTTTTGACATAGCCATTAGTTTTAGCATTCTGTTTTAGTATTTTACTTGTCTTGGTGTGGTTAGAATAAATTAGTTACATTGAAGCAAATCTCTGGTTTCTTTTACTCTGAATCTCTGTGTGTGTGTGTGTGTGTGTGTGTAGGTGTGGACCTGGTATTACTATCTTTGTGGGGACCAAAAATTGGAAGTTTACTATCCAAGTGGGGACCGACCTCCCTTGTGGGGACCAAAATCCCGGTCCCCACAAGTTTGTAGCAATTTTTGAGGCTTAAAATTTGGTTTTAGTGTCAGGGTTACACTTAGGTTATGGTTAGGTTGGGGTAAGGGTCAGGGTTAGGCATTAATTTTTGATGGTTAAGGTTAGGGTAAGGCGCTACGGAAAACATTATGTCAATGAGAAGTCCCCACAAGACATAGAAACCCAACATGTGTGTGTGTGTGTGTGTGAATTATTGCAAAGAATTCACTTACTTCAGGAGGTCTTCCTGGTATAATCTCTGATAATTAATAATTATAAGAAAGATAATTTAATTGATAATCTTCTTTTATATAGAGATAAGATCTGGTGGTGCCCCGATTAGATGATTTGAATGAATAATTAAATTATTAATTTACAAATTATTAAATTAATACTCCCAACATAACCAGATAGACCATAACTTAACTTTATCAGTTTTTAATTGATAAATTATCCAACAACTGAAACATTAGAAGTCTGTAATTTGTATTAAAAGTACTCTTCTACTGTGAGGGACAGAATCTAAAACAAAAATCACAGAGGAGGATTTTTAAATAATTAATTGTAATAATAACCAACATTAAACCTGTATAAAAGACACTTTTCCACACAGTCAAACAAACTCCAATGTCTCCACAATGGCCAATACCAGAGAGCTGTGCAAGGACATTAGGGATACAATTGTAGACCTGCACAAGGCTGGGATGGGATACAGGACAATAGGCAAACAGCTTGGTGAGAAGGCAACAACTTGTTGGTGCAATAATTAGAAAAAGGAAGAAGTTCAAGATGACGGTCAATCTCACTTGGTCTGGAGTGGCATGCAAGATCTCTCCTTGTGGGGCATCAATGATCGTGAGGACAGTGAGGGATCACCCAGAACTATACGGCAGGACCTGGTCAAAGACCTGAAAAGATCTGGCATCACAGTCTCAAAGAAAATCATCAGTAACACATTCCGCCGTCATGGATTGAAATCCTGCAGTCCCCCTGCTCAGGCCAGTGCATATCAAGGCCCGTCTAAAGTTTGCCAATTACGATCTGGATGATCCAGAGGAAGAATGGAGAAGGTCATGTGGTCTGGTGAGACTAAATTCAACTCGCCATGTTTGGAGAAAGAAGAAGAATGAATACAACCCCAAGAACACCATCCAAACTGTAAAGCATGGAGGTGGTAACTTCATTCTTTGGGGAGGCTTTTCTGCAAAGGGGATGAGACGAGTGCACCATATTGAGGGGAGGATGGATGGGGCCATGTACCGTGAGATCTTGGCCAAAAATCTCCTTCCTTCAGTAAGAGCATTAAAGATGGGTCATGGCTGGGTCTTCCAGCATGACAACGACCCAAAACATACAGCCGGTGGTTCCATAGGAAGCATCTCAAGGTTCAGGAGTGGCCCAGCCAGTGTCTTTACCTGAATGAAATAGAAAGTCTTTGGAGAGACCTGAAAGTGTGTCTTGCCTAGCGACAGACCTCTACGTGCTTTGTAATTTGGAAAACTTCAAAAATCAGCAGTGTTTCAAATACTTGTTCTCTCCTCTGTGTTGAGTTTAAAAAAAAGATTATTGTCTATCTGGCCATGTAGGGAATGTTAATTTAATAATCCATGAATAATTTATTTAATTATTCCTTTAATTTATTAAATGGGTCACCAACTGGGAATTAACCCGATAAATATATGTATTCCTCAGAAGGAACTCTATTGTCAAATAGCAGTCTGCTATGATTACCAGATATGATTTGTCTGAAGGGTGAGCCCTTGGCAATGAATCAAACCCACTCAACAAAAAGAAGCAAGGGGATTTTATTGAGTTTAACAGCTTTAATAACTAAAAATGGTCCATACAAAACAACAACTGATTTCACTCTCGGCTAATTAGGTCTTCGCTAATGGCTAAGCTAAACAGTTAGGCTACATAACAAACTACAAAGATGGCAGGTCACCGGAAGTGACAATGACCACATCATCTGGGGAATTTCCTGAACGCGCTTACGCAGTAACAGGCATGTGGACGGCGTACACACGTGAACGACCCGATGCCGAACGGAAGGGGTGGTATTTATTGGGGCAATTTACCGTGTGATCTCTTTGAAAGAAAGAGACCACATTGTTCTTATTAGTAACTTAGCCTTTTGCTAATAAAGAACTATGAATTGAAATGGCTACAGATTGAAACAAAGGGTTAACAAAGACTATGTTCGGCTATGGCTTGTCTCACACACAATAAAACACTGCTTGCTTACTAATAAAAGAAACACAGTAACTTCAACCTAACACTAGTTAATAAATGTTCAAAAGAAGGACGCATTAACAGCAAAAATATCCTAGATCTTGCTCCAACCGTAACAAAATTGAATTACCTTACTTTGGAAGTCCGTAATGATGGTTGATTGCAGAAAAAAAAATCTTTGTGCGAAAAAAGGAGAAATTAGTTCATTCGTTAGGATGGGAAGAAAAAAGAAAGGAAGAGACTCTGGCAGCCAACCAGAGCTCGGAGGAGGTTTTGCTAGCAGTAGACTGTTTTTTAACAGATACTCAGCGACCAGCGTGCGCATCTGAGAGGGGGAATCTCTTTGCTCCTGGCAGAGAACTGACGCGCTTGAAGGCACGTATGAGAGAGAGTGATCGCTTCCTTGATCGCTTATTTTAAAAATCGCGGGGTTCCTCCTGTGGTTCAAGGCGTCCAGTCACGTTGGAGGAGGACTGTAATGAAGTGGATTGAGAGGTGTTTCTACCAACCGACGTGGAGGGGCTTATCAGGATACGGCGAAAGAGAGGGAGATATATATATATATATATATATATATATATAGAGAGAGAGAGAGAGAGAGAGAAAGAGAGAGAGAGAGAGAGGTAGTTCTCACTTGACTGGATTGCTGCGGTGCTGCACCGTTTTTCATCCGGAGAGCAAAGTTCCTGCTCTTTAAGACGGCAGGAAGCCAGTGCTTGGGATGCTGGCGTCATTTTATAATCATAGAAACCTTTGATATAATTTTATATATTCAGAGTCAGACCCAGCAACTGTATGTAATGTGAAATGTCTGAAATTTGTTTTTAAAATCATACATATAGCCATTTTGTCATTCTGGTATTGTACATGATAACTACATTTTATTTATTGAAACCCATGACAATTAACTGCTACAGAGGAAACTAATGAGGATCCATGAGGACCGTAACTGACTGCGCTCAGCACGTCTTCACCAGATGGAGATGCATGATGTGTGATGTGTCTTTATGTTGCGTCTTTGGGGGAAAAATGGGTAAATATTTACATACCTTTCAAGTTTATGGCTTATGCTTTAGATTAGAATGTGTTTGAATGACATTTTTTGTTTGTCAATAATAAACTTTTGTTTAATGTGGTGGAGCAAAGTTAAGACATGCCTTTAATACGTGCTAAAAAAAGGTGCTAAAATGGCGCTGGTTTTAAGAAGTGCAAACCATTGATAAATCAGGCCCAATGTGCGTCAGTACGCTGTAAAGAAAGCATTTTAAACTGTATAACAAAATCTGCGAAACAGCAAAGGTGAACCGCGTTATAGCAATGGACAGGTTTGCATCAAAGACTGCTTCACCCTCCTTTGGTTTTGCATTTCCATTCAGCTTTGTCTTTTAAGCTTATGTGCACAGAATCGCAAAAAAAAGATGAGCAGGGAAGTTCTGCTGTTTCATCAGCTCTCTTGCAACAATTACATTGTTTGGTGGAAATGCCATGTACGCCTGCCAGACTGTTTACGTCATAACCCTCCCACCACCCTCACCGTAACCCAGAGGATTCATTAGGATCCTCCAGTACATTTCTTGCTGTCTGAAAGCAGCTTAAAGGCAATGTTCTGGTAAAAAGCGGTGTATTTGAAAAGACAAATCTGGAATTATCTGTGAATTTTCCGGAATGTCTATCTGAAAACGGCTTAAGTAATGTTATGCCTTGTGAAAGTTTTCTAGTTTTTTGAATCTTTTATCCTTTTATTCTCATTACAACTATAATTTTTATGTATTTTAGAAGGAACTGAAGTGAAAGGACACCTGGTTTTAACTATATTTTGAAATCATACTGCATTTAATTCAGTGTTTCTAAGGTATAGGGCGTCCTAGTTATCATTGTAAATTAAAATGAGAGCAATAGAGGAGGCCCGTGTAGCCCTTCAAAAGGAGATTTTTTTTTTCAGGGTACAGTTGTAAACAAAGTGATAGGAGCTGTGCTTATAAATTTAAAAACAAATATAAATATGTTAACATTCTCCAGACTTTTGACACAATAACCAGTGGAATGTCTAAAGGGTCTTTAAGGTGTTCTGATACCTTATGTATAACATAAGTGTTTGTTGTTTATCAATATTTATAGATGCAAAAATAAAAGTTTTTCAAATTAAAACATTTTTTAATGTGAAAACTATTAGAATGTGTTGCTTAATGCATACCAATGTTTGTTGATTTTTTTCTCAACAAGCAAAATAGTGTATGTTTGAAGACTAGCAGACCTATTGACATCCACTGTTTTGTAACTACTATATATCAGGTAGCGTATTATTTCTGTTTATTGTGAATATGTTATTGAACATTGAAATACATATATTTTTCATTACATTAAGCCATTACATTTCTTGCTCAACAAGCGTAAAAGTAACTTCTGCAGAATTAATATCTTCCTACACAACGCAGATGAGAATATTAAGTGACATATGTGTACATGGCATAAATTATTAAGAGCTGATTCCTCTTCCATTTATCTGTGAAATATTTTAGCCATTTCCAGAATTAAGGGCCAAGAGACAGTTCTAGAACTAAAAATTTGAAATTGGATTTCTCGTTCTCATGTTTTCTGTGTTCTCTACATCAATCTTCCCCAATCTTGTTTTGGCATGGACTGGTTTAATATAAAAAAATTCAAATGGACCATATGTAAAGACAACAAAATAAAAAGAAATTAATGCCATTAACAACTGGGTTATTCTTACATTTATAAATGTAAAACCATTGGGTACTCGTAACTTTACTAGTTCATCTGTAACACCACGCCAGAGACAAAACATGAATAACATCCTCCCTGCCCTCTAACCTGGTCAATCTGCTGGAATTCCTTACAAAGAAAACTTTTTAACTGATTGGAATGTTTGTGTAATTGTATTGAAATGACTGCTCTTGTAAAGTGACTTACATGACATCTGTTGTGAATTGGCGCTATATAAATTAGCTTAATTAAATTAAATGTCTAAACGAGCCTTTAAAATAAGATTTAGCACAAAAACAAATATAGAGTGCTCGAAAAACAACTCACAACGCTGAATCAGTGGGTGTCATGATTGTTACTTTTCTGACCCATGTACAGAACACAATCGCAGACCTGAAGCAGTTTTAAAGGTTTATTTTAAAGGTTTGTAGATTGCAGAAATCCAGGTGAACTTGTACTGGGAAACTGGACAGGAACCACTGGAGAGAGTCAAGTGGGAGAGATGAGATCCAGTATTTACAGGTTGGAATATGTTTTATGGAAGGAGCAACTTACTGGAGGAGGTTGAGTAACAAGCCAGAGAGAGGAAATGTTTCTGGGCTGTCTGAATAACTCATGGTAGATGGATCCAGATGGAGCAACTCACTGGAGGTGGAGGAGTGTGGACCGGGGGAGGAGAAGATGGTTGGAGCTCACAGGGTGTCTGACACAGATAGGAATCCAGGGGTTTGAGGAACAGGTAATGAAGTACTTGGAGGAGGACCGGTAAGGACCTTTAAGAGGGAACACAGGGAAATTTCTTAAGAGCAACAAAGAACTACTTAAGCTCTGGAAACTAATAAAAACACAGAGGACTAGAGTTACCAAGAAGGCAGACACTCAAGCACTGAAGCACTGAATGTCAGGCAGCCAGCTCCTTAAGAAACCAGCATGATTAAGTTAATCAGCTCCAGGAGTGTAGGCCAGCAATTGCAGCAGCTCCACCTTCCAGCACCAGTAGACTATTATGCCCCTGTGGCACAGGAGGAGAAACAGACAACCCAAACTTCCGTGGCTGTTTCTCTGTAATGAGACGGTCCCATCTGTGGCAGTTTTCAAGACTTTATCGCCTCATTAGAAAGCTGTTTGTCACATATTATGCAGAGCAGAGGCTCACTGTAGTTATAAATCCATACTTGTATGGATTTCTGATATTGTCTGTTAAATATAGCTTTTTTTTTTTTTTTTAGAGACCTCAGCTTTTAATAATTTGCTACCTTGGTTTGTTCTTAGCGGTGACATATCACGTGACTGAGGTAAGCATCTTGACATTTGTCAAGAGTGAGTCATAGCCCGATGTAACAGAGAAAAGTAAAGCATTGTTTAGTCTAGGAAAATACTATCTTCAATCTTGGAAAATACCATACGTTATGTATTCTGTCAGTGTGGTCTGCAACTCGGTAGCAGGTGATCCACTGCTCGGTATCCGGGCCCTGCCAGAGGCTGGGGACCTTTGCTTTTTGTGGCTTTTGGCAAACTTTTTCAAATTTCCTGCATTTAATTTCTTCATATTGCATTTCCCTCAAATGTTTAATTTGTAAACCACGATTATTTTTGATTAAATAACGTAGCATAAATGAAGAGAATAATTGAAAATGCAATGACGTCCCAGCTTAAGATACTCAGAATAGTGACATCTCCAGTAAATGAAGATTAACTTAAAAACAAATGTAACTGTTAAAAAAACGACTTAAAAGTGTTAGGAAAACTTTTTGTTGGCCTGCTAAAATTTTTTTAGATTTTTCAAACCTCTGCTTGGCTTGTTGTCATCTTTTACACACAGTTGCGGACTTACAATTAGGCAAAGGTAGGCGAATGCCTAGAACCCCAAACACTTTAAGGGCCCCATAACAAACACTTAACAGAGATTTTAAGATATTGGTTTACGTTGAACGCATTTAGAAGACAGCTCCATGACACCATCATTTGCAACTGTCTGTGAAACTTTGTCGGTAATATTTCCTGTAGATTAGAGACCCTGCCTGCTTGTGTCCATCGAGATGTTGAGAAAGGGAATGATTTCCTAACATGCATCGAGGATGATCGCACTACATCCACTGGCTAACCGTGAACCTTTCTCAGATCATTTAACCCAGTCACAAACAGTTTTCTGTTTAAAATTAATTCAAAAGCAAGTATATAAGACTGATCTATCTTTTATAAGCATCATACAGATATAAGGCTGAAGGTTGTCCTTACTACTGTATCGCACACCTGTGCTGCATTCAGAGCGTTCGAAATATATGTTGAGTTCAAAGACATAGGACTTTTTAAATTTTTAACAAAAATCCCTGAAAATAATAAAACTTAAACTTCGCAGCCAATGTTTGTCTTGCTTATTTTGACCAAGTACTAAAAAACAAACAAACTATATTCTTTTATTCATTTTGTCTAGAATTTTACTTTGAAAGTTCTTGGATGTCCAGTAGTAATTTGATATCTTGTCAGTTTTGTACCAGTTACCTTCACTCAACAGTATACTTCAGGCAAAATAATATAAAGGTCTCTTCATGAAGACAATCTTTTCAGAGATTGTAAAATACATTTTGTGCAGATGCTACAACTTGTTTTGTCTGTGCTACTAAACCAGCATACTCTGTGGCACCAATGATAGAGTTAAGTGCTAAATGATAGATCAATGATAAAGATCATAAATAAAAAAGTTAACATACAGCCCTGCAGATGCATGAGCATTAATTTCTGTAAAATTTTGCTGAGCGCCTGATTGTCAGAGAAATCCAGGGGGATTTTTTAGTGTTGTGGTCTCAGTATAACCTGCGTTGGACCTTCTGACCTCTAAATTTTATGTTTGTATCCATGATTAGTTCATTCTCTGCAAGTGTGTTTTAATTCTTCCTGGTAGGAAGGCACCCACTCTCTTTCATTAATTGACTGCCAAAGTTTCAGTTTTGATAGTATTTAGCCTGTTCAGACGTCTAGGCAATCATACATTAATATGGCATTTTTTAAGTATAATGCAGAGTTACCAATTCAAATACTGAACATTGTTCAAGTTACTGTATTACCTTCTTAGTTAATTTTGCCTTTTATTATTTGCTTAATTAAACATGTCCAGTTATTTTAGTCATTTTCTCAACGTTCATTTGAATGCTAATAATTGGTAAAAATAATGGTTTATCAGCTCAACCAAGAATATTTTATCCAGCTGTCACTACTTGCAGCCCTTCTGAAACAATACTAATTGATGAAAAAACATATTTTTACATACATAATTGATGTGTCCACATATTCTCCCACCTGAGACATGGAACTTTGCACCACTTTCAGAGTCATAATTAGGATTTTGGCCGCTTCTGTAATTAGTGCCCTCCATGCTCAGTCTTTCAGTTTAAGTAAATGACCATGCGTTAGTAGTTTTACAGTTGTGCCATATACTTGTCATTTTCAGTTGAGGGATTTAACTGTTCCCTGTGAGCTGTTCAGAGCTTTGGAAATGCTTTATAATCTAATGCACCCCTAAACCTTTTCACGATTCTATTCCAGGCTTCTCTGTTCGGCTCTTTGGTTCTTCATGAAGCCAGTTGTTGATGTATCCCAACAAACTCCTGAAACCTTCAGCGATATTAAGACATATTACACACAAGTGGATGCAGATCAGATGGTTTCTAAAGACATTTCATTGGACTAGACTTTTAACTGGACTGCACTTTTAATATTTTTCTTTACGGAAAATTTATCAAACTGTGTATCATTATCCTTCAACTTCAAATTTATCTTTCCTTTGGTCTGTTAAACAAAATCCCAGTTAAATACAATATAGTATGTATTGTCGACAATACAGTTTTTACAAATTCACAAAATACTGTAAGCACACTAGTAGACCAAAAACTCACACAAACAACCTATCTCAATTAGAGGGTGACAATTTTTCAGGATCCCCATGGGCCACGTGCGGGATTCCCGTGGGACGGGAGTCAATTTCACTGTTGGTAATGTGATCGGGACGGGACAGGATATAATCCACGGGATCGAACGGGAAACCGGAAATAATATATATTTTTTTTACATTTATCTTGTCAGATATCAGGGAATTAGCTTAAAAAAACTACGCTGCGATGCGGTGCCAATGTGTGTGGTTATTAACTCCGCTGCAAAATGCAATTCCATCGGGTCTACTACACTGCACGAACCAAAACTGAAACTGCTACGTTGTTGCTACACCACCTGGATAAACTGGTAAGCATAAGATATCCGACTGAAAATCCGTGTATCTTAATAGTGTGGCAGTCAGACGAATCGAGTCCATTCATGACGTGGTAAGGTGGCCAAACGAGAATGCAGGATATGGTTAAAGACGGCGGATAAAGCTTAATAGATGATCTTTGATACTGTGCTACGCTATGGTTTAAAGGGGGGCGGGGGCAGCGAGCGCCATAGGAGGTAAATTACTAATCTATGGGATTCGGGACAGGACTCTATCTCTCTGGATTTTTTCGGGACAAGATTTTTTTTGTGGGGCTGTCATGTGATCGGGACGTGACGGGAGTATTTTTTTGGGATCGGGACCGGAGCGACAATTGATTCCCGTGTCACCCTCTAATCTCAATCTCTTGGTGTAACCACTGTCGTCTCACTTTTTTGAAATAGAATCATATCTTTATTATCGTTATTGGTGCTCACCAAATCACTGCTGTGCATGAACAGAGCCTTCCCTTTTGTGTTTTAGGAGAGACAACAGCCTTTCTGACATCCAGATATCTACAGAGGTCATAACAGTGAAAAGAAGGAAAACATAAATTCTTGGTTAACTGTTTTGACGTGTTGCTTAGCCTCTCTTTCTATTTTTCGAAACAAAGAATCATTAATTTGTCTTTTTTTTTCTGTGCTGCTGCATTTTGCCAGAGACACTTCGAGGTGACTAGTGTGCTTGAAATGTATTTTAAAGAATTGAAAAAGTATTTTTTATTTTTTGGGGATTCTTTTACTTTGCTGTTTGTGCGTTTCCACTCAACAAATGAAATATAGAAATAGCTCCAAAGTCTCCTCATATTGTCATAAGCAAAATTCACCTTATTTCACCCCTAAATACCTGCTTTTAAATTAGGGCATTGCTACAATTTCCCAATGTTTGGCAGCACTGATCTTCACAGTCATTTAGCTCTTCATATCATTTTATGTGACTCTGTTCCCACTAACTTTTCATGTTTGCCTCTGTGTCCACTTTTTTCTTGTTATGGCAAACAACAAATTATAGAAGAGAATGTGCTGCTAGAGAGTGTATTAAATGTATTTTTTTGTTTTTTAATATTAAATGTAGCAAATGTAGCATTCATGTTTCTAATGAGATATAAAGAACCATTCTGACCTCTGTGGCTGATGTGCTAGAGGCATTCATCATCCCTGCTTCCAGAGGACAGAGTGAGAAGCAAAGAGAGTGTACTGCCCTCTATTGAGAGCAACAAATCATTGCCAGTCCGCAAAAAAAGTCTAACCTGAGGTTGAAAATGAATGGAATCCAGCATGGAAAAAGGCAAATTTAGGAGAAAGAGAGAGAGGCACTATTGTACTGTAGACTCTTATTGTTTGCAGCTTCATTGTAAAGCTTGAATGCCTGTTGTAGATAATTGATTTGTCTATAATTGCACACTAAAAGCGCAAACTACATAATTACTACATTCACTATCCCTGAGCTCAGCATGGGGTCAAGCTGTAGAAAGTTGTTGAGTTTTGTATTTCTCTAAAATTCAGCTTCAGGAATACAATGTATCTATAAAAAGTGGTATACTTAATAGATAGAATTCAGTTAATGACCATTGATGAGACAATACTGTTTAATCAAGACAGTTACTTCACTTTTAGGAGTGCCATACTGTTCACTGATAGTTTCTTGGAATTTCACATGGAGATCTGCAGCAGTGCGCAGGAGTATCAAAACACACACAATATATATAATCTCACCATTGTCCATTCTGCTGTTTAGTTTGTTCATGCATCAACTTCTTTCTTGCAGTCTAAAATGTTTGTAATCTACCAGGAGCTTTGCGCAGTTTCCTCACTGTTACACCAATGTCAGAAAGAAAAAAGAAAAGATTATGATCAAGATTTTTTTTTTATCCAATGTTATCTACACGTTTTCTAAAACGACACACACAAACATCATGACTAATGCTTGCTTAAGGTGTCTTATTAAGTTATACCTCAACCACATAGATTTTTAAGCTACCAAATTGCTTCTGACTATATTCTGGTTGAATGGTGTACAAATATTCCTTTTTTACATTTAAAATTTTTCATTTAAACTTTTCAGGTTTCTGGGACAGATCCCTCTTCCTAAAAATTTTTCATGTGAATGTTGGGATCACTATTCTATTGAAACAGTGTTTTTATCAAGTCACTACCCTCTGATATAAACTTTCACATTAAATCAAATCTGGAACTATTCTTACTGAGGCCTGACATTAATAGGAAATGGACAGCACACCAGTATTGATGCACAAACCGTTTTTTAGAGCATATGAAGCAGAATAATATTGGGGTCTTTATCGTCTGTTCCAAAGCATTAATCTCACACCTATAAAAAACAATGTGTGGTTAAAATTTTAAAACCTTGCCTGTGCTAGAAAAACCAAACAATTTATTTTGACCTATTAATGCAACTGTATGTATATTGGAAGGCTATCATTTATAATTTTAACAATTTATGAATTCCACCAAAAAACGTCTGCACCAGTTCTTGTTTGTAACATCTATTAAAATGCTTTTTATATAATCTTTCCACCCTGAAAAAAACAGAATTAAAGTAAATAAGTCAAATCCCTGATTTATATTAACGCTAAGCACAAATGTAGTCTACAGTCGTGGCCAAAAGGTTTGAAAACTACCTAAATATTGGAAATTGGAAAAATTGTGGCTTAAGTTTTTATAATAGCAATTTGCATATACTCCAGAATGTTATGAGCATTGATCAGATGAATCGCATAGTCCTTCTTTGCCATGAAAATTCCACTGCATTTCATTGCTGTCATTAAAAGAGATCATTTCAGTAATCATCTTGTTAACTCAGGTCAGAAAGGCTGGAGATCATTATGTCAGGCTGATTGGGTTGGATTGGCAGACTTGACATGTTAAAAGTAGGGTGATGCTTGAAATCATTGTTCTTCCATTGTTAACCATGGGGACCTGCAAAGAAACGTGTGCAGCCATCAGTGTGTTGCATAAAAATGGCTTCACAATTTAAAGGATTATCAAGAATTTCAAGAAAAGAGGTTCAATTATTGCTAAGAAGGCTTCAGGGCATCCAAGAAAGTCCAGCAAGCGCCAAGATTGTCTCCTAAAGAGGATTCAGCTGTGGGATCGGAGTTGCACCGGTGCTCAGGAATGGCAGCAGATAGGTGTGAGCACATATGCACGCAAAATTGATCTTCGGCAGAAAGTATGGTGAATGGACTGCTGAGGACTGGGGCAAAGTCATATTCTCCAATGAAGCCTCTTTCCGATTGTTTGGGGCATCTGGAAAAGGCTTGTCCGGAGAAGAAAAGGTGAGCGCTACCATCAGTTCTGTGTCATGCCAACAGTAAAGCATCCTGAGACCATTCATGTGTGGGGTTGCTTCTCATCCACGAGAGTGGGCTCACTTACAATTTTACCCAAAAACACAGCCATGAATAAAGAATGGTACCAAAACACCCTCCAAATTCTTCCAACAATCCCACAACAGTTTGGTGGAGAACAATGCATTTTCCAGCACAATGGAGCACCTTGCCGTAAGGCAAATGTGATAACTAAGTGGCTCAGGGACCAAAATGTTTAAATTTTGGGTCCATGGCCTGGAAACTCCCCAGATTTTAATCTCATTGAGAACTTGTGGTCAATCCTCAAGAGGCGGGTGTACAAACAAAAACTCACTAATTCTGACAAACTCCAAGAAGTGATTATGAAAGAATGGTTTGCTATCACTCAGGATTTGGCCGATATGTTGATTGAGAGCATGCCCACTCGAATTGCAGAGGTCTTGAAAAAGAAGGGCAACACTGCAAATACTGACTCTTTGCATACATGTAAATGTCATGTAATTGTCGATAAAAGCCGTTGAAACGTATGACGTGCTTGTAATTATATTTCAGTACATCACAGAAACAACTGAAACAAAGATCTAAAAGCAGTTTAGCAGCAAACTTTGTGGAAACTAATATTTGTGTCATTTTCGAGACGTTTGGCCACAACTGTATATAAATCTCTCTCCAGAAATGTATCCATCTTGGATCCAGGCCCCAGAAGTCAAAACATTGGTTTCCTTTTTGTGGGGATGTATGCCAACGTCTTGTAGTTGTTTACGGTCTGCTGAACCCAAACATGACTGTGAACTGATATCCTTTTGTGGGTTGTACTGTAACACTCCCTTGAGTGCATTTTAAATGCACTCAAAAAACAGCGGCTTTGATTGAGAGATATGTGTAAATATATCAATATATCAAGGCAATATGAATATACATACACACAAATTCTGAAAAAAAAAACAACTATGCCATACAATCCTCACCAATCCTTTTTCCCACCAATATTCCCCAAGGATCCCACAATTCAAAGCTCTTCATTGTTTTTTTTTTGTGCAAAAATACAAAAATACCCAAAGATTCATAGTATTTACACCTGAACAGAATGGATTCTGAATAACCCAGAATTGCTATTTCTGCCCTCCTCATCTGCGCTGATTTTCGCTTTCTGTAAGTGTTCTTCCCTTGCCTATTAATTAACAGCCCATCTTAAAAGAAAAATTGCACTTTGAAGTGAGGCTCACATCGAAAGTGTGAACATATGGGAGAAATGGAAGGAGACATAAATACAGGCTTACCCAGAATACGTTTAGTGAAAAGCTTAGATTTCATTTCTGCCCAGATAACCCCCTCGTCTTGTTCAGTTTGAACACTCTCCAGGTTTGTTGCAATTGGTCCCCAATTAACCAAAACACTGTTTGGAATCATAATATATTGTATACACACGTTTCTGATTGTCTCTACCCCTGCTTATTTTTCAAAATTATCCATTAGTAATATCTTTGAGAATTTATTTTTTCATTTGTGTGTGCATGAGTGTCACTTCTATATCTCCGAGTATGAATAGCAATTTTCAAGACAGTGGGCACTGTTTGCATAGCACTGCTGGAAAGAGTGTGTGGAGTTTTGACATTGACATCTGACCGAAGGGCATTGCCTCATTCAAACCAAGCATTCAGCAAATCACATATGTTTGGAGTTTATTGTTTTGCGTTCTTTTCCTTTTTTGGCATCGAGTTCATCTGCAGCAGAGACAGAATGGTTTGCTTGGCCCTGGGAGTCTCAATAAAATATTGTTTTATTTCCTTTCTTTTTCTTATGGCTGAATATGCCTCTTTGACTCATTTCTGTTCTCTGTTTCTTTCACAGAGTTGAAGCAGTGGGCTACCAGCGTATTCTGCAGGTGGATCTGGAGGTGAATGGCTTGATGGTGACTCAGGGGAGCAGAGAGGTGACATGGCAAGTGGAATATCCACTCAGCCGCACTCTGACCAGTGAGGTTCAGACCATCATCCGTCTAGCACAGCAAGACCTTGGCGGGATTGTGCCATTGGCAATGGTAAGAAAGAAGTAGTTTTGCTGCTCAAGTTTGACACACCTGTGACGACTTTAATGTTCCTTTGAGACCAATTGCATACCACCTTAAAAGTTGATGTTACCCGACTTTAACAGGGGATCATCTTTTTGTGTGTGTGTGTGTGTGCGTGGACCTGGTATTACTATCTTTGTGGGGACCAAAAATTGGAAGTTTACTATCCAAGTGGGGACCGACCTCCCTTGTGGGGACCAAAATCCCGGTCCCCACAAGTTTGAAGCAATTTTTGAGGCTTAAAATTTGGTTTTAGTGTCAGGGTTACACTTAGGTTATGGTTAGGTTGGGGTAAGGGTCAGGGTTAGTCATTCATTTTTGATGGTTAAGGTTAGGGTAAGGCGCTACGGAAAACATTATGTCAATGAGAAGTCCCCACAAGACATAGAAACTCAACATGTGTGTGTGTGTGTGTGTGTATGTGGTTGTGGGTGGATAGGGTTTTGACTAGTGCCTATTTAAAGCAGTCATTGTGCAAGAGGTTGGGTACAGTCTAATGCAGGGCATTACATAGACACATTCTTGGTTCAAGGCAACAGTACCACCAACTGCGCTGCTGAGCAGACCTCCCCCTCGAAATAAATAGTAATTTTTTTAAATGCATATTTTAAAAATAAAATATACAATTAAATATAGGCATGTATCAAGTCAGGCATTTAGTTCAAACCATCTTTTTTAGAATATCTTTTGACAATATTTTTTCATATGTATTTTCTTTTAGAAACTTTACAACAATTAGTGGAACAAGAGAATTTATTATTAGGCAGTTTATCCCATTTCCTTTAATCCGAAAACTTTGTCCATCTGTTGGAAGAATTGTTCAAACTTGAAAGGAACATCACGTAGCACACAAGCTGTGATGGTAGACTAACTCTCTTAGCACCATTCAGTCCTTATGTCCTAATGTTATTTAACACACATCTTGTACTAAAATGTAAGGTTGGGAATACAGTAAAGAGCTTGCTGACAAATAAGTTAATTAGATTATATTTGTTTATCTTTTAAATGTTGATGAGTTGGTAAGAGGCTTTAAAAGATATTGTGTTCTGATAATTATAAACATGATCAAGTTTTGTATTTTATAGTTTTTTTTTATTCCGAAATGAAAGGAAAATCTCAGTATACAAAAATGAGATAAGAATAATTTTAGATCTTCAATAATTTTGAAGTCAGTGGTGACATTCAATAAAAATCAACTGCCCTGGAAACACTGTATGGTCATGGCAATTTGATGAGGCCGCAGTCCATTGCTTGTATCTGTTTGGAATTTGGTTGAAATGTGGAGAAGGTAAGTTTGTCTCTTTTTTTTTATTTGGATATTAACAACAGGATACTGGTTTTGCATCACTCCCATTGCCTCCTATTTTAGAATGTACATGCTCGATGTGTGTTTGTAGATGTGAGTAATCAATTTTGCTACCAAAAGAAAGAACACACAATGCTTGGAAAAGTATTTGCTCCCTAAAATACTCCTTTTTTTGTTTTTTTCTCACATTTCAAGGTTTCAGATCATCAAGTAATTCTATATTTCAGACAAAATTACAGTTAGTAACTGATACAGTTTTCAATTGATGTAACATAAGAAAATGAAAGAAAAATAAATTCAAACCAACATATCCATAAATGCAAAATAAAATAATTCCCCTTTCTGTTAAAAAGCATAATTTTAGTGGATGTTTATAGTGGCATTGTATTATCCATCGTGATTTCCAAGGCACTGCATCTGTGGAAGCAACTGTTTTGAGATACATATGTGAAAGCAAATGTCAACTGCCTTCATGTCTTCATAGTTTAAAACTCAAATTGCATCCTTAACTCCCAGTATAAAGAGTTGTTTTATAAAAAAGAATTATAAATAATGTCAGGAAAGACAATTTTATGTCAGAGGTCAGATTTGTATCTTTAATTTTTGCTAAGATAAATGGCATCAATACTTTAGTGTTTTATTATTCATCAAGTTCTCTATACCACTTACGGGCAAAAGTGCTTTCACAGTAATTCCTGCTTTTTAAGACCAAAGTAATCGCTACAGGAATGCTAAGTCGAACTCACATAAACATTTTGACTAGTTCAAATTCAACACTAGTATTCAACTTTGTAGAAACTTCTTTCATTCCTAATAATTTGCTGAATTTTTCTGTGCCAACATATGGGAGAAACCTTTGTTTAATATATTTTTAATCTCCCTGGCCTACACTTCAATGAAGAAGAATACACATTCACCCAATAAAGCTGTCTGCCAAATTTGAATTCTAGAGCTTGCGTGTTTCTTCTTTGTTAAGTTTGACAGCCACTGAAAATTGCACTAACTGTGACAACTGTGTTAATGGCACCACTAGGGAAAGTGCAAGAATGATCACAAAGACAAAAAAAAAACACTCAACAAAAGTACAACGCTTCAGAGAAGAAGGCAACCTTCAGTTCGGTGTTTATAAAACTGTCTTGAGAATTTACTACTGCATGGCAATTTCTAGGAGCTTTGAATCCCTGTTTATCCTGAGTAGAATCACTCCTAAAAAGTTCTTATTTACAGTACATAAATTTGGTCAACCACAAACAATTTTCATTTATGAGATTTTATGTCACAAATCAATACAGGGTATTAAGTAATGGTGAATCCTAAACAAAATAATTCATCATTTTAAAAAATGTGTACAAATAAGAATGAGTGTAGAAAGTGTTCCATGAAAAATGTCATGTTAATTTTCAGCCGTGGACAAAGTTTTGCAGGTGAATCACAAATTTTCGTCCAAAACACATTAGTCCAGAAGTTTCCTGTTTCCCTTACATGGCTTTTGGCAAAGTATAAACTGGATGTCTTATCGCTTGCTTTCTTCTTGCCACTTTTCTATAATGCATACATTGTAGGTAGGCAGAAGGGCCACATCTGGATCAGTTGTTCTGGGCCCACAGTAGAAAAATGGTGTGACTATAAATTTTAGCATTTTAAGTTCAAAGTTAAACATTCAAATAATTAGTAGTCTAAAATATGAACAATTTGAAACACGCCAGGAATGGAACCACAAAGGTGTGAAAACTGAATTTGTTAATACAATGTGTTAAATAAGTCATGGATTTATGTTCTCCCCACCTTAAAAATCAGAATAATTATAGATACAAGTCAGTTATATTGATTTTGATTCAGCAGGGAGTCTGCTGTTAAGTTTTTATGTTGTGAGACGCCTTAGCAAATATTTCATGATGTATTTTAGTACAGGAAACTGAAAACGAAAAAAACTAATAATTTTTTTAAAGCATTTCAACACATTGTTATCTAATTTCCTCCCTAAAAACCATGCCTATCGTGTTTCTTCATTTTGAGCGCTGAATGCCAGATTCCTCCTAGGTACCCCCTCTCCTCCCAGCAATGCCCCTAAATTTTGCTTACCATCCACGTCTTGGCACAGTGCTCCCTCCCCCACTCCCCGAGCACAAAAGCAGAACATCGTCAACAGCAATCAGCTATCAACTGTTGAAATTAGTATATACCTGGTTATTTTTCCCAATTGCATAGTACTGCATCAGCATGACATGAAGGAAATACTGATAAATACCGTGGCTACATGACACCAGATGTTTTCTATACAAAGACAGGAATTAAAAAAAATAAACATTATAAATAGGTTAAACTATTTAGACAGGGAAGCTCTTAACCCTCTAGGCGTCAAAGTCGCAATATTGCGACAAACAACATCGCTAACTTTAACGAGCCACAGCTGGAGATAAGGCCACTAATTTACTTACTACTTTACACCAGGAGATGGCGGACATCTGTAACCTTAATCTAAGACACATTTTTGGGTGTGTTACTATGGAAACTTTTGGAGTAAATCAGCTTTTTAGTCAGCGCCGCGAGCGGGGGACATGTGGTGCAGCTGCTGCGGTCACAGCATAAAGAGAGCAGGTTTTAGAAAGATAAACCTTATGATGCAGAGACATCTGAGTTCCCCACCGTGAAGTATTGGCTTATTCAGATTCTGAAGATAAATATTTACCTCTGATCAAGATGTTCAGTTGTCCAGGGAGAAAGAAACTGAAAGTAAATGGGCAACACCAACAGCCAGTCCTGTTTCGCCATGACACTCCAGCTCCGAAGCTGTGCATCACATTCTCCAGGTGGTAGGAAGGATGTAAAAATCTGTGGAAATAATAGCAATCGCGATGGAAAACAGGAGAGGAAAAAGACTGCTAATAAGCTAGTGAACAGCAGTAAAGTTATCTGTCCCGCTGCAAGTGAGGATGATGATGATGATGATTATTATTTTGGCAAGGTTTGCTTGACAGATGAAGAAAAGTAGGATCTCCAGTGGATCAGAATATTTGATGAGCCTGTTAAGTATTTTTGTAACGGATCTGTAAAATTCCGTGCCCAATGATTTTCTTTCTGTTGATTTTATATAGTGAACAGAGTAACGGAGCCTCATAAATAAGGACATAAACAGATATGTCCACCTGTTCTTGAAAAAAAGCCAAATATATATATATATATATATATATATATATATATATATATATATATATATATATGTGTATGTATGTGTGTGTTTGTGTAGAATATACATATATAGAAAAATCTAAATAAAAACTAAAATATTAATGAAATAAAAATGTTAAACAATGTACAAAAGCAAAAACTTATAAAAGTCATGCAATCCAATATTGCCAATGCTTGATGATGTCAAAATATGCAAATTAGATGAATAATTTCAATCCTATCAAAAACTTTGGGTCATACTGAAGATTTTTCTCATATATATCTTTATCTGAAACTACTTAGAGGCTACAGCCTTTTGAAACCTTGATATCAAAATTCAAAATTTTCCAATCTGGCCGCCACCTTGTGACATAATAATATGCAAATTAGATGAATAATTTCACTCCTATCACAAACTTTGGATCATGCTGAAGATTTTCCTCATTTACAGTATATCTTTATCTATAACCATAATAAAGCTACAACATTTTGAACTAAAATTGAATATTTTATAGAAAAAACCCAGGCACCTAGAGGGTTAAGTGGTTTGTGGGTGGCTGCAAAGGCACCGCTCTCTCCGCCGAGAAGTGAGCCATAAATCAGTCAGTCAGTCAGCATTGTAGTTGGTGTCTCTGCAGGTGATGCTTGAACCAACACAAGACAACAGCTCCTGACCCTGGGCCTGCTGACACAGTGAGGGGCTGGTGTTTATGGATCCTCCCGAATTCCCCGCAGTCGCGGTCCCAGTTCTGCGTGAGGCCAGGCCGAACACATAATACAGTCTGCTCTGAGACTAGAGTGCATGGGCATCCACATGCTGGGCACGATTGAGATGGCACTCCGAGAATGTTGTGATGATGTTGAAGACAGCATGTCGAAGGGGGAATGTCTGAGGCTCTTAAAGAGACATGCAGCTAATTTCAAGGCAGTCAGTTCAGACATGTTGTGAGTGCAATATTTCAAATAGGTAGTATATATAATTTAATGAACTTAAAGATCGATTTACTGTAATGTTATAGCTGTACTATACTACAGAATTGCTCTGTCTCCCTGAGAAGAATGTGCCATCCCCCCTTTGAATAATTAATTACCATTTTATTGCATGGCATAAGTATTTTATTGCCTATCCACCAGTAAGAATTTAGGCTCCCACAGATCTGTTAGATCTTTTTTTAAGAAGCCTCCATGTTCTCCACGAATTACCTGTATAACTTGCACCTCTTTGAACTTGTTACTGGTATAAAAGACACCTGTCCACACAGTCAAGCACACTCCAACCTCTTCAAAATTTCCAAAACCAGAGAGCAGTGCAAAGACATCAGGGATAAAATTGTAGACCTGCACAAGGCTGGGATGGACTAAAGGACAATAGGCAAGCAGCTTGGTCAGAAGGCAACAACGGTTGGTGTAATAATTAGAAAATGGAAAAAGTTCAAGATGACGGTCATTCTCCCCCTCTGGAGAAGATCTGTATGGAAGAGTGGGCAAAAACCCTGCTGTAGTGTGTGCAAACCTGGGGCCGTATTCACAAAGACTCTTATCTCACCGCTAGGTGTTACTCCTAACTCGCGCTTAAAGGTCTTACATAGGAGTTGTCGTCTAAAACCTATTCACAAACGCACTAAGAGCTGCTTTTAGGTAGTACAAATCCCTAAAAGTAAGCTAAGAGTGACGTCCCGTTGCTATGGAAAACGTAATTTCCGTTGCATGAGTAAATAGACGGACAGCATTGTGATTGATTGTTCAATGACACGTGTGAAACCAGGAAATGCAAAACCTCAATGTCGATAAAAGCGTAATTATGAACAGCGGAAATAGCAGAAATAATGTACGATGACATCTTTGTGTCGGCCACAAGACTGACAGTTCATACAACTTACACACAATAGCCTACTTACAGAGAGGGTGAAGCTTAAATACGAACAAACGTGAAATGCATCATATTATGCGACAGACTGGCGTCCTATCCGGGGTATACCCTGCCTATAATGCCTGCTGATAGCTGGGATAAGCTCCAGCCCCCCTCCACGTGACCCTGAATTGGATGAAAGCGGTAAACATAATGGATGGATGGATGGATCATATTAAGGGAGTGATTACAAGTAGGCTGTAAATAATTCAGCTGTCTATTGAGCACGTCAGACACACCTTAAATAGACCCCCCCCCCACTACCATGATATGCACCTCGTGAACTGAAAATGAGTGGCGTGAAAAGAACAAGGAACCCTAACTGGTCGCAGGACCAATTATTACTACTGGCACAGTTGGTAGTGGAGAGGAGGACGGTCCTCAAAGGGCGATACGGAGCCGAGATTACGAATAAGAAGAAAAGGGAGGCATGGGTGGAAATTAGCAGAAACATAAATGCATCTTATCCAGCGGTGTCTCAACGGCAGAAGACTGTGAGAAGAGATGGTATTCTCTACAGTCCCATTGTCGGCTCGAGATCGTCGCTTATAAAAAGGATGCTGCTGTAACAGGTAGGCAATGTCCGTCATATAGGCATCCCTACATATGTTGCATAAATTGGAAGACGTGCACGTTTTTTGTTCTTTGTGCATCCCCAGCATACTTGCAATCGCCATGAAATTGGCTTTAATTCGATGCAGTTGCTGGATGTCTAATGGGAAACGGATGAATTGTTGGATAATGTGTGTTCGACAGAGCGCATTTAAGAGTTTGGTGGATTGATCGGCTGATAAATGGTTGTGATTTACCCAAGTCGTCCATGTTGCAAAGTTGCATTTTCCCTGTGGCTAAATATCTTAGTTTCGCTAAACATTTCTGGACTGATCGGGTTGTTACGTTTAGTTGGAGACATGATTGCATCCCGCACCACATCTGCAATAAACGATTTAGTTGGTATCGTTTGGTTAATTCAGAATCATCCAGACTGTCCAACAAATTGCGTCTGGCTGCAGCCATTTTGGGAGTCTTTGTGAATAGGTCTTAGGGAGTTAGGAGTCCTCTTGACTTCTTTTAAGGACTCCCAGACTTAGGAGCTACTTTTAGCACTAAAAGTTGTTGTGAATTTATTTTATCTTAAGAAACTAGGAGTCCTAATTTTAAGAGTGACACGCCCACACTTTTTAGGAGTTACTCCTAAATTCGGCAGTTAGGACCTACTTTTAGCCCTAAGATTCGATCGCATCACCAGAACGGGGGCTCTATAGTCTCTGTAATCAGTAGTTAATGCAGCGTTTTTGGGCGATTTTGAACACAAGGAGGTGTAGGAAAACAACATAAAACGGCTGCTGTGTTTTGTTTCCCTGTGTTTCTCGAGTATTCTATAATCCACACTTCTAGTAAAAAGCTTTACAGCTTAATCAAAACATACTTTCTGTCGTTCATTGCTCCTTGACAAGGAAATGCGTTCACAAGCCTAGAAAAAAACAGAAGCGGCGCTGTGCGATTCGCTTAGAGCAGGGAGAGAGAGCAGAGGCTTCCCTTCACATACAGAGGCAAAAATACAGCAAGAAAAATGTGAATCAACATCTCTCAAAAATGACAGATCGTCAGACGTGTAGATCGTATAATGGTCTTAAATTGTCAAATCACACACCCCTATATCAATCCTAAACAATTATGGACACACACACACAGTTTTCTTAAAGGAATTTAGTGAAACCAATTAACCTAGCAAATGTTTCTGAACTGTTGAAGGAAGCTTAAAAACCTGGAGTCAACCAGCAGATGCAAAATTTAAACCCAATGCAGAAAGAAAACAGCCCCTATCGTATTAAAAGCTTTACAGATGACCATGATTATGAGGTCTTTGAACTTACCTTGTAAAGTCTGCTCAATATTATCACAACAAATAATATATGTTGTTTTCTTAAAGTACGTCATGTTTCCCCTGACATTTAAGAAAGAACGAAAGAAAAATGCAATACTGAAATGCATTAATCCCAACCTGAATTTGTCACAGCAGATGGGAAGAGAAACCATGAAAGATTTTCATTTACAATCTTAAAAGACAGTGGAAGACCTGCCAGCAGAGAGTGTGCCACTTTTACCGCATCCTCCCATGAATTTTTGATCCCTCTCTTGCCACGCTGTGCCTCTCTGTTCTCTCATTAGAAGAGACAGCCACTGTGGCCCCCATAGCTCTTTACAGTACATCCCAAATGCAATCATTAGCATTTTATTCATAGCTTCTGAAACTAATTCTATTTCAAACCCTATATCGTTACCCTTGTGCTCACTGTCCCACAACATTATAATGAAGGACATTAACACAAAGCTCTGCATTAACTTTTCTGTGATCATATGTAAGCACATTCTTCTAGAGTTGTTTTATGTAGGCCAAATTCTCCTTTTTTCATTTCCTACTGCATCCAGGCGCCTGGCAGATGGCAGTATACAGAGGAAACTAGGACTTAGACATAATAAACAGTTTCCTTCTTGTTGTTTGAAAAAGAAATGTAAAAAAACAGAAGCATATATGTTTAATTTACACAGGTAGCTATGTTTCTTTAATTCTTAATTGTATTTTCTGTAAATATTAACATTTGAGCCTTTTAATCCATATAACGCAGGAGTCTAGGTTCATCCAGTTGATATGTAATTATGACTAGGGATGGGTATTGTTTAGGTTTTATCTGATACCGGTGCCAAACTGGTACTTTTGAAACGGTGCCGGTGCTTGAAACGGTGCTTCAAGAATGGAAAACATGCATACTTCATCCAAAAACCCTCTTATTTAGTTATTTTAAGTAGGGCTGTCAAAGAATAAAAAAATGTGATCTAATTAATCACAGGGTAGCTGTAAATTAATCAACATTCTTAAATATGAAAATAACAGTTTTCAGTGTAAATAAAAAGACAAATCTAGATGAAGTTGCTCTTTTAAAAAAAATATATAGGAGAAATCTAAAAATAAATATAGGAGAAATATAAGTATATAAGTTTTTGTTTTGAATTCCACAATCACATTCACAATGTTTGTGTGGTCTCATATGAAAAAAAATAGCAAATTGAGGTAGAACTAACCAAAATATATGAATAAACTTAACATATATCAGCAGATTGTATTAAATATCAGATAAATCAAATGTAATATGGACTAATCTAATGTCACAATTGACCATTTTCCAAAAGTAACTCAGCAGATTCTCGATTTCATCACAACATGAAATATTGTGAAGATGTACACAGCTACTTCCGCTAATAGTTAGCACTAATTTAGGTCTGAAGACATCACTTTAACTGAATAATTTCGTATTTTTAATGCAGCGGTATCTCACTATTAAATGTATTGAAACTATACAGTCAGCCAACAGGCAGAGTATTAATACAGAGTATTTAAACTCTTTGCCGCACACACTTGAGCTGATATCCGAAGCGGACGAATAATTCTCACAGACAACTTATGGACTTATCATATCACCACAAAGCCAATATGCCAATAATAATATACTCACATGTCATTTAGGATCATAAACACATGCTGTTGCAAAACAATCTGCAGTTTGGCTTGTTAGGAAGGAGAGATGATGTGGTGCGGGCTGAATTATAAACCGGACAATGTTCTGGGAATGCAAAAAGAGGGGAAAAAGTGTTAATTCTAGGAATTATTTTATCTGCATTTCTTCATTAATTTCGAAAGCCCTTTTAGCAGTTTCTTGCACAAAGATAGTCATGTTTACCATTTCTGGTGATATAGGGAATTAGGCACACACAGAATCCATAGTGTTTGACATCTCTGAGAAAACAAGAACCGAAATAAGGCAACAAAATGTGTGCTGGTTTTCGGTCTGGTTACTACCGTTTATGTCAGAACCGGTGCCATGATGGTAGCGGATATCGGCACCCATCCCTAATTATGACATGGAAAACAGGTATGTACCAATCAGCAGAGTGGGAAGCAAAGCTAAGGAACTGAGAAAATTAAACTAATGACATCACAGAAAAATGGAACAGACAACACATGGAATAACAATGATTAACCATATTTTTTTTTTTTCAATTACATTAGTCACATACAGGCCTCATTACTGCTAGACTTGTGGAATAAAAAAACAAATAGCTTACATAATTCCTGTCTGTAAAAAGAAGTAGATTTTAAAAATTTATTAAAATTACTCCAAGGCCACATCAAAAACGTATCCAAGAGTTCTTCCAATTAGTCAGAGCAAAATCTAAAGCACTTCAAGACTCATTGACTTAATTTAAGTCACTGCTCATGATTTACATAGGTTTCCTGATCCCTAACCAGTCAGTGCTGTTTGATTAAGAAAAAAGAAAATTGGTATTAGTAATGTTTTTGTCAAGACAACAACTTTGAGCGTCCACAAAAAAGAGTAAACTAATGAGCATTTTTGAGAAGATTGTTCCAATCATTTTAGTATAGTTGTGGCTGCAAATGTTTACAGAATCAGCTAATCTTTAATAAGAGTATGAACTGTTTGCATTGTTTCAACCACCTTTTTCTGTTTGTAATGTGTATGTACTGCAAGCAGACTTCAGCCAAATCTCACTTCTTCAATAAACCTGAGAAGCTGGTAATAACCAAACAACCCTGAAAAATGCACATAGCCAGCTAAATTTTAGTGGACTTATCATTAGCTGATGGCAAAATGAGTGGAGGTGACCAGTGGAGGTGGAGGACGTAACTTTTCTTTTTTTTGTGTCTGTATATAATAAAAACAGAAAAAAACATTCATATATTTGCACTAGAAAATGTTTCTCTCTCTTATGTTAAACTTCTCTTACGTTTTGCTGAGCTACATTCTTGCAAGGTAGTTGCCCTATAGTGGCAGTTGGAATTATGCTTTGTTTATAGTGCATAACGGTGACTGTAAAGATGCTAAAAAAAGTGCTGTACTCTTTGAATGTAGTACACATATATCAACTGCACAACTTCTCTATCTTTTACTTTCCACATTCAAGGCCCATGTCAGTCAGGTTTTTACACCTTAACTTGTTTATTCTGTCATTTGTTTTTTGTTGTTTTTGTTTGTTCTTACCTTTTCCCAGGCTTAACCCTGCCCTGATAGTTTGATAGTTTTTCATTTGGTCAGGTAGCGAGCAGAGGCCAGCACAAAAGAGCTATATAGTTTATGCTGAGCAAAAGGCTTAAAGAAACAGGAAATATATCCTCAGAATGCAGACTGGCACTTCTGACATTGGCATTTTTTGACTTCAAATGTTTGATTTAGAAAGTATGAGGCTTGAATACAGCAGAGACTTAATATTTAAGCTCTTTAAATGTATTTAGGGCTCAGATTACACAGTAACAAATTCCAACCGATTTGCCAGGCAAACAAGTTATAAATCAATATTTAATTAATGAGGAGAGCATAAATCACCGTGGGCTCTCATTTAAATCAATAGTGGTATTTCCTCTAAGTGATTATGGCAAAATGCTCCCTAACTGCCACCAGCTGTTGATTTGCTGATACTGCAATTACATCTACAATCCCATTTAGGGTCAGTCACATAAGCACCAGTTATTTGATAATTTACCTTAACGGAAAACATCAGTTAACATATCCACCTGTAAAACCTAATGGACAAAGTTTTTATGTTTTGCCCTCTTGAATTAGAAGTTTAAGTGAACCTGGTCATTTCAGAAGATTTCTTCATCAACATAATTTATATTTTTATTTTATGTCACTCACCTCCATTACGATTTCAGATATCTGACCCTTACTCCAGCTCATCTCCACTCAACGATCTGAATTTAAATAATTTGACTACTGTCCCTTTTTCCCCAAGCAATAACCATCCAAAAATAGCATTGTACAAAAAAGGCTTTGCCCTGCTCTTTTAATTTAGTCAGATATGAAATTGGCAGAGAGAAGGAGGAAAGACAAGACTCTGAGTAAATATATTTGTAATTAGGCTCTTGAGATGTAATTCACACCCTGTCTTTAACAACTCAAGGAATCTATGCATACAAAGTCGGGGTTGGAGCTGAATCTGAATACGGTATTCATAAAGGCACAAATAACGTGTTTTTTAAGTATAGTTATTTTGAACAAATACTTTAAAAAATATTTGTTTTAGGGAACAAGAAAAATGTAAATCAAAAAGCTGTGTTTCCTCATGAGACTGCCGTGCCCCTGGATGAGTAAGTGACTGAGTGAGTGATATTCCGGAGTGGAGGGGGATGTAAAAGAAGTGACTGACACAGATTATTTTTACTCTATTTCACCCTTTTTTTTAAGTACATACAGTAATTCCATTCATAATGTGTACATTCAAAGTTTTGATGCCCTTTATTGAGAATCTACAATGTAGTCATGAAAATAAAGAAAATGCATTGAATGAGAAGGTGTGTCCAAACTTTTGATCTGTACTGTACATAGGCTTTGGAAAGGATTTAGCAGGTTGTTGTTCACAATATTAAGAGGGAAGCCTGCAAAATATGATAGAATGTTTTATTCTGTTTTTTCTTTTTTTTAGAATCCCAAACACAGATGATAAATGTTTACCTATACATAAAATCAATATCAGACTGTTAAAAAGAAGGCTCTCCAACCAATTCATGCATGTTAAACATTATTTATTCAACACGTGTGGCTGTTTTTATGTCTTGAATTCTTTGGACTGTTTATTTGTTCCTATGTTGTTCATCTTGCTATCTGTTTTTTAAGTGCACCTTACATCAATGTGACAATGTTTAGCCATTCATTTTATAAGACATCATTGGCAGGCCCAGGGCCCTGAGCACACCTGGCAGTTACAGTGGACATAGCATAGCTATGGGCAAAACTTTGTGGCATCAGAAACCAAATTTAAGTTCTGCAAATAGACATCAGCATCACATTCATTACCCAGATATGAGCAGCTGAGGAAGAAACAGTTGGAATTTGTCTTTGGAGCACCACCATTGAAGAAATGTATGCTAGTTATTTGTTTGAAGGTATCATAACAGTTACATTACTATTAGCCAATAATGTATGAGCACCAAAGTGCTCAAAACAAATAAATACATAAAACGCTATGTATAAATAGTGTATGTGACAATGAAGTCAGGAAAAAACTAAATGTATATACAAGTTTAAGGTCATCATTATGACATATTTTTCATTTTTCTTTAAAAATGCATTATTTAATGAAAAATAAATTATACAATTAAAATAAAATATATTTCATTTTATTTCATTTAATTAATTTTCATTCCAAAACGTCTTTTTCTTCACAAAATAAGCTTTTACATCATAAAAGTGTTTTTCCCAATGACTTATATTTAAATTATCCACTGAACGAGATCATCAGCCAATCAGAGTCACTGTGTGGGCCTTGCATGCTAATTAGCTGGTGCTTCAACATTGATCTTCCTAGATAGCCATGCTCAGTGACTGCTAGCACCCTGCTGTAGCTCTGCATAACATGCTAAAGGCTAAGGGCTCGGTGCTATAAGGACATTCGTCCAGTTACTCTGCCTGATGAAATTGAGAGGAATCATCATATGCATGCTTAGCATGAGACATGCTAAGCTACCATAGGCTGAACAGCTATCCAGGAAGATCATTGTTGAAGCACCAGCCAATAAGCATGCAGGTCCCACACACTGACTTGATTGGCTGATGATCTCATTCAGTGGATACATTTTCTGCAAAACACCATTATGAAATAAAAGCTGATTTTGTGAAAAAATACATTTTGGAATAAAAACTAATTAAATTAACTTAAAATGACTAAAAATAAGATATATTATAATAGTTTTTACAATCCAATATTTTTTATATTAATATATTTTTAAAGAAAAATTAAAAAACATTTTCATAATAATGAGCTTAAACTTCTAAATGAATTGAGTTTTTCATAATTTTATTGTCACAAAATATATTTGTCTATTTATTTATGTAAATATGTATATAATACGTTTAAAATGGTTTATTTGTGCTACAGATTCTTTTCAGATTTTCGCTAAATAATAATTAGTTAGACTCGTAATCCTGACATTTCCCCCCCACCGACCTCGCCAACAAACTGCAATCTTCTGAAAAAGGAGGGAGAGACAATGTTTTCCACAGAAAATGACTTGCAAGGCATTTATTTAAGCTAGAGACCACAACAAATTTACTGAAAACATGACTGAATGGGACCTTTAAGAAAAGTCTCAGTTTTTTCTGAGACTGAAAACAAAGTTGCTGGAGGAGTCAATCACTGTAGTTGAATTTATAAAAGAACGGTAATGAGAACTTAAGATCATAGTGCATACAAAAGGACACATGAACCTTCAGTATTTTAAAATATTTTGTTTAGAAATACGGGTAAAAATCCAATCTGAACAAGGTATGTAACTAATTTATCCAGATGTCTTGCAATTGTCACTAAGAGTGTTTCTATTGAGTAATGCATCGAATTTAGTAAGCACAAAGAAAAGTCATGCCTTATAACATTCAGTTTTATCACACATAATCTATGGAACCATTAACCCAACATTTGGCTGACATGGGATCAATGCAGGACTTGTAAAGCAGTGTTTCACATTAGCTGGATAATGAATAGTTGTGGCCATGGTATTTGTGATGGTATTTCAAAAGCATATTTTCAGAAACTTAATAATAAATTGCTAGCCAGGGTTAAACTAAGTTCATGAGCCAGATTTAAGTGAACAGCTTGTCTTCACCTCCTATCCATTTAAATAAATGTGTAGGATTAAGGCAACAAGGGAAGACTAAACTACATAAGCCAGAAAGGAAGCAAGAATGTAATTAAGAGAGGACACAAGGATGAAATTAAAGAGACAGAGGAAGACAAGAAAGAAGGGTTAGGACACTATGAAGTGAAGGAGGATACATTGAAAGGAGGAAGGAATATTACTTACCCATACTTACCCATAGCTAGAAAAATCGTACATAACAATTGCACTCTTTTCCAGACTTTGTAGGAACCTGCCATCAACATACAGGATGACAATTCTTTTCCATTTACAAACTGACACTCATTTTTTGTCAGTAAAGTGCATTTTAAAATAATGTGTGCTTTGAAAAACAAGAAAGGATGTGATTTATCTTTCATACTTTTTTTTTCATACTATTTTTTACCTGTTCTTCAAGAATCATCACATGGGAAGCATCTATAAGTGAGATTTAGTTCCAATATTTTTTCCTACACAACAAATGTGTATCAGTTTTTCACAACTGTCTTTATATTACAGTGTTATCAGTAATCTGTAATAGAACTTGTTTTGCATAATTTCGAAGGATAAATTGTGAGTCGGGGTGTCATTTGCTTACAGTGCACCCTCACTGTCTTAAGTGGATTTGCAAATGTATGAGAGGCCAACACTACACTTAGAAAGTCTGTGACAAATCCAAAAGCACTCTCAGACATCCATGGCCAGCAAGTCACCTGAACTAATGGAAATATTGCTCTGAGGCGAATTACAAGAGCAGATTTTGTCCTTCAGCCCACTCACATTCACATACAGTAACGATCCTTTGAGCAGCACGTCTGTAGGTTGTTTGCTCCCGAACACATGATTCATTCTCCACCATATCAGCCCCCACATGCTCCACCCTTGTACCCAGCTGCACAGAAGCATAATGGCCTTTTATCGATTCTCCTGTCTTTCATCGTCTTTCTTCTCTTTTTTTTTCTTGCCCTGTGCTCTGCAGTGCAATGAAAGGTGGTTAAAAAAGATGCCGCATCAGGAGTCGGAGGAGGGGGCATGCTTGTTTTTTAACCTGGCCATCAAGAGTGTGCCAATGCATGTGTGTCAAAGTTAATTTGTTTCCATGTGAATACAGATAAGTGGGTGGTTGTGTATGGAAGATGTGTTTGTATTAGTAAATAATGAAGCCATTTGAAGACACAAATTTTTATCAGTGGTTGTCTTCAAATTGAATTTGTAAATAAGACATGCTTTTTACATATCTGCAACACCAGGAGATAATTGAAAAGCCACAGCAAAAATGACTTTTCTGGGGGGACTTTTCTCTGCTTCATATGTTCCTTAAACCTGAAATTTAAGAAGAAAATGATGCAAAATACATCTTTATGTCATCATTGGAATGATGTTTGATTTTGTTGGCGGCATGGCACTACAAAGTATGTAGCTTAAGCTCATTAAGAACTTTATTTGACTGGTGCTCCTGTACTAATGCTCATTAGGTAAAAGCAGACCCTTTTCTTCAGACACTGAGAACACAGACCCTGTTAAAGGTGATTATTTACAGTGCTGTGAAAAATGTTTGCCCTTACACATTTTTGGGTTTTTTACTTTGTCACAAACTAACTTGTTTCAGATCACATAGCAACTTGTTGAAAAGTTAAAAGCAAAGTTAAGCAAGGTAGAGACTACCGTTTTTTTTTTCTAATTGTGATGTAATTTATTAAAGCACAAACTTGTCCAAACAAACTTGGCTGTATGTGAATATTAAAAAAAGCAATTACCTTCTAAACCTTTAACTAATTGTGCTGCTCTATGATGGTACATCTCCCACCAAGCTTTTGCAAAACCTGTCAATAAGTCTTTTAAAAAGCTGTTGAAGCCGTTTTAGCCCACTCCTCTTTATCAAATT
Organism: Apricaphanius iberus; assembly: GCA_028564705.1. Lineage (NCBI taxonomy): Eukaryota > Metazoa > Chordata > Actinopteri > Cyprinodontiformes > Aphaniidae > Apricaphanius > Apricaphanius iberus. Next base: position 567,018 of record JAPXFQ010001286.1, read on the forward strand.
ATTTTGATTCAACATCTTAATCCATTTTTTGTTCTTTTGGTTCTGAAGCCCCTTTGGTCCATTGTACACTCACATTGATGTGGTAATAATCTGAAATAACCTTCAGACCCCTAGGTACATGCAGAAAAAATTAAAAGCAATTTTATATATTCCCTTTTAAAGGTGAGGTAGGTGATTTTCTTCCAAAACGCTTTTTCGCAATATACTTTACACATATCAACAGCAACCAATTAATTAGGCGATTTGTTAGAAAAGCAAATATTCATAACTGTCTCTGAAATGAAAAATCTTCGAAAAACCTTAAGCCAGGCGTACATTGTGCGTTTTTTCAGTCACGGGTCTTCAGCTCCGGCTCACACTGTACGAGTGAATTGCAGGGGCTAAAAGTTCACAGCTCACGACTCATGTGCTCACACTGTACGAACCGCTGTTCAGATGCGACAGGACTGCTCTCACTGCATGACACGACAGACCGGGAAGCAGAAGAAAAACACGGGAGTGAGATGCGCGCCTGACTCGGAAATGTTTTGAGAGGCCACATCATAAAGGCAGGGATGAGTTTGCCAGAGTTCCACAAGTTGGCCCTCTACATCCTCTGTCCAAACGCGCTGCGCCGCCATCTTGCTCTGTTTGTTTATCTCAAAGACCAGAAGTACTTCCGCGGTAACGATGGTGACACGCATGCGCAGTATGAGAAATAGCTCGTAGCATTGCTTCCACAGTGCGAGTCATTCACGAGGGGCGACTAGGATTTGAAACAGGTTAGATTTTCTTGCGAAAAATCGAAAGCTGGTCGTGAGGTGTAAATTGCCTGTCGTTACCCAATGTACACTACACGATGCAACACGCACGATTAAGCCAAAAGTCGGCACAATCCGGACAAAAGTCACACGAGTGACAAATCAGCTCAAAAACGGTCCAAAATCTCACAGTGTACACCTGGCTTTACCCGGTACATCTGAAAGGGGCTGGTCAGGACGATTGTCTGCTGATCCACCATCCCTCCCCTGCTGGGCGTTCCCTCTTTGTAGCGTGCGGTCTCCTCTTGGGGCAGTAAACGGGAAGTAAAGCTGAGGCTACAGCTACGTTAGGCATTTTAGCTTGCATGTTACATTAGTATATGTTTACATAGGTGCATTATGTCACGAATTATGGCGGAAAATATGCCAACAACAGGTCGAAAAGGTAAAACTGTATATGAAAAGGCCATGACCAAAAAAATTAAATTGACCAAGATCGGAGCAAGAAAGAAGCACAGTGAGGTAAGGTGGAGCAGCTAAGCTATTGCTAAGCTTAAGGAGTAATAAGCTGCTGACTCAGGACATGAAGGCTCTCCATGACTGGTAAGATAATGTTGCTGTATAGTTGCATTACAGTTGTATTCAGTAACTGGCATTATTTTTTCATTTTAACTCATATCTTTATACGAAGCATTTTATGCTGCTAGTCTAAGGACTTTTGCTTTTTGTGTCAGCTCTGAAAATGAGGACATTACCTTGGCTAGACCTCGCCTGCATCCACAACTGTGTCTCTTGCCCCGTTTCCACAGAGCGGTCCGGTCCAGACCTGCATAGTCCGGTCTGCATTTTTGGCCGTTCCACCCATCAAAGTGGCCCACGGAGCAGGACCGTAGCCGGCTGGAGTTGGTCCGCTTTCAGCTTCTGGACGAGGGCAGAGTGCTCCGGGTACGGTTGGGGCGGTGACACTGGCGTCACACAACTTAGTTCTTTCATTGGCTGAAGTCATAACGTTACCTTGCAACGAAAACTACAAAAACAACTAGTTCTCTGTTCCATCCATTAACTTGAGTTAGTAGGTACAGGTAAAGATGGCAGCAACCGAGTGTGGTCAATGGAGGAGCTCCAAACATGCGCAGCTTTTTTTTTTTACACTTCCTCATCCCTGCCGTATGACGCCACAACAGCGTCCCCGCACGCTTCGGCAGAGTTCTGACTGCGGTGGGAACGCAGACATGAAAAGTGAGCATTGAGCAATAGTGATCGGGTCCGCACCGTGCCGCTCTGGACCGCTCTGTGGAAACGAGGTATAAGAGTCCTCCTCTGATCAGTGACTAGACTTTATGTTGACTGCAGCATGGCTTTGACAAGTAATGTTTTCATGGATAAAATAATTATAAAAATTACATAACTTTTTGCTTAGCTTTTTGCTTAAAACTAATTATTAACCAAGGGGTTATAATCTCTTATGCTAGGAATGGAAAATTCTACAATAGATCCATAAGATGGAGGCTGCAACCCCTAGTAGAAAATAACTACAGCTGCATATCAGACCTACAGAGTTACATCATGTGCTGCTCCAAGATGGATGGTGCACACCAGACCATCAGGACCAGAGAGCAAATGAGATGTTTGGTTGTGATTGTTTTCACAGCTCTGACTTCACCACCCAGAGCAGCCTCTGTTGTATTTGCAGCATGGCTCGACCTTCCATCAACCACTGACCAACAATATGAATAGCTGTGAGCTAATTTTTCATAGTTATATTCATTATATGATTCAGAAGATCTTTAATAAAAAAGGGAAACATTTCCATTGTAATTATTCAGAATGTAGATTGATGGTAAGATAAATTGTGAATACAGAATTACACAATCAGACACTTATTTGAACTGAACAACTATTTATTGCCTGTTTATATTGAGTATCCTTTTTACATCTGGTGGGCATCCCCTGGCAGTTTGAGCAGAGACATCAGGTGGGTTGACCTGGGAGGTCTGATGGGGCACCAGATGTCAGAGATTGCAGGCTGAACATCAGACTGAGGTCAGGTCAAAATGAGCACTAGAGAAGGAAGACTGAATTCATCAATGAAATTCTGGCCTGTAAAGCAACAGAAACACTAATGAACACTGTACTCTACTGTACTGAAATCATTGTGTTTATCATGAATCCCAGGTCAACATATTATGTTTTGCTTTGTTGGAGACAAAATATTTTTAAAAAGATTGAAATAACTGCTAATCAGTAATCCTCTTGGCAGAGGTGGGTAGTAATACTAAATTAATACTTGATTACATTTACATAAGTATTATTTTGGATAAAATTTACTTTTCTACCTACTGTGATTAAATTCACTGATTGAAAAACAAGCATGTTTTACCATAAAATACATCTGACACACCCAGGGCCACCTTATGCTCAGTTCAGACCGCAGGCTTTGTCAGCGTCAGAAACGTCAAGATTACATGTTAAGTCTATGGTGGACTCCTTTGGAAGTGCATCACGGTCTCTGCTGCGTTTTATGAGCTTTAGCTCCATCAACTTTTCAAGCTATTCCTGCATTTCAAACTTCAAAGCTCATAGTGCTAGCAATGCAGAAGCTCAGCTAGCTGAACTTTTGACGGTCGTAACGCTGTTGATGCAGCACGGCAATCAATCAGAGCACCTCACTGTAATGATGTTGCCCGACGTCAACGCTGCCTAGACAACCACCGATCTGCAGTGTTTAAAACATCCAGCAGATAAAGGACCACCCACGAGCTTTGCAAGCTTCATCTTAAAAATTGATCTTCTGTGTATATGCGTGAAACTAGTTGCTTTATGAGCATTACCTGACGTTGACAAAGCCTGCGATATGAACGCAGCATTAACCAGCTGATAGGCCCCGGGGCAGAGAGGCTCAGTAGTCCCCCTCCTGGCCCTTATATATATATGTGTGTGTTATGTATATTGCTCCGATAGATAGATAGATGGATAGATAGATAGATTTAAGTTTTGCGTGGGGATGGGTATCGTTAAGGTTTTATCTGATACCGGTGCCCAACCGGTACTTTTGAAACGGAGCCGGGGCTTAAACGGTGCTTGAAACGGGGCTTGAAACGGTACATAAAGAATGTAAAACATACAAAGCTTGTCCAAATACTCTCTTATTTTTTATTTTTAGTAGGGCTGTCAAACAAAACTGTTTTTTTTATCTAATTAACCACAGGGTAGCTTTGAATGAATCGCCATTGCTAAATATGACCACAAAAAAAACTAAAATTTTCTGTATAAATAAAGCGACAAATCTAGATGCAGATGCTCTTTTAAAAAATTAAATATAGGAGAAATCAGTTAAGTTTTTGTTTTGAACTCCACAGTCACATTCACAATGTTTGTGTGGTCTCATATGAAAAATAATAACAAATAGAGGCAGAACTAACGAAAATATATGAATAAACTTAACATTGGGATATCAGCAGACTGTATTAAATATCACAAAAATCAAATGTATTATAGACTTAGTAATCGAATTTTGCAAATTACCTTTTTCCAAAAGTTAACACTCAGCAGATTCTCGAGTTCACCTCACCAGGAAATAAATAATCTTATTATGAAGGAGTACACAGTTACTTCACGGCTACTTCCGATAATATTTAGCAAAAATTTAAGTCCGAAAACATCACCTTAACTGAACAATTTCATATTTTTAACAAAGTTCTCTCTTTATGAAATGTACTGAATCTATACACTGACAGTGTTGGGAGTAATGCATTACAAAAGTAATGAGTTACAGGAATAGATTAGTTTTTTCAGTAACTGAGTAATGTAATTTATTACTTACAAAATATACAGCAATATATTACTATTTACACTTTCAGTAACTCAAGTTACAAATACATTTAAAATTGTTTTTCTGGCCAACTAAGGCAACAAACCAAATCAAGTTGGATACGGTAGAACAAGATCCTCCATCCTTTTCCTGTTGCTCAAAACTAAAACATCAGAGAACCAGGACGGCTGAAGAAAAGATTGACTGTATATTTAAACAGCAGCATTATTCACACTGTTTTCCTAACCATCTGTTGTAAGACTTCAGACATCGGAGTCTCATCTTTGTCAACCATCTTTGTGATGAGCACTTTTAGCACCTTCTTTTGATTAGATTTAACAAACAACATAAATATAACAGCTTTTTCTCCACCACATCTTATCATACTCTGAATGGCTTTAAGTGGACCTCTGACAGGTTCTCTCAGTGTTAACAGAGTGATCCCACCCTGAACCAGTACCTCTATAGACAGGTCAGACAGACAGAAGGCATGCAAAGACTTAATTTTAATAAAATAGTGTTAAAAATAAAGTATTTGCGGTGTGACACTTGTGTAAAATGTAAATTGAGAAGTTATGGTGATTTGAAGTCTTGTTATGTATTCAAGATATTTTGCCAAAAGTAACTTAAAGTAGTGTAACTCAGTTACATGTTTAAGACCGTAATATGTCATTCAAACATATTACATTTTTGACATTGTAACTAGTAATGTGAAATATATTACAATTTCTTTGTAACTTGCCCAACACTCTACACTGAGCCAACAGGCATAAATCAACATCAATACAGAGCATTTAAACTCTGTACCACACACCCCAAACTCTGCACTGCACACACAGCCAACACTGCCACGCACACACCGGAGTTGACAACAAATACAAATAAACTACGAAATGTGCGCTGCTTTTCAGTGTGTCAGTGAGCGAGCTATGTCCAACTTCTTTTGCTGAGAATTCTGTCAGCTTAGGAATTTTCTTTCTTACTTTTTTGTCTCGATGCTCCTTCTCACGAATCGCTTTCCTTTTCTGAGCACCGCTCTCAAATTTCTTCTGGCATTTTTCCATTTTCTTTACATCTAGAGGACCACGCCCTGAAATCATCTAAATTGTTTGATTGGTGAGCTCATGGTGCAATGGGAACTTTAGAGGCCACGTAGGTGAAGTAGGTATGTTTGCATGTTGCATGCGTGGGTTCTCTCTGGGTACTCCGGCTTCCTCCCACAGTCCCAAAATATGACTGTCAGGTTAATTGGTCTCTCTAACATTGTCCTTAGGTATGAGTGTGTGTGTGTGCATGGTTGTTTTTCCCGTCTGTCTCTGTGTTGCCCTGCGATGGACTGGCAACCTGTCCAGGGTTTACCCCGCCTCTCGCCCGTTGACAGCTGGAGATAGGCACCAGCCCGCCCGCGACCCCTTGAGAATTAAGCGGTTTAGAAAATGGATGGGTTTATAATACATCCATCCATCCATCCATCCATCATCTTACGCTTATCCGGGGTCGGGTCGCGGGGGCAGTAGCCTAAGCAGAGAGGCCCAGACTTCCCTCTCCCCGGCTACTTGGGCCAGCTCCTCGGGAGGAATCCCGAGGCAATCCCAGGCCAGCTGGGAGACATAATCCCTCCAGTGGGTCCTGGGTCTTCCCCTGGGTCTCCTCCCAGTGGGACGTGCCCAGAACACCTCACCAGGGAGGCGTCCAGGAGGCATCCTGACCAGATGCCCGAGCCACCTCAACTGGCTCCTCTCGATGTGGAGGAGCAGCGGCTCTACTCTGAGCCCCCTCCGGATGACCGGGCTTCTCACCCTATCTCTAAGGGAGAGCCCAGCCACCCTACGGAGGAAACTCATTTCAGCCGCCTGTATCCGCAATCTCGTTCTTTCGGTCATCCCCCAGCTTTCGTGACCGTAGATGAGGGTATGAACGTAGATCGACCGGTAAATTGAGAGCTTTGCCTTTCGGCTCAGCTCTCTCTTCACTACGACAGACCGGTACAGCGCCCGCATAACTGCAGACGCCTTACCAATCCGTCCATCGATCTCCCGCTCCATTTTTCCTCATTCGTGAACAAGACCCCCAGATACCTAAACTCCCCCACTTGAGGAAGGACCTCATTCCCGACCCGGAGAAGGCACTCTACCCTTTTACTCAAGACCATGGTCTCGGATTTGGAGGTGCTGATCCTCATCCCAGCTGCTTCACACTCGGCTGCGAACCGCTCCAACGAGAGCTGTAGATCACGTTCAGATGAAGCCAACAAGACCAAATCATCTGCGAAAAGTAGAGACCCGATCCTGAGGTCACCAAAACGGATCGCCTCAACACCTTGGTTGCGCCTAGAAATTCTGTCCATAAACATTATGAACAGGACCGGTGACAAAGGGCAACCTTGGCGGAGTCCACCTCTCACTGGAAATGAGTCCGACTTACTGCCGGCAATGCAAACCAGACTCTGACACCGTTCATATAGGGACCTAACAGCCCGTATCAAAGGGCCTGGTACCCCATACTCCCGGAGTACCCCCCACAGGACACCCCGAGGGACACGGTCGAACGCCTTCTCCAAGTCCACAAAGCACATGTAGACCGGTTGGGCGAACTCCCACGCACCCTCCAGGACCCTGCCGAGGGTGTAGAGCTGGTCCAGTGTTCCACGGCCAGGACGAAAACCACATTGTTCCTCCTGAATCCGAGGTTCGACAATCCGTCGGACCCTCCTCTCCAGAACCCCCGAATAGACCTTACCAGGGAGGTTCAGAAGTTTTATCCCCCTATAGTTGGAACACACTCTGTGGTCGCCCTTTTTAAAGAGGGGGACGACCACCCTGGTCTGCCAATCCAAGGGAACTGCCCCCGATGTCCACGCAATATTGCAGATCCGCGTCAACCAACACAGCCCTACAACATCCAGAGCCTTGAGGAACTCCGGCCGAATCTCATCCACCCCCGGTGCCTTGCCACCAAGGAGCTTTTTAACAACCTCGGTGACTTCAGCACCAGAGATCGGAGAGCCCGTCCCAGAGTCCTCAGACTCTGCTTCCAAACAGGAAGGCGTGTCGGTGGGATTGAGGAGGTCTTCGAAGTATTCCATCCACCGACCCAAATCATCCCACGTTTAGGTCAGCAGCACACCGCCCCCACTGTAAACAGTGTTAGTGGCAGACCGCTTCCCCCCCCTGAGACGCCGGATGGTGGTTTATAATACAGCTGACCAAATAGTAGCAGTCAGGCTGTAAAATTACTTTGACCACATATCAAAAAAACAGCAGAAAGTCTAATTTGCAATGTAATACACAGATAAATATTATTTCAAACAACAATCACATTTTTCATTAATGTTTATAACAAAGTCTGTTTTTTATTTACCTGTGAATGAGCTGTGTAACTGTTAGCCGGTCGGAGCTTCTGAGCAGTATCGCTTGCATGAACCCTTTCGGAGGCGTGGCTCAGTGAGAGAGCCTAAAAATAGGGAGTTGGACTATTTTTACCGAAAGATAGTGTAGCCCGGAAAAACTTGGTCTCATGGGACACAATAACTGGGGTTCTTAGTGTGCAGTTAATGTTATTTTATTTTTTAGAAACCATGAAATGATATTGCCCGTCTGCTCACAGACATCAATACTCAGAACAGGGATGGTCGTCAAACTTCCCACAAAAAAAAAAAAAAATGTTGTCTCAGATATAATAAAATACATATGGCAGTGGCCTCTGGCTATACAAGGAAAATAAAAGAAATTACTTTAAATTAACCCTCATTTAAATCCAGTGTAAACGTTACATGGATTATTATATAAACACTTACATTGCAAAGCAAAATCTCAGCTCACACAGGAGGCTGGAGCACACAAATGTCGGTGTTTCTCCACTCGCACAAAGAAAATAAAAGAAACTAAATTATGCAACAATCCTATAAATAAAGTGGAAACATTACTTGGATTTTCTTACGAACACTTACATTTCAGTGATATATCGAAATGGTGCCTTACAACATCGGATTTCACCTGTACACACCATAGACTGTAAAAAAGAATAGACAGCGACTCCTCACTCCTCCCCGTTTACCAGAATGACACACTTTGATGGGGGAATTCATAGCGGATTCACAGACTCCTCCTCCCCAGCTCTGACGAAGCATTTTCCTAAAAAGGGCATAGGGGCGGGATTTTCACATTAGACTCTGCCATCGCGGGGCGTGTATGGGCGCGTAGTTCGGTCGTAATCGCGCCCATTCTGCTCCCGCATCTTTAGTTCTGATGCTAAACTTGGCTAGCTAAGCTAAAGGATAATAGCCCCATGCCTAACTGCTGCCGTATCTGTGCTCCTCGGACGGTTGAAACAGGCCATACTGATGAGGAAACCATTAACTCAGTGGTTGGCTGATATGATAATATGGTAAATTTACTATTGTAAATTAAACATCTGTTTATACATGATTTGCATGTATTTTTTTAAGATTTACAACAATTTTGGCCATTGTATAGGAATAAATTGACGACACAAAAGAGCTAGGTTCGATCACCTCTTTATCTCAACTCCAACTGTATAACAGAACACATACTATAATAATACATGCAGTATTCGTTCCAAAAATCCGTACATTTTTTAGATACAAACATCCTATTGTCTGGGTGTGAGTGGAGCCTCCTGGTGGTCTAATCTGGTGTTTAATCTTCCAGAGTAAAACTGCTCCAAATGCAAACTACAACCACATAGTGCTTTTTAATTATGGATCATTAGAGGGATCATTACCAACCTTTTAAGGGTAAATTTCAAAAAGTTACAATATCATGCAAAAGTTAATTTATTTTACTAATTCCAATTAAAAGGAGAAACTAATATACAATATAGACTTATTACATGCAAAGTGAGATATTTCAAGCCTTTATTTGTTTATTTATGGAGATGTTTTTTTTCCTCTTTCTGTTCTTTACATTTTTATATTAATTCTGATTTATCCAGTAAACAAAACGAGAGAGCTATGAGCAACCAAACTACATATTTACTTGTAATTTTACATTAAAAGGAAAATGAAAAAAAAGTCTCCTATTGTAAGACGAGAAGTCTTTTATTTTCTTTTAAGCTTTACATTTTTTTTAACCACAGAAACTGTCTGAGGACAATGAAAAGCCACAATCAAATGAACAAAGTAAAACCTGAAGACAAGTGCTTTTCTGCCTTTTAAACAGCTAGGCCTCTTGATAGTCTTTCTTTGAGCTAATGATGTGCAGGATCCACTATAATACCAAATTGTCTGACAGCTAAAGCACTTGGAGCTCAAGGATTACCAGCCATTGTCCTAATTGATCTCATTATCTTCTTCCTGCTCTTAAAGCCTTTCACTCTCAAGTGTATCTTTTGATATCTTTTAAATTACCGCAATTAGGTTGAACATATCATTGCTATATATATATATATATATATATATATATATATATATATATGACTTTGCCACTAATCCTTAATTAAACACTCACTCCAAGGGTGGATGTCTATGGTTGTCTTTCAAACTGTCATAAACATAGAGTGTTGTGATTGGCCTGGCATACACATGCCTGAGCCAATGGTGGTACTGTCAGAGATTTGCGGTGTGAGGTATGGACCCAGACGCAGAAGCAAGGTGCAGAGTTCTTTATTGCTGATGAAGGGAACGAAGATAACAGGAGAAACACACAGTGGAAGGTCTGAAGTCCTGTAATGATCCGGCCGTGACTGAAGGGAAGTGGCAGGTTATAAAGAGGTGAGGTAAGGAGGATCTGGTGTGCGTGATTGAAGGCACAGGTGAGGGTGATGATGATGATGAGTGAGTGAGGGAAGCTGAGTGTGGAGTGAGGCATGACAGGTACAATGGAGCATAACTAGACCAACCTGGTCTACCCAAAGAGCTAAGATTTTGCAACTGCTACAGTCTGTTTATACATATATGAAGGTTTGCGTTAATCGAATATTTTCCATTTTTGGACGTGTTTTTAGAACGTTCAGGGAAACATTTAAAGGCAGTCCGTCAGTTTTACAGAGTATTAGTCACATCTCTGACCGGTTGGCGCAAATGTGCAGATACTTTCACCTTTACACACTGAGTTGAGTTAAATAAATCTGGGCTACTTGAGGATGTTTCAAAGGGGCACTTCATGTGAATAGATTAGATGATAACAACTGCTTGTTTTGCTGTAACTTGAGCAAAAAAGGTTCCAATCTTTTGAAATGTTTACTCATTACAATGAAAGGAATGGAAGGAAATATTTGTACGACTATTTTAACTACTGACCTATGAAACATATTAATATCAGAGTAAGTAACTGCAGCAAAGATTCTTGAGTCTGGCCCTGATCCTTGGTTAAGTGCTCACTCCTAGGTGTGGAGTCTATCTTTGTGTTTCAAAATGTCATACATATTGAGTGTTGTGTTTGACCTGGCTTACACTTACCCAAGCCAATGGTAGACCTGCAGAGACGCCAATAATTTAACCAAATATTTTCTGTATTTGGCCATTTTTTTTAGAATGCTGACAGAAACATTTGAAGGCTGTCTGTCATTTTTACAGAATAATAGTCACATCTCTGACTAGTTGGTGCAAATGTGCTGTTACTTTCAACTGTATGCACGGAGTCCAGGTAAATAAATCAACTTTAAAAAGAAATCCTTATATTCAATGCATCTCACTGACCGGGAGCTGACTGCACGTAAAATAGTTACTAAGACTTCGGAGCGTGACTAGCCCCTGCAGCTTGTTAGACACACTTCAAAGAGCCCAAAGTGGGCCAAACACTGGCTCCTGCTGCTGTGTATTCTTGCACACTCTCCTCAAATAATTTATGGGTCATAACACTGAGAGTCTTTTCGACTTCTGATCACTTCAATTGGAGGAATGTTTCCTCATTTTAGAACTTTGGCTGAAGTTCGCAATCTCCAGTTTGGCAACAGAGCATGGAATCAGAAGAACATATAAAACTGCCCATGCGAAGTTATCCGTCTAAGATTAAAATCCAAAAGCTAATAACCTCTGCAGCAACCCCCTGTATTTGATTTGTGGGGGTGCGTTTCGGTACAATGTAGAGCAGGAACTGCTGCAGGTATACATATTTATTTAAAGTGGTCGTTAAATTTCATTTTTATATGTAGTTGTCTGTTAAGCTGGCTTTAATTATCATTCTGCTGGAGATAGGCCCCAACACCCCCGTCCCACCCTCACACCCACAAACATCTCATGAATTATACCAAATTTTGCCTAGTACTTCACACATATTCCGAAAATACCTTTCCAGAAACACATGCAATTTGGATATTATTTGCAAAATCATCTAAATGCTTCAAGATAATTATCTCCAAACATTGTGAATCTTGTACAAAAAAACTTTAGAAGAGGATGGTAATAAACTAATAAAAGTTATGTATTTTTGTTTTTCTGTGTACCACTAATATCATGATGATGTGCTAAAAATTTTTACTTCTTTCTCTAGTCTGCATATACTTTATGTTTTCAAGAGGCCCAGCAATTACTGAACACAGATTTCTAATTCAGTAAATATAGCAGCATACGGAGGAGTTTTTCTTTTTCTGCTGTGGCTGTGAGACAAGTACTGTCAGAAAGCTGTCCACAACATGTCATTGCCTTTTTTCACACTTCTTTCAATCGATTGGTGGAAAGAAAAATAATCTTTACTTGGTGCCAAAGACCTTTAAGGCAGTAGTAAAAACACCCTTTTTGCTTTATACCACCTATGTGAAAGTAAATATTACCACTGAAAGCTACCTGCCATTACTGGGCTACTTGAGGATGTTTCAAAGGGGTACTTCATGTGGAGGGTCTCAGATTGTGACTATTCACTATAATTACACAAGATAGGACCTTCAAATATGTGACATTTAAGGGTTGTCTTTAAGTTTAAGGGCACAGTCTTTCAGTTAGAACTTGTAGCTTTTTCTGCTGTTTCCCTGTGACTTTATATACTGAACACCTCTCTTTCAGCCATTCTAACAACTGCACATTGTTTTGCTGCAACTTGAGCAAAAAATTTTCCAATCTAATCAAATGTGTTCACATTACAAGGAAAGGAATGAAAAGACATGCTTGTAAGACTAATTTGACTACTGACCTATGGAACATAATCCTTATATCAGAGCAAGTAACTCTCACAAAGATTCTGGAGGTCAGCTTCCTTTTAATTTGGATTTAACCATTAGTCTACAAAAAATGTCACAATAAGAAAACATTGAGTACAAAATGTAGTATGCAAAATTTGATCATATGTGTTAAATGTCATGTATGATGGCATATTGAAAATCGCACGATTACAGGATGTGAAGGCTGGATAATTGGGCACCTTTTGAGGAACATCAAAGCCCTTGTATATGTTGGAAGTATGTGTGACCTTTGAGGACCTCTGAGACAAAGAGTTTTATTGCAGACTATAAAACCATAAAATTCAGGATGGACTCACAGGACAGACCTCGGATCTTGTGATGTAGGAGCAGGACAATGGTCAATACACTAACCAGCTTTTGGTTTAGGACTGTGTCAATAAAGCCTGGGAGAATTAACTTTTGACGTGGATCCAGGAGAAAAGACACGTCCCTTGTGACTGCATGATTTTGGGACGGACCAATCATTGTTAACACACTGTTTAAAACGTTCTGATTGGAGCAGATTAATCCTGGGAGGTTTTGGACGTTTATAAAAGTTATGACACGGAAACCATTCTTCGTCAGAAATCTTGTCTGGCCCAGAGAAACTAGGGCATCTTTCTCTGTAAACCTGCATATTTGTTAATCTGTTCAAAATAAAAGTGAGAACTGGAAATTGGCTCAATTTTGTCTCTGCTTGAACATGCACTGAATCGATTTTGATAATATTTAATTCAACAAAAATAAAACATGAAAATTAAGAAATCACTAAAATAAATGCATCAGTTTGATAAGGTTGTGGAAAACTCATTCATTATGATTACATTATTGGCTCTTTCTGAAATGTATAAGATAATCTTATAATGTATATTTTTATTACAACTGAAAAGCTGCAGGTAATTCTTGTCAAAGTGGTAGTCCGGAGAATTTTTTAAAATCCAAGATACCAAAGCCCCTCCCAAAACAACCCCCTAGCCCCATCTCTACAATTGGTGCAATTCCCTTGTGATTTCACAGCATCACATTGTGTACATTATTAATAAAATGTATTGATTTGCTTTGTTGAATAAATGACTGTCTTACGCCGTTCAACAAAAATGTCCCCAAAGCTGCATCAGTTTTGAAGTCCTTTAAGATTTGATGGTATTTCCATCGTTGAAACGCATCTCTGATGTAAATCCTACTCCACTCTCTAAGGCGTTTTCTTTGTTATTCTTTATGACGTTGATGTATCCCTTAGTAGCCGGAGAATGGCTGACTTTTTAGAAGAAGTTTGCTCTGACTTCTCCATGACTGTTCTCTGTACTTTTAAGGACACAATGTCTTGTCACTTGGGTGGCACCCTCAAAGGTACCATTTTGTACCCATAACTGTAGGTAGCTATTTATACCCCTGTAGTCTGTACATTTTTTCAGTGCTACATTGACAGGCAATCATTATTGACTTGACGTGATTGACACATCATCTGACCACAATGTAGCCAATAGTCGCTCTTTTTTTTTATTTGTTTGTTTAAAAAAACTATAAAAATAAAGCAAAAAAAGAAATATTAACAATAAAACTATGAAGTCAATCTAGCTTATAAATCTACCCTATACAAGAAATCGTACAAAAATCTACTTTTTAGTACTGAGAAACATGTTTGCACCATTGAGACAATAGATATGTACAGATATTTACCCTGAGGTCCAATATTTGTCCTTAGACTGTGTTAATTTATTTTTTGTACCTTGGGACACAGTTATATACACTACCTGTGCTGTATATCCCTATTTCTGACAGTGTATGGCAACTGCAAGAAACCAAGCAGCTTGTGCATGCAGCCCCATCTTCACAAGTTTGCATGATGATGTGCAAAAAAATTGATTGACAGACGACAATGCAAATTAAATTGGCTAAAACAAAATTGCTGGTCAGTGTAAATTACATATGGTTTTATGGGAGGAAAAATGAGCTTAAGAAGAATAACAAATGTTGTAGAGCACCACTCATATATCGTACTATAGAACGGAACTATCATTTGAAAGATTTAGAAAACTTTGATACATAAATAAATTCTGCCGCTTTGAGACCTGCCAATGAGCATACAGGCCATAACAGACAGTAGAACTGATCCATCCTTCAACAGACTTCAAGCAGCTCAGGACACTAAAGTTAACAGGTGTTTATTGTTAACATTAGTACTGTAGTAGTTCAGGCATCAGGCCAAAATAGCAAACAAAACACAATTACTTGGAAAATGTAAACTTACTTAAAAACAAAACAAAAGTTAAAATTATAAACTCAAGTATGTATTGCACTTCTTTTGGATTCAGTATGTTATGTTTGTGTTGACATGAATGTGGTTACAGTTTTGATACGTTTTCCTTAGTGATTTTTGTTATGGCTTAACTTTTACAAAACTGGGTCCGCTTGAAGAGAAATATTATATTTTATTGCTGAATGACATGAAATTATCTTGAAAAGGAAAAACGTAAAAAAAAATGAGGAGATTTGCGCTCATCACTTTAAGGCTGTTTTCACACCAGGACCGTACCTAACTGAGTTTTGGGTGCAAACACGGCACGGCTGGACTAGTGTGAACACGCCACACGCATTCGTAGTCGATGTAACTCCCCCGCTCTCGGAGCTGACAGAGATGTGGGTCTCGCAGATGTGCTGTAGAGATATCCATCCTCCCGCGCTGTTCCACGACAGATTCGTTGCATTCGTTTTCAGGATAGAATGCCTCGTTTTGAAATTTAACATATTCCTGACATTGAAACAGATAAAATATGTACAATGCCAAGCAGTATCAGGGGCAAACGCCGTTGCTGTTTGTTCTCCATGGTTCACGTGTGTTCTGTTTACATCTCAGCCAGGCTTCTTTTCCTGTTGGGATAAGTGTCAACTTCCGTCTAGTTGCCATGGATACACAATGTTCAGCTCTCTAGAGCGACGACTTTGGTGCGATGACAAAAAGCATATGTGAAAGGAGCCGTAGCCTACTTGTAGAAAATTGAAACAACTGTAAACTTTTTACTTCTGGAGCGGTGCCTGGCTCGATCCAAATACGTGTGAAAACAGCCTTATTCTTATATTCGGAATTCCCATGCAGCCTGATTTATTTGGCTTAAGCCAGCTCATTGAAGAATGTCTAATGTGTACCAATTTTCTTTTTGTGTTTCTCTCCAGGAAACTGAAATCCTGAACACAGCTGTCCTCACTGGACGCACAGTGGCTGTTCCTGTTAAGGTGGTCACTGTAGGGACAGATGGTGCTGTGTCAGATGTTACGGAATCAGTGGAGTGCAAGTCAACAGATGAAAAGGTTATCAAGGTTAGTGGGTTGTGATGCTCCTGGTTTCACCTTGGCTGTTTTTAGGGGTTTTGTTAATACTGAAGGATTTTTTTAAGAGACAATCAGCCAGACTTTGTCATAGGCAATTTGTAAAAATGTCATTTTTTTTGTAATTGACTAAAATGTTACAGATTACACAATTTGACGGATAAGGTTTTTTACTCATACACAGTGATTGCCACAAGTTGTTTTTTTTATAAAGATGACTAATGTATAGTTAATGTTTCAGCAAATAACTTTAAAACTGATGTTTCACACTTTCTTCAGGTTCAGTTTAGTAAAAAAAAAAAAGAATTTGTAGCACTCTCTTAACAATGACATGAATGAAGAAACAATTTAAGTGTCTGACTTGTTGTCATTATGCATTATCTTTGTTCATATGCTGTTTTATTCTGGAATAAGCTGTCTCAGCACCCAGGAATAAGCTAAAAGAATGTGCATTTTTAGAAGAGAATCATATTTTTTAAAAGTTTGTCAGACAAGATTTCATGATTACACATGCACTAACACAAAACCCCAATGTAAATTCAGTCATTTTAAACCACAGGGATGTCCAAAGTAACAAAGGAGGCACTGTTACGAGAAGAGAACTGAATCTATCATTGGGTTTGTTTGACCACTAGCTACAGTTAGTACGTCAGTCAATAAGAGGCTCAGCTAAGCACAAAAAGTCTGAATTGATTTTACACCCTCTTAAATAGCCACATAAGAAAACAAGACTTTTGTGGATAGTTTTGTTTCAGTGTGTGATTCGGCTGATATTGATAATCCAAGAAACTTCAGAAACAGTCATATGTGAACTTAAACTCTACACATATATTCAATGTAACTATAGAACATTCACAAAGCAACTGAAAAGAAGTTAATTCTTTAAAAAAAACAGCTAGTTACATTTTCAATTTCAATTGCAAAAGTCTTTAATCTGACAACATCGACTTCAGATGAAGTCCTCAGAAACAATGATTTGTTCTGCAAAATAAGCACAGTAGTAGCTATGACTTCAGTAAAACTATACTTAGCTGTACATATTGTGTGAAAACTACATCTTGCATATACTTTCCTTTTTAATGGGAACTAGCACATTTTAAAAACTCAATCTGATTTCCACTGGTTGATAAAGTAGCTACCTAAGCTGAAAAACAATAACTGCTTTCAAAATATAAGCAGCATAATTTTTACTATCTAAATAAAGAAATAATTAGCTTGTGATTTTAGAAAACTAATTTATAGAGGATACGACTAATGATTTTGACTGGCTTATCTCAAATTGTCATGATGAATTCTGTCTCCGAAAAAAAATGGTTAATTCCAGGTTTGAGAACTAAGCATCCTCATAAACTATAATGTATTTTTGTACATATGCTGAGTTATGATTGCTTGCAACCCCTACAAATACCATAAAATAATAACTAATTACAACACAAAAAATAGATTCTATGCCAGCATGTCTTGTTTTAGTATACAATGCCACTTCTCTTTTTAAAAATAAATTAAAAATCCTTCTGAACTTACTGCTAAATGGTTATGAAAAAATCAGCGTCCCAACTATTCCTTGCAAGTAGTAATCAGAAGATAAGTGAAACCTACTCCAAGTCAAGAAAAAAAATTGAGAGACCTCCAGAAAGCCCAAAAACCTGTGCTCAGTGGAAGTATTTAGAAAGGCATAAAAAAACGGTTCTGTAATAGTAATAATTTCAAATAAATATTTTATAAACATTTTGTGTTTAAGAGCAAGTAAAATTTCTAATGTGATGCCACCCAGAAAAAGGTCACTGGAGATACAAGTTTCCTTGCTCTCCTCGCACTCCAGCATCAAGAGTCAAGGCAGTGACTTAAGTCCTGTGCACTGCCATCTCTATGATGTTGCATGGAGAATAACCACCAAACACTGACAACAACATAACTCAAAGGATAACTACAGAGCACAGCTACATTTGGAACACAAACTATGATATAAAACAGAGATCTTCAACGATTAACACAAACACAATATCCATAAGTCTTTGTGGCGTACAACCGTGCCCAACTCTTTTCCTTTTTTTTCTTCTTTTTTTTAAAGGTGGCCTTTATTTTGGTCCCTTTTCAATTATGTTCCCGTTACATGTTCTCTGAAAGATCGACCAATATTGCACATCCATAATTATTAAAATGGATAATAACATAAATAAGAAGTGTAATTTGAAAGAAAAATAGACTTTTATAAATATATATATATATATATATATATATATATATATATATATATATATATACACTACCGTTCAAAAGTTTGGGGTCACCCAAACAATTTTGTGTTTTCCATGAAAAGTCACACTTATTCACCACCATACGTTGTGAAATGAATAAAAAATAGAGTCAAGACATTGACAAGGTTAGAAATAATGATTTTTATTTGAAATAAGATTGTTTTTACATCAAACTTTGCTTTCATCAAAGAATCCTCCATTTGCAGCAATTACAGCATTGCAGACCTTTGGCATTCTAGCTGTTAATTTGTTGAGGTAATCTGGAGAAATTGCACCCCACGCTTCTAGAAGCAGCTCCCACAATTTGGATTGGTTGGATGGGCACTTCTTGCGTACCATACGGTCAAGCTGCTCCCACAACAGCTCAACGGGGTTCAAATCAGGTGACTGCGCTGGCCACTCCATTACCGATAGAATACCAGCTGCCTGCTTCTTCTCTAAATAGTTCTTGCACAATTTCGAGGTGTGTTTTGGGTCATTGTCCTGTTGTAGGATGAAATTGGCTCCAATCAAGCGCTGTCCACTGGGTATGGCATGGCGTTGCAAAATGGAGTGATAGCCTTCCTTATTCAGAATCCCTTTTACCCTGTACAAATCTCCCACCTTACCAGCACCAAAGCAACCCCAGACCATCACATTACCTCCACCATGCTTAACAGATGGCGTCAGGCATTCTTCCAGCATCTTTTCAGTTGTTCTGCGTCTCACAAACGTTCTTCTTTGTGATCCAAACACCTCAAACTTGGATTCATCCGTCCACAGCACTTTTTTCCAGTCTTCCTCTGTCCAATGTCTGTGTTCTTTTGCCCATCTTAATCTTTTTCTTTTATTGGCCAGTCTCAGATATGGCTTTTTCTTTGCCACTCTGCCCTGAAGCCCAGAATCCCGCAGCCGCCTCTTCACTGTAGATGTTGACACTGGTGTTTTGCGGGTACTATTTAATGAAGATGCCAGTTGGGGACCTGTGAGGCGTCTGTTTCTCAAACTAGAGACTCTAATGTACTTATCTTCTTGCTCAGTTGTGCAACGCGGCCTCCCACTTCTTTTTTTACTCTGGTTAGAGCCTGTTTGTGCTGTCCTCTGAAGGGAGTAGTACACACCGTTGTAGGAAATCTTCAATTTCTTGGCAATTTCTCGCATGGAATAGCCTTCATGTCTAAGAACAAGAATAGACTGTCGAGTTTCAGATGAAAGTTCTCTCTTTCTGGCCATTTTGAGCGTTTAATTGACCCCACAAATGTGAAGCTCCAGAAACTCAATCTGCTCAAAGGAAGGTCAGTTTTGTAGCTTCTGTACCGAGCTAAACTGTTTTCAGATGTGTGAACATGATTGCACAAGGGTTTTCTAATCATCAATTAGCCTTCTGAGCCAATGAGCAAACACATTGTACCATTAGAACACTGGAGTGATAGTTGCTGGAAATGGGCCTCTATACACCTATGTAGA
This sequence comes from Apricaphanius iberus, assembly GCA_028564705.1. NCBI lineage: Eukaryota > Metazoa > Chordata > Actinopteri > Cyprinodontiformes > Aphaniidae > Apricaphanius > Apricaphanius iberus. Next base: position 586,715 of record JAPXFQ010001286.1, read on the forward strand.
TATTGCACCAAAAACCAGACATTTGCAGCTAGAATAGTCATTTACCACATTAGCAATGTATAGCGTGTGTTTCTTTAAAGTTAAGACTAGTTTAAAGTTATCTTCATTGAAAAGTACAGTGCTTTTCCTTCAAAAATAAGGACATTTCAATGTGACCCCAAACTTTTGAACGGTAGTGTATATATATATATATATATATATATATATATATATTGTGATAAATATGTAGTTTATATGATCAAAGAGAAAATAAGTGACAAGACACATTTCTCAGAGGGTTTCATTATCCACAGAAATGGTACCATACATTGTGATGCAGACCTTGTGTGCTAGGGACTGGTGCTCCAACAGCTTACACGTTTGCTTTTGGGAGCAAGTAGCACCCCATGTTTTAAAAATAATATCAAAGGAATCTCAGATTAACACAGTTTTTGATCTTATTGAATCTTGGCAATCCATGCTTTATTTAGACTTTGAGAGTAAAATCTCTTTCTCAATCAGAATGGATTCGCTTTAGGTCACTGTTAGATGTGTCTACACAAAAATGAACGCTGAGCCTTATTAGATTTCTCCCTGTTTTATTCAGTCACTAAAAAGTCTGAAAATCATTTAGCAATGATTTACTTTATCTTCCAAAAGTGGTACACTGAGTTCTGAAGACGTAGAGCAGAATCATTCATTCTACAATCAGCAAAAAATGTATCTGAGCCAGTGTTATTAATGTGTTAGGATATTTTTTTATAATTCTGCAGCATTAAATTACTTATTTCAGTTTTTTTTATACATTTCCTGTTTCTAAATATTATTTGTTATTATTTTGGTTCTTTCTTCAGACCACACTCTCTTAAGCTGTCCACCTATGTGAATATACTCAGATTACTCTTTTATGAGTAATATTTCAAAAACCTTTTTTGCTAATTGCACAAAATTAAAATGTATTTCATATCATTGGAGGTCAATATGAACAAAGAGATTAAAATTTACTGTGATGTAAACACAAAACTCTAAACTAAAACAGATTCTTCACAAATCTACTGTGTGTTCTGACTTTGCAAGTGGTCTTACTTTTTGCTTATCATCCATTTTTGAAATTTTATTAAATTTTAATGATAATATAGCAAGCTCTTACTTTATTGAGCACGTTGCATCCAAGAAGATTCTTAAGGCTTTCAAGTACTTTTTACAATGTAACTTCAGAAGAGATCAAGACAAACTCAGTCGAGTATTTTTTTTATTTTTTTATCGAAGATACAAAGAGATTGCTCTTTTTTGGTCCTGATGGATAAAAAAACTATGCTTAGGTCAGTTATTCTTTCATAGTAGTGAATAAAAGTGTTGTATTTTTTTTCCTCTTTAAGGCAGCATGCTGTAAGAACACTAATTAAGTATTTTATTTAATACATAAAAGTAAACACTAATGTTTTACCTACATAGTCACTTAACAACCAAGTGTTTAAGTTGTTTTAAACATATCTGTATTCTTTTATAATACAGCCCAAAACAGAACATACATAGAAAAATAGGATTGGGTCTAGAGCTGAACACTGAGAAACTCCTTAATTCATGTTGGTAACAATGAGGAAATATGTTATGAACCTTAACAAATTCTGTAAAACAGATATGCCCTAAACTATTTAAAAATTGTCCTTAATTATTTATTAAAAGACTTTTATCCTTGACTTGGATCACATGATTTAGACTATTTGGGGCAAACTGTGTCAAAGGCTGCCTTTAGACTTAACAGAATCAGCATGGTAACAAAACCGTTATTAGAGGCAATAGACTTTTTTTCTCAGTTTGACCAAAGGCTCTAAGGTCTATGGTTATTATTATCTGAAGCTGTAGTGAAACTCTTCAGATATCTTCTCTGAGTATTGGTTGGGTAATCCATACTGCAACACTTCCTGTTGTGACTGTGTCATTTCCTGTTCTCACTGGTGAGCTCTGCAGAGCTGTTTGGTGCTCAGACTCTCTTTGATTGATCTATTTTTCTCTATGTTGAGGTCTTTCTAAATAATTTTAACACAGAAGCATGCTGCAACACTCATTTCCAGTTGGTGTCATTTACGTTTTGGGAACCCTTTGTGTTCCACACGATTTTTCTTGTGGTGGTAAGTAGTGTTGGGAAAAATTAAGCCCCATGAACCAGTGAGGCTTTCCAACACGCTGCCATCTGTTGTGTAATTAAACATATTACAGGCTATGTCAAATACTGTAGCCCCTCATGTCAATCCTTTTGTAGGTTAAGTCAATAAAATATACATACACACACATTATATCAGAGGTTGCGCTACACATTCTTTTTGACTGTCTTTTTTTTTTCTGACAGGCAGGGTCTAAAAAATCTGGTCAAAAACTACTTTTATCCATCAATTTATTTATTTATTTTTTGAGGGGGGACATGTCTGTCTTCAGCAATTGTCTGACGAGTTAATAGCTATTCAACAGTATTTATTAAGTAGTCTGAAAGGAATCCACATAGGAAATGGAACGCTTCCACTTATAAGAATACCTGATGCAGTTCCTGCACGGCATGGAACGCAAATGCTCACTTTTTTTTTGAGGGGAGGTAATCTAATAGTCAGATTGTTGGTGAAGTTGTTGGATTTTTGCCTCAGTCAGAATAGATCACCACTCATGTGGATTTAGCTGTTGATATGCAGGCAGAATCTGCCCTTTGCTCTCACACTGGGGACTGCAATTAATTAATCACATCAGACAGAAAGTTTTAACATGACGAAACATTTGTCCTATTGTAGGGACCAGAAGTCGAAGATGCTCAGAACGAGCCATTTCCTGGCCTGTAATCTCGCGGAGGAAAGACTGCAGCTAAAGCAACAGTTGGCGCCCAGAACACCTATCTTTGGCTCACATTGTTGTCTATGGAGCACGTCTAAGCTAATATTTGTGATAATTCCAAAAGTTCAATGGAATCCAAACAGTGCAGACACAAACCTGTTTCTACAGTTTTCTCCTATACTGATTTATTTTCTGAGAGAGAAAAATCATGTTTGGGAGAATGGTAATGATTTTATTTTTAATTGAATTTATTTTACTTATCAAAAATCCCATAAAGTCTTCACTACTGAGAGAAGGGGGAATGTTTGGCTCAACAGAGCTGTGACTCTGAAAGTTTGGAAACTGTACTAAAAAGGATTGTTTTTATTTACCTCTATGAATTATGAAAAATATGCTGTTCTAGCTTATCGAAGGGTCTTTTTATAAAGATGTAGACTATTTTTTCAGGTTAAATATGAATCCTCTAATTGTGTAGAGTACCATTATCTCTCCAGTTTCCTAGAATTTGTCTTTAAAGTATGCAACTCTGCATTAAACCAGGTAGCCAACCTCCTATAGCTGATTACCTTATTTTTTAAGGGTTTTACACTGTCTAAGGGCAGAAACATTGAGGAAGTAAAGCTTTGAACCAGACCATCAATTAATGACGGGTAATTGATGGTCAGATTCTTTAAAACTTGTTACATCATTGTCTGATAAAGTTATACTGTAAGGAAATTTTCTTCAGGTTTGAGAAAGTCAGGTAAAGTAAATTCAAAAGTTATCAAAAATGGCCAGATAGAAATTGGTTATTTAGGAGGACTGTTACTTCCTCACATTCAATGCTGTATGTCAGTAAAACGTCTAAAGTGTGATGACCCAAGTATATGGGTCCCTTCACATTCTGAGTAAAGCCAATTGAGTCTAAAATAACATTAAAGGCTGCAGTTAAGCTATCAGTTTCAGTGTCCACGTGAATATTGAAATCCCCTGCTATAATTACCATGTCAGTGTTTTAAAGTGTAACTGAACACCATGAAAAAGCATCATCCCACTCCCAGGCAACATTGAAAATGTGGGCAGGACCAGGAGGCATGAAGGGGTATGGCCAAGTGTGGAGGACAGTAAAGGGAGAAATGAGCTCTCTTCTCTGCCATCCACCATACGTAAAGAGAGGCTCAGTTCAAGCCTTTGGCTCAGGGTGCTGAGTCAGCGCTGCCTGAAGCCAGCAGCATGTATAGTAGCAAACAAGCAAAGAGAGCCTAGTGCTAGCATCGATGCTAAGTAGCTTCGGAGGGAACTACCTCAGCTTTTGTTTCCTTATTCACAGTGTGTTTAAAACATAGGTTATAACTTATGATTTTAAACCACTTCGATGTTGTGGTCTTCCAAAGTGCGATATATGGATTTCAGCTTCCTCTGTTTCTCTCAGTATGCTTCTGTGTGCGCACGTAGCACACAAGATAAGCAATTTCAAGACGGGGCGGGGTGAGCGTATCTGAGAGAGGGAGGGCGTCTCTGAAACCATGCCTGTGACGTAGGCATGTACCAGTCTCAGCCAATCAGAAAAAGCAAATGCAGTACCACACAATGACCATTAAATGCAGCACTAAGATGTTTTTAGACCAACATTTTTTGAATTTAACAAGTTTACACGGAAATGTCAAATATATGCCCTTAAACTGAAGTATTGCATTAGTAAATGCCCATTTATACAGTTTATAAGCAAAAATTTGTGGTTTTGGGGTTTAATTACACTTTAATAATAAATCAGATAAAACATTTGAGATCTGATCCAAAAATGTAGAGTAAGGGCCTGGTGGACGATACAAAATCACAAACAAAAGTGGTTATAATGTTTTGCAGCTTAGATGAGGAAAACTAAGGATTAGATGTTCTGAAAGAACTGTAGCTATTAATTGGTCTAGGATGAATTTGTAAATACGAATGAAAAATGGTCCCAAGTCCTCCTCCTCGGCTAGCACTTCTAGGAATGTGGACATTTCAATAATTGGAAGGAGTTGACTCATATTTACAAAATCCTCCAGTTGTAGCCAGACATAACAGAAAGACTAGAGAATGGTCTGTAATTACATTTAACTTAAGGATCAAGGGTTGTATTTTAACAAAGGTTAAGTAACTGCTCATTTAAAGCTTTGATAAGTTCAAAGAGAAAAGATGACCTGAAAAGTGGGTCTTTAAAAAGTTGAGTTGATGTAGAGTTTAACATACAAGTTGAATGTTTAAAAATCACAAAATGTGTCAACAAGTGAAAAAATTAATGGTAAACAGTGGATGTCATACTTTTCTTAAGCTAGATCATCAGTCACTAAAATCGTGTCAGCTGCGGGGGAGACAATAATATTCTCTTTACCTGTAAAAAAGTTAATAAAATCATGCTCCCAAAACACAGGAAATACAGAATACACGATGCTAAAAAGAAAGCTGATGATTGTATCTTTCTTAACTAGAAATGGTGAGACGGTCTTGTCTGAGAATTAGCATTTCTATAAATTATAAAATAAATTTTTCTAAGATTAATAAAAAACTTCTGACCTGGAACTACTCCCTTCTCTTTCTTATTTTGTTTTTAAGGCTTTTTAAATTAACATTATAGCATGGTATTTTCCTGTTGCAAACTTTCTTTTTGAACTAATTTTAAAGCGGGTTAAATGTAATTTATTCTTACTGGGTTCATAGAGATATTTTTAATATAGATTTGCCCACAATCCCCTGTGCTGTACAGCGCGTTTATCAACACCTTAATTTAGCTTTAGTCAATTATCTTAAAGTCATTGATTCTTTCATCCATTTATGCCATTGTAGTGATCGGTAGGGTACAGGACTGGCACACTTAGACAAACTTAATAATTTCCATAGTGAAGTGACACAAATGTGTGTGTGTGAGTGAGTGTGTGCTACCACTTATAAAAGACATTACAGAGATAAGTCAAGTTTCACTTTTTTGTACAGCAGAATATGGCATGATCCCAGTTCATTCTCTAAAGCTATAATCTACAAAACCCTTTATAGGAAAAAAAAAACAGATGCATCCAGAGTGGTGCGGTAAAGCAGAAGAAATGTCAAAAATGCTCTGAGAGCCTTTAACAAGAGTGAACAAGTGAACAAGAGTGGGGATAAATAATATTCACTTAAAAAGAAAAAAAATGACAGAAGAGGCTCAAAATGTTTAATTGAAGACTTAACTGGGTTCCAAATATGTATAACAATATGCTGCATGTTTGGTATTTTCATCCACAGAAATCCCCAGTTTCAAAAGCAATACAGTTTGAATTTTGTAAAATGTTGCACTGTCAAGAGATAAATTAAAAATTTTGGATTAAATAATTATGATCTATAATTAGTTAATTAATCTCCATTTATATCTCACCCAATAATTGCTGAGAGACACCCTCATCTTGAAGTATTTTCATTTAAATTAATTGCAATATCGTGGCAGAACAAAGGTATGACAAAAATAGTAACTTTATAAAGTCATTCATTTTTTTGGAGTTGCAGTTGCTCTCCCAGCCAATTCAATTTCTCTGTTTTTGAGACTAGTGCCAAGTGCTGCTTGCAACTTCGGCTTCAAGTATGTGTGATGTTTAGCATTCTGGACTCAATGGGGTAAATATCTGCAATTAGTGAGACCAGCTGGAGGTGGAGGCTGCTGCTCAGTGAGAGTAACAACGATACATGCTTCTTCCAGGGGTCTCCAAGAACCCAAGAAAAAGTCACTAGATTTGTTGCTAGTCACTTTTTGGAAGAAAAGAAAATCGCTAGAGGCCAAAAACTTGTTAACCATAGCAAAAAAGTCGCTACGTTGGCAAAACTGTCTGTAACACCTTTCCCTCGCTTCCACAATAGAAGCTTCCACTCATGATAAGCAGGCCTATAGACAGCTAATCGATGCTAACTTTAGAGAGACTCTTTCTTGCGACTCTAACGCCCCTCAGACGGCCTAAACCATAGACTTTGCATGTAATCTTGCACTCTTGACATTGACGTTTTAGGTGGTGTGAACGCACCATTACAAGTCATTTTGATTCTGTATATTCTGTACACCTCAGACTTCTAGTATGAAACAAAATCATGTAATCTGCTGAAATACTCAGATGTAACTTCTTCAGAACTGCCCTACAGACCGCTACATGAGCTACAGCCCATTGCCATCAGCATTTAGAAAGGAAATGTGTATTAGATTTACATGTAATTGGGGATTAATAAAGAACATTTAAATTGAAGTCAAAACGATTATATTTTCATTAAATTATCCATATATAGAATTTTAGATATTAACAGAGAGCACAAAAATGTGTTACATGTGTTTTTGTGCAAAGACTGAATATAATAATTTATTTTTGTGGTGTCTGATAAGCTTATGCTTTTACTGTTGGCTGCTTAAGTGATGTGCTGAGGCTTCTAACAAATCCAATTTAATAAATCAATTGGTTCATTCCATCTTGTACATTTGTTGATCTATATGAAATAATATGCATATCTAGTCCTTCGCAAAAACTTTAAAGGAGTGATATTTTATTTACACAAAGGCCCATTTTTGCCAAAGGCCTTTCAAAGATTCTCTTTGGAGTTTGAATCTTTTGTTCTTTTTTTTAACTGATTTTTTGTCTAATATGGAGCCATATTCTAAGGTCTACTCAACCAAACGAAAATAAGTAAATTGGATAAATAGCACAGGGAAGGTGTATCTTCAGAAAAGGATATAGAGATCCTGCAAAGACCAAATGTTCAGCCATAAGATCCATAAATTGCACTTCTTTTCTCTTTCAAACTATGTTATCCATCCATCCATCCATCCATCCATCCATCCATGTTATCTGTCCTATTTTTCTCACATCTAATAATAATACATCTTTCTTTTTAATTAATTTCATTGCTTTTTTCAATTGCTCTGTTTTTATTTTTCATAATAATAATCATAATCATTTTTACATAAATGTTCTTTTATGCTGCAATTACTAATTGTTTAAATAACTGTTGTTGCTAAATGTTTTAATTGATTCTTGTGTTTTTTATATTCTTTGTTTTATATTCTTTGTCTTTTGTAAAGCACCTTGAATTACCTTGCGTTGAAAGAATGCTATGTAAAAAAAATGTCATCCCTTGCCTAGTAATAATTAGGGATGTCCGATATTATTGGCCTGAAGTCATTATCGGACGATATTAGCATTAAAATTTAATATCGGAAATTATTGGTATCGGTTTTTATTTTTTTAATAAGATGAGTTTTTCACACCATACACATATTATATAGCAAACTCTTCAGCTACTTATTTTCTCTCTCAGAATGTAAAAATATGACAGATTTGAGGTTTAGTTTTTGAGATATTATTTGTTTGAGATAACTTTCAATATATCAAAAGGCTTGTTCTGGGCCAACCTTGACCGTCTATCGGGCGCACTTGGTGACGTCATCAGCCACAAAGGTATAATGTTGTTTACATTTTCTAAAAGTAAAATTTGTCCTGAGTGGTGGGCCTTTGTCACTATTATCTGTGTGAGAAAATGTTCCAGCTACTTTTGAAGGCAAAATAAAAATTGCACATTTTTTAATTGCCTAACTAAAATTGTAGTACTTATTACATTTTCTATCTTTTTAAAACTCAAGTATACATGATACAAGATATCTATTGTGGTTACCTAAAAGGGTTTAGTAGTTTTTGTTTTTTATGAGGGAGGGTCCCCACATATCGGTATCGGTTTATATCGATATCGGAAATTATGAGTTAGGTTATATCAGTATATCGGATATCGGTAGAAAAGCCAATATCGAACATCCCTAATAATAATAGATTGTATTTATATGGCGTTTTTAAACACCATCCAAGCACTTTACAATTCAATTATTGTATAATTAATGTTCTCAGTCTCCTTTTCCATCTACAGTCTTGCCCATTGGTTATGAAGAAATATTTAAGTATTGTAATACAAACAGTTAACAGTTGTCCTATTTTTCTCAAATTATTGGTGACTGCCTTTACTGTGCCATGGAGTAATAACTTATAAAATTAAATATTTTGAAAAGATGATTATCAGCAAATGAGGAAAATGAATTTTAGTTCATGTAGCAATCTTCTCTGCTGCTGTCCTCTGATCTTATTTCTCCTCCCTGACTCTGATTTTTATATTGTGACAATAAAGGTATACAATTGTTAAGATCAACATTTTAATACAGAATTAGGATGAGCAGCATTGAAATTACTGTGGAAATTAGCCTCAAAGACCTTTTTGTCTCAATTTTTTCCCCCAGCCATTTCCCAGCCATTTATATTCTCTTTTCACCTGTGCAGACCATCCCTGACCCTGCTTTGTCTTTTTGACAGTAAATATTTATTTAAAATATTAGGAAAGCAATGGTGAGCACAAGTTTGGCACAAAAACGTAAGAGGATTGGGTTTATTCCTAGCTTGAACTGATTAGTAAGGGATGTAAAATAGTCAAAATTGGTATTGGTAGCCATCATGAAATTATTTAATGAAATGTAATAACTTGTCATCATTTAGCTGATATTACCTGCATGCAACAGTAAAATTCAACTTACACAGCTTGTTTGGGAAAAAAACATTTTTGCCTTTTGCTGGCTCTGGATCAGTTGCTGAACATGTTGCAGCTCTGTCATGTAGCAGCACCTGTCTGTGATTCCCTGTTGTCCACTTTAGCATGTGTACGTTTAATGTGCATTTAAAATGGCTCGGAAAAATAAGTTACACCTTATTAACAGATTGAATGGCTGTGACCTTAAAAAAAAGCGTGAGGGACAAAGTGGAAAATGCAGGGGATGACCTCCAGGCAGCTGTTAAGGCCTAATGTTCACATAAGCTTGATGTTACACACTTGAAACTTTTAGTTGGATAGGTCTTTAGGCATCTTTAAATTATGCTGTTTTACTTATGTCCTTTATCCATTTTTTCATTTAGTGAAACATTCTTAAAGTTTTATATTCCCACAGCTTCAACACATTACTTTAAATCACTAATTACAGGAAGACTGAACATGCAGGAGATTTGTGTAACACTAAATTTGACTGAGGGTAAAAGTCGATGAGTGGGAGAGAATAAGGAAGAAGTAATGAAAGTGAGGAGGAGGAGAAGCTGACAGACAAAGCTGTCAGTTTTGTTCCTCAGAGAGATGGGATGATCTCACACCATTTGAGAGTTAAAGCTGCCAAGTCATATGCAAAGATGTGGAGATGGATGACAGTTTTCCTTTGACTGGTTTGTTAGAAAGAGGCAATTGTTACCACCAAGGACTTGTACTGAAATTAACAGTTGTGCCAATCAAGTTTTGGATGATTTTAAGCATTAAAATGTCTGTAACAAGAGAGAAAATATTATGAAAACATGTGAAATAGTCTGTATAGGGAATAGATAGAATATTTAGAATAGGTTTTGGTAGACATCAACATAATGAGAGTACTTTAAATATCCTGGATATACAATTTTTATGTTGGAACTTAATCTGAGAAACTTTGATAGTTGATTGGATTTGTGCTTCATCCAGCTGGTAATTATTTAGTTCTGAGCATTTTTTTTATCTCTTGTTGGATAAAACAGGTTGATCTCTTTGCAGAGCTCCATCTGTCCAGTTGGACCACTATTTCTCCATGTAACAGTGCTTTGCACATACACATGTATGTCAGATCTACACATGCACTCAGATCCAAGAAGTACTTAAGGAAAAAAAAATTGCTTAGTTACGAAATAAATATACTTACAATGATTCACACCAGATTTTTATCACAACCCAAGTGATCCACACATTCAAGAAATCTGAAACCAATATATTCATAGCTCTGTTGGTTTAGTAGAATAATACCTCAAAGTAGAACAATGTCTCAAATTAGTAAATAATTTTTGAACATGGCATAATGAACATAATAAAAATCCTTTTGTGTAAGGATGGATTAAAGAAATGTCTGTATGTCTGACAAATGCTTATTCATTACTAAGCAGTGACTTTGACCAATACTTTACACAAACTGTTTTCAAACCTTGAACATTATGGCCGTCCTTAAAGTCGGGTAATAGACTTGGTCAATTTATCTGCTTTAATTTCTGCTTCTGGAGTGAAGTACCATGATCTAGGGTTGCTGCAGTTGGTCAGGTCAAGGTTCAGCAACAGTATGTGCTCCAAGAATGAGGTCACCTATAAATACTGAATGACCAGGTTATTCCATCAATGGGTTTTTTTCTTACCTGATGGCGTAGGTATATAATCACAATGCCAGGATTCATCGGGCTCAAATTGTGAAAGAGTTGTTCTTGAAGCATGCAATATCATTTTCACACATTGGCCACTACAGAGTCCAGACCACACAATATTTGGGATGTGCTGGAGAAAGCTTTGTGCAGCGGTCAGACTCTACAATCACCAATGCAAGATCTTAGTGAAAAATGAATGCAACACTGGAAATAAATAAATCTAGTAACACTACAGAAGCTTATCGAAACAAAGCTGCAGAGAATGCTTGCCGTAATCAAAGCTTAAGGTGGTCTAGCAAAATATGCCCAGCAAACATATAAACACAACACTTTTTGCTGTCGTCTAAGGCACACCAGTGCAATTATCATGCTGTCTAATCAGCATCTTGATAGGCACATCTGTGAGGTGGGATGGATTATCTCAGAAAAGGAGAAGTGCTCACTATCACAGATTTAGACAGATTTGTGAGCAACATTCGAGATAAATGGTTATTTTGTGTATGTAAAAATGTTTTAGATGTTTGAGTTCCTCTCATAAAAAAATGGGAGTAAAAACAAAAGTTTTGCATTTATATTTTTATTCAGTGTATTAGTGTTTCATCTTTTTTAGGGGTGATGACATTTTTTTTTAGCCAGGCAGTGTTGATCCACACCTAATTTGACTCAACAGGGCTAAAGGCCACAAATGCAAGAAACCATGCAAGAAACCTTAGCATCGTTTTTGACTGTAAAATCCTAATTGTTACCAACCACATAACCTCTGAATTGCAAAAAATGTATTGGATTGCACCAGTTCTTAAATCACAGCTCATGCTCATTTTTTAGGGAAAGATTTTAAAATAAAGCACTGTTGTCTTGGGGCCAAAACAATTTTTTGATTTGCTTGTCAAATACAAACTATGTAAACCCCTATGGTCAGTAGATGTGCTTAGTCTCTGTTCCCAGAAAACAAGTAAATATTAAATTAAGGGTTCTTCAGTTGTGAAACAAACTGCCTAAAAAACGTAAAAAAGCAGAAACCTTTTGTCCTTTAAATCAGGGTTGGAAAATGTTTCTTTTTTTGTTTTGTTTTTTTACTGCAGCGTTTAATTAAATAATCTGACTAACTGATTGCCTTATCACAGATGAGTGAATAAAGATTAGATTTTGATTTAAAGTTGAACTTAAATTAGAATTCAAATTAATATTTTTTTTAACCTGTGTTTTTACATTTTATTTTATGCAATGCTTTTGAGTGTTCAACAAACGAAGGTCTCTATTTAAGCAAAGTGTATTTTTTTGTCATTTCTTTTTTCTTTTTTCCCCTTTGATGTCCTCTAAAGCAGTGGTTCCCAAACTTTCCAGTCCATGACCCACAAAATTAAAAAAATAAGAACCCTGTGACCCCAACTCTGGATGGAACATACACGCATTTTATCTGAGTTCCTTAAAAAGAGATACAATGGCAACATATCCAACAATAACAGCCAAAATATTGATCACTAGATGTTGCTTTTATTAATTTATTTCCTGTTTTCATTTTTAATATAATTTCTAAAATGGAAATGCCTGCTCTTTGCCTTTTCTGGTATTGACATTATTTTCTCAAGAGACTCTTAAGACCCCTCACTTACCTTTTTGTGACCCCAAGTTGGGTCCTCACACCGAACTTTGGGAATTGCTGCTCTAAAGAACTTTGGATTTTTTTGCATATGAATGGCCATCTTTACTTTGCCTTATGCTATATTAATCATTTATATAATATAATATAAATGAATTCCTGGGTTTTAAAATACATTTTGTGCAAATTGTATGTCATTAGTAACATTAGAAATATATCTGAGAAAAACATAAATGTGTTCAAAACGTACATTTTCTGCTGTATGAATATCAAGCTGTAGACAGCGTTTGACCTTCATTTATAAAAGAAAAATCTCATTGAGAAATAAATTCTCATTCTCAAGAGAGATCTGTGCTATAAATTGGTTTTGGGTCTACAGAAAGCCTCAAAAAGTTGAGGTCCTGTTAAGTGTTACAAACTGAACACCAAAAAAAGCAGAAGAAAAAGAGCCAATCTAAAAGAAACATTTTATCTACTCTACTAAATAAAATAAGGTTTATAATTGCAACCTAAATTTCTAAATAAAATAAGTAGAATGGAAAGACCTATTGTTTACAATATTTTCTACTTTTGTTAAAGTGTCACACAGAAATAGATTTGTTTTTCAGTGTTGTTTTCTATGTCTTCAGGTGTCCGACCGCTGTGATTATGTTTACGTCAATGGAAAAGAGACCAGAGGGAAGAAA